>CM038681.1:439753082-440449425 GCA_021605205.1 Aegilops longissima
CCCGGGCTCTGGATCACGCCGGCAAGCTCAAGGAAGCCGTTGATGCTGCCAAAGCTGCAGAGGCCGCCAAGCTGTAGTTGGAGGCCAAGGTGAAAAAGCTTGAAGAGGACCTTGCAGCTAGCAACAAGGACATCCTTGGTCTCAAGGAATTATTGTAGAAGGCAAGTCGCACCTTGGCGGACCTGCAAAAAGTCACTATCATCCAAGACCAAGGAGCTAGGTGATGCTAACAACATCATTGTCTATCTTAAATTCAAGCTTTCCACCTTGGAACAAAATCTTGAGAACACCAAGGGCAGAGAGAAGATCTTGGTGGAGGAGCTCGAAAAAGAGAAGGCCCTGCTTGTCGACGCTAAGAACTCTTCAATCAGCTGAAAAGTAGCCTACAATATAGCAGAGTAGCTCACTACACAGCTGGCAACCATGGGCATGCAGAGTTTGGGCTACTTCATCAACTCCAAAGAAGCTGCAAGTGTTAGGCTTACTCTCTTCTTCGAGAACCTCATCATTGCATTGGAGAAGCATCATCGGGATCAGGCCGCCCAGTTCTCCAGTGAATCCCACAAACTCTATCACGATGTTCTCTTCAAGGTGCTCATCAAGATCGTGCACCGCAACCCTGGAATTAACCTCTCCAAAGCCTTCACGAGCTTGTCGAAGGGGACCGACGCCAAAGCTGCCGAAGAGCTTGTCATGCCAATCGGCAAAATGGTTGGCGAGATCTCCAGGATGCAATGCCATCTCAAGAACTAAATTCTCCTAGCGTCTTGTCGCAAGTGTAGTTCATGTAAAAGACAATTTATCTTAAGTCAGAGTTGCACGATGTTTCTGGTGTAATATACCTTAAGTTTGAATGACTGAATGCTATCCTCCTCGCTTGATTTACCTTTGTATATACTTGTTGGTGAAGACATTCTTGCCATTTAGTGCTTGAGGAACGGATCCCTAGCAGCTTGCCGGAAGTGCCACTGTCAGCAAGATCACACTTATCGGTCTTGGCACAGCTACTTAAAATGTTGAGCGGACTTGAAAGAAAGTAAGAGCGCAACCAATCTCGACAAGGTTCCTTCGCGTGCAGGTTTTTTATACAACGATAAAATCGTTCAAGCAAAGATAACAATTACAACAAATAATTTGGTTCAAAGTTTTACAACTTAACTTTCTTTGTTGTACTTCTTGTCGTAAATGGTAACTTGAACGTCGTTTGGTATCTATACCGTCACTCCCCCCGGGAAACTTACATGTGAGGAACTCTTCTGTCCTGGAGAAACAGAAATAAGAGAAAAGAGGAGGCTAGAAACATTGACGGCTCGTTAATCATGTCATACAACATAAAATGTAACACAACATCGCATGCATCATACACAAATAAATATGTACTTTGACAAAGAGTTGTGAAACACACTTAGCTTTATTTCACTATGCACAGGATCTACGCCCGAGTCTGTTCAAAGGATTACATGCCTTGCCAGCCAACTTGTACAAAAGAGGTTGACGAGCAGCCTAGGAACTAAGCCTCATGGGTAGAATTTGTGAAGATGCTCAATATTCTATGAGTTCTACACAGGGTGCCATCTTTGGTCTCCAGATGGACTGAGCTAGGTCTGGTGACTTGTGCTACCTGATAAGGGCCTTCCCACTTTGGTGTCAACTTGTTTAGTCCCTTCATACTGGATCCAAAGAAGAACAAGGTCACATTTATCAAGGCTCCGGGTGTGCACCTTGTAGCTATGGTAGCGGCGCAAGGTTTGCTCGTAGCGTGCGGCACGCACAGCAGCCCAGAGATGATCTTCCTCAAGGAGCATGGTATCATCTTGCTGCATTGCTTCTTGATCTACTTCATCGAAAGTTTGAACTCAAGGTGACCCGTATTTGAGTTCCGTGGGGAGCACCTCTTCCGCACCATAGACAAGGGAGAAGGGAGTCTCGCCGTTGGCTCGATTTGGTGTTGTCCTAAGTGACCAAAGAACCGCCAACAACTCATCAACCCAGCGCCTTCCGTGAAGGAAATATGCCCTAGAGGCAATAATGAAGTTGTTATTTATATTTCCTTATATCATGATAAATGTTTATTATTCATGCTAGAATTGTATTAACCGAAAACTTAGTACATGTGTGAATACATAGACAAACAGAGTGTCACTAGTATGCCTCTACTTGACTAGCTTGTTAATCAAGATGGTTAAGTTTCCTAGCCATAGACATGAGTTGTCATTTGATTAACGGGATCACATCATTAGAGAATGATGTGATTTACTTGACCCATCCGTTATCCTAGCACCATGATCATTTAGTTTATTTCTATTGCTTTCTTCATAACTTATACATGTTCCTATGACTATGAGATTATGCAACTCCCGAATACCGAAGGAACACTTAGTGTGCTATCAAATGTCACAACGTAACTGGGTGATTATAAAGATGCTCTACAGGTGTCTCTGATGGTGTTTGTTGAGTTGGCATAGATCGAGATAGGATTTGTCACTCCGATTGTCGGAGAGGCATCTATGGGCCCTCTCAGTAACGCACATCACTATAAGCCTTACAAGCAATGTGACTAATGTGTTAGTTATGGGATGATGCATTATGAAACGAGTAAAGAGACTTGCCGGTAACAAGATTGAACTAGGTATTGAGATACCGACGATCGAATCTCGGGGCAAGTAACATACCGATGACAAAGGGAACAACGTATGTTGTTATATGGGTTGACCGATAAAGATCTTTGTAGAATGTGTAGGTACCAATATGAGCATCCAAGTTCCGCTATTGGTTATTGACCGGAGATGAGTCTCGGTCATGTCTACATAGTTCTCGAACCCGTAGGGTCCGCTTGCTTAACGTTCGATGACGGCCGGTATTATGAATTTATGTGTTTTGATGTACCTAAGGTAGTTTGGAGTCCCGGATGTGATCAAAGACATGACGAGGAGTTTCGGAATGGTCGAGACATAAAGATCGATATATTGGAAGGCTATGTTTGGACACCGGAATGGTTCCGGATGAGTTCGGGCATTTTTCGGAGTACCGGGAGGTTACGGAAACCCCTCGAGGAATTAATGGGCCTTAGTGGGATATAGTGGAAGAGAGAGGAGAAGTCCAAGAGGAGGGGCGCACCTCCAAAGCCCAATCCAAATTTGGAGGGGGGCCGGCCCCCCTTTCCTTCCTCTCCTCTTCCCCTTCCTTCCCCTCCTAGTAGGACTAGGAAAGGGGGGAACCTACTCCTAGTAGGAGTAGGATTCCCCCCCTTGGGGCGCGCCATAGGAGGCCATCCTCCCCCTCCTCTACTCCTTTATATATGGGGGAGGGGGAACCCCATAGACAGACAAGTTGATTCTTAGCCGTGTGCGGTGCCCCCCTCCACATATTTCCACCTCGGTCATATTGTCGTAGTGCTTAGGCGAAGCCCTGCATAGGTAACTTCATCATCACCGTCAAACACGCCATCATGCTGAGGAAACTCTCCCTCAGCCTCAGCTGCATCTAGAGTTCGAGGGACATCAGCGAGCTGAAGATGTGCAAATCGCGGAGGTGCCGTGCGTTCGGTACTTGGATCGGTTGGATCGTGAAGATGTTCGACTACATCAACCGCGTTACTTAACGCTTCCGCTTTCGGTCTATGAGGGTACGTGGACACACTCTCCCGCTCGTTGCTATGCATCACATAGATAGATCTTGCATGGTCTTAGGTAAAATTTTGAAATTCCGCGTTCCCCAACAGTGGCATCCGAGCCAGGTCTATGCATAGATGTTATATGCACGAGTAGAACACAAAGAGTTGTGGGCGATAATAGTCATACTGCTTACCAACATGTCATACTTTAATTCGGCGGTATTGTTGGATGAAGCAGCTCAGACCGACATTACGCGTACGCTTACGCGAGACTGGTCCTACCGACGTGCTTCGCACACATGTGGCTAGTGGGTGTCAGTTTCTCCAATTTTAGTTGAATCGGGTGTGACTACGCTCGGTCCTTGTTGAAGGTTAAAACAACAAACTTGACGAAAAATCGTTGTGGTCTTGATGCGTAGGTAAGAACGGTTCTTGCTAAGCCCGTAGCAGCCACGTAAAACTTGCAACAACAAAGTAGAGGACGTCTAACTTGTTTTTGTAGGGCATGTTGTGATGTGATATGGTCAAGACGCGATTATATAAATTGTTGTATGAGATGATCATGTTTTGTAACACTGTTATCAACAACTGGCAAGAGCCATATGGTTGTCGCTTTATTGTATGAAATGCAATCGCCATGTAATTGCTTTAATTTATCACTAAGCGGTAGCGATAGTTGTAGAAGAAATAGTTGGCGAGACGACAACGATGCTTCGATGGAGATCAAGGTGTCAAGCCGGTGACAATGGTGATCATGATAGTGCTTGGGAGATGGAGATCAAGGGCACAAGATGATGATGGCCATATCAGATCACTTATATTGATTGCATGTGACGTTTATCCTTTATGCATCTTATTTTGCTTAGTAAGACGGTAGCATTATAAGATGATCTCTCACTAAATTTCAAGGTACAAGTGTTCTCCCTGAGTATGCACCGTTGCTAAAGTTCGTCGTGCCGAGACACCACGTGATGATCGGGGTGTAATAAGCTCTACGTTCACATACAAAGGGTGCAAGCCAGTTTTGCACACGCAGAATACTCGGGTTAAACTTGACGAGCCTAGTGAGGGAGTCCTGGATTAGGGGGTATCCGGACAGCCAAACTATATCCTTTGGCCGGACTATTGGACTATGAAGATACAAGATTGAAGACTTCATCTCGTGTCCGGATGGGACTCTCTTGGCGTGGAAGGCAAGCTTGGCGATACAGATATGTAGATCTCCTTCTGTTGTAACCGACTCTGTGTAACCCTAGCCCCCTCCGGTGTCTATATAAACCGGAGGGTTACTCTGTAGGACAACAACAATCATACCATAGGCTAGCTTCTAGGGTTTAGCCTCTACGATCTCGTGGTAGATCAACTCTTGTAATACTCATATTCATCAAGATCAATCAAGCAGGAAGTAGGGTATTACCTCCATAGAGAGGGCCCGAACCTGGGTAAACATCGTGTCCCTTGCCTCCTGTTACCATCCACCTTAGACGCACAGTTCGGGACCCCCTACCCAAGATCCGCCGGTTTTGACACCGACATTGGTGCTTTCATTGAGAGTTCCACTGTGTCATCGCTGCAAGGTTCGATGGCCCCTTCGATCATCGACAACGATGCGGTCCAGGGTGAGGTTTTCCTCCCCGGACAGATCTTCGTGTTCGGGCGGCCGCTGATGCTGAGCCAACTCGTTTGGCCATCTGGAGCAGATCGAGAGCTACACCCCTGGCCATCAGGTCAGGTTTGGAAACTTGAGTTACACTACCGATATCCGCGGAGACTTGATCTTCGACGGATTCGGGCCCATGCCAGGTGTGCCGCACGATCACGACGAGCACGATATAGCTCTGCCGTCGGACGGTGTTCGCAAGATCACGCCAGCAACTACTCCGGCCTCTAGTCCGGAGCAGATCGTGCCATCCGAGGATAGGAGGATAGACTCCGCCACGGAGGCTGCGCCCTCAGTGGCGATAGAGCCGAATACTGACCTTACCCTTCACGAGAGCCGTGCCGCCGAACTGCTAGACTCGTCCTTGGCCACGGACTCCGTACCACCCGCGCCCATACCTATCGAATCCAATTGGGCGCCGATCATGGAGTTCACCTCCACAGATATCTTTCAGCACTCGCCCTTCGGCGACATCTTGAACTCATTAAAATCTCTCTCCGTCATGCAGAGAGCCTTGGCTGAACTATGTCCGGCTAGAGTGGGATGCGGACTACGAAGAAATTCAATCCCCACCCACCACCCACTTAGTAGCCACTGTCGATGATTTAACCGACATGCTCGACTTCGACTCCGAAGACATCGATGGTATGGACACCGATGCGGAGATTTAGCAGAACCATCGCCCGAGGCCTTTGGACCGCCACCTCATCATATGATATATACATGGTGGATACACCCAAAGAAGGCAATGGCGGCAAGACAACGGAGGACGACCCCTCCAAGAAGCAACCCCAGCGCCGATGTCAGCGGCGCCGCTCTAAGTCTCGCCACAGCAAAAGTGGTGATACCGGCACAGGAGATAACAGTACTCCGGACAGTGCCGAAGATGACGACAATCCCCTCCAGAACAATCAAGAGCCGGAGGATGAACAAGCCAGCCCTCCTAAGAGAGTGGCAGAGGGAGAAACGGAGGACGACAACTATATGCCTCCCTCCGAAGACAAAGCGAGCCTCGACAAAGAAGAATTTTTCGTGCCTGAGGATCTCGTCGAGCAGGAGCGCTTTAAGCGCCGGCTTATTGCCGCAGCAAACAGCCTATGGAAAAAGCAGCAACAACTTCGAGCTGATCAGGATCTGCTAGCAGATAGATGGACTGAAGTCCTTGCGACTGAGGAGTACGAACTCGAACGCCCTTCTAGAGGTCACCCCGCGTTCGATGCGGCTGATCGACCACCCTGTGGCCGAGATAGAGAGGCAGTACGACCTGAAAATCAGCATGCACCCCGCCGCCATTCAAACAAACATACCAAGGCAACGGGAAACACGCGAGACCTGCGAGACATATTGGAAGACAGGGCAAAACACGCTAGATCGATCTATGGATCGCGGGGCCACCCCCCCTACAAGGGATGGTGACCGCCTCGCCGGATACAGTAAAAGCAATTCTGGACGGGCCGAATATAGCAGGCAAGACTCATACGAGCTGCGTCGCGACATAGCCCAGCACAGAGGCGCGGCACACCCCCTATGCTTCACCAACAAAGTAATGGAGCATGAATTCCCAGAAGGTTTTAAACCTGTAAATATCAAATCATATGATGGTACAACAGATCCCGCAGTACGGATTGAGGACATCCTCCTCCACATCCACATGGCCCGCGGTGACGATCTACATGCCATGAAGTACCTCCCGTTAAAACTTAAAGGACCAGCTCGGCATTGGCTGAATAGCCTGCCAGCAGACTCCGTCGGCTGTTGGGAGGATCTGGAAGACGCATTTCTCGACAATTTCCAGGGCACTTATGTGCGACCACCAGACGCCGATGACTTGAGCCACATAATTCAGCAGCCAGGGGAATCGGCCAGGCAATTCTAGACACGGTTCCTAACAAAGAAAAACCAAATTGTCGACTGTCCGAATGCAGAAGCCTTAGCAGCATTGAAGCACAACATCTGTGACGAGTGGCTCGTCCGGCACCTCGACCAGGAAAAGCCGAAATCAATGGCAGCCCTCACGACACTCATGACCCACTTTTGCGTGGGAGAGGATAGCTGGCTGGCTCGTAGCAATGACATATCAAGGAACCTTGGCACTTCGGATACCAAGGACAGCAACGGCAAGTCACATCACAGCAAA
Source organism: Aegilops longissima (assembly GCA_021605205.1). NCBI lineage: Eukaryota > Viridiplantae > Streptophyta > Magnoliopsida > Poales > Poaceae > Aegilops > Aegilops longissima. Next base: position 439,760,493 of record CM038681.1, read on the forward strand.
CACAAGTGCCGCAAAAACGGTGATAATGCCAAAGACACGACAGTCAATGCTGGATTCAGAGGCTCTAAATCCGGTCAGCGGAAAAAGCCATTCAAAATAAGTACTCCGGGCACGTCCAGTTTGGACCGCATACTCGATCGCTCGTGTCAAATACACGGCACCCCCGATAAGCCAGCCAATCACACCAACAGAGAATGCTGGGTGTTCAAGCAGGCCGACAAGTTAAATGCCGAAGACAAGGACAAGGGGCTGCACAACAATGACGAGGAGGAGCCACGGCCGCCGAACACGGGAGGACAGAAGAGGTTCCCCCCACAAGTGAGGATAGTAAACATGATATACGCAACCCACATCCCCAAAAGGGAACGGAAGCGTGCACTAAATGACGTATACGCGATGGAGCCCATCGCCCCAAAGTTCAACCCATGGTCCTCTTGTCCGATCATGTCACATCCCTAGTTCTGGTATGACCTAGACTGGCTAGTCATGTGTGCATCATGTTTAAATTCCATTTAAGTTTGAAATGGGGATTTGTGAAACCCTCAGAATCATTTTTGGAAATTGACCCAAGTAAAAATTGCTCCAAAAAGGTCCAAGAAAATGCTCATGTTGCTCTGTGAAAATATTGGACAGAGATAAAAATCAAACCAATATTTTTAGGAGTCCATAAGTAATTATTTTGGGCATTTGGAATTAATGCAGTAATTATTTGCCTTGGATATATATTGTTATATATATAAAATATTGTCCAAAAATTATGCTAGTAGTTGAGGAGCTTTGGAATAATACCACTAGCCCCTACAAAAATTGGCATAAGTAAATAAATTGATTTAGTATTATTACTAAATCAGAACAAATGTCGAGAAAAATAGAAAAGAAAACAGAAATAAAAAGATACTTACACTGGCCTCCTACAGCAGCCAGTGACCCGGCAGCCAGCCCAGCCAGGCTAGCTAACCTTGATCGTCCTCGACCTCTCGCCAGGAGGAGGCGTGTAATAGCAGCGTCGCACCGCCGCGTGCCGCCACGGCACCTGCCTGCTTGCCCCTCTCCCTCGACGCCTGGATGCCCCGCGCGAGGCCACGCGCCGCCCCGCACCGCTCTGTCTCTCTCCCCTGGCCTCCCCTCTCCTCTCCCTCGCTTTCTCGCGTGACGCCCGAACACCACCGTCGCCGCCGCTTGCCGTTGCCATAGCCACCGTCTCCCCCTCGCCCTCTCTTCGTGTCTGCAAGCTTCGCGCCGCCGTCGGCTACCTCTCCGTCGAGCCACGCGACGCGGGAGGCCCTGGAGCGCCGCCATCGTCATCGTCTTCATCACCGGCTGGCCGAGATCGCCGATGACGCTCCGGCCGCACCAGTGCTTCCCCGAGCTCGTCGACCCCTCCGCTGGATCCGCCGTGAGCTCTACTTCATTCCCCCCTCCTCCCGGTGCTAGTTTGCCCCGCCTAGCTAGCTCAGCTGCCGCGCCCGAGACCTCATCGCCGCCGCCATGGCGCCACCATAGCCCACGGCTGCCACTTCATAAACCGAGCTCACCGCCGTTCTCGCGCCCTCCCGCGTCGTTTGCACCCAACCGCAACCCCCCTAGTGCCCCGTAGCACCTAACCCGCACGCCCCCGACTCCGGCCGCCGCCACAGCTCTGCTCCGTCGAGCTCCGTCGTTCCCACGGCCTCCCGAAGGCTGGCCGGATGCGCCGTGCACGGCTACCACGGTGGCCTCCGTGTGCCAAATCAGGCCTCCACTCGTTCGGCGAACTTCCGCCGTGGCTCGAGGTCGTCGCCGACGAAACTCCGGCGATCGACGTGGCGCGTGATTAGCTGCTAACACGCCACTTAATCCACCCCTAAGCCACTTGACTATGGGCCCTAGGGCTCGGTCGAACCACGTCACTGGGTTTGACTTGAGTTTAGCCGGTGTCACCGGCGTGTGGCCCCCACACGTCGAGGTTTGACCCTAGTAAGCATAGTTGACTTGCTGACGTCATGCTTACTCAATCTTGACGATAATACAATTTTCTGGATTTATTCTTATTCAGGAATTTCCAGAAAATAACCAAAACTTCAAAAATTCATATAAATTCAACCGTAGCTCAGATTGAAATAATTTATATATGAAAAATTATTAGAAAAATGCAATCTATCCATCTGTATCAGTTTCATGCATGACAAAACAACTTATACCTACTGTATAGGTGAAAACATATAAATGGCATATATAAGAGCTTAATTTGGAGTTGCATTTTAACCCTTGGTTCAAATGGACTTCATTCAAATTGAATACTAGTTGCATTAGCTCAAACAGCATCACATCTTCATGCCATGTTCATATGTCATATTGTTGCATATGCTTGTGTATTGATTGTTGGCACCGTTCCTTCTTGATAGGTCCTGCTCCGGAGACCGTTCCAGAGTACCTGTCTGTGAAGCAGTGCCTCCCTTGTTGATTTACCAGGCAAGCAAACCCCCTTGTTCATTCCGATACAATCCTACTCTCTCGCTCCTGCTCTCAGTTATTGCATTAGGACAACAACGATTCATCTGCTACTTTGTGCTGCGGTAGTTGAACCCATTCCTCTGCATGACCTGTCATTGCCACAGTAAATAGTTGAAACCCACTAGCATGTGTAGGAGTTGATTGAGCCATGTTGTGTTCCTACCATGCTATGCCTGCTATTTCTTAGAGTTGTGTCAGGTCTGATTCATTGGGAATGAATTGGAGTACAGTTCTATGTTACGATCTGAGAGTGAAATGTGCGAACACGATTTGGTAAAGGTAGCGGTGAGAGGCCATGTAGGAGTACATGGTGGGTTGTCTCACCGGAACCGTCCTTAAGCACTTGAGTTCTATGTATGTTGTCCAATGACTCGATACTACCACACATTGGGTTCCGTAACTCGACCCTCTCGACTTATTAACCAACTTTATCTCTGTCCGTGAGTCGCAACTAGTTTACGGTGTTTGTAGGTAGTGTTAGTAGTCTACCAAGTGGCACCCGCCAGTGGGCTTGGGACAGACTAGGCACAAGTGGCACGGTGTACCAAGCATAGATCCATCCGGCGAGGTGGGCATGGGAACCCTGCACACATCGTTTGGGGCCGTGAGCGACACCCCGGCCGGATCTCCTTGCGGATGGAACCCGAATAGGCGATAAACCTGGATTAGAGTCTTGTGTGGTTAGTCAGGTCGTGGCCGACACCCTCGCCAGGCTTCCGCTTGAAGGTTGCCGAGATACATGACGTGTACATGGCGGTAAGTGGAGAGGCGTGTGTGAAGAAGTACACCCTGCGGGGTTAACATGATCTATTGAATAGCGGGTCCGCGGTTATGGACTTCTTGGATGCTTCGTGGTACATAGACAACTTGAAGTGGATACTATAAAATGCTCAAGACAAGTGTGAGTGCTATGGATGGCCTTCTCGTATGGAGACGGGATGAATCCATAGTAGTGTATTGTGTGGTGACTAGTGGACTCGTGTAATGCCATATCACCTCAAAGAAGTTCTCGTAGTCGAGAACAGGATAGCCACAGAGTCAAAGCTGGCTTGCTGCAACTAAACCCCACATTACCCTCTTGATACAAATGCATGTATAATAGGAACTGATGTAAGTCTTGCTGAGTACCTTTGTACTCACGTTGCTTTATTTATGTTTTGCAGCGGAGATTTCGGTCTTACTAGTAGTTCCGGTTGGACTTCGACGAGTAGCTTGTTACCTCAGCTACGATCTTGTACCCTTGGGAGGGTCTTGTAGATAGTCAGGCTTCTCAGCCTTTTTCTTTTGTAGTTGTCTGTACTCCGACATGTAATGCTTCCGCTTGTTGCTTGTATGCTCTGAATGATGGGTCATGTGACCCCTATTTGTATTTAATGCTATGTGTCTCTTCTGAGCCTTTATCTATATGAGTTTGCGTTATGTTGTGATGCCATGTTGTACAGCACATACTTGCATGTTATGCGTATGTGTAATGTGTATTGCTATGTGTGGGATCCGACAACCTAGTTGTCTATCCTTGGTAGCCTCTCTTATGGGGAAATGTAGTCTAGTGCTTCCACCGAGCCATGGTAGTCCGCTACAGCCCGGTTTACCGGAGTCCTGCTAGCCCAAGGACTATTGCTCGGAACACTTGAACTGGCCGGCATGTGATTCACTTCGTTCCTATGTCATCCCTTGGGAAATGTCACGCGGTGACATCCGAGTCTGCCTAGCCTGCTACAGCCGGGTTCCCTGAGTCTGTTAGCCGATGCTACAGCCGGATTCGCCTGACGCTGGCGACCGACATGCTCGATGTTGATTCATGTATGCCTGTCCCCATAGGTTAGTGCCACTTTGGGTTCACGACTAGTCATGTCGGCCCGGTTCTCTCATCATATGTATGGTAGCGGCACTATCATATCGTGAGCCAAAAGGCATAAGCGGTCCCGGCCATGGTAAGGCGACACCGTGGGAATACCGTGCGTGAGGCCGCAAAGTGATATGATGTGTTACATGCTAGATCGGTGTGACTTAGGATCGGGTCCCGACAGCTTTGGTATCGAGCGACTTCACATGGGATTGCCAAGCCAACCTGGTCGAAGTTGAGTCTAGAAATTCTTTAGTTATGTAAGGGAATTGATTGTATGAAGGAACGTAAGGCTCTTTTTACTCCTTTACCTCATGGCCCTCTGATCTGAGTCATCTTACTTTTCCTACAGGGTTAAGGAACTAGGCTTTCTTTTCTGTCCATCAAGGTCACGTTTTACTACTCCGTAGTCCCATAGGATTTGTTGATCAGAGTCATACCCCAGTTTTCGAGTACCTCTGGTGTAGCCTAGTTTAGTAATATCTCAGAACCTTGAGTGGTGATGTTGAGTATGTTACCACCCCATTTTAGCAGGATGTCTCATTCTGAGCATTTTATTGCCGTTATGCTGCCGGAATTGCCCTAGGAGTTCGAGAGATACTAATTTCTTTGTCCTACATTTTACAGTCTGTAGTTGATGTTGATTCCGTCCTTGGTTTCGTTTCTCAGGATGTCATCAGTTAAGCGAAGTTCTGTTGCTTGTAGCCAGAACCACGGAGATGGTAGGGATGAGGATCCTCCCGACCAGCCTTCATTGGCAGAGTTTATGTTAGAGTTGGAGAGGAACAAGCGTGAGTCTAACCGCTTGTTGGCACGTATCGAGGAGAACACCGCACATCAGTTCAAAGGATCGGTGACCCTTCATGACTTCATTCGCTTGCACCCACCTACCTTTCATCATTCCTTCGAGCCACTCGATGCAGATGACTGGCTCCGTAGTATCACACACAAGCTCCATTCTGCGAACGTAGCTGAAAATGACAAGGTCACCTATGCCACATACCATCTGGAAGGTCCCGCTAGTCTTTGGTGGCAGAACTATGAGGCTATGCTTCCAGCTGGTCAGATTCCTACCTGGAGAGATTTCACTGAGGCTTTTCGCGAGCATCACATTCCTGAAGCCCTCATCGATCGCAAGAGAGAAGAGTTCTGTAGTTTCACCCAGGGTAAGATGGCTGTTGATGCTTACAACAGAGAGTTTGAGAACCTTGCCCGCTATCTTCAGAAGAGGTGTCCACGGACGCTAAGAAGCAGGCTAGGTTCCGGAAGGGTCTCAACCCCAAGTTGCGTCGTGATCTCCACTTGCACCATTGCAATACATTCCAGGCTCTTGTGAACAAGGCCATTAACGTAGAGACAGCTCAGCTCACTTACGAGGAGTCTCGTAAGCACACCCGTGAGTTGGGATCTTCTTCCGGTTCGGGCTCGCAGAAGCGCCGGATTTGGGTTCCAAACTCCGCTCTTCCTCCTGGTTATACACCAAGGCCATCTTATGTGGCACCTCATCCAGCCAGCGAAGATGCTCCACCCAGAGCCTATTGGTGGACCACACGCCAATCTTGGTCCATGTCCTACCTCCAAGATTTGTTACAAGTGTGGAGAGCCAGGCCACATTGCCCATATTTGCACTCAGACCAGAGTTGCTCCACCCCAGCCCGAGAAGTCTGTTGGCTGCGGTAGGAAGTCATCACGCAAGATGATCAGTGCCAAGTCAGCTCCCACTGAACACGGACGTGTGCATCACGTCTCAGCTACAGACGCTCATGATGATCCATATGTCGTTCTTGGTACACTCCTTGTCAACTGTCATCCAAAGATCGGTTCTGCTCGATCTTCGAGCATCTCATTCCTTCATTTCAAAGCTATGCCCGCTTGCACGACATGTCATTTTGTGATATGCCCTCCCGCTACTCATTCAAACTCCTGGATCCAAATGGCAAACTTATTGTGTAAGCTATAGTAACGAAATCCTTGTTGACAGACTTGTATTCCTTGCCTCACTTATAGCCCTCAAGTCCACAGATATTAACATCATCTTGGGTATGGACTGGATGAAAGCTCATCATGCCAAGATTGATTGTTACACCAGGTCTGTTCAGCTCACACACCCCTCTGGCAAGATAGTCACTGTCTCCACTAGAGTTGCAAAGCGACAACTCTATTCTCTTAATGCCAGCCCTCTTCCAGACCTTGAAGATATCCCGGTAGTCCGTGACTTTCCGGATGTCTTTCCAGAGGAACTGCCAGGTGTTCCACCTGACAGAGATGTAGAGTTCGTCATAGATCTTATCCCAGGAACAGCCCCAATTTCTAGGAGACCTTATAAGATGGCACCCTTAGAACTAGCCGAGCTTAAGAAAAAACTTGATGAGTCCTTGCAAAAGGGTTTCATCCGTCCTAGTTCTTCTCCTTGGGCTTGCCTCGTCCTCTTCGTCAAGAAGAAGGATGGTACGGACCGGATGGCTGTAGATTATCGCCCCGTTAATTTGGTCACGATAAAGAACAAGTATCCGCTCCCCAGGATCAACGACCTGTATGATCAGCTCGCTGGATCCTCAGTCTTTTCCAAAATGGATTTGAGGTTAGGATACCACCAAATCAAGATCAGAAATGGGGACATCCCCAAGACAGCCTTTGTCACTCGTTATGGCCAGTACGAGTACACCGTCATGTCCTTTGGTCTAACCAATGCTCCAGCTACCTTCTCCCGCTTGATGAACTCGATCTTCATGGAGTACTTAGATAAGTTAAATCGTGGTTTACCTCGATGATATCCTTATCTACTCGAAGAACGAGGAAGAGCATGCCGAACATCTTAGACTTGTGCTAGAAAAACTCAGAGAGCACCGTCTTTATGCCAAGTTCTCCAAGTGTGAATTTTGGTTGCCAGAAGTGACCTATCTCGGCCACGTGATCTCTGGTAAGGTCATTGCTGTCAATCCCGAGAGAGTTCAGGCTGTTCTCGATTGGACTCCACCTGAAACCGTTAAACAAGTTAGGAGTCTCCTTGGTCTAGCCAGCTATTGTCGTCGCTTTGTAGAAAACTTCTCCAAAGTAGCTAAACCCCTCACGGAACTTCTCAAGAAAGATAAAAAGTTCGAGTGGTCCCCACGGTGTGAGTACAGCTTTCAGAACTAAAAGGCGCTCGACTTCTGCTCCCATACTTGTGCCACCGGTTTCACTAAAGACTTTGTTATCTACTGCGACGCCTCACGACTGGGACTAGGTTGCATTCTTATGCAGGTTCGTCATGTGATTGCCTATGCATCTCGACAGTTGCATCCACATGAGGAGAATTATCCTACACATGATCTAGAGCTTGCAGCCGTAGTCTATGCACTCAAGACCAGGCGACATTACCTTCTTGGTAAACGTTATGAGATCTACACCGATCACGAGTCTCAAGTATATCTTCACCCAACTAGATTTGAACCTTAGGCAAAGACGATGGTTGGAGTTGATCTCAGATTATGATCTAGGGATTACCTACACCCCAGGCAAAGCTAATGTCATGGCTGATGCGCTAAGTCGTAAATCCTCTTGCAACAATCTCATGTTGCGGCAGGTCAACCACTTCTCCATGAGGAATTCTGTAAGCTTAACCTTCACATTGCTCCTCACGGATTCCTTTCTACCTTGGTGGCGAAACCTACTCTTGTGGATCATATCATAGAAGCCCGAAGCATGATCACGGGATTACCTTGATCAAGAGAAACATTGCCAAGGGTATTGCTGGTAGTTTCTCTATAGATGATCGAGGTGTCGTTTTCTTTGGGAACCGCTGGTGGTCCCCAAGAAGCAACATCTTGACAGTTGATTCTTAAGGAGGCGCATGAATCTCCTCTCACGATTCATCCCAAGAGTACTAAGATGTATCGGGACCTCGCCGAGGTTACGGTGGACTAGGATGAAGAGAGAAATCGCTCAGTTTATTGCTAACTGCGACGTTTGTCGTCGCGTTAAAGCAGAGCATCAGAGGCCTGCTGGCACCCTTCAGCCTTTAGCCATTCCTAAGTGGAAATGGGATAAAGTTGGTATGGATTTCATCACAGGCTTTCCCAGGACCAAGAAAGGGAATAACGCTATCTTCGTAGTCATTGATCGTCTGTCCAAGGTGGCTCACTTCCTACCTGTTAGAGAGAGTATCACTGCTAGTCAGCTCGCTGACTTATACATTTCTCGAATAGTGTCACTTCATGGTGTTCCACTAAAGATCAATTTAGACCGTGGCAGTCTTTTCACTTCTCATTTCTGGGAGAGTTTCCAAACTGCCATGGGCACCCATCTTTCCTTCAGTACCGCTTTCCACCCTCAATCAAGTGGTCAGGTGGAAAGGGTCAACCAAATTCTTGAAGACATGCTTAGAGCTTGCGTTATCTCATTCGGTATGGATTGGGAGAAATGTCTTCCTTTCGCCGAGTTTGCTTATAACAACAGCTATCAATCCAGTCTCAAGAAAGCTCCTTTTGAGATTCTCTATGGGCGAAGATGTCGAACACCCTTGAACTGGTCGAAACCGTGAAAGACAATTCTTTGGACGGACATGATCCGGAGGCGAAGAGCAAGTTCGCATCATTCGTGAGAATTTGAAAACAGCCCAATCTCATTAAAAGAGCCAGTATGACCGTCGTCATAAGGAAGTGGCTTATGAAGTTGGCGACAAGGCTTACCTTCGGGTTACCCCTTTGAAGGGTACCCATCGTTTCGGTATCAAGGCCAAGTTGGCTCCTCGTTACATTGGTCCTTTTCGCATTCTCGCTAAACGAGGGGAGGTTGCCTACCAATTGGAACTACCCCCACATCTTTCTCGAGTGCATGATGTCTTCCACGTCTCTCAACTCAGGCGTTGCTTCTCGGATCCTATCCGCGGAGTGGACCACGAAACGCTTGATCTCCAAGATAACCTCACATATTGAGAGTACCCGGTTCACATTCTTGATCAAGCAGAGCGTGTTACTCGACGTCAGAACATCAAGTTTCTCAAGGTTCAGTGGTCTCATCATTCCGAGAGAGAAGCTACTTGGGAGCGAGAAGATCGTCTTCGATTGGAGTACCCCACTTTCTTTCCGTCGACCCCTGAATCTCGGGACGAGATTCTTTCAAGTGGGGGCGAGTTGTCACATCCCTAGTTCTGGTATGACCTAGACTGGCCAGTCATGTGTGCATCATGTTTAAATTCCATTTAAGTTTGAAATGGGGATTTGTGAAACCCTCAGAATCATTTTTGGAAATTGACCCAAGTAAAAATTGCTCCAAAAAGGTCCAAGAAAATGCTCATGTTGCTCTGTGAAAATATTGGACAGAGATAAAAATCAAACCAATATTTTTAGGAGTCCATAAGTAATTATTTTGGGCATTTGGAATTAATGCAGTAATTATTTGCCTTGGATATATATTGTTATATATATAAAATATTGTCCAAAAATTATGCTAGTAGTTGAGGAGCTTTGGAATAATACCACTAGCCCCTACAAAAATTGGCATAAGTAAATAAATTGATTTAGTATTATTACTAAATCAGAACAAATGTCAGAAAAATAGAAAAGAAAATAGAAATAAAAAAAGATACTTACCTGGGCCTCCTACCTGGCAGCCCAGCGGCCCGGCAGGCCAGCCCAGCCAGCTGGCCAACGCCAGTCGTCCCTGACCTCTCGCCAGGAGGACAGGGCGTGTGGCCGACGCGTGCGCACCGCCGTGCCGCCACGGCACCTGCCTGCCTGCCCCTCTCCCTCGACGCCTGGATGCCCCGCGCGAGGCCACGCGCCGCCCCGCACCGCTCTGTCTCTCTCCCCTGGCCTCCCCTCTCCTCTCCCTCGCTTTCTCGCGCGACGCCCGAACACCACCCTCGCCGCCGCTCGCCGTTGCCATAGCCACCGTCTCCCCCTCGCCCTCTCTTCGTGTTTGCAAGCTTCGCGCCGCCGTCGGCTACCTCTCCGTCGAGCCACGCGACGCGGGAGGCCCTGGAGCGCCGCCATGGCCATCGTCTTCGTCACCGGCTGCCGGAGATCGCCGACGACACTCCGGCCGCACCAGTGCTTCCCCGAGCTTGTCGACCCCTCCGCAGGATCCGCCGTGAGCTCTACTTCATTTCCCCCTCCTCCCGGTGCTAGTTTGCCCCGCCTAGCTAGCTCAGCTGCCGCGCCCGAGACCTCATCGCCGCCGGCCATGGCGCCACCGTGGCCACAGCTGCCACAGCTCTCAACCGAGCTCACCGCCGTTCTCAGCGCCCTCCCGCGCGTCGTTTGCACCCAACCGCAACCCCCCTAGTGCCCTGTAGCACCTAACCCACACGCCCCCGACTCCGGCCGCCGCCGCAGCTCTGCTCCGGCGAGCTCCGCCGTTCCCACTGCCTCCCCTGAGCGCGGCTGGATGCGCCTGCAGCAGGCTACCATGCCGTGGCCTCCGTGTGCCAAACTGTGGCCTCCAGCTCGTTCCGGCGAACTTCCGCCGTGGCTCGAGGTCGTCGCCGGCGAAACTCCGGCGATTGACGTGGCGCGTGATTAGCTGCTAACCTGCCACTTAATCCACCCCCTAAGCCACTGACTATGGGCCCCAGGGCTCGGTCAAACCCTGGTCAGCTGGGTTTGACTTGATTTAGCCCCGGTGTCACTGACGTGTGGCCCCCACACGTCAGGTTTGACCCCAGTCAGCCGCAGTTGACTTGCTGATGTCATGCTTACTCAATGCTGACGCAGTAATACAATTTTCTGGATTTATTCTTATTCAGGAATTTCCAGAAAATAGCCAAAACTTCAAAAATTCATATAAATTCAACCGTAGCTCAGATTGAAATAATTTATATATGAAAAATTATTTGAAAAATGCAATCTATCCATCTGTATCAGTTTCATGCATGACAAAACAACTTATACCTGATGTATAGGTGAAAACATATAAATGGCATATATAAGAGCTTAATTTGGAGTTGCATTTTAACCCTTGGTTCAAATGGACTTCATTCAAATTGAATACTAGTTGCATTAGCTCAAACAGCATCACATCTTCATGCCATGTTCATACATCATATTGTTGCATATGCTTGTGTATTGATTGTTGGCACCGTTCCTTCTCAATAGGTCCTGCTCCGGAGACCGTTCCACGACTGCCCTGTGAAGCGGTGCCTCCTTGTTGATTTACCGTGCAAGAAAACCCCTTGTTCATTCCGATACAATCCTACTCTCTCGCTCCTGCTCTCGCTTATTGCATTAGGACAACAACGATTCATCTCGCTACTTTGTGCTGCGGTAGTTGAACCCATTCCTCTGCATGACTGTCATTGCCACGATAAATAGTTGAAACCCACTAGCATGTGTAGGAGTTGATTGAGCCATGTTGTGTTCCTACCATGCTATGCCTGCTATTGCTTAGAGTTGTGTCGTCTGATTCATTGGGGATGAATTGGAGTACAGTTCTATGTTACGATCTTTGAGAGTGAAATGTGTGAACACGATTTGGTAAAGGTAGCGGTGAGAGGCCATGTAGGAGTACATGGTGGGTTGTCTCACTGGAACCGCCCTAAGCAATTGAGTTCTATGTATGTTGTCCAATGACTCGATACTACCACACATTGGGTTCCTGTAACTCGACCCCTCTCGACTTATTAACCAACTTGATCTCTGTCCAGGAGTCGCAACTAGTTTCTGGTGTTTGTAGGTAGTGTTAGTAGTCTACCAAGTGGCACCCGCCGGTGGGCTTGGGACAGACTAGGCACAAGTGGCACGGTGTACCAAGCGTGAGATCCATCCGGCGAGGTGGGCTTGGGAACCCCGCACACATCGTTTGGGGCTGTGGCGACACCCGGCGGATCTCCTTGCGGATGGAACCCGAATAGGCGATAAACCTGGATTAGAGTCTTGTGTGGTTAGTCGGTCGTGGCGACACCCTCGCCAAAGCTTCCGCTTGAAGGTTGCGAGATACATGACGTGTACATGGCGGTAAGTGGCGAGAGCGTGTGTGAAGAAGTACACCCCTGCAGGGTTAACATGATCTATTCGAATAGCCGGGTCCGCGGTTATGGACTTCTTGGATGCTTACGTGGTACATAGACAACTTGAAGTGGATACTATAAAATGCTCAAGACAAGTGTGAGTGCTATGGATGGCCTTCTCGTATGGAGACGGGGATGAATCCATAGTAGTGTATTGTGTGGTGACTAGTGGACTCGTGTGCGCCATATCACCTCAAAGAAGTTCTCGTAGTCGTAGAACAGGATAGCCACAGAGTCAAAGCTGGCTTGCTGCAACTAAACCCCACATTACCCTCTTGATACAAATGCATGTATAATAGGAACTGATGTAAGTCTTGCTGAGTACCTTTGTACTCACGTTGCTTTATTTATGTTTTGCAGCAGAGATTTCGGTCTTACTAGTAGTTCCGCTTGGACTTCGACGAGTAGCTTGTTACCTCAGCTACGATCTTGTACCCTTGGGAGGGTCTTGTAGATAGTCAGGCTTCTCAGCCTTTTTCTTTTGTAGTTGTCTGTACTCAGACATGTAATGCTTCCGCTTGTTGCTTGTATGCTCTGAATGATGGGTCATGTGACCCCTGTTTGTATTTAATGCTTTGTGGCTCTTCTGAGCCTTTATCTATATGAGTTTGCGTTATGTTGTGATGCCTTGTTGTACAACACATATTTGCATGTTATGCGTACGTGTAACGTGTATTGCTATGTGTGGGATCCGACAACCTAGTTGCCTATCCTTGGTAGCCTCTCTTATGGGGAAATGTAGTCTAGTGCTTCCACCGAGCCATGGTAGTCCGGTACAGCCCGGTTTACGGAGTCCTGCTAGCCCAAAGACTACTTTGCTCGGAACACTTGATCGGCGGCATGTGATTCACTTGTTCTCGTGGTACATCCCTTGGAAATGTCACGCGATGACATCCGGAGTCCTGCCTAGCCTGCTACAGCCCGGGTTCCCTGAGTCCTGTTAGCCAGTGCTACAGCCGGATTCGCGCACGCTGCCGACCGACATGCTCGATGTTGATTCATGTATGCCTGTCCCCATAGGTTAGTGCCACTTTGGGTTCACGACTAGTCATGTCGGCCCAGGTTCTCTGTCATATGGATGCTAGCGGCACTATCATATACGTGAGCCAAAAGGCGCAAACGGTCTCGGGCCATGGTAAGGCGACACCCGTGGGAATACCGTGCGTGAGGCCGCAAAGTGATATGATGTGTTACATGCTAGATCGGTGTGACTTAGGATCGGGGTCCCGACAGATCACATTTGATCGTAGGGACCACCCCACGAGTATCCGTCATGGAGGATCTGCCGCATTGGTCCTAGACCCAATCATCGACGGATATCACCTCACTCGAGTCCTTATGGACGGCGGAAGCAGCCTGAACCTGCTTTACCAGGATACAGTGCGCAAAATGGGTATAGACTCCTCAAGGATCAAACCCACCAAAACGACCTTTAAAGGCGTTATTCCAGGTGTAGAGGTCCACTGTACGGGCTCAATCACACTGGAAGTGGTCTTCGGATCTCCGGACAACTTCCTAAGCGAAGAGTTAATCTTTGACATCGTCCCGTTCCGTAGCGGCTATCACGCACTGCTCGGGCGCACCACATTTGCAAGATTCAGTGCGGTACCGCATTATGCATACCTCAAGCTCAAGATGCCAGGACCTAGGGGGGTCATCACAGTCAATGGAAACATAGAACGCTCGCTCCTAACGAAGGAGCACACTGCGGCCCTCACAGCAGAATCACAAAGCAGCCTTTTGAGGCAATCCACCAGTTCGGCGATCAAGGCCCCGGACACCGTCAAGCGCGTCCGGAATAACCTGCAATAGGATCGCCTGGCACGCTCAGAGCTCGCCTAGCAATTCGGCCCCTGCCCTAGTCTTAGTACAACGGCAAAGTCCGTCCCACGCGCGCATAATTACGCATTGAAAATACCATGGGTATAGGCGGGGGCACGATCACGGCGTGTCCCACAATGCGGTTTAACCGCACTAGGGGCTTACTACCTTCATCACTCTCTCTCTTTCAGGACTCTACTCTCTGGAAGCCTTATCCGGCAGCACGGTAGCCGGACACATGATACAACACCCAAGGAGGCAGGAAGCTACGTCGTACAACGGAATCCCCAGGTGGTCTCTCATAACGAGCTAAATACCTATTTTAAGATACCAGTCCGCATATTACCCTTGGATGGGACATGTCAAATAGTCCCATTGTTTGCTTACCGCACCACTTGTATCAGTATGCTTTAACACATTTCTTAAATAAACAATGCATAGTACTAGTCTATTATTGCATCCTATATTCTTTTATATATATGCTTATCTATGACAATCAGCACCCGTACACTGTGGTACAACGAATACGCCAGGGGCTTCCGTATACCCCATAATTCGGCGTGAGAAGTCCGAACACTTTCGAAAGTGCGGCACCCCGAACTTATAGCATTATATGCATCAGCTCCGAATCATGTCTTGGGTCAATAGTTGGGTTTGCCCGGCTCCCATGTGTTGGTACCTTACATTCCGCTATATCGGCTAAGGTAGCACTGGGAGAACTACTGCGATTGTGCCCCGGTTCTTCCGGCCGAGCACCTCAGTAGAGAAAGCTAAAACTGACTGTCATGATGAGGCGAGAGCTGGTCACTGTTCGAGAGGTCTCAAGTCCCTAAAGACTTTTTCCGCTTCGGGCGAGGAGCCGACCTTGTCAGTCTTAGGCGTGCATAGCGCCCCAAATTCAGCTTTCTGAAGACCAGGGACTTCGCCAAAATTTAAAATTGTAGACTTCTTTGGCTAAGTGAGAGCGATAAAGCATTATACTCCGATTATGCGGTTCGTTCTTGCTGAACACCTCCTCGAAGGACCCAAGAATGGGAAAAAGAGTGCTCGATATATCGAACACCCCAAACTAGTTGCATGGGGGCGAAAGTGACGACTAGCAACTCTCGTAATTTATAAACGACCACACGTAAGGTAATAATTTAAATACAAAAGCGTTGCATAACGAACATGAACTAGTTTTCATAAACACAAGGATCACATGAGCAAGTTCATTCAAAGATTACATCTTTGGTACATTCGTCCGCCACGAGACGGGCACCTTTCAGGACACTTTCATAATACATTTCGGGGTGGCGATACTCCTTGCCCTGCGACGGCCCCTCCTTCACCAGCTTTTCAGCGTCCATCTTTGCCCAGTGCACCTTTGCACGGGCAAGAGCCCTGCGTGCACCTTCGATGCAGACAGACCACTTGATGACTTCCAGCCGTGGGCAGGCATCTACAAGCTGCCTCACCAGGCCGAAGTAGCTTTTGGGAAGGGAATCGCCAGGCCACATCCGGACTATAAGGCCCCTCATGGCCTGTCCGGCCGCCCTGTGGAGCTCGACAAGTTGCTTCAGCTGGTCGCTCACGGGCATCGGGTGTTCGGTCCCAGTATACTGAGACCAGAACAACTTCTCCGTCGAGCTTCCCTCCTCGGCCTGGTAGAACTCCGCAGCGTCAGACACACTACATGGCAGATCTGCGGACGCTCCTGGAGAGCTCCGAACTCGGGTAAGTAAAAGGAAATTTTCTTTCGCATGCCTACTTTGCATAATGAATGCCTTACCTGCCACTATCTTTTTCACCGCCTCAACTTCCTGGAGGGCCTTATGGGCTTCGGCCTTGGCATTTTTCGCACTTTCGAGGGCCTGGGCAAGCTCGGACTCTCGCGTCCTCAAGTCAAGCTCCAGGGACTCAAGCTTCTTGACGAGCACCTGGAGCTCTTGCTGCACCTCACCTACCCGGGATTCGTGTCTTTCTCGCTCAGTGCACTCCATGGCCGCTTTGTTTCCGGCCTCGGACAACACCTTCTTGAGGGTCGCCACTTCGGTCGTGGCCCCTGGCAAAATTCATGATGATCCTATTATTCTGCAACCAATTCTTTCTTTTTTCATATTGACAAGGTATTGCTTACCTTTGTTCTCCTCAACCTGCCTCTTGGCAAGGCCGAGCTCTTCCTTGAATTGCTCAAGGTCCTGCTGTAGTGCGGCGACCTCCGCAGTACGTGCCGCAGCGGCCAGCAGGGAAGCCTGCAGATTCACATAGACATACTATAATTAGACTCCTATGATTTTTATTCGATCCTCTATTCGGCTTTTCTTCGCGAACGCCAAACAGAGCATCAGGGGCTACTGTCTATGCGCTGATATTTCCCTATAATTTAATTACTTACCTCAAAGCCTGTTAGGAGGTTGGCGCAAGCTTCAGTTAGTCCGCTTTTGGCGGACTAAACCTTCTCCATCACCGCACTCATGATAGTGCGGTGCTCTTCGTCGATGGAAGCGCCTTGGAGCGCTTCCAGCAAGTTGTCCAGTGCCTCTGGATGGACAGAGGTCATCGGCACGGGTGGCTTGCCCCTCTTCGCAGGGGGTCGCCTGACAGAGTCCGGAACCACTGAAGGTTCCGGCGCGGTGTTCGGCTGGAGGCCGAACTCGGAGCCCATGGGAGTCTTGCTCCCTTTGCGCCCAGGGTTCAGAGTGTCGCCTTGAGGCGCCTCTAGGACTACCTCCCCCCGGCTCGGTGCCCTTTGAGACAACACCTCGGCGTTGTCCGTAGGGCGAGGGGTGGAGGCAGTCGGAAGTGAGTCACTATTCATATCCGACGGGTTCAAAGAACCATCCGACGAAGATACGTCGATATGGGCTCAGGACGGAATGCATAATCATGTTCGGCGTGATGAGAAGTAGTGCGATAAAATATATCAAGAATTATTATGGTATCCGGATACTTACAACTTCGCCAGGGCTTGTCCCTGGGCAACCACTCGTTGTCACTATGGGCGGCGGTCGGGGAGCAGTCCGGAAGGAGGGTCCTTCCTTTCTTGGACCCTTCGGCCTCCCCGGTTGGGGCGGCCTTCCTTTTCTTGTCTCCCCTGGTTGGGGGAGAACTTTCCTCTTCCTCCTCGTCGTCATGGGAGGAGTGTGCCTCGGAGTGTTCGGACGATGAGTCCAACACAACCTTGCGCCGGAGACCCTGTCCGGTCCCCGTGGCCTTCTTCTTGGCCGTCTTCGCTGGCACCTCGTAAGGTGCCGGAGTCAGTATCTCCGTCGGGAGAGCATCTGCTGGATCTTCGGGCAGGGGGGCTGGGCAGTCAATCCGCTCGGCCGTCTCCACCCAGTCCTGTCAAAGGCATGAGGGCTTAAATCCTGCATATGATTAAACTGAGGAAACTAAACGTCTTGTGATGTGTGAAAACCTATCGGATTGGCGTGGCGCTTTGCGCTGAGTCTGCGGTCCTCGGTAAGGGGAGGAGGTACCTCGGCGCCTTTAAACAGCACCTTCCAGACGTCCTTGCGTGTCGTGTCGAAAAGCTCCTGCAGCGTCTGGTGCTCGGCCGGGTCGAACTCCCACAAATTGAATACCCGTTGTTGACACGGGAGGATCCGGCGGAAGAGCATGACCTGGACCACGTTGACAAGCTTGATTTTCCTGTTCATCATGTTCCTGATGCAGGTCTGGAGTCCGGTCAGCTCTACCGGGTTACCCCAGGACAGGCCCTTCTCTTTCCAGGAGGTGAGCCGCGTGGGGATTCCGGATTGGAACTCGAAGGCCGCCACCCAGTTGGTGTCGCACGGCTCAGTGATGTAGAACCACCCCGATTGCCACCTTTTTATGGTCTCCACATAGGAGCCCTCGAGCCATGTGACATTGGGCATTTTGCCCACCATGGCGCAGCCGCATTCCACTTGCTGGCCGCCTACAACCTTCGGCTTGACATTGAAGGTCTTCAGCCACAGGCCGAAGTGGGGCTGGATGCGGAGGAAGGCCTCACACACGACGATAAATGCCGAGATGTTGAGGATGAAGTTCGGGGCCAGGTCATGGAAGTCCAGCCCGTAGTAGAACATGAGGCCACAGACGAATGGGTGGAGAGAAAATCCCAGTCCGCGGACGAAGTGGGTGAGGAAGACTACCCTCTCGTAAGGTTCCGGGGTAGGGATGATCTACCCCGCGTCGGGCAGCCGGTGCGCGATGTCCGCGGCCAAGTATCCGGCTCCCCGCAGCTTCTTGATGTCCTCCCCCGTGACGGAGGATTTCATCCACTTGCCTCCCGCTCCAGACATGATTGGAGTGGTTTGAGGGGAAAAGGTGCAAGCTTGGGCGTTGGAGCTCGAGTGCACAAGAATGGATATGCGAGAGGGAAGAAGGCGTGGGTGAAAAAGGTGAAGTCCTTATCCCTTTATAAAGGCGGACGAAACTATGCGCCCCCACTTGCCTAGTAAAACTCGCTTAATCCCCAAGCGCCGTAATTGATGGTACGGTTGGGTTACCCATGTCCGTATTGATGAGAATCCCGTGATAAGGGGACACGATCTCTGCTTCGACAAGACATGCCAAGGAAACCGCCTCGCGATATGCGCCAAGGCTGGTTGAAAAACACGGTTCGATAATAACCGGGCCATGACATGATGTCATGGTATCAAATATGTCAGCAGGTCGGATTTGTGAATATTATTCTCTCTACGGTGGAATGTGGATCTTGTTTTGCAGAGCCGGACACTATCCTTGTGTTCAAGATCTTCTATGGAGTATTCGGAGGAGGAACCCGCCTTGCAACGCCGAAAACAATCTGCGCGCCGGACTCATCATCATTGAAGCCTGGTTCAGGGGCTACTGAGGGAATCCTGGATTAGGGGGTATCCGGACAGCCGGACTATATCCTTTGGCCGGACTGTTGGACTATGAAGATACAAGATTGAAGACTTCGTCTCATGTCCGGATGAGACTCTCTTGGCGTGGAAGGCAAGCTTGGCGATACGGATATGTAGATCTCCTTCTGTTGTAACCGACTCTATGTAACCCTAGCCCCCTCCGGTGTCTATATAAACCGGAGGGTTTAGTCCATAAGACGACAACAATCATACCATAGGCTAGCTTCTAGGGTTTAGCCTCTATGATCTCATGGTAGATCAACTCTTGTAATACTCATATTCATCAAGATCAATCAAGCAGGAAGTAGGGTATTACCTCCATAGAGAGGGCCCGAACCTGGTAAACATCGTGTCCCTTGCCTCCTGTTACCATCCACCTTAGACGCACAGTTCGGGACCCCCTACCCGAGATCCGCCGGCTTTGACACAGACACCTAGCATATGCAGATATGGCCTCGGAACACTGAGACCGAAAGGTCAAGCGTGAATCATATAGTAGATATGATCAACATAGTGATGTTCACCATTGAAAACTACTCCATCTCACGTGATGATCGGACATGGTTTAGTTGATATGGATCACGTGATCACTAAGATGATTAGAGGGATGTCTATCTAAGTGGGAGTTCTTAAGTAATATGATTAATTGAACTTTAATTTATCATGAACTTAGTACCTGATAGTATTTTGCATGTCTATGTTGTTGTAGATAAATGGCCCTTGCTATTGTTCTATTGAATTTTAATGCGTTCCTAGAGAAAGCTAAGTTGAAAGATGATGGTAGCAATTACACTGACTGGGTCCGTAACTTGAAGATTATCCTCATTGCTGCATAGAAGAATTACGTCCTGAAAGCACCGCTAGGTGCCAAACCCGCTGCAGGAGCAACGCCCGATGTTATGAACGTCTGGCAGAGCAAAGGTGATGACTACTCGATAGTTCAGTGTGCCATGCTTTACGGCTTAGAACCGGGACTTCAACGATGTTTTGAACGTCATGGAGCATATGAGATGTTCCAGGAGTTGAAGTTAATATTTCAAGCAAATGCCCGGTTTGAGAGATATGAAGTCTCCAATAAGTTCTATAGCTGCAAAATGGAGGAGAATAGTTCTATCAGGGAGCATATACTCGGAATGTCTGGGTACCACAATCACTTGACTCAGCTGGGAGTTAATCTTCCAGTTGATAGTGTCATTGACAGAGTTCTTCAATCACTGCCACCAAGCTACAAGAGCTTTATGATGAACTATAATATGCAAGGGATGGATAAGACGATTCCCGAGCTCTTCACAATGCTAAAGGTTGTGGAGGTAGAAATCAAGAAGGAGCATCAAGTATTCATGGTCAACAAGACCACTAGTTTGAAGAAAAAGGGTAAAGGGAAGAAGGGGAACTTCAAGAAGAACGGCAAACAAGTTGCTGCTCAAGTGAAGAAGCCCAAGTCTGGACCTAAACCTGAGACTGAGTGCTTCTACTGCAAAGGGACTAGTCACTGGAAGCAGAACTGCCGCAAGTATTTGGCGGAGAAGAAGGATGGCAAAGTGAAAGGTATATTTGATATACATGTTATTGATGTGTACCTTACTAATGCTTGTAGTAGCTCTTGGGTATTTGATACTGGTTTTGTTGCTAATATTTGCAACTAGAAATAGGGACTACGGATTAAGTGAAGATTGGCTAAGGACGAGGTGACGATGCGCGTGGGAAATGGTTCCAAAATCGATGTGATCGTCGTCGACACACTACCTTTACATCTACCTTCGGGATTAGTTTTAGACCTGAATAATTGTTATTTGGTGCCAGCGTTAAGCATGAACATTATATCTGGATCTTGTTTGATGCGAGACGATTGTTCATTTAAATCAGAGAATAATGGTTGTTCTATTTATATGAATAATATCTTTTATGGTCATGCATCCTTGATGAGTGGTCTATTTTTACTAAATCTTGATAGTAGTGATACACATATTCATAGTATTGAAGCCAAAAGATATAGGTTTAATAATGATAGTGCAAATTATTTGTGGCACTGCCGTTTAGGTCATATTGGTGTAAAGCGCATGAAGAAATTCCATGCTGATGGGCTTTTGGAATCACTTGATGCTTGCGAACCATGCCTTGCCTCATGGCAAGATGACTAATACTCCGTTCTCTGGAACAATGGAGCGAGCAACAGACTTGTTGGAAATTATACATACTGATGTATGCGGTCTGATGAGTGTTGATTCTTGCGGCGGGTATCGTTATTTTCTGACCTTCACAGATGATTTGAGCAGATATGGGTATATCTAATTGATGAAACATAAGTCTGAAACATTTGAAAAGTTCAAAGAATTTTAGAGTGAAGTAGAAAATCATCGTAACAAGAAAATAAAGTTACTACAATATGATCACAGAGGAGAATATTTGAGTTATGAGTTTGGTCTTCATTTGAAACAATGCAGAATAGTTTCGCAACTCACGCCACCCAGAACACCACAGCGTAATGGTGTGTCCGAACGTCGTAATCGTACTTTATTAGATATGGTGCGATCTATGATGTCTCTTATTGATTTACCGCTATCATTTTGAGGTTATGCTTTAGAGACGGCTGCATTCACGTTAAATAGGGCACCATCTAAATCTGTTGAGACGACACCATATGAACAGTGGTTTGGCAAGAAACCCAAGTTGTCGTTTCTTAAAGTTTGGGGCTGCGATGCTTATGTGAAAAAGCTTCAACCTGATAAGCTCGAACCTAAATCGGAGAAATGTGTCTTCATAGGATACCCAAAAGAGACTGTTGGGTACACCTTCTATCACAGATCCGAAGGCAAGATATTCATTGCTAAGGATGTATCCTTTCTAGAGAAGGAGTTTCTCTCGAAAGAAGTGAGTGGGAGGAAAGTAGAACTTGATGAGGTAACTGTACATGCTCCCTTATTGGAAAGTAGTTCATCACAGAAATCAGTTCCAGTGATTCCTACACCAGTAAGTGAGGAAGCTAATGATAATGATCATGAACTTCTGATCAAGTTACTACCAAACCTCGTAGGTCAACCAGAGTAAGATCCGCACCAGAGTGGCATGGTAATCCTATTCTGGAGGTCATGTTACTTGTCCATGACGAACCTACGAACTATGAGGAAGTGATGATGAGCCCAGATTCCGCAAAATGGCTTGAGGCCATGAAATCTGAGATGGGATCCATGTATGAGAACAAAGTGTGGACTTTGGTTGACTTGCCCGATGATCAGCAAGCCATAGAGAATAAATGGATCTTCAAGAAGAATACTGACGCTGGCGGTAATATTATTGTCTACAAAGCTCGACTTGTTGCGAAAGGTTTTTGACAAGTTCAAGGAGTTGACTACGATGAGACCTTCTCACCTGTAGCGATGATTAAGTCTGTCCGAATCATGTTAGCAATTGCTGCATTTTATGATTATGAAATTTGGCAAATGGATGTAAAAACTGTATTCCTTAATGGATATCTTAAAGAAGAGTTGTATATGATGCAGCCAAAAGGTTTTATCGATCCAAAAGGTGCTAACAAAGTGTGCAAGCTCCAACGATCCATTTATGGACTGGTGCAAGCCTCTCGGAGTTGGAATATACGCTTTGATAGTGTGATCAAAGCATATGGTTTTATACAGACTTTTGGAGAAGCCTGTATTTACAAGAAAGTGAGTGGGAGCTGTGTAGCATTTCTGATATTATATGTGGATGACATATTGTTGATCGGAAATGATACTGAATTTCTGAATAGCATAAAAGGATACTTGAATAAGAATTTTTCAATGAAAGACCTCGGTGAAGCTGCTTATATATTAGGCATCAAGATCTATAGAGATAGATCAAGACGCTTAATTGGACTTTCACAAAGCACATACCTTGATAAAGTTTTGAATAAGTTCAAAATGGATCAAGCAAAGAAAGGGTTCTTGCCTGTGCAAGGTGTGAAGTTGAGTCAGACTCAATGCCTGACCACTGTAGAAGATAGAGAGAAAATGAAAGTCATTCCCTATGCTTCAGCCATAGGTTCTATCATGTATGCAATGTTTTGTACCCGACCTGATGTGTGCCTTGCTATTAGTTTAGCAGGGAGGCACCAAAGTAATCCAGGAGTGGATCACAGGACAGCGGTCAAGAACATCCTGAAATACCTGAAAAGGACTAAGGATATGTTTCTCGTTTATGGAGGTGACAAAGAGCTCGTCGTAAATGGTTACGTCGATGCAATCTTTGACACTGACCCAGATGACTCTAAGTCACAAACCGGATACGTATTTATATTGAACGGTGGAGCTGTCAGTTGGTGCAGTTCTAAACAAAGCGTCGTGGCGGGATCTACGTGTGAAGCGGAGTACATGGCTGCTTCGGAAGCAGCAAATGAAGGAGTCTGGATGAAGCAGTTCATATCCGATCTAGGTGTCATACCTAGTGCATCGGGTCCAATGAAAATCTTTTGTGACAATACTGGTGCAATTGCCTTGGCAAAGGAATCTAGATTTTACAAGAGAACCAGGCACATCAAGAGACACTTCAATTCCATCTACGATCAACTGAAGGAGGGAGACATAGAGGTTTGCAAGATACATACGGATCTGAATGTTGCAGACCCGTTGACTAAGCCTCTCTCACGAGCAAAACATGATCAACACCAATATTCCATGGGTTTTAGAATCATTACTATGTAATCTAGATTATTGACTCTAGTGCAAGTGGGAGACTGAAGGAAATATGTCCTAGAGGCAATAATAAAGTTGTTATTTATATTTCCTTATATCATGATAAATGTTTATTATTCATGCTAGACAAACAGAGTGTCATTAGTATGCCTCTACTTGATTAGCTTGTTAATCAAAGATGGTTAAGTTTCCTAGCCATAGACATGAGTTGTCATTTGATTAACGGGATCACATCATTAGAGAATGATGTGATTGACTTGACCCATCCGTTTGCTTAGCACTATGATCATTTAGTTTATTGCTATTGCTTTCTTCATAACTTATACATGTTCCTATGACTATGAGATTATGCAACTCCCGAATACCGGAGGAACACTTAGTGTGCTATCAAACGTCACAACGTAACTAGGTGATTATAAAGATGCTCTACAGGTGTCTCCGATGGTGTTTGTTGAGTTGGCATAAATCGAGATAGGATTTGTCACTCCGATTGTCGGAGAGGTATCTCTGGGCCCTCTCGGTAATGCACATCACCATAAGGCTTGCAAGCAATGTGACTAATGTGTTAGTTAAGGGATGATGCATTATGGAACGATTAAAGAGACTTGCCGGTAACGAGATTGAACTAGGTATTGAGATACCGACAATCGAATCTCGGACAAGTAACATACCGAAGATAAAGGGAACAACGTATGTTGTTATGCGGTTTGACCGATAAAGATCTTCATAGAATATGTAGGAACCAATATGAGCATCCAGGCTCCGCTATTGGTTAATGACCGGAGATGAGTCTCGGTCATGTCTACATAGTTCTCGAACCCATAGGATCCGCACACTTAACGTTCGATGACGATCGGTATTATGAGTTTACGTGGTTTGATGTACCGAAGGTAGTTCGGTGTCCCGGATGTGATCACATACATGACGAGGAGTCTCGGAATGGTCGAGACATAAAGATCGATATATTGGAAGGCCATGTTTGGACACCGGAATGGTTCTGGATGAGTTCGGGCATTTTCGGAGTATCGGGAGGTTACCGGAACCCCTCGGGGAGATAATGGGCCTTAATGGGCTTCAGTGGAAGAGAGAGGAGAAGGCCAAGAGGAGGGGCGCCCCCCAAGCCCAATCCGAATTGGGAGGGGGGCTGCCCCCCTTTCCTTCCTCTCCTCTTCCCCTTCCTTCCCCCTCCTAGTAGGACCAGGAAAGGGGGGAACCTACTCCTAGTAGGAGTAGGACCCCCCCCCCTTGGAGCGCGCCATAGGAGGCCGACCTCCACCTCCTCCACTCCTTTATATACGGGGGAGGGGGGCACCCCATAGACACACAAGTTGATTCTTAGCCGTGTGCGGTGCCCCCCTCCACATATTTCCACCTCGGTCATATTGTCGTAGTGCTTAGGCGAAGCCCTGCGTCGGTAACTTCATCATCACCGTCAACACGTCGTCGTGCTGATGAAACTCTCCCTCGGCCTCAGCTGGATCTAGAGTTCGAGGGACATCACCAAGATGAACGTTTGCAAATCACGGAGGTGCCGTGCGTTCGGTACTTGGATCGGTTGGATCGCGAAGACGTTCGACTACATCAACCACGTTACTTAACGCTTCCGCTTTCGGTCTACGAGGGTACGTGGACACACTCTCCCGCTCGTTGCTATGCATCACATAGATAGATCTTGTGTGATCATAGGTAAAATTTTGAAATACTGTGTTCCCCAGCATTCCGCACTTGTGTAGCTTGTCAAATGTTCTGGTCTTCAGCCCCCGCAACACTTCAACATTTGTTCTCTCTATTTGGCCATTGCTTCTCGGGTGAGCAACAGATGCAAAATAGATTTAGATGTCAAGGTCTTGATAGTACTACATGAAGGTGCGGCTCGTGAACTGTGTACCATTGTCGATGATGATCCTGTTCGAAACACCAAAATGGAAAACTAATCCTTTAAAGAACTTGACAGCTGACTGTGTTGTCACCTTCCTCGCCGGCTATACTTCAGGCCACTTTGTGAACTTTTCGATCGCCCGATACAAGAACTCAAAGCCCCTGGTAGCATGGAGAAAAGGGCCGAGGATATCGCGCCCCCAGATCCTGAAGGGCCAGGAGAGAGGGATGAAGGGCTTGAGGTGGCTGATGTATGTTCTTGGAATGGAACTGGCACGCTTCACATGATGTTACTAGTGCAGTTGCATCTTGGAGGGTTGTGGGCCAATAGAAGCCTTGCTGGTAAGCTTTTCCAATAAGGGCTTGTGATCCGATATGGGATATATGCCTATGTGGATCTCTACCAATAGTGCTTGTCCATCTTTCTTGGATACACACTTCAATTTCACACAATTTGGCCTCTTTTTGTGTAGAATGATGTAAACAAAATGATACATACTCGACTGTCGTGCTACTCTTTCAGCTTCTCCTTGCTCTTTGGGGAGTTCCCCTATCTGTAGGTAATGGACAATGTGCCCATGACAGATCTTATGGCTCGACGACAAGGAGAAATGACTGTTCTTCCTCTGCGAGAGCGCATGTCTTAACGGCAAGATCTTGGCTTGACGGAGACTACTGCTCACCAACAAGACATGCCTTGTTGGCGGCGTCAACCTTGCTGGCATTTGCTGGTAGCTCTACAAGAAAGTAACCACTAGTGTTTCATTTTCTTGTCTTTGATTGCCTTGTTGATGGTGTAACTGATGGCTGAGTCAGATGGAGCACAAAGTTCATGGTTCCACAGGTAATCTTTTGGCAGCATGCTTCGACAAGGCACCAACAATGTTGTTTTCCGCACGAGGAACATTCTCTGTTTGCAGACTGTTAAAGTGCTCTTCCAACTTCCCGACTTCATCTACATATACTTCCATCAATGGGCTCTAATAATTTTGGTTGACCTTCTTCACAACAAGCTGTGAGCCACCTCTGACGATCAACTTTCAGATACCAAGATCAACTGTGATCCGTAGTCTGGCACGTAATCCTTCATACTCAGTGATGTTATTGGTAGCTTTCTCCCTGGGAAAGTGCATCTGAATCACATAATTGAGGTGATCTCTAGTGGGTGCGACAAGTATCACGCCGACACCGGCCCCTTGCAGCAAAACAAGTACGTCAAAATATATGACCCAATCTTCTGCTGTTTCTTTATCGGGGAGAGAGGTCTCTGGAATTTCTTCGTCTTGCGTTGGCGTCCATTCTGCAATGAACTCCGCGAAGGCTCTGCTCTAAATTGTTGAAGTGCTCTCAAACTTCAAGTCAAAGCTTGACAGTTCCAATGCCCACTCCACTATCCTGCCGGTGGCCTCTGGATTTCTCAAGATGCGTTGTAAAGGAAAGCACGTGACAACGGTAATCTGATGTGCTTGAAAGTAGTTGCACAGCCTCCTTGAGGACGCGATAAGGACAAAGAGCAACTTTTGCGCACTAGAGTACCTTGGCCTATCCCCCTATAGAAGGGAGCTGACAAAGCAAACTGGGCACTGCACCATCTTCTTCTTTGGCACAACTTGCTGTTCTGATTCATTTGTTTGGGCTGAACTTGACTTGTTGGAACCAGACCTTGCTCGACAAGATTCTAGCTTGTCGGCTTGTGGCTCTATGGTTGCTACCTCTTCGTCGTTTGCTTCCCTCTCGGCCACTAATGCAGCACTGACCACTTGATTGGTTGTCGCCAAGTATAGCAGTAACGGTTCTTGTGGCTTAGGCACAACTAGTATTGGAGGAAAGGAAAGGTACTTCTTCAAATCTTCAGGCGCAGCCTCTGCTTCCGGAGTACATTTCATTGGCAATGCCTTTTTCAAGATTTTGAAAAAGGCAGGGCATGCTCAACTGACTTGGAGATGAACCTACTCAGTGAAGCAACACAACCAGCAAGGCGTTTGATGTCTACTACGCAACTTTATTCTTGTAGACTCGTGTTGGGCCTCAAAGCACAGAGTTTTGTAGGATAGTAGCAATTTTCCCTCAAGTGGATGACCTAAGGTTTATCAATTCGTGGGAGGCGTAGGATGAAGATGGTCTCTCTCAAACGACCCTGCAACCAAATAACAAAAAGTCTCTTGTGTTGCCAACACACCCAATACAATGGAAAATTGTATAGGTGCACTAGTTCGGCGAAGAGATGGTGATAAAAGTGTAATATGTATAGTAGAAATATATTGGTTTTTTGTAATAAGAACAATAAAAAACAGCAAGGTAGCAATTTAAAAAACAGAGCACAAACGGTATTGCAATGCTTTAAAACAAGGCATAGGGTCCATACTTTCGCTAGTGCAATCTCTCAACAATGCTAATCTAATTGGATCAAATAACTACCCCTCAACGTGCAACGAAGAATCATTCAAAGTTCTTATCTAGCGGAGAACATAAGAAGAAATTGTTTGTAGGGTATGAAACCACCTCAAAGCTATTCTTTCCGATCAATCTATCCTAGAGTTCGTACTAAAGTAACACCAAGCTATTCATTCCGATCCATCTAACCAAGAGTTCGTACTAAAATAACACCAAATGATACACATCAACCAACTCTAATGTCACCTAGATACTCCAATATCACCGCGAGTATCCGTGAGTTGATTATACGATATGCATCAAACAGTTTCAGATTCATAATACTCGATCCAACTCAAAGAACCTCAAAGAGTGCCCCAAGATTTCTACCGGAGAAACAAAGACGAGAACGTGCATCAACCCCTATGCATAGATTACCCCAATGTCACCTCGGAAATCCACGAGTTGAGTGCCAAAATACATATCAAGTGAATCAATATGATACCCCATTGTCACCACGAGTATTCATATGCAAGACATATATCAAGTGCTCTCAAATCCGTAAAAGCATTCAATCCGATAAAACGGTATCTCAAAGGGGAAACTCAATTCACAACAAGATAGAGAGGGGAAAACATCATATGATCCGACCATATTAACAAAGCCCGCAATACATCAAGATCGTGACATCTCAAGAACACGAGAGAGAGAGAGAGAGAGAGAGAGAGAGAGAGAGAGAGAGAGAGAGAGAGAGAGAGCTATTAAACACATAGATACTAGTACAAACCCTCAGCCCCGAGGGTGGACTATTCCCTCCTCATCATAGTGGCCGCTGGGATGATGAAGATGGTGATAACCCACAAGTATAGGGGATCGCAACAGTTTTCAAGGGTAGAGTATTCAACCAAAATTTATTGATTCGACACAAGGGGAGCCAAAGAATATTCTCAAGTATTAGCAGTTGAGTTGTCAATTCAACCATACCTGGATAACTTAATATCTACAACAAAGTATTTAGTAGCAAAGTAGTATGGTTGTAACGGTAGCAGTGGCAAAGGTATCAGTAGCAGTACTGTAGTGATTGTAACAGTAACAGCGGTAAAGTAACTAAGCAGAGATCAATATGTGAAAAGCTCATAGGCATTGGATCAGTGATGGATTATGTCGGTTGCGATCATTCATGCAACAATTATAACATAGGGTGACACATAACTAGCTCCAGTTCATCAATGTAATGTAGGCATGTATTCTGAATATAGTCATACGTGCTTATGGAAAAGAACTTGCATGACATCTTTTGTCCTACCCTCCCGTGGCAGCGGGGTCCTATTGGAAACTAAGGGATATTAAGGCCTCCTTTTAATAGAGTACCGGACCAAATCATTAACACATAGTGAATACATGAACTCCTCAAACTACGGTCATCACCGGGAGTGGTCCCGATTATTGTCACTTCGGGGTTGCCGGATCATAACATATAGTAGGTGACTATAACTTGCAATATCGGATCAAGAACACAAATATATTGATGAAAACATAGAGGGTTCAGATCTGAGTTCATGGCACTCGGGCCCTAGTGACAAGCATTAAGCATAGCAAAGTCATAGCAACATCAATCTCAGAACATAGTGGATACCAGGGATCAAACCCTAACAAAGCTAACTCGATTACATGATAAATCTCATCCAACCCATCACCGTCCAGCAAGCCTACGATGGAAATTACTCACACACGGCGGTGAGTATCATGAAATTGGTGATGGAGGAAGGTTGATGATGATGGCGACGGATTCCCCTCTCCGGAGCCCAGAAACGGACTCCAGATCAGCCCTCCCGAGAGAGTTTTGGGCTTGGCGGCGGCTCCATATCGTAAAACGCGATGAGTCCTTCTCCCTGATTTTTTTCTCCCTGAACGTGAATATATGGAGTTGGAGTTGAGGTCGGTGGAGCACCAGGGGGCCCACGAGGCAGGGGGCACGCCCACGGGGTAGGCGCGCCTCCCACCCTCATGGACAGGGTGTGGGCCCCTGGCCTTGATTCTTTCGCCAGTAATTTTTTATTATTTACAAAAATAATCTCCCTGAAGTTTCAGGTCATTCCAAGAACTTTTGTTTCTGCACAAAAATAACACCATGGCAATTCTGCTGAAAACAACGTCAGTCCAATTTAGTTCCATTCAAATCATGCAAGTTAGAGTCCAAAACAAGGGCAAAAGTGTTTGGAAAAGTAGATACGTTGGAGAAGTATCAGATGGCCACCGATGATGATCTCCCCCTCCGGCAGGGTGCCGAAACATGATCCCGATTGGTTTTTGGTGGCTACAGAGGCTTGCAGCGGTGGAACTTCTGATCTAGGGTTACCCCAAAGGGTTTTGGAATATTGACGATTTATAGGGCAAAGAGGGGGTGCGGAAGGCCACCGAGGTGGGCACAACCCACCTGGGCGCGCCTGGGGTCCCAGGCGCACCCTGTTGGGTTGTGCCCCCCTTGGGGCACCCCTTAGGTGCTTCTCTAGCCCACTGGATGTCTTCTAGTCCAAAAAAATCCATAAAAAGTTTCGCTGCATTTGGACTCTGTTTGATATTGATTTTCTGCTATGTAAAAAACAAGCAAAAAACATCAACTCGCACTTGGCACTATGTGATACGTCTCCAACGTATCTATAATTTTTGATTGCTCCATGCTACTTTATCTACTGTTTTGGACTATATTGGGCTTTATTTTCCACTTTTATATTATTTTTGGGACTAACCTATTAACCGGAGGCCCATCCCAGAATTGCTGTTTTTTTTCCTATTTCAATGCTTCGAAGAAACAGAATATCAAACGGAGTCCAAACGGAATGAAATCTTCGGGAACGTGATTTTCTCACCGAACGTGATCCAGGAGACTTGGACCCTACTCCAAGGAACAAAAGAGGCGGTCACGAGGGTGCCCCCCCCCATTAGGGCACGCCCCCTGCCTCATGGGCCCCCTGTTGCTCCACCGACGTACTCCTTCCTCCTATATATACCTACGTACCCCAAACGATCAAAACAGGAGCCAAAAACCTAATTCCACCGCCGCAACTTCCTGTATCCACGAGATCCCATCTTGGGGCCTGTCCCGGAGCTCCGCCGGAGGGGGCATCTGAAGGAAATGTGCCCTAGAGGCAATAATAAAGTTATTATTTATTTCCTTATATCATGATAAATGTTTATTATTCATGCTAGAATTGTATTAACCGGAAACATAATACATGTGTGAATACATAGACAAACAGATAGTCACTAGTATGCCTCTACTAGACTAGCTCATTAATCGAAGATGGTTATGTTTCCTAACCATATACATGTGTTGTCATTTGATTAATGGGATCACATCATTAGGAGAATGATGTGATTGACATGACCCATTCCGTTAGCTTAGCACTTGATCGTTTAGTATATTGCTATTGCTTTCTTCATGACCTATACATGTTCCTGTAACTATGAGATTATGCAACTCCCGTTTACCGGAGGAACACTTTGGATACTACCAAACGTCACAACGTAACTGGGTGATTATAAAGGAGTACTACAGGTGTCTCCAAAGGTACATGTTGGGTTGGCGTATTTCGAGATTAGGTTTTTTCACTCCGATTGTCGGAGAGGTATCTCTGGGCCTTCTCGGTAATACACATCACATAAGCCTTGCAAGCATTGCAACTAATGAGTTAGTTGTGAGATGATGTATTACGGAACGAGTAAAGAGACTTACCGGTAACGAGATTGAACTAGGTATTGGATACCGACGATCGAATCTTGGGTAAGTAACATACCGATGACAAAGGGAACAACGTATGTCGTTATGCGGTTTGACCGATAAAGATCTTCGTAGAATATGTAGGAACCAATATGGGCATCCAGGTTCCGCTATTGGTTATTGACCGAGAATGGATCTAGGTCATGTCTACATAGTTCTCGAACCCGTAGGGTCCGCACGCTTAACGTTACGATGACAGTTCATTATGAGTTTATAAGTTTTGATGTACCGAAGGTTGTTCGGAGTCCCGGATGTGATCACGGACATGACGAGGAGTCTCGAAATGGTCGAGACATAAAGATTGATATATTGGAAGCCTATGTTTGGACTTCGGAAAGGTTCCGGATGAAAACATGACGTTACCGGAACACCGGGGGGTTACCGGAACCCCCCGGGGGGTCAATGGGCCTTGATGGGCCATAAGGGAGAAGAGGAAGGGCCGTCCAGGGCAGGCCGCGCGCCCCCCTCCCCCTGTAGTCCGAATAGGACAAGGAGAGGGGGGGCGGCGCCCCCTTCCCTCTTCCCCCTCCCAAGTCCTAGTCCAACTAGGAGAGGGGGAGTCCTACTCCCGGTGGGAGTAGGACTCCTCCAAGCGCGCCCCCCTAGGGCTGGACGCACCCCCCCTTGCTCCTTTATATACGGGGGCAGGGGGCACCCCATGACACACAAGTTGATCTACGGATCGTTCCTTAGCCGTGTGCGGTGCCCCCCTCCACTATATTCCACTTCGGTCATATCGTCGCGAAGCTTAGGCGAAGCCCTGCGCCGGTGAATTCATATCGTCGCGGAGCTTAGGCGAAGCCCTGCGTCGGTGGAGCATCATCATCGTCACCACGCCGTCGTGCTGACGGAACTCATCCCCGACGCTTTCTTTGGATCGGGCCGGGGATCGTCATCGAGCTGAGCGTGTCTGAACTCGGAGGTGCCGTATGTTCGGTACTTGGATCGGTCGGATCGTGAAGACGTCGACTACATCAACCGCGTTGTTATAACGCTTCGCTTTTGGTCTCACAGTGCGTGGACGGACACTCTCCCCTCTCGTTGCT
The DNA here is from genome assembly GCA_021605205.1 of Aegilops longissima. Lineage (NCBI taxonomy): Eukaryota > Viridiplantae > Streptophyta > Magnoliopsida > Poales > Poaceae > Aegilops > Aegilops longissima. The sequence goes on from CM038681.1 coordinate 439,793,244, forward strand.
ATGCCATCACCATGGTCTTGCGTGTGCGTAGGAAAATTTTGAAATTACTACGTTCCCCAACAGCATCCACCACGGAGGGCTTCTACATCATCACCATAGCCCCTCCGATGAAGTGTGAGTAGTTTACTTCAGACCTTCGGGTCCATAGCTAGTAGCTAGATGGCTTCTTCTCTCTTTTTGGATCTCAATACAATGTTCTCCCCCTCTCTCGTGGAGATCTATTCGATGTAATCTTCTTTTTGCGGTGTGTTTGTTGAGACCGATGAATTGTGGGTTTATGATCCAGATTGTCTATGAATAATATTTGAATCTTCTCTGAATTCTTTTATGTATGATTGGTTATCTTTGCAAGTCTCTTCGAATTATCCGTTTGGTTTGGCCAACTAGATTGGTAGTTCTTGCAATGGGAGAAGTGCTTAGCTTTGGGTTCAATCTTGCGGTGTCCTTACCCGAGGATGTAAAGGGTTGCAAGGCACGTATTGTATTGTTGCCATCGAGGATAACAAGATGGGGTATTTATCATATTGCATGAATTTATTCCTCTACATCATGTCATCTTGCTTAAGGCGTTACTCTGTTTTTAACTTAATACTCTAGATGCATGCTGGATAGCGGTCGATGAGTGGAGTAATAGTAGTAGATGCAGGCAGGAGTCGGTCTACTTGTCTTGGACGTGATGCCTATATACATGATCATACCTAGATATACTCATAACTATGCTCAATTCTGTCAATTGCTCAACAGTAATTTGTTCACCCACCGTAGAATACTTATGCTCTTGAGAGAAGCCACTAGTGAAACCTATGGCCCCCGGGTCTATTCTCATCATATCAATCTCCATCACTTTAATACTTGCTTTGTTTTTACTTTGCCTTTTACTTTTCACTTTGCATCTCTATATAAAAAATACCAAAAATCTTATTTATCATCTCTATCAGATCTCACTCTCGTAAGTGACCGTGAAGGGATTGACAACCCCTAATCGCGTTGGTTGCGAGGAGCTATTGTTTTGTGCAGGTACGAGGGACTTGTGTGTGGCCTCCTACTGGATTGATACCTTGGTTCTCAAAAACTAAGGGAAATACTTATGCTACTTTGCTGCATCATCCTCTCCTCTTCGGGGAAATCCAACGCAGTGCTCAAGAAGTAGCACTATGTCAATAGGTTAGTCCCCAAAAATGCTATAAAGTTGCTATAAAAGGATTGTAATACATCCAAGAATGATAATATAGCAGCATGAATACTTCGTAAATTATAGATACGTTGGAGACATATCAGCATCCCCAAGCTTAATTTCTACTCGTCCTCGAGTAGGTAAATGATAAAATAAATAATTTATGAAGTCCAAATGCTAGCAAAGTGAATAAGTTTGATCAATGATAATTTCAATCACTTCTCCTAGCATCATAGCGGCAACTCATTCTCATACAACTCATTATGTTAAAGTAGCAACCAATTCACATGTTAAGGTTCAAATAATGGATTTTCTTGAAACTCAACAACCTATATTCTTAGTCACCAAACAATTGCAATTCAACTTATTCAACAGAGTCTAAGTAAGACCTCCACATACTCAACCATCATATAGTCTTCTATGATTGCTAACACTCACCGCATACACATGAGCAAAACGTTTCAACCGGACACATAGAAAGATAGGGGCTTATAATTTCGCCTCCCAACGTATTCACCTCAAGGGTGATGTCAACAATAATAACTCATGCTATCCTTATCCAACAAGATATATGTGCCTACATCTTTCCTCACCACATGATGCTTGCCAAAAGAGAAAACTAAAAAGGAATAGAGAGAAAAACTTTGACTCTTGCATAAAATTAAATACTGAAAAGTAAAAGATAGGCCCTTCGCAGAGGCAAGCAGAGGTTTCCATGCGCATTTTGTTTTTATGCTCAATCCCTTAGTGCAAAAGATGTCAGTTATATTGCCCCTTATGATAGCAACCGTTATTCTGCAGTCTTTCGCTTTTATTCTTTGCCATCACAAGTTCGTACAAACGCTCAATTTTCTCTTACACTAAATGATCTAACACTTTTAGAAGCAATTTTTATTGCATTTATTGCACTGATGACAACTTACTTGAAGGTTATTACTCAATCCTTAGGTAGGTATGGTGGACTCCTAAAAATAAGATTTGGTTTTAAGGGTTTTTGGATGCACATGTAGTATCTCTACTTGGTGCGGAATTTTTTCCTAGCAAAGATGGGGGGAAGCACCACATGTTGAAGGATCTATGACAATATAACTTGTATGTGAATATGAACAAACATAAATAATTACGTTGTCTTCCTTGTCCAACGTCAACAATTTTGGCATATAATATTTTGATGGGGGCTCACAATAACAAAAGATTTCCAAGATAGTGTATTTGCATGTGAAAGTTCTCTTCCTTCTACTAATCATTCATGAATTGCTTGTATGACCAATATTGTGATTGTCAAGCTTCAAAAGATTTCACTTTCTAGGCACGATATGAACATATAATTTCAACTTCATGAGAGAGATTAAACACACAGCTACTGGTACAAAACCCCAGCCCCGAGGGTGGAGTACTCCCTCCTCATCTTAGTGGCCGCCGGGATGATGAAGATGGCCACCGGTGATGATGAAGATGGCCACCGGTGATGATCTCCCCTTCTGGCAGGATGATCTCCACCTTTGATCGGAAGGTGCTACAGAGGCTTGCGGCGGCGGAACTTCCGATCTAGGGTTACCCCCAAGGGTTTTGGAATATTTGACGATTCATAGGGCGAAGAGGGGGTGCGAAAGGCCACCAATGTGGGCACAACCCACCTGGGTGCGCCTGGGGGCCCAGGCGCGCCCTGGTGGGTTGTGCCCCCCTCAGGGCACCCCCTAGGTGCTTCTCTGGCCCACTGGATGTCTTCTGGTCCAAAAAAAACCACAAAAAGTTTCACTGCATTTGGACTCCGTTTGATATTGATTTTCCGCGATGTAAAAAACAAGCAAAAAACAGCAACTGACACTTGGCACTATGTCAAATGGTAGTCCCAAAAATGCTATAAAGTTGTTATAAAATGATTGTAAAACACCCAAGAATGATAATATAGCATCATGAATACTTCATAAATTATAGATACGTTGGAGACGTATCAGCGCCGCACATCCTTGACAAGCTTCCGTGCTTCCAGCTGCTCAATTGCTTTGATCTCATCGGGATTAGCTTCAATTCCATGTTGAGATACAAAGAACCTGAGAAGCTTGCTGGATGGAACTCCAAATACACACTTCTCGAGGTTGAGCTTCAAGTTGATCTTGCGCAAATTTGCAAATCTCTTTTCTAAATCTTGAATGAGGGTTGATTTGTCCTTGGTATTGACCATTATATCATCCATATGGTCTTCCACATTCCTACGCAGTTGAGGACCAAAACCAATCTGGACTGCTCTGCAAATATTGATCCTACACTCTTCAATCCGAAAGGCATACGTATGAAACAGTATGTGCCACATGGAGTGAAAAAAAACAGTTTTCTCCTCATGTGCCTTAGCCATGAAAATCTAATGGTAACCAGAGTAAGCATCAAGAAAAGAGAGGAGATCACAGCTGGCATTCAAATCTACAATTTGATCGATCCGTGGAAAAGGAAAAGGATCTTTCGGGCAAGCTTTAATGATATCAGTGAAATCAATACAAAGCCTCCATTTTCCATTTTCTTTGCGAACAACCACTAGATTTGCCAACCAAGTCGGATGTAAGACTCTTTGACTAAACCTGCAGCTTCTAACTTCTTGATTTCTTCGGCAATAAACTCTTGCTGCTCTAAGGCTTGCTTTCTAACCTTCTGCTTGACGGGTCTTACATGAGGACAGACGGCAAGACGGTGCTCAATCAACTCCCTGGGAACGCCAGGGATGTTAGATGGTTGCCATGGAAATAGATCGATATTCGCCTACAGGAAGGCGACGAGCGCGCTTTCGTATTTGCTGACAAGGGTGGCACTTATAGTGAAAGTGCCTCCCATTCCATCCTCCTTTGCAGAGACTTTCTTTGTTTCAGGTGGAGCTGCCTTGGATTTCTTGCTCTTGCCGGCAGAGCTCTCTGGTTCATCCTCAACAGGCATGCTGCTCTCTATAGTGCGCTTCCCAGAGTCCTTGCCAGAGGTCTTTCCGGTCTTCTTGTTCTTCTTCCCGCCGGGAGCTTTGCCGGCAGGAGCAAGTGCCTTGCCAGCAGATGCTGCCACTACCTCCCAATGGAGCTTGTCGGCACAGATGAATGCATCCTTCTTGTCAGGGTGGATGGTGTTGACGCTCATTGACCCCGACATTTTCAGTGTATTGTAGGTGTAATGAGACGCCGCTATGAACTTTGATAGAGCTAAGCGACCTAGAATCCCATTGTAAGGTAACGAAATCTTGACGACGTAGAAGACAATATTCTATGTCCTGCAATTCAGCTCGTTGCCAAACGTTACCGGCGAAGTGATCTTCCCCTTGGTCTGGCTTCTTCCCGGATTGACCCCTTGAAACTTCCCTGTTTCTTTGAGATCTTCATTAGGAATCTGCAGCCTCTTGATTACATCTGGAGAAATCAAGTTCAAGCCAGCCCCACCATCAACCAACATTTTTGTCACTTTGAGGCTGCAGATTGTTGGTGAAACCAACAATGGCAAGCACCCAACCGCAGTTGTGCGATCAGGGTGATCTCCGGCGTCAAACATGATGGTGTGTCGGACCACTTGAGTGGCTTCTGCGCCTCCATTGCTGGCTCTGCCGCATTGATCTCGCGGGCCCATTGATTGAGATACGAGTGAGAGGAGTGTAAAGATGGGCCTCCATCATTGCACATGGCATCTACAACCTTCTGGAATTCCTGTTCCTCAGACTCTTCTTCATCCTCATCATCCTCCTCTTAGTCTTCCTTCTTCTCACGGCCTCGAGCAGGATTCTCCTTCTGTTGTTTGGCCTTTCCATGGCAGCCCCCACGGGTGCCATGGTTCTTTTTGCCGGACCCACCGGCACCATCCTGGTCTTTCTCCTTGTCGCGCTTTTCATATTCTTGCTCCTATTTTTCAGCAAGTTGCTCCACTTGCTGGCACTCCTAGAGACCGTGGCCCTTGGTGCGATGTATCTTGTAGGATGGACCGTCAGTTTTGTGTGACTTGTCACTAGCTGTAGCCTCATGACCACAGGTACACATGGATGTATCCTTGCCAACACCTCTGACCTTGGCTTTCTTGCCGGGGTTGCCAAAACCCTCCACAACCATCACTGCCTTGCCTTTACACTTCTGATTCGCTTCTAGACCTTCTTCTTTAGGGTGGATGCGTCATCGTCCTTAGAATCTACTTCAGCACCAGCATCTTCCCCGGGAAGTCGCCCCCCTCTTAAGCACATGCGCACTTTTTCGCCAGAGCATACAACTTGTTGATGATTTTGTGACACTCCAAATTTTTTTAGTTTTCAATAAAAACTTTGTTTGATTTGAAGAAGGTCATTTAAATTCTTCCAAAAAAAACCTCTCTCTCTCAAAACTTTTCCCCATGGCAAGGGTTTTATTGTTGTATCTTCTTCAACCCTGGTGTTTGGTTATTAAAAACCTTTCTTCTGATTTTCCCATCTCAAATATATTTTTGGAATTTATTTTCTTTTAAAAAGAAACCCTATGGGTTTTGGGGCTACTCTTTTGTTTTGAAACCACCCATGGTTTTACCATGCCTCATGTGGTAATTTCTTCCAAAACCCCTCCATCCACTTTGGGGCAATCCAAACATTCTGTTCCAACAAGTCCAACCCATTTTTGGATTTTATTTCATTTATTTTTTCCCCAAAAACAATTCTGTCATTTATTTTGAGCCTAGATGATTTACAAAGGAAGTACCTGACTTCCTTTGAGTTTTGATCTCAAACCAACTCCTCTGGATAGTCCTTAGCACCCCCAACCTAGATCCATCAAGATCCACTCTTCCTCTTTTCAAAATTTTCAAGTTTCAACCTCTGCAAGTTTGGACCAGATTCATCATTTTTGGTGAAATTCATATTTTCCTTTCTCCAAAAATTCCACCAAAATTCAGGCAGCCCCCAGGTGCTTTGAGAGGCCACCACACCAAAGATCAGCCCCAGATAAATTTTTCTCATGCTTGAATCATTTCATCAAACACTTGTCCGACACTGTTCCTGTACACTTCTAGTAAAATTCAGAGTTTCAGAGTTTTTTCAGTGTCGTTTCTCGTCAGTGCCTTGTCATCGATCACTAGTGCACCCTGGCGCATTGCGCACTGCCTCTCCTCCTTGACCAGAGCACTGCACGCTCCCTTGGACGGGCGCAGGTGTCGGTGGCGGCGAGCATCGCTGACGCCGGCAGCTTCTGCGGTGGCGAGCCACCCGTGGCGGCTAACGGAGCCGCCAGCGCCACTTCGCTCGCCGTCCGACGCCGCCTAACGCCCCTAGCCTCCACGTGGCCTCATGCATGCCAAGACACCGCAGCACCGTCACTGTGGCCCAAGAAGCACAGGCGCGCCCTCTGCCGACGGTCTAGCGCCGCCCGCTCATCAAAACCACCCTTGCGCGCTAATCCAACCTGGTTTAGCTTCTAAACGGAACCCGTGGACCTCCACGTTGATGCCCAACCCCCCTAAACTCCCCGACCAAGCACTGCGCCGCCGTAACCATCCCCGGAGATCCCCGTTCATGGCCACCGCCTTGGATCGCCTATAAAAAGAGGCCCCGAGCTTGTTCTCGAGCACGCACCACCACTACACCCCACCAGAACCCCGCCAAGCCACTAGGAGGACCTCGAGGAGGTCTCCTCCCCCAACTCCGGCCGCCCCGATCCGCCTCGGCCACCAGCTCGATCCACTCCGGTGAGGCCATCCCCGCCGCCCAAACCTCGTCAGTAGTCTCCTCGAGCACCCAGTGATCTAACCCAGGCTTCAATTTGACCTCCGCAACCCTCCCCGACGAGATCCAAATCCACCCGAGCCGCCGTCCGCCGGAGCAAGGACCGCCGTCGACGACCACCACCACCCACCGACGCGGAAGGACACACTAAGCACGTAGGTACCCTCCGATCCTCCTAACTCGCCGTGGATCGCCGCCGGCGACCACCACAGCTCTCGGGCGCCGACGAGCTTTGTTCTCCCCCCGTTTGAAATTTCAAACCTGACGGGTAGGACCCCTCGTCAGTATTTTATTTTTTTTCGAACCGTTTTCTGAAAACGCCTTCGGGCAGAGTACGTTTCCCTTTGCAGTTGACGGCTTTTTAGCCGAAGCGTTTTCTGTATTTATAAGTTGGCCCCTGGAAACTTTCTGTTTCATTACAGATGAGCCCCTGGATTAGAACCTTTATAACTTTTAAACAGAAACTGATTTTTGATTGATTCTTTTTCTGTCATCTTTATTTTTCTGTCTAGTTTTTTGTCATAATTATTTGAAAAGTATTTGGAACACTTTTTTGTGCACTCACGGTATTTACGTTAGTACATATTTTCTTATACCGTAGATACCGGAGGAGGTGATGGAACCGCGAACTTAACCAAGCTAGACTCCGACTACTCCGAACCAGGCAAGCATGTTTGAAATTTTGATATGATGAGTGTCTTTGGCATGTTTGCATTTAGTAGTTTCATGGCATGTTTATGAGCATTTCGATAAATGTTATATTATCTGCAAAGTTGAGCAAGTGAGTTTCAAAAATCCATATGTTGTTGGATACGAGTTTGCATGGCCATGTGATGGCATGAGAATGGGTAAGATGGCAGTGTTGTAGCATGCCAGTCTTATGCCAGACTATTTGACTCCAGTGTCAACGTGAATCAAGTCCAGTTTCCATCCGTTTTCCCTCCCTGTACTACCACATGTTTTGCCGTAAGGGATATGGCTTAGTAAGTTCTAAACCGCTTTCCTGGTACACACCAAATAGAGAGGCCGTGATGAGGGTTCCATGGCCCTGGATTAAAGCCAGTCATCCGGTCAGGGGGCATGGGTGTTTCCGGTTGGGACCGAGAGGGGGGCACCCCTTAGAGTGCGCGTATATAAATTTGATCCCATGCTATTCGAGGTTGTGATCTCCCCATCTCAAAGTTTTTCTTGAACTTTGTCAAGGGTGATTCCTGGCATCGTGAGGTGGGATGGGTGTGTACTGGTTAGATGTGTTTCTACCGAAATACCGTAAACGGAACTAGTCCTTCGTGACTACGGAAATCCGTTGGCTGTGGGTAATTAGTACAAACTCTGCAGAGTCAAAAATCCTTTGAATCATCTTATCCACGTCCAAGTACTGTGTTCAACTTATCTTGTCAAGTGTCAGTCTCAGTGACAAAACTCCGGTGAACCACATGAGTGTTAAGTCCGGTTAAATGTTTATTCCTGTGGCTGGACTAACCCGTTTATTATTATGTGTTGAATATTTCCTATGAGTATTATATCTTCGTGAATTTATCAGATATGAATAATGAAATTTAAGCCCTTTCTGCGATGTCGCTCAGACGTCCGACTGTGGCACGCCTGTTATTTACTTTCAATATAAGCCCTTTCTGCGATGTCGCTCAGACGTCCGACTGTGGCACGCCTGTTATTTACTTTTAATATAAGCCGTTTCTGCGATGTCGCTCAGACGTCCGACTATGGCACGCATGTTATTTACTTTCAATATAAGCCCTTTCTGCGATGTCGCTCAGACGTCCGACTGTGGCACACATGTTATTTACTTTCAATATAAGCCCTTTCTGCGATGTCGCTCAGACGTCCGACTGTGGCACGCATGTTATTTACTTTCAATATAAGCCATTTCTGCGATGTCGCTCTGACATCCGACTGTGGCACGCATGTCATTTACTTTCAATATAAGCCCTTTATGTGGCGTCGCTTAGACGTCCCACTACGGAATGAAAATTTATTTGTTTACCCTTCGAGGCGTCGCTCCAGACACCCGATGGGTTTTCAGTTATTTTGTTGGGATTTCGGGAAGACTACCGCCCGACTCCCTTCTTACTTATCATGTTGTGCCAATATTTATTATTTGAATGTGCATTGCTATTTGCCCATGACGCATTCATGCATGCATTTGTTATATCTTATGTCCGAACTGTCTTGCGAGTACTTTCAAAGTACTCACCTGGCTTGTTGATTTGGCGGATGTTGTGAAAGCGATCTCATGGATGAAGAGTTCGATAGCGAGTCCGGCGCCTAGAGGAGTCCCACCAGTCTCGTGCGATCCTGGATTTGGTCATCAGATTATATCCGCTTCCGCTACCCAAATAAATTCATCGAGCCTCACCTCGACGCTCGATGAGCTGCCAGTTTAGGAGTCATGTTATCCACTCCACTGTGATATTTCCACCACCACTTTTATGTCGAGTCAGTAGTATGCCACCACACCTCTGTATCATAACCACCCTTATGTACAATATTGGCGTGTTTGTAATAAAATTGTTGAGCAGCCTCAGCTCAACCATGTAATATATTTAATGCTACTAGCCTTCTGTATCAAGTATTTGTCTACCAGTAAGGATAACTCTTCCTATACTGGAAATCAAAAGATCGATTTCTCAATAAGTATTTTATTGAAAAACTGGTCGTGACAGGTTCTCACTTTCATGATATTCATTTCCTCCCGCGTCCTGCGATTGCGCACATTCGTGTGGAATGCGAAAATGATAGTAGTAGGGTGGACGTCCGGTATGTTGTGGTGCATGCGTCTGAATCTTTGTATGTATTTGCAAAGAGACTCTCCATCCCTTCGCGGCAACACATGCATGTCACTAGGCTGACCCGGAAGCTTGTGGCCTCTGGTATACGTGCCAATGAACTGGTGACACAGATCTGACTATGATGAATGGAGCCCTCTGGCAAGTTCATGAACCAAGACCTCACGTTGGGCTTGAGCGCCAATAGGAAGTAGTTGGTGAGAACCTTCTCATCCCTTCCCCTGGCTGCCTGCACCGCGATGTCGTCGATGCCAAGGAACTCAAAAGGGTTGAGTTTGCCATCATATTTTTCTAGCAAATCTGGCTTGAAGCTCTGGGAAGAGGGCCGACGAACTTGCCACAGCTCTTGAGTGAACGCTGGGCAGCCTACCTCATAATCTAGGCACCCAAGGTACCCCGACGCTAGCTCGTATGCTGCCAGCCCCGCACAACCATCTGATTGGTGATGTGCTTCCTGGTGGTTCGAGCATCTTCTATGCGTCTATCTTGAATGACTTGGTGCTAATCTTGGCAGGCCCACGGATCCGACGACGCCATGGACACATTATCCGGCTCGTTGTCTCAACGAGCTTGGTGCTGCTGTTGTGGAGGGGACTGCACCTTTGGTATTGTTGGTGCCGTGGGTGGCTGTTGTGAAGCTCTACCTACCCGCGTCTACCTACCGGTGTCAGTGAAGCTTAGAAAGCTCTGGATGGTGGCTCTTCATTCATCCATCTTCTCTGATGCGGGAAGGAAGTTCAACAACAATTGAGCCTGAGCCATGGCCTCCACCGGCATGTTGGGAATGACTAGGAGCGAAGAGTGAGCAGTGCTTCTAATTCTGACAGAGCCAGAAGGAGCGGCATTCTGCTCACGCTGCCACTTTCAATCTTTGCCAGCGGGTTAGTGTGGTGGCTGTCCATGAGCATCTAGAGGACGATGCTCAGGAGTTCTGTCGTGGTGGCATTCAGAACCAGCAGCGTCGTGATGACGTGCGCCATGTCGATCTTGCGATGGTCTCGGCATGTGGGCTGGCATGGCATTCTTCGACGTTGTCGCACCATCTTTGGAGTTTGTTACGCCACCTGTAGGCTTTGCAGCTCCACCCTTAGACATGGCAGCAATCGGTCATTGTTCGCCGTGCTCCGGACTAAGCCTCTCTGGTGGCTGGGGTCACTAGAGCGCTGAGTATATTGGCTTCGCTCGCTGAAGACGAGGATGTTGGCCGCTTCCACCTCCTTCATCACCTCCGCCGTTGTCACTGACACGTCTCCAACATATCTATAATTTTTGATTGTTCCATGCTATTATAGTATCAATCTTGGATGTTTTACATGTGATTATATATCATTTTTGGGACTAACCTATTAACCTAGTGCCCAGTGCCAATTGTTGTTTTTGGCTTTTCAGGAAATCAATATCAAACAGAGTCCAAATGGAGAAAAAACTATGGATTAATTTTTTCTGGACCAGAAGAGACCCTAGAAGGTTCGGGAGAAGACCTGAAGAGTCACGAGGGAGCGACAAGCTCGGGAGGCGTGCCTCCCCGGCTTGTGGGCCGCTCGTGGCACCTCTTGACCTAATTTCTCCTCTATAAATTTTAAAATATTCCCCTGACATTAGAGAGCCACCTGAAATACTTTTTTTTGCCGCCACAAGTTTCTATTCTCGTGAGAACCCATCTGGAGGCCTTCTCCTGTAGTCTGCCGGAGGGGGAATTGATCATGGAGGGGCTCTACATCAACCTTGCTGCCCTTCTGATGATGCGTGAGTAGTTTACCTCAGACTACGGGTCCATAACTAGTAGCTAGATGGCTTCTTCTCTCTGTTTGATCTTCAATACAATGTTCTCCTTGATGTTCTTGGAGATCTATTTGATGTAATGACTTTTTGCGGTGTGTTTGTTGGGTCTGATGAATTGTGAGTTTACGATCAGATTTACCCATGAATCTTATTTGAGTTTTCTCTGAACTCTTTTATGCATGATTGTTATAGCTTTGTATTTCTCTCCGGTCTATTGATTTGGTTTGGCCAACTAGATTGATTTATCTTGCAAAGGGAGAGGCGCTTTGTAATGGGTTTGATCTTGCGGTGCTCAATACCAGTGACAGAAGGGGATATGACATGTATGTATCATTGCTATTAAGGGTAAAAAAGATGGGATTTATTCACGCGTGAGTTTATTTTGTCTACATCATGTCATCTTGCTTAAGGCGTTACTCCGTTCTTTATGAACTTAATACTCTAGATGCATGCGTGGAGTAATAGTAGTAGATGTAGAATCGTTCCAGTCTACTTGTCTCGGACGTGATGCCTATATACATGATCATTGCCTTGGATATCGTCGTGATTATTTTATTTTCTATCAATTGCCCAACAGTAATTTGTTTACCCACCGTATGCTATTTTCTTGAGAGAAGCCTCTAGTGAAAACTATGGACCCTGGGTCTATTTTCTATCATATTGAAACCAAAAATACCTTGCTGTAATTTGTCTTTCTTTATTTTATTTGTATTTTGTTCGATCTATCTATCTATCTATCTATCTATCTATCTATCTATCTATCTCCTTAAAATTTAATCTTGCAAGTAACCGCCAAGGGATTGACAATCCCTTTTTCGCGTTGGGTGCAAGGATTTGTTATCTTGTGTGCAGGTACTGCTAACGAGGTGTTGCGTGGTTCCCCTACTGGATTGATAACCTTGGTTCTTAACTGAGACAAATACTTAGCTCTACTATACTGCATCATCCTCTCCTGTTCGAGGAAATCCCAACGCAACTTACAAGTACTTGGAAGAATTTGTGATGCCGTTGCCGGGGAGACATCATCAACATCTATGAAGTAACTATGCATAAACTTTCATCTCCTTGTATTTACATTATTTTCCATTGCCTCTCTTTTTCATCTTCCCCACTTCTGAAACGTTTTTATAAAAACACAAAAGTATTTTCCGTTTGCCTTTTTTTGCTTGTTTGCTTGCTTTTATTGCCTTCATGTAAACACTTAAAAACAGAAAAAGAGACCGGAAAATTAAAGACAAATGGATCCTGATCCACTTGCTAATCTTTTCAAAAGATCTAATTATATTTAACAAATTGCTAGTGAGTTGAGTGCACTAGATTTCTTTATGAAGTTTGTTAAGTCTCCAACGTATCTATAATTATTGATTGTTCCATGCTATTATATTATCTATCTTGGATGTTTTATATGCTATTTTATAGGATTTTTGGGACTAAACTATTATCCTAGTGCCCAGTGCCAGTTTCTATTATTTTCTTGTTTTTGAGTTTCGCTGAAAAGGAATATCAAACTGAGTCCAATTGAGATGAAAATTTATGGTGATTTTTTATGGACCAGAAGAAGGCCCCGAAGCAAAAGAGTTGGGCCAGAAGAGCCATGAGGCCTCCACAAGGGTGGAGGGCGCACCCTCCATCCTTGTGGGCCCCTCATGGACCCCCCCTGACTTGTTCTCGACGCCAAAAATTCCTCTAAATACAGAAACCCCCGAAAATAAACCTAGATCGGGAGTTCCACCGCCGCAAGCCTCAGTAGCCACCAAAAACCAAACGGGAGCCCGTTCCAGCACCCTGTCGGAGGGGGTGATGTCTACTATGCAACCTTCTTCTTGTAGACGTTGTTCGGCCTCCAAGTGCAGAGGTTTGTAGGACAGTAGCAGATTTCCCTCAAGTGGATGACCTGAGGTTTATCAGTCCGTTGGAGGCGTAGGATGAAGAGTCTCTCTCAAACAACCCTGCAACCAAATAACAAAGAGTCTCTTGTGTCCCCAACACACTTAATACAATGGTAAATTGTACAGGTGCGCTAGTTCGGCGAAGAGATGGTGATACAAGTGCAATATGGATGATAGATATAGGTTTTTGTAATCTGAATTCATAAATACAGCAAGGTAACTAATGATAAAAGTGAGCGAAAATGGTATTGCAATGTGTTGAAACAAGGCCTAGGGTTCATACTTTCACTAGTGCAAGTTCTCTCAGCAATAATAACATAATTAGATCATATAACTATCCCTCATCATGCAACAAAGAGTCACTCCAAAGTCACTAATAGTGGAGAACAAACGAAGAGATTATGGTAGGGTACGAGACTACCTCAAAGTTATTCTTTCCAATCAATCCGTTGGGCTATTCCTATAAGTGTCACAAACAGCCCTAGAGTTCGTACTAGAATAACACCTTAAGACACAAATCAACCAAAACCCTAATGTCACCTAGATACTCCAATGTCACCTCAAGTATCCGTGGGTATGATTATACGATATGCATCACACAATCTCAGATTCATCTATTCAACCAACACATAGAACCTCAAAGAGTGCCCCTGTAGCGACCCGACCCGAATGGGTCAAGTCTCTGTGCTTAAGTGTCATCCCTGGATCGGTATGCTGACACACACAGTACTCGAGGATTTATAACAGAGGTAAATCACATGTATAAATAATGTAAATGCTATTACCTCAATCCAAATAGCGGAAGTAACCAAGGTTGTGGATTCCCATCAACACCAATGGCAAAGTTGAGTGTGGAAATCATACACTAACATATCACTTACTCGTCGTAAGATCCTGCAACATGAAACGTTGCAGCCAGAAAACGGGTCAGCACATGGAATATGCTGGCAATGTAACACATAGAGAGTAACGAAAGAATAATCCTATACTACATGTATAATTGGCTGGTGGAAAAGCTCTATGGTTATAAGGGTTTTGCGAAAAGCCAATTTTTCCCTACTACAAAGGAATAAATTTTATTTAACTATCATGGTGGTTGTTGAACATTGAGAATGGTTGACAGCATCCTCAATCCCAATTAAAAGTACTCATTAACAACCCAACAATATTATTTAGAGTAACATGATTAGATTCACATGATATCCAAGTACTAGATACTCAAGATGTCCATAACCGGGGACACGGCTAACCATGATTAGTTTGTACACTCGGCAGAGGTTTGTGCACTTTTCCCAACAAGACTCGATCTCCTTCGCTTGATTTCTCGCACTACATGGTGTTTGAGAAATGGATGACCGAGACATAGTCTTTCAGAAGCGCTAGCACCTTACATGTGGGAAGACCGTACCAACCTACAACCCCTACATCAGCTAGCCTACCCGTAAGAGTTCGCACAACTTAGTCAACTATGCTAGAGCCCATAGTAGCATGTGGCTGCACACGGAAGTTTCTAGCATGAATAATCTCATGATCCCTTTGAGCCTGGGTGGCGGTCCGAAGAAAAACAGGCAAGTCCTGGAAACCAGGTGCCTCAATCCACCCAGATGTGTGTTTAAGTTGCCACCTTAAGTAAACCGTTAATTTAACAAACTCACATCTGTCATGGAATACATTCACCCAATCCACGTCTACTAGCATAGCATGGCATAATAAGCAAACTTAGAAGTAACTTCCAAGGGTTGATAATAAACAGGTAATAGGTACTACCTCATCTACTTCCCATCCCACAATTTAATTAGATCCTAATCATGCAATGTTTGAGGATAGATCTAATGCATAAAAACTGGGTAGTGGAAAAGGTATGATCAAAGTGTTACTTACCTGCAATGTTGACGAAGATGGTTCGCACTCATAAATCTTGATAGTTCTACTCGTCACACTCCGGTCAATCTATCGTAAGCAAGCAATAGCAATCATACATAAGCAATCATTCAAAAGATCGGATCGAACGAAGAAGACAATTCGGAAAGCATCAAGGTCAAGCAAATAGCTCTTGCAACATTAAACAATTTCTAAAAGTACCAAAATTAAGTGAATTTGGCCTTATCAGAAAGTTTAGGTCAAGAGCTTCGATTTGCAAAAAGAATCAACTAAATCGGAGTTACGAAACTCAAGTTATGATAAAACAAAGTTTAAATTCAAATCTGATCTTTCAAATTTTAAACTTTCAAAAACATGTTTGAGTTGGATTACTGGAAAGAGGGGATCGTAACGAGTAAAAAGATGTAGTCGTTTGAAAACTAGGGGCTAATCTGTAAATAAAATATTTACAAATGGGTCCCTGGCTGAAAACTAAAATAAAAAGAAAAATCCTATCGAGCGAGCGTTACGCTGACATGTATATAAGCGGCAATTAATTCGTCCACTACAGAGGCTTAACTAATGAACGTTCGCTATTTAGTAGAAAACGGTTTAAAAAAACAGAATCGATCTGGTCCATTGGATCCAGATCGTGACGTGGGAGGAGGCGGGGAGTTACAGGCGGCGGCGCGATCAGCGGCGAGCCGGACGGCGGCGAGGCTCGGTCCGGCCGGGGCGGCAGCTACTGATCGCTCTCTAGCTTCAAGGGACCACGGGAGGCGCGACCAGCGAGGTGAAGGCGATGGCGTCGGCGGTGATCGAGGGGCGGAGCAGCGGGCGGCGGCAGATCTCGTCGGGCGGGAGCTCGGCGAGGGCGGCGGCGACGGCTCGGGAGGAGAGGAACGGGCCCAGGCGAGTATTTATAGGAGGGAGGCGAGGTGGCGTGGAGGAGGGCAAGGCGGCGGGAGAGTCCGGGCGGGGCGGCGGCCATGTCGGCAAGGCGTCGTGGGGCGAGTCCCACCCGGAGAACGGGCGCTGGCGCGTCGGGATGGGCCGTGGCTCGCAGGTTGGCTGGGCGGCCCGATTCAGTGAAAGGTTTTTTAAACATTTTCGACGAATAAAATAAACAAATACTTATAAACTAAAAATACAACCTAGGCATATAATATATCAAAATTTTCATAAAAGATTTCCTACAACATGAACATTATTCTAGCTTCAAATAAAATACACACAAATTCAATAAAACAAAGAGTGCTTCATTCTAGAAAAATCTAGTAAAATCATTTTTTAAATACCAAAATGAATTCAAATTTATTTCTCTCAATTTTCTGATGTAGGGAATCATGTTACCTAATTTCTGTATATTTTATTTTGGAGAAAATAATTTAAATAAAACTCCAATAACTCCAAATTGAAAATATATTCAAAAGAACTTTGAATTTAATTCTTTGAAACTCCCAACTCGTATTTCATATGTTTTGAAGAAGTCATTTTATCTTCTCTCATGAAAATAATTGAGTTGCATGAAGTTTCAGAATTGGAAATATTTTCCAAATGAAATTCAAATATTTTCAAATACCCTTTCATTTAATTTAAATGGAAGAAGTCATATCATCTTCGCTCATGGGTTTTGTATTTGAAAAGAATTTGAATTCATGAAGATCAGAAAAGAAAATGAAAGTTTGGGAAAGTCCTTTTATTCCCTCTCATTTAGCTTTCAAAAAGTTTTGAATTCACTCATTTTCAGTCAATCAATCACACAACAATCAAACAAACAATCAAATCTATCTATTTATTATAACATTCCAAAATTTAGAATTTTGGGATGTTACAAAACTACCACCCTTAAAAGGAATCTCGTCCTCGAGATTCGGAGAGGCTAGAAAGAAATAGGTTAGGGTTTGGGGGTCTTGTCAAAAATTCATCAATCGTCTCCGGGGTCTGGGGTGCTACCACCCTTAGAAGCATGGTTACATTTCCATCAAAACTCATATACTCCATCCTTATTGTTGACAGTGGCAGTCTCCTCAGATCTTCAGGATAATTCCTTCTCTGGGTTCTTTTGGTGGTGGAATAACCTTTTCCTCAATTCTTTTGTACTTTCATCTTGGTAAGGTTATCCCGAAACTGGGTCCTCTTAGCTGACGCGTCTGGCGCCAACTCTAAACAACTATCGATATCTCATGGTGGTCAACCATTTATGGTTTCTCCTGCAGGAAATGGGTCTGGGCTGATCCTCACCGTATATCCTACGGTTGGCAACAACTGCCTTGTACAAGGGGAAAATGCTTATACCATTCTAAGGTTAAACAAGGTTTAATATCATCGTCACTCTACTATAGGTAAGTCACTCAGATTTACCATCCCATATAGCAAGGCAAATAATAAGAGTAAGTCGGTATGGTGATCAATCCATCCCGCAGCCAAATCATTACCTTGTACATGGTTTAGCGAATCTCGCATTCTAACACTCGGTAATCCTCACAAGCATTGCAGAATTTCTCTTGTCTACGAACCAAGTTCGGATAAATCCATTGATTCTACAAGCCAAATAAACATCTATCGTTCCTTAACAACTCTCAGGTTTTGCGTAAACTCCTATAAGATCGTCTATCGATACAATCGTAACTTCTTCCAGGGTTTTTTCCTTCAGCAAGAATGTGCTTGCTTCTTGGCAGGTCCTGGGGCCTGTGGGTTATGGCCCATCTCATCACTTGCAAACCTTGAACTCATCCTCGGGGCAGCTGATCGTTATTCCAGCTTCCAACTTCCTGGTATTCTTAATCCATCCAATTGTACTGTCTTCCTTCCTTTTATTGGCACCAAACTAGGACATGATTACTCAGACTCATCATGGAATTTCCATTGATCCATATTTCCAACATCATACCTCCTTTATATCCAATAGTAATTCATCTCTTCATCCTCGTGGGATATCCCACATACTGAGATAAAAGCTTATACTCATGAAGTCCATACTCCACTTCATGGAACAACATTATCCTTTCCAGGGTCAAGCGTCCTTACATGGGATTATTGGCCATCTCTGCATGGCACTTCTTCAACTAGGAAACGTGAAACACATCATGAACTCCTGACAGTCCTTCGGGTGACTCCAACTTGTTGGACACTTTTCCCATACGCTCCAAAACTTGGTATGGTCCTACAAATCTCTGGGGTAACTTTCCCTTAACTCCAAATAGTTTAACTCCTTGCAGAGGGGACACACGAAGACATGCTCTGCTCCAATTTCATAGACTACCTCCTTGCGTTTTGAGTCCAAGCATAACTCTTCCGCTGGACCGAGCTACCTTGATCTATCTTGAATCAACTTAACATTCTCTTCTGACTCCTTGATCACATTTGGTCCAAACAACTGACGGTCTCCAACTTCATCCCACATCAACGGTGTCTGGCTCCTTCTCCCATACAAAGCTTCAAAAGGGGCCATCTTCAAACTAGCTTTGTAACTGTTATTGTATGAGAACTCAGCGTAAGGTAGATTATCATCCCTACTAGATCCATAAGCTAGCGCACACGTTCTCAACATGTCCTCTAGAATCTAATTGACTCTCTCGGTCTATCCATCTGTCTGTGGGTAAAAAGCTGTACTGAACTCTAGCCTGGTTCCCAAAGTTTCACGCAACTGATTCCAAAACTTTGAAGTAAACTGGGTTCCTCTATCTGATATGATGGTCCTCGGAACTCCATGTAGACATACGATCCTGGTCAAATACATCTTGGCCAACTTCTCACTTGTATAGGTGGTTTTCACTGGGATAAAGTGAGCCACTTTGTTCAAGCGAATCAACTACTACCCAGATAGAATCATATCCCAATCGGGTTCTGGGAAATCCGGTAATGAAATTCATGCCAAGCTTATCCCACTTCCATTCGGGTATCGGCATTGGCTGCAGTAATCCTGCTGGCTTCTGATGCTCTGTTTTTACTCTCTCTCGCATACATCACCTACGACTACATACTCCGCAATATCCTTCTTCATACCAGTCCACCAGAAAATCTCCTTCAAATCCAATTACATCTTGGTGTTTCCAGGGCGAATCGGGTATAGCGAATCGTGGGCCTCCTGAAGTATTAACTTCCTAATCTCTGCATTATTGGGTATATGTACACTGTCCTCAAACCATAAGGTGTCATGCTCATCCTTATGAAAACCTTTAGCCTTTCCTTTGCTCATCCTCTCTTTTATCTCAGCAATCTCTTTGTCACCCTTCTGAGCTTCACGGATCTTTCCCAACAATTTAGACTGAACTTCCATTGCTGCAACAAAACCTTTGGGAACAATCTCCAATCGAACTTCCCTGAGATCCTCGGGTAACTCCTTTGGTAATCCTCTGCTTATGGGGGTATCTGTCCTTATTTTCTTTATGGTTGTGTCCTATTTCTCCACAAAGCTTGTATGCACAAGGTTTCTTCATATCCTTTCCATAAGGCCTCAACTTCTGGGACACAAGACGAGATCTTTGCAGAGTCAACTTAAATTCTTCCCAAGTGGTTACTCCTTGCCATCCATTGATGGTTTGGTACATCCTCCACCAAGTGGCAGCACCTCTTTCAAAGCACTGAAGAGCATGCTGGTTCATATACTTTCCAGCTATAGTGTTATTCTTCATATGATCTTCCATGTTCTAAATCCACTGGTCGGTCTCCAATTGACTCATTGGTCCAGATAATACGAACTCATCTCCATTCATCCACTATTGGGTCCAAGGGTTTGGGGTGGTATAAGAGAGATCGAGAGGGATGCACACAATACAAACAAGAGTTTTGCAAAGACATATTTTATTGTGGCTGTCGGAAAAACATCAAACAAATGACAGCTCACAATCGTCGCATCTAACGCAAGTATATAATAGGGGTTTGGGCTTCTAATGGTCAATAAATCTTCAAGGTCATCAAACTCTTCCAGTCTTGTTCATGCCTCGGCTTCTTCCGATCGTGCTTGTCTTTCTCAAGTTCTTTTGCCAGATCATCTCTGTTGTCGCAAAGTCTATCATGACGTCCTTTAATATTTCTGGAGTTGCATTCCAAACTTCTGGGTTTCAATATCCTTGGCATGAACCATGGTCCTACTGTCTTTCAGTTCCTGACGAATCTCCGGTATCTCGAGGTTTTGCTCCTCCAGCTTGGCTACTTTCAGTTTCTGGGTCCTGAGTTCTTCACGAGACGCTTCCTTATCAAATACTGCTTCTTGTAGGTCCATTTAACTTCTTGATGTAACACTCCAGATCCTGGTGATACACCAGCTAAGGTTAAAACTTCATCTTGCTGATAGGTGCTCCATCAGCATTCTACCATCGGATCCTTCCATGCATATGCATGCTTAACCCAGCACGGTGACCTTAGCATAAGCGGGCGATAACACCATGGATAGCCGTGTTTCTGCTCTTATTATTTTCATGAGCTATCATTCCATAGTTGATATCTCCTGTCTTCGGGTTTTCTTGATAAAACTTTGAATTCTAATGCTCCATGTTCCAGTCTTTCTCCGATACACCTTGATCTCGGGTATTGACAACTTCCATAGTCTGCCAAGTTCCATAAGGGTATCCTTCCTAGGTCATAAAAACCTGGGAATTCTTCAGAGCCTTCAAATTCTCCTAGTCTTCGAAGTATTAAACCATTGTAGTTTCCATCATTATAATGCTCGGAAAAATCCTCTTCGTTCCAAAGTGGTCTTAGTTGTCCGATATCCGGTACTTCTTGGAGTGGTCTCATCAGTCGAATCTTCATGTGGTCAAAAGAGGAAAAGGGGTATGGTCTCACTAAAAGGGAATATTTGAATAAGCTCAGAAGAGAAGAGAGGTAAAAGATCTTTTTGAAAATGAAGTTGTAGAGAAAAATCTTTCCTATGGGCTTGTCAGTTTCTAGGGTCACGTCCTACAGTCAACATGTGCTCTGATACCATCTTGTAGCGACCCGACCCGAATGGGTCAAGTCTCTGTGCTTAAGTGTCATCCCTAGATCGGTATGCTGACACACACAGTACTCAAGGATTTATAACAGAGGCAAAATCACATGTATAAATAACGTAAATGCTATTACCTCAATCTAAATAGCGGAAGTAACCAAGGTTGTGGATTCCCATCAACACCAACAGCAAAGTTGAGTGTGGAAATCATAACCCTAACGTATCACTTACTCGTCGTAAGATCCTGCAACATGAAACGTTGCAGCCCGAAAACGGGTCAGCACATGGAATATGCTGGCAATGTAACACATAGAGAGTAATGAAAGAATAAGCCTATACTACATGCATATATGGCTGGTGGAAAAGCTCTATGGTTATAAGGATTTTGCGAAAAGCCAATTTTCCCCTACTACAAAGGAATAAATATTATTTAACTATCATGGTGGTTGTTGAACATTGAGAATGGTTGACAGCATCCTCAATCCCAATTAAAAGTACTCATTAACAACCCAACAATATTATTTAGAGTAACATGATGAGATTCACATGATATCCAAGTACTAGATATTCAAGATGTCCATAACCGGGGACACGGCTAACCATGATTAGTTTATACACTCTGCAAAGGTTTGTGCACTTTTACCCACAAGACTCGATCTCCTCCGCTTGATTTCTTGCTCTACATGGTGTTTGAGAAACGGATGACCGAGACATAGTCTTTCAGAAGCGCTAGCACCTTACATGTGGGTAGACCGTACCAACCTACAACCCCTACATCAGCTAGTCTACCCGTAAGAGTTCACACAACTTAGTCAACTATGCTAGAGCCCATAGTAGCATGTGGCTGCACACGGAAGTTTCTAGCATGAATAATCTCATGATCCCTTTGAGCCTGGGTGGCGGTCCGAAGAAAAACAAGCAAGTCCTGGAAACCAGGTGCCTCAATCCACCCAGATGTGTGTTTAAGTTGCCACCTTAAGTAAACCATTAATTTAACAAACTCACATCTGTCATGGAATGCACTCACCCAATCCACGTCTACTAGCATAGCATGGCATAATAAGCAAACGTAGAAGTAACTCCCAAGGGTTGATAATAAACAAGTAATAGGTACTACCTCATCTACTTCGCATCCCACAATTTAATTAGATCTTAATCATGCAATGTTTGAGGATAGATCTAATGCATAAAAACTAGGTAGTGGAAAAGGTATGATCAAAGTGTTACTTGCCTGCAATGTTGACGAAGATGGTTCGCACTCATAACTCTTGATAGTTCTACTTGTCACACTCCGGTTAATCTATCATAAGCAAGCAATAGCAATCATACATAAGCAATCATTCAAAAGATCGGATCGAACGAAGAAGACAATTCGGAAAGCATCAAAGTCAAGAAAATAGCTCTTGCAACATAAAACAATTTCTAACAGTACCAAAATTAAGTGAATTTGGCCTTATCAGAAAGTTTAGGTCAAGAGCTTCGATTTGCAAAAAGAATCAACTAAATCAGAGTTACGAAACTCAAGTTATGATAAAACGAAGTTTAAATTCAAATTTTAAACTTTCAAAAACATGTTTGAGTTGGATTACTGGAAAGAGGGGATCGTAACGAAGAAGTGGGCGTTGGTTTCGTTGGATTTGGACAAACGAGTAAAAAGATGTAGTCGTTTGAAAATTAGGGGCTAATCTGTAAATAAAATATTTACAAATGGGTCCCTGGCCAAAAACTAAAATAAAAAGAAAAATCCTATCGAACGAATGTTCGCTACAGAAGCATAAGCGACGACTTCGTCCACTACAGAGGCTTAACTAATGAACGTTCGCTATTTAGTAGAAAACGGTTAAAAAAACAAAATCGATCTGGTCCATTGGATCCAGATCTGACGGTGGGGAGGAGCGGGGAGTTACCGCGGCGGTGGCGGCGATCAACGGCGAGCCGGGACAGCGGCGGCGGCTCGGGTCCGGCCGGGGCGGCGGCTACGGTCGCTCTCTAGCTTCGGCGGGACCACTGGGAGGCGCGCTTCGTCGAGGTGAAGGCGATGGCGCCGTCGGTGGTGGTCGAGGGGGCGAAATGGAGCGGGGCGGCGGCGAGATCTCGTCAGGCGGGAGCTCCGCGAGGCGGCGACGGCTCGGGAGGAGAGGAACAGGGCCCAAGGAGTATTTATAGGAGGGAGGCGAGGTGGCGTGGAGGAGGGCAAGGCGGCGGGAGAGTACGCGGCGGGGCGGCGGCCATGTCGGCCAAGCGACATCTGTGGCGGAGTCCCGCCGGGAGGACGGGGCGCGGCGTCGGGCTGGGCCGTGGCTTTGGCCGGTTAGTGGCTGGCCCGATTCAAGAAAGGTTTTTTTAACATTTTCCATTTAATAAAATAAACAAATAATTATAAACTAAAAATACAACCTAGGCATATAATATATCAAAATTTTCATAAAAAGGTTTCCTACAACATGAACATTATTCTAGATTCAAATAAAATACACACAAATTCAATAAAACAAAGAGTGCTTCTGCTCTAGAAAAATCCAGTAAAATCATTTTTTAAATACCAAAATGAATTCAAATTTATTTCTCTCCAATTTTCTGATGTAGGGAATCATGTTACCCTAATTTCTGTATATTTTATTTTTGGAGAAAATAATTTAAATAAAACTCCAATAACTCCAAATTGAAAATAGATTCAAAAGAACTTTGAATTTAATTCTTTGAAACTCCCAACTCGTATTTCATATGTTTCGAAGAAGTCATTTTATCTTCTCTCATGAAAATAATTGAGTTGCATGAAGTTTCTGAATTGGAAATATTTTCCAAATGAAATTCAAATATTTTCAAATACCCATTCATTTAATTTAAATGGAAGAAGTCATATCATCTTCGCTCAAGGGTTTTGTATTTGAAAAAAATTTGAATTCATGAAGATCAGAAAAGAAAATGAAAGTTTGGGAAAGTCCTTTTATTCCCTCTCATTTAGCTTTCAAAAAGTTTTGAATTCACTCATTTTCAGTCAATCAATCACACAACAATCAAACAAACAATCAAATCTATCTATTTATTATAACATTCCAAAATTTAGAATTTTGGGATGTTACAGCCCCAAAGTTTCTACCGGAGAATCAAGACGAAGACATGTGCCAACCCCTATGCATAGGTTCATGGGCGGAACCCGCAAGTTGATCACCAAAACATACATCAAGTGAATCAATAGAATAACCCATTGTCACCACGGTTATCCCACGCAAGACATACATCAAGTGTTCTCAAATCATTAAAGACTCAATCCGATAAGATAACTTCAAAGGGAAAACTCAATCCATTACAAGAGAGTAGAGGGGGAGAAGCATCATAAGATCCAACTATAATAGCAAAGCTCGCGATACATCAAGATCGTATCACCTCAAGAACATGAGAGAGAGAGAGAGATCAAACACATAGCTACTGGTACATACCCTCAACCCCGAGGGTGAACTACTCCCTCCTTGTCATGGAGAGCGCCGGGATGATGAAGATGGCCACCGGTGAGGGTTCCCCCCTCCGGCAGGGTGCCGGAACAGGGTCCCGATTGGTTTTTGGTGGTGTGACGCCCCCGATTCAATCATACACTAATCATACACGCAAACGTGTATGATCAAGATCAGGGACTCACGGGAAGATATCACAACACAACTCGAAAAACGTAAATAAGTCATACAAGCATCATAATACAAGCCAGGGGCCTCGAGGGCTCGAATACAAGTGCTCGATCATAGACGAGTCAGCGGAAGCAACAATATCTGAGTACAGACATAAGTTAAACAAGTTGCCATAAGATGGCTAGCACAAACCGGGATCTGAGATCGAAGAGGCGCAGCCTCCCGCCTCGATCCTCCTAAACTACTCCTGGTCGCCGCCGCCGCCTGCGTAAAGTAGGCACCTCCGGTGTAGTAGGAGTTGTCGTCGACGGTGGCGGCTGGCTCCTGGGCTCAGGCGTCTGGTTGCGACAACCAGGTAGAAGGGAAAGGGGGAAAAGAGGGAGAAAAGCAACCGTGAGTACTCATCCAAAGTACTCGCAAGCAAGGATCTACACTATATGTGCATGGGTATATGTGTAAAGGGCCATATGGGTGGACTGAACTGCAGAATGCCAGAATAAGAGGGGGATAGCTAATCCTGTCGAAGACTACGCTTCAGGCCACATCCATCTTGCAGCATGTAGAAGAGAGTAGATGGTAAGTTCACCAAGTAGCATCGCATAGCATAAACCTACCCGGAGATCCCCTCCTCGCCGCCCTGTTAGAGAGCGATCACCGGGTTATATCTGGCACTTGGAAGGGTGTGTTTTATTAAGTATCCGGTTCTAGTTGTCATAAGGTCAAGGTACAACTCCAAGTCGTCCTGTTACCGAAGATCACGGCTATTCGAATAGATAAACTTCCCTGCAGGGGTGCACCACATAACCCAACACGCTCGATCCCATTTGGCCGGACACACTTTTCTAGGTCATGCCCGGCCGCGGAAGATCAACACATCGCAACCCCACCTAGGCACAACAGAGAGGTCAAAACGCCGTTCTAAATCCTATGCGCAAAGGGGTCTGGGCCCATCGCCCATTGCACACCTGCACGTTGCGTACACGGCCGGAAGCAGACCTAGCCTAGCAGGCATTCCAGTCCAATCCGGCGCGCGCCGCTCGGTCGCCGACGTCACGAAGGATTCGGCTGATACCACGACGTCGAGTGCCCATAACTGTTCCGCGTAGCTGGTTAGTGCGTATATGTAACACCCGGATGTAACTTTCCATATTTGTAACTCCAACTCTTGCCATTTTCGGCATTGTGATATGATATTCCCTCCGTGGTTGGGTTTTTCTTCTTTTTGCATTTTGTCCATGTCATGCATTTTTATCATGTCATCATGTGCATCTCATTTGCATACGTGTTCGTCTCATGATTCCGAGCATTTTTCCCGTTTTCCGTTTTGCAATCCGACACTCCTATCTCCCCCGGCGGCCCCTTTTACGTTTTTCCGTGAGCGGGTACTAAACTTTCTCGGAATGGACCGAGGTTTGTCAAGTGGCCTTGGTATACCACCCGTAGACCACCGGTCAAGTTTCGGGTCATTTGGAGCTCGTTTGGTACTCCAACGGTTAACCGCACTCTCGCAAAGGCCTCTTTTAAGTTGCAGCCCAACACCCTTTCAAAACAGCCCAATAACCCATCTAAGTCACTTCCATGCTCTCCGTCGTTCGATCACGATCGTGTGGGCGAAAACTACACCTCATTTGGACTCTCCTAGCTCCCTCTATGCCTATATATACACCCCCCATTCCAAATCCGGATCAAACCCTAGCCTCCTTCCTCCACACGGACGCGTCCATCGCCCGCCCGGACACGTCCGCGCCGCCACGCGCCAGTCCCAAGCCGCCACGTGGCCTCCTCGTCACCAGCGCCCCCGCCCGCCCGAGCCCGGTCGGGCCCCTAAGCCCATCGCCGCGCCGCCGCCTCCTCATTGGCGCCAGGCGCCAAGCGCCCGTCTCCGCGAGCCGCCGCCGCCCGTCGCCCGGCGCCTCCCGCGGGAGCGCCGCCCGAACACCGGCGCCTCCGCCACCGCGCCTCGGTGACACCACCGCCACGCCCGCCCGCCACGACCACCGGCCGCCGCCACCCTCGCCGGCGGACCCGGCCTCTCCTCCTCCTCCTCGCCCGGGCGAGCCCGGCGCCGCCGCACCGCCGCCGTCTCGATTGGATCCGGCCCGATCCGGATCTCAGATCCCGTTGGGTTGACTTTCTCCCCCCCTCAAATTCATCTAAGTTTTATTCCGTTAATTATTTTGTGACAATTTCAACGCATCATAACTCTGCACCTGTAGCTCCGTTTCGTGCGTATAATATGTCAAAATGTTCGTCTCGAAGAGTAGATCATTTCATCTCATTGCATCATTTTCATTTGAGATCATCTTGTTGCCCGAAATGCTGTTAGAAGAAGGCTATGTGATGTTAGTTTCTGTTTCTTAACAGAACATGCACTTTTGTTATTTTTGCCATGATTGATGTGTGCACCCTATGAATTTGAGTCCTACATGTGTTTTGTAATATGCCATGCCATCTTTCCAGGGGTGTATGCCATGTATTTTTTTGATCTATGTGGTGACTAGCACAAGCATGCAAAGTAGGTGTCCTGATGTTGCTGTTTTCAGCTCTGTTTTGCTGATATTTTGATGCCATGTTAACTTGATGCTACCGAGAGATCCATGCATATTTTGAGATACTTCAGCAAGGATGTTTTGAACATATGGTTATGCTCTATCCATCCATGCCTTTGTTTGCAATTATGGAGTGCCATATCTTGAGTCAATCGAGCTCTACTTTTGCTACAAAATGTTTCCTGGCAGATTGTTTACATGTTATTCAATTTTGCCAAGGTTGTTGTGGTTGATCCGTGTATGCTATGATGTTGTTCTTGCCATGTATGTCTTCTATGCCATGTCTTCTAGATGTATGTATGCTTAGTTTATCATATAAGGCTCTGTAGTGAGTGCTTTGAGCTCTCAAACATGCCTACTTGTTATCTGTTTTTGACATGCCATGTTGCTGAATCTGTTAACGAAACTTGCCATTTTGACATGGATGTTACTATATTTTCTGATCCTTTTTGGCTTATGGTCAGTAAGGGACTTTTGTTCTATGCTTTGAGTAGATTCATGCCATGCCTTGTTTTGCTATTATAAGTTCCTGTAGCATGTTGTTTTCTTGCTCTGAACATTGCTACCGATGCTGTTTTGCCATGTCCAAATTGATATTTTGTGCACTTTTGCCATGCTTGTTTGGACCTGTTATGTTGTGATTTAGCCGTAGCTCAGTGTTCATCTTTTGTCAAGCATCTTGAGTAGATCACTGCCATATGCTTTGTTGATACGTTTGGGTGCAGTAGCTTAATTTCTTGTTGCTTGCTAAGTGGCATCATCTTTGTTAATGGCAGATTTGTGCCATTCTTGTTTTGCTTGTCATTTGCAAACCGTGCATCCGTTTCGGTGATCTTTATATCGATTTCAACGAAATCATCTCATATTTCCAGCGGCATACTTGGTTTGCCAAGTTGATGCCTGGTTCATCATTTTCCTTCCGGAGCGCGCATACGCATTGCATATCACATCTCGCATATCATGTAATGTTTTTGCATCATGTTGATTGTGCATTGCACCGTGATTTATTGTGGTTCCTTTGTTTGTGTTCTTGCTTTGGGTAGAGCCGTGAGACGAGTACGTGAACGAGGAACTTGTTGAGAACGCTTACGAGGATCAAGCTTTCGACAACTCTGAGAACATTGCAGGCAAGATGACCATACCCTCGAAATCACTTCTATCTTTGCTATGCTAGATGCTCGCTCTTTTGCTATGCCTATGCTACGATGCCTATCACTTGCTATATCATGCCACCCATATTGCCATGTCAGCCCCTAACCATCCTTCTCCTAGCAAACCGTTGATTGGCTATGTTACCGCTTTGCTCAGCCCCTCTTATAGCGTTGCTAGTTGCAGGTGAAGCACGAAGTTTGTTCCTTGTTGGAACATGGAGATGTTGTTCCTTTTTGGAACATGTTTACTGGTTGGGGATATCACAATATATATCTGCTATAATTAATGCATCTATATACTTGGTAAAGGGTGGAAGGCTCGGCCTTATGCCTGGTGTTTTGTTCCACTCTTGCCACCCTAGTTTCCGTCATACCGGTGTTATGTTCCTTGATTTCGCGTTCCTTACGGTTGGGTGATTTATGGGACCCCTTGACAGTTCGCTTTGAATAAGACTCGTCCAAAAGGCCCAACTTTGGTTTTACCATTTGCCACCTAAGACTTTTTCCCCGGGTTTTCGCGAGCCCGAGGGTCATCTTTATTTAAACCCCGGGCGGTGCTCCTTGACGTTGGTCCAAACTAGAGCACCGTCTGGGACCATTCCTTGGCAACTTGGATTACGTCGGTTCTGTGACGCTTCGCTTATCCGGTGTGCCACGAGAACGAGATATGTGCAGCTCCTATCGGGATTTGTCGGCACAATCGGGCGGCTTTGCTGGTCTTGTTTTCTTGCTGTCGAAATGTCTTGTAGTCCGGGATTCCGAGGTTGATCGGGTTTTCCCGGTAGAAGGAATATCCTTCGTTCACCGTGAGAGCTTATAATGGGCTAAGTTGGGACACCCTGCAGGTATTATCTTTCAAAGTCGTGCCCATGCGGTTATGAGGCAGATGGGAATTTGTTAATGTCCGGTTGTAGAAAACCCGAAGTTGACCTTAATTAAAATACACATCAACCGCGTGTGTAACCGTGATGGTCTCTTCTCGGCGGAGTCCGGGAAGTGAACACGGTGTTGGAGTTACGTTTGACGTAAGTAGTTCAGGATAACTTCTTGATCGCTACTAGCTTCACGTCCGTGCCTTGCTTCTCTTCTCGCTCTCTTTTGCGCATGTAGCCACCATATATGCTAGTCGCTTGCTGCAGCTCCACCTTACAACTCTGTCCTTCCTATAAGCTTAAATAGTCTTGATCTCGCGGGTGTGAGATTGCTGAGTCCCGTGACTCACAGATTCTACCAAAACAGTTGCAGTGCCGACGATGCGGTCAGGGTGGCGCAACCGAGCTCAAGTGGGAGTTCGATGAGGAACGTGGTCGTTACTATGTGTCTTTTCCCGATGATCGTAGTGGAGCCAGTTGGGACGATGGGGATCTGTGTAGCATTTGGGGTATCTTCTTTTATTTTGGTTCCGTAGTCGGACCTTGAGTGTAATCTGAATGATGGATGTTTATTTATGTATTGTGTGAAGTGGCATTTGTAAGCCAACTATGTATCTCTTTCCTTATGTATTACATGGGTTGTGTGAAGATTACCTCACTTGCGACATTGCTTTCAATGCGGTTATGCCTCTAAGTCGTGCCTCGACACGTGGGAGATATAGCCGCATCGAGGGCGCTACAAGTTGGTAATCGAGCCTTCCCGACTTAGGAGCCCCCTACTTGATTGTTTGTCTTTGGCGTTGTTGAGTCTAGAACGGAAAATGTTTTGAGTCTTAGGATTATATATATCGGAGAGTAGGATTCTTTTTACTCCCAGGTCCTTCGTCGCGCTCTGTGAGGTCTCCCGACGTAGAAGTTTTGACTCTCCTCTCCTCAAATTTCACTAAAATAATTTTAGGATCACGGGTATCTTGGGATCGTTCGATGGTTTTGTGACGAGAACATTGTTCTTGGTGCCTCGACATTTAGGGGTTGTGGCGGTGTCCGGGGAGTTGAGCTCCGAGGTGTTGTCGTCACAATTTTATCGTTGCGATTCGGAATACCGAGTTTTGCCGACATCGAAATCTTTTTGTGCAGTTGTTGGTGAGATAACCCGATAACCCGATCTTCGGGCGAGCTCGAGTATTGCCATGACTTGTATAACGGATGCTTTTCAAGGTCGAGGTACACGATTTCGAAGGTTTCTTGGTTATGTGTTGACGGATGGATACAATTGGATCTAGGTATTGTTAGTTTGGGTGATATATTTTGTGTCCCTGTATCCCCAACACCAGATTGCATAACCGAAAGTTTCGGAGTTTATAGGTTGGAATTCTAGTAGCTTACGGGATATCCTTCCAACAGATGTATGATTTGAGATTGGGGTTCAACGTCTAGTGGTCCGCCCATTCACGGTCGATTCTGATGGTCGCGAGGCGTCTTAAAGAATCCTTGGCTATGCTGATTCGGGGACGTCTTGTTTGTCATTCGTGACGTCCGCTGTACGTCCTGCCCGTGTGGGCCCCACCACGAACACTTTGGGCGAAATCTCTATCATGTGTTTGTTCCGGCTTATTCTAGAAGCCAATCTTTTGTTTTCAGTTGTGATATTCGAGTTATTTCAAAGGCAGATGGTGTTTCCATATCTTTATCTAAGTGGCTTCTCACCTTAATGGACGTGTGATGATTAACTTTTGGAATTCATTCGTTCATCCTTGTTCGAATGTTTATTGTGAAGACTATATGTTGCAATTTCTATCCGTTGATTCAACTTGACTATTTGTCTATCAAAGTGCTAACGGATGTCACCCTCTTCAGGATGGCTCCGCCAACGCGTCAGAATCCGGAACGAAATGATGGGAATCAGTCGAACCCTCCACCTCCACCTCCGCCTCCGGAGGCCTGGCAAGCTATCATGGCAGCCACCAATGCCAATGCTCAGATGATTTTGCAGCTCTTGCAAGAACGTACTCAATGGCAAGGCAGTCAAGGAAATCAAGGTTAAGGCAACAACCAGCCGAACTTTGCTACTCTCAGTCAGTTCCTCGCTAATCAGCCGAAGTCTTTCAGTTTCTGTGTCGAGGCCACAGACGCCGACGATTGGCTAGTGGACATCTGCAAACATTTTGAATGTAGCAATGTCAGACCTGAGGACTTTGTCAAGTTTGCATCGTTTCAACTCAAGGACCAAGCTGCTGAGTGGTACCAGCAATACAAAGATTCCAGAGGAGGTCGTGTCATTACAGGATGAGTTCCGCCGAGATTTGAGCTCACCACATTCAAAAGTGTTGTTGAGAGCAAGCGTGAGGAGTTCCACAATCTCAAGCAAGGCAACATGTCTGTCTATCAATACAATATCCAGTTCGAAAACTCGCTCGCTTTGCTAAGCAAGACGTCCCTGATGAAAAGAGTATGATCTATCAATTCAGAGGTGGTCCGAGAGAAGATCTGCAATTAGCTCTTGTGCTTTTGAGCCGAAAAGTATGATGAATTCTACAACATGGCATTTGAAGCAAGAAGCTGCCCAGCTCAAATGTGAGGCTTCTAAGAAGAGAATCGGGGATGCAGTTCAGTCTTCTTCTTCCTCTCAAGTGGCAGCTAAGCAGCAGAAGTTCTAACTTCCTCCTCTTCCGTTCCGTCGGCCTTATCGTGAGAAGAACTCGGTGGCCGTGGATCTTCCCACCCACCCAACCCAAAGCTATTAGAACAAGTCCAATTCTCAAGCTCCAAGGTCAAGTTCTCCTTATCACCGTCCGCTCTCAGAGGTGACTTGCAACAAGTGTCAGGAGAAAGGTCACTATGCGAACAAATGCTTCAACCAAAGGCGCCTTCCGCCTCCTCCCCTGTGAAATCTTCAAGCAATGCAAGGGTCAAGCATAATCCCAAGTCTGCAAAGGTGAACATGATGAATGCATCTCAAGCGAGGAATCTTGATGTGATAATGGGTAATCTTCCGCTTAATGATATTCCTGCAAAAGTCTTATTTGATACTGGTGCATCGCATTGTTTCATGTCAAGATCGTTCTTTGCAAAGAATGATTTTTCTTGGCCTTACCTGGATAAACCTTTGGGGATTGTTTCTCCGGGGAAGTCAATGAGAGCCAACTCAATAGTTCATGATGTCTCTATCAAGATGGGCGACTATAGATTTCTATCTAAACCAATTGTCCTTGGTGACTCGGATATTGATCTTATTCTCGGAATGGATGGCTTTCTCGGACAAAGCTCAGCTTGATTGTGCTGCCGGGAAATCAATTGACTCACTCTTCTAATGATGTGATCATCTATGCCGCCGTGATGAAACCATTCGGTTGTTTTCTCTCAATGAGAAGGAGAATTGGATGCTATCTCTCGATTCCATCGTTTGTGAGTACCAAGATGTCTTTCCGTAAGAGCTTCCGGGTATGCCTCCTCATCGGCCGATTGAGTTCGTTATTGATCTTGAGCACGCATCGAACCCGTTTGCAAGCGTCCATACAAGCTTGGACCTGATGAGCTGAAGGAATTGAAGAAGCAGCTCGATGAATAAGAGCGTCTGGGTTTGATCAAACCGAGTTCATCCCCTTGGGGTTGTGGTGTTCTTTTTGTCCAGAAGAAGGATGGCACGAACCGACTTTGCGTCGATTACCGTCCATTGAATAAGAAGACAATCAAGAACAAGTATCCACTTCCCAACATCAATGAGCTTTTCGAGCAACTCAAAGGTGCTAAAGTGTTCTCCAAGCTTGACCTTCAGATGGGGTATCATCAGATTCACATTCGTGAACAAGATATTCCCAAGACAACATTCGTAACAAGCTTTGGTTCTTATGAATATCTTGTCATGTCTTTCGGCCTCGTCAATGCTCCTCCAACATTCTCTCGGATGATGAACTTCATATTCAACCCCTACACCAATGAATTCGTCTTGGTCTATCTTGATGATATTTTGGTCTTCTCCAAGAATAAGAAGGATCATGCCAAACATTTGCGATTGGTGCTAGACAAGCTCGAGAGTATCAATTCTATCGAAGTTTTCCAAATGTGAATTTTGGCTTGATGAAGTGCTTTATCTTGGTCATATCATCTCCGCCAAGGGCATCGCTGTTAATCCCGAGAAGGTGTCCGCAATTGTGAATTGGGAACCTCCTCAGAATGTCAAGCAGCTCCATGATTTTCTTGGTCTTGCAAGCTATTGCCGAAGATTCGTTGAGAACTTCTCCAAGATTGCAAAGCCTCTTTCCAACCTCCTCCAGAAGCATGTGAAGTATGTTTGGTCTCCTGAGTGTGACGTTGCTTTCAATACTCTCAAAGATAAACTCGTCACAGCTCCTGTCTTGACTCCTCCTTATGAATCCAAGCCATTCGAAGTTTTCTGTGATGCTTCTCTTCAAGGTCTCGGTGCTGTGTTAATGCAAGAGAAGAGAGTTGTGGCTTATACCTCTCGTCAGCTGAAGCCCAACGAAAAGAACTACCCCACTCACGATCTTGAGTTGGCGGCAGTTGTCCATGCATTGATAACATGGAGACATCTCTTGTTGGGAAGGAAAGTGGACATATTCACCGATCACAAGAGTCTCAAGTATATCTTCACTCAGCCCAACCTCAACCTCAGGCAAACTCGATGGGTCGAAATGATGCAAGAGTACAATCCGAGTATTGAATATACTCCGGGCAAGGCCAATGTCATTGCAGATGCTTTGAGCAGGAAGACTTATTGCAACAGTTTAATCCTCAAGCCCTTCCAACCGGATCTCTGTGAAGCTTTCCGCAAGATGAATCTTCAAGTTGTTCCTCAAGGCTTTCTTGCCAACCTCATAGTCTCTCCTACTTTGGAAGATCAGATTCGTGAGGCTCAACTCCTGGATGCCATGGTGAAAAAGGTGAAACGTGGTATCGACAAGGGCATTTCCAAGTACAAGTGCTTCCACATTGATGACAAAGATACTCTTTTCTTTGAGGACCGGATTGTGGTTCCTAAGGGTGATCTGAGAAAAGTCATTATGAACGAGGCTCACAATTCGCTTCTATCCATTCATCCTGGAAGTACGAAGATGTACCAGGACCTCAAGCAGTCATATTGGTGGACTCGAATGAAGCGAGAAATTGCTCAATTCGTGAATGAGTGTGATGTCTGCAGAAGAGTGAAAGAAGAACACCAAAGACCAGCTGGTCTCCTCCAAGCTCTTGCTATTCCAGAATGGAAGTTTGATCATATTGAAATGTACTTCGTGACTGGTTTTTCAAAGTCCAAGCGTGGAAATGATGCTATCTTCGTTGTCATTGACAAGCTTACTAAAGTGGCTCATTTTCTTCCTATCAAAGAATCTATCACAGCAGCTCGGTTGGCGAGCTATACACCTCGAGATTGTCTCCTTGCACGGCATTCCACAAGTGATCTCTTGAGACCGTGGCAGCATCTTTACCTCCAAGTTTTGGGATTCTTTTCAGAAGGCCATGGGCACCAACATTCGTTTCGGCACAGCTTTCCATCCTCAAACAAGTGGCCAAGTCGAGCGAGTCAATCAAATACTTGAAGATATGCTCAGGGCTTGTGTCATTTCATTCGGTATGAAATGGGAACATTGTCTTCCATATGCCGAGTTCTCCTACAACAATAGCTTCCAAGCGAGTTCGGGCAAGGCCCCATTCGAAATTCTCTATGGCAGAAAGTGTCGTACTCCTCTCAATTGGTCTGAGACAGGTGAACGCCAACTTCTTGGCAATGACTTGATCACAGAAGCCGAAGAAATGTGCAAAGTCATTCGTGAGGATCTCAAAGCCGCGCAATCGCGCCAGAAGAGCTATTATGATGATAAGCACCGTGATGTGGCTTTTGAAATCGGAGACCATGTCTACCTCCGCGTCTCTCCAATGAAAGGCACTCGCCGCCCGGTATCAAAGGAAGCTTGCCCCTAGATACGTGGATCCTTTCAAGATCATTGGCA
Organism: Aegilops longissima; assembly: GCA_021605205.1. NCBI lineage: Eukaryota > Viridiplantae > Streptophyta > Magnoliopsida > Poales > Poaceae > Aegilops > Aegilops longissima. The sequence continues at coordinate 439,828,553 of CM038681.1, forward strand.
AAAGAGGCGATCTCGCCTATCAACTTGAGCTTCCGTCCAACTTCGCGAATGTGCATGATGTGTTTCACGTGTCACAGCTTCGCAAGTGCTTCAAGACTCCTGAACGCACTATCAACTTCAAGAGATTGACCTTCAAGAAGATCTCTCTTATCATGAGCACCCGTTGCTATTCTTGAAGAAACCGAGCAAGACTCGCAACAAGTCAATCAAATTCCGAAAGTGAAGTGGCCACACCATTCCGACCGAGAAGCCACCGGGGCGCGAGGATCACCTCCGTTCGAATATCCGAATTCTTTCAGTCCTAGATCTCGGGACGAGATCCTCTTGTAGTGGTGGAGTGTTGTAACACCCCGGATGTAACTTTTCATATTTGTAACTCCAACTCTTGCCATTTTCGGCATTGTGATATGATATTCCCTCCGTGGTTGGGTTTTTCTTCTTTTTGCATTTTGTCCATGTCATGCATTTTTATCATGTCATCATGTGCATCTCATTTGCATACGTGTTCGTCTCATGATTCCGAGCATTTTTCCCGTTTTCCGTTTTGCAATCCGACACTCCTATCTGCCCCGGCGGCCCCTTTTACGTTTTCCCGTGAGCGGGTACTAAACTTTCTCGGAATGGACCGAGGTTTGTCAAGTGGCCTTGGTATACCACCCGTAGACCACCGGTCAAGTTTCGGGTCATTTGGAGCTCGTTTGGTACTCCAACGGTTAACCGCACTCTCGCAAAGGCCTCTTTTAAGTTGCAGCCCAACACCCTTTCAAAACAGCCCAATAACCCATCTAAGTCACTTCCATGCTCTCCGTCGTTCGATCACGATCGTGTGGGTGAAAACTACACCTCATTTGGACTCTCCTAGCTCCCTCTATGCCTATATATACACCCCCCATTCCAAATCCGGATCAAACCCTAGCCTCCTTCTTCCTCCGCGCGCCGGACACGTCCATCGCCACACGCCACGCCGTCGCGCACGCCCGCCTGCCAGTCCCAAGCCGCCACATGGCCTCCTCGCCACCGCGCCCGACCGGTCGGGCCCCTGTTTATCGCCGCGCCGCCCTCCTCATGGCGCCAGAGGCCCAGCGCCCGTCTCCCGCGAAGCCGCCGCCTCCTCGCCGGCGCCGCCCAGCAGCGCCGCCGCGCCCGCCATGCCCTCGGCGGCGACCCGCCGCCGCCTGCCCGCCGGCCACGGCCACCGCCACCACCTCGCCGGCCGGACCCCGGCCTCTCCCTCCTCCTCCTCGCCCCGGGCGAGCTCCGGCGCCGCCGCACCGCCGCCGTCCCGATCGGATCCGGCCCGATCCGGATCTCAGATCCCGTTGGGTTGACTTTCTCCCCCCTCAAATTCATCCAAGTTTTATTCCGTTAATTATTTTGTGGCATTTTCAACGCATCATAACTCTGCACCCGTAGCTCCGTTTCGTGCGTATAATATGTCAAAATGTTCGTCTCAAAGAGTAGATCATTTCATCTCATTGCATCATTTTCATTTGAGCTCATCTTGTTGCCGGAAATGCTGTTAGAAGAAGTCTATGTGATGTTAGTTTCTGTTTCTTAACAGAACATGCACTTTTGTTATTTTTGCCATGATTGATGTGTGCACCCTATGAATTTGAGTCCTACATGTGTTTTGCAATATGCCATGTCATCTTTCCAGGGGTGTATTCCATGTATTTTTGTGATCTATGTGGTGACTAGCAGAAGCATGCAAAGTAGGTGTCCTGATGTTGCTGTTTTCAGCTCTGTTTTGCTGATATTTTGATGCCATGTTAACTTGATGCTACCGAGAGATCCATGCATATTTTGAGATACTTAAGCAAGGATGTTTTGAACATATGGTTATTCTCTATCCATCCATGCCTTTGTTTGCAATTATGGAGTGCCATAGCTTGAGTCAATCGAGCTCTGCTTTTGCTACAAAATGTTTCCTGGCAGATTGTTTACATGTTATTCAATTTTGCCAAGGTTGTTGTGGTTGATCCGTGTATGCTATGATGTTGTTCTTGCCATGTATGTATTCTATGCCATGTCTTCTTGATGTATGTATGCTTAGTTTATCATATAAGGCTCTGTAGTGAGTGCTTTGAGCTCTCAAACATGCCTACTTGTTATCTGTTTTTGACATGCCATGTTGCTGAATCTGTTAACGAAACCTGCCATTTTGACATGGGTGTTACTATATTTTCTGATCCTTTTTGGCTTATGGTCAGTAAGGGACTTTTGTTCTATGCTTTGAGTAGATTCATGCCATGCCTTGTTTTGCTATTATAAGTTCCTGTAGCATGTTGTTTTCTTGCTCTGAACATTGCTACCTGATGCTGTTTTTGCCATGTCCAGCCTGATATTTTGTGCACTTTTGCCATGCTTGTTTGGACCTGTTATGTTGGGATTTAGCCGTAGCTCAGTGTTCATCTTTTGTCAAGCATCTTGAGTAGATCACTGCCATATGCTTTGTTGATACGTTTGGTTGCAGTAGCTTAATTTCTTGTTGCTTGCTAAGTGGCATCATGCTGTTAATGGCAGATTTGTGCCATTCTTGTTTTGCTTGTCATTTCCAAACCGTGCATCCGTTTCCGGTGATCTTTATATCGATTTCAACCGAAATCATCTCATCTTTCCAGCGGCATACTTGGTTTGCCAAGTTGATGCCTGGTTCAGCATTTTCCTTCCGGAGCGAGCATACGCATTGCATATCACATCTCGCATATCATGTCATGTTCTTGCATCATGTTGATTGTGCATTGCACCGTGATTTATTGTGGTTCCTTTGTTTGTGTTCTTGCTTTGGGTAGAGCCGGGAGACGAGTACGTGAACGAGGAACTTGTTGAGAACGCTTACGAGGATCAAGCTTTCGACAACTCTGAGAACATTGCAGGCAAGATGACCATACCCTCGAAATCACTTCTATCTTTGCTATGCTAGATGCTCGCTCTTTTGCTATGCCTATGCTACGATGCCTATCACTTGCTATATCATGCCACCCAGATTGCCATGTCAGCCCCTAACCATCCTTTTCCTAGCAAACCGTTGATTGGCTATGTTACCGCTTTGCTCAGCCCCTCTTATAGCGTTGCTAGTTGCAGGTGAAGCACGAAGTTTGTTCCTTGTTGGAACATGGAGATGTTGTTCCTTTTTGGAACATGTTTACTGGTTGGGGATATCACAATATATATCTGCTATAATTAATGCATCTATATACTTGGTAAAGGGTGGAAGGCTCGGCCTTATGCCTGGTGTTTTGTTCCACTCTTGCCACCCTAGTTTCCGTCATACCGGTGTTATGTTCCTTGATTTCGCGTTCCTTACACGGTTGGGTGATTTATGGGACCCCTTGACAGTTCGCTTTGAATAAGACTCGTCCAAAGAAGGCCCAACTTTGGTTTTACCATTTGCCACCTAAGCCTTTTTCCCCGGTTTTCACGAGCCCGAGGGTCATCTTTATTTAAACCCCGGGCGGTGCTCCTTGACGTTGGTCCAAACTAGAGCACCGTCTTGGGACCATTCCTTGGCAACTTGGATTATGTCGGTTCTCAGACGCTTCGCTTATCCGGTGTGCCACGAGAACGAGATATGTGCAGCTCCTATCGGGATTTGTCGGCACAATCGGGCGGCTTTGCTGGTCTTGTTTTATTGATGTCGAAATGTCTTGTAGTCCGGGATTCCGAGATTGATCGGGTTTTCCCGGTAGAAGGAATATCCTTCGTTGACCGTGAGAGCTTATAATGGGCTAAGTTGGGACACCCCTTCGAGGTATTATCTTTGAAAGCCGTGCCCGCAGTTATGAGGCGATGGGAATTTGTTAATGTCCGGTTGTAGAAAACCGAAGTTGACCTTAATTAAAATACATCAATCAACGGCGTGTAACTGTGATGGTCTCTTCTCGGCGGAGTCCGGAAGTGAACACGGTGTTGGAGTTACGTTTGACGTAAGTAGTTCAGATAACTTCTTGATCGCTACTAGCTTCACGTCCGTGCCTTTGCTTCTCTTCTCGCTCTCTTTTGCGCATGTAGCCACCATATATGCTAGTCGCTTGCTGCAGCTCCACCTTACAACTCTGTCCTTCCTATAAGCTTAAATAGTCTTGATCTCGCGGTGTGAGATTGCTGAGTCCCGTGACTCACAGATTCTACCAAAACAGTTGCAGTGCCGACGATGCGGTGCAGGTGGCGAACCGAGCTCAAGTGGGAGTTCGATGAGGAACGTGGTCGTTACTATGTGTCTTTTCCCGATGATCGATAGTGGAGCCCAGTTGGGACGATGGGGATCTGTGTAGCATTTGGGGTATCTTCTTTTATTTTGGTTCCGTAGTCGGACCTTGAGTGTAATCTGAATGATGGATGTTTATTTATGTATTGTGTGAAGTGGCGATTGTAAGCCAACTATGTATCTCTTTCCTTATGTATTACATGGGTTGTGTGAAGATTACCTCACTTGCGACATTGCTTTCAATGCGGTTATGCCTCTAAGTCGTGCCTCGACACGTGGGAGATATAGCCGCATCGAGGGCGTTACAGTATAGACCAAATGGCCAGACTCAGATCAAATACCAAGATCTCGTTAAGCGTATTAAGTATCCGCGAGAACCGACCAGGGCCAGACCCACCTCTCTCCTAGGTGGTCTCAACCTGCCCTGTCGCTCCGCCACAAAGTAACAAATGGGGCCGTGGGAACCCAGGCCCACCTCTACCGGGATGGAGCCACTGTCCTTTCAGCCCCTCACCGTAATCACTTATGGTACTCAACGAGTGACCCGACTTTAGTCACCTCCGTGTCGTATATAAAGTATATAGTACATACCGTGATCACCTCCCGAGTGATCACGACCGATAGTATAGCATGGCGATTTGACAAGAATGTAGGGCCACAGATGGAATACTAGCATCCTATCCTAAGCATGTAGGATTGCGGTAAAAGGTAACAACAGAGTAGCAAGGATAGGCTATGCAGCAGAATAGGATTAACAGCGGTAACATGCTACACTACTCTAATGCAAGCAAGTATAGAGAAGAATATGCGATATCCGGTGATCAAGGGGGGGCTTGCCTGATTGCTCGGCAAGAAGGAGGGGTCGTCAACACCGTAGTCGTACTCGGTAGCAGCGGCGTCGGTCTCGACATCTAGCGAGAGAAGAGGGGGAAGAAACAATAAATACAATGCAAACAAATGAATGACGATGCATGACATGACAAAGCGTGATGCTAGGCGTGCCCGAACGCGGTATGAGGTGATACCGGTGAAGGGGGGAAACATCCGGGAAAGTATCCCCGGTGTTTCGCGTTTTCGGTTAGATGAAATAGAGGGGGAAAGTTGCGTGTTCACTATGCCAGGGATGTGTGGCGGACGAACGGGCTGTGTATCCGGATTCGTCTCGTCGTTCTGAGCAACTTTCATGTTGAAAATAATTTAATCCGAGTTACGGATTAAAAGATATGATTTTCTAAAGATTTTATTAATTCCTGGAATTTAATTAATTATTTAATTTAATTCAAATTGGATTTATGACATCAGCATGATGTCATGCTGACGTCAGCAGTCAACAAGGGTTGACTGGTCAACCTAACCAGTGGGTCCCACTGGTTAGTGACACATTTTAATTAACCTAATTAGTATTAATTAGGGGTGGGCTCCACTGTCATTAACTACTTAATTAACTAATTAACAGAATAGGTTAATTAGGTAACTAATATGTAATTAGTTTAATTAGTTGTTTAATTTAATTAATCAAAATTAATTAAGTTAATTAATTATTTTTATTTTTATTCTTAATTACGTTCTGGGGCGGGCCCCACATGTCATAGGGCCATAGGGGCCTAACGGGTGTGCGGGCTCACGGGCGCGACCACGAGCGCCCACCGGGGCGAGCCCAAGCGATGGCCTCGGGCGCGGCCGCCGGCGACAAGGAGGCAACCAGGGGTGGCGAGGTAGTGGGACGACGCGTGGTCTCGGCGAGGCGCGCGCGCGCCGTCGCCGGGAAGTCGGGAGCAGCAGACGGGCTGCGGCGAGCGGGACAAGGCGTGGGCGGCAATAGCCGCAGTGGCGCGAAGGGCGACGGGCGCTGGTATCGCTGGGTGGCAGATGCTCACCATGCGAGCACGAGCACCGGCGGCGCGGCACGATCAAGGGACGGCGCGAGGAGCAAGAGGAAGAGAGGTCGGGGGCCTCACCGCGGATCTGTAGGGTCAAGGCAGCAGGGCTCGGGGAGGTCGACGGGGACGACGCGCGTAGACGGGGAAGTCCGGCGGCGTCCGGGACGGCTTCGGGCGACGGAGTCGGGGTCAAGGCGGAGATGGCGGGGCGGCGCCGGGAGGAACGAAAGGCGCCAGGAGGCCGGTCGGGGAGGAGGGTTGAGGAGGCGGTGTGGGGAGGCGACGAGGAGGTGCCGGCCGGCGACGGGGCGTAGGGATGAGGCGGCGGTGTCGGGGCGCCGTTTCCCCCGATCCAGATCGGGGAGCAAGGGAGACGCGCGGGGGACGAGTGGGGGAGTGGGGGTGCGCTAGGGTTTGGGTTCGGTCGCCTAGGGGAGTTAACGGAGTGGGGTGGGCCGGCTAGGTTAGAGGGCTGGCCGGCTGGGCTGTTTGGCCCAGTTGGCCAAGGGGGTCTTTCTCCAATTTTACTTTTCTGTTAATTTCCTTTTTATTTATTTCTTTTCTTTTTATTTACTGCTTTGTTGTTTCCATCCACTATAAAATATCTAGGCATTTTATAAAAATGTGTTTATTGCACCATATTTACATATGAAAAATATGGCACCTCCTGAACATTTTTGTTTTAACTTTTGAAAACTTTTATTGTTGACATTAATTTGAATTTGAATCTTGAAAGGGTTTCGAATCATGGAGAGGTTAACAACAGTAACCGTGGTGACGTGGCATCATTAGCGTGGGATTACTATAGCTTAATTATCCGGGCGTCACAATTCTCCTCCACTACAAGAAATCTCGTCCCGAGATTTAGGAGCGGTTATAAGGGGAAGGGATCTGGTTACGAAATTCTAACGATTCTTCTCTGTCATAGTTGCTCTTCTCGAAGAGGTCGTTCCATTACATTCATGTCTTCAGTCCTCTGCTTCAGGTCATCATGATGAAGTCGTCGTCCTTCCTTCAGGATCTTCACCGTACTTACAAAAGGGTAAGAAGGAAAACTGTATATTGATGGATTCTAACAAGATCGAGCATCAGACGATTAACTCAGGGAAGAAGCATAAGTATCTCTCGATTTGAAACTTAAGAAGATATCGAGAGAAAAGTAAGAAGGTACCATGAGAAGTTTCAAATGGATAGGCAATCGTTCGATGCCTAATCAGAAGGTGAAAGGGTTTCAGGGCAACGAGAATAGGTATTGCGCCTCATACCAGAATAGATCACTAGACAGGTGGTCCGTGAATTACATACGAAGTCAAGCGCGAGGAACAACCTTGGGAACAGGTGGTGCACAGGAGAGTCATGTTTCGATCCTGTGGAACTGTGGGTTATGGGCCCACCATGTGGGATAAAAGTAGGAGGAGTGGTGACATCTTGCATGGTCATGATAGCAAGACATGTCAGAGGGTAGCCTGTCGATTATGTCGGCAACAACGTCGGTACCAAGGGCGAGGGACGAAGAGAACCATTTTCCTGCTCGTTGAACGAGGCGGGCCATTAGGCAAAGTTCTCGTCCATCGGTGGCTACCGGAATATCATCAACAATAGTAACAGGGTCTTGCTGACAGAATTGTACACCGAGGTGTTCACATAAGCAGGAGAATATTACTGCTTAGATCATATAGATCACAAGAAGCGTTAAGCCAACCAATGGAAAGGAAAATATGATTATCAGATTAAACAGAACAATGGAAAGAAAATGTGTTTAAACACATATTTCAGGGGTATATCCTTTCCAAGGACAAACAGAACATGATATCCATGACAGGATACAAAGTAGAAAACCAATTAGGTAAGGGGGAATCTCATGATATTAGCCACACAACGGTGTTTGGATAATTGATAAAGAAAATTTAGCATGGTGCTTCAAATGTTCTTATTGAAGATCGGAGTACCACAGACATGCTTCGAGATAGCATTGACATGGTCTTCAAGAAAAGGTCAGACTTTGGATACACAAAGGATCCATCAGGATAAACTTATTAAACAAGGCATTCAATTTCCTCATGGAAAAATGGTTAACCTTGTTAAAAAGGAAACTATAACACTAGGTCCTTCGGCCAGGTGTACTAGGAATGACATCAACTTACCGGGTCATAAAAGACCAATGTTATAACTCTTGGAAATATGCTCCAACCATCATATCTAACCGAGATTCAGTTCTGATTGGGGTCAGGATACCTGAGAAGAAAAAGGTGCGACACAGATTGATAGAAGACATCGTAAGATTCTTAGGAAATGAACTATGGAAGCGAGTTCCAAAACAAGATTTCATCGGTAAACCAAGGAGAGGATGAGGAGGTGGCTGATGAACTCAGCAACAATTCATCAAGATTTCCAAAGGATGGATTTCCACAATTAAATATTGAATGAAAATGCACCTGGAAATATGGACCAAGTAGGACGATCAAAGTTAGAATGGTGATTCGATAACGAAACTATCGGCCATTCACTTCAAAACAATAGGGTTGCTAGAAGTTTTGAATTCATGCATCATAGTTCAATTTTCGGTATTTAGGTTAGAAACAACACGGGGATCAGAAAACGAATGGAGATGGCGAGAAGTATTACTAATACCAAGAATTTTTAAGAGGTGGTGAAATTCTTGCCACATTCTTGACATAAAAGATGGTAATACTCCAAGGTAAAGAAGAACAGATGCTGGATAGCAAGGAACTCAAGGTATAACAAAAAACTCAATCAAGTTTGTGTTGGAGGGAAGTCAATAAAGTGGTCGATGATAACACAGATCATCGAGGGCAAGGATGGTATTTCTCATCATGAACTCAATTGATATCTTGGAAGAGCTCAGAACATTCATGATGATCACGACACATTTGTCGAGAAGTTTCATGAAGATGTAATCGATCGGCGATGACATCAAGTCAAAGGAATGATGAAGCGAAATGTTCTTGGGACCATGAGTACGACACAAACTCGAATTCAAGCTTGTTGTTCAAGGAGGAACGATAAGACGAGGAAATCGGCGTAAGCTTAGCTCATCATTGAAAGTTGTGCTCCAGAATTAAGGACCCGGTAGCACAGTTAAAATTAGCACGATAATGATGTAGCTGATCAGGCTAGGAGTGACGTGATGGAGTATTAAACTTCTCAACAACAAAGTACTGGGAGTACTGAATCTCAGTGCTGATTCGATTCACAAATCGGTGTTCTCGGTTGACGACAACCCAGAACCCGTGGAGTGACTATGACGGGGAAAGGTACTACTTCATCAGAAATTCATAAGATGAAGTGCAATGGGTTGATATCCTCGAGATAACAGGGGGTAATACTCGAAGGTAGAACAAAATAGAGGTTGGGAAGGCATACTGATTTGCAGAAGGCAAGTACTTTAACTTGTCCGAGAAATAGAATCAAGGGGGAACAATCATGGTCGGAACCACGGTTGCGAAGGATCAATTCACAGATACCAGATGATATTTATCAAGAAAATAGTTATTATTACAAGAAGCTTCCATGATAGGATCTACATCGTGTCCATGGGCATGAACACAAATGTTCAAGGTCGACTCCCACTTCCTCAATGCATAACCTTCATTCACCTCTCGTATTTCGAAAATGACATTAGTTGTTGAAAGTTTTACCTGGTCCAATACCAGATAAGTATGACCCGTGAAATCTTTCGGGTTCACACAGATTAGGGAAGGCATTGGTTCAACCCATCAGGGCATCTTAGGAACATATACCACAAACTTCAGAGTAAATAATACCAGCTCGAAAGTAGAGCATGGTTATCAAAGCAGATGATACAAATTACCAAAGGCATTATATACCCATGGAAAGGCTCACAAGGTTATTGAATATGAAGGACACTATCGGATAATAATCCAACAAGGGGTTTGTGGTCCACAATGGAGTTGTTGCAAGTATCAGTACTCTATCAGAGGAAGAAGGAATGAAAGGGCATAAGATTATAGAAACAACTGACTAATTCAAAGATCACATGCAAAGGAATTATCATTTCCAAATCAAGGGATCAGAAGCCAACGGTCTGGCTAAGAATGGATAAGTTGAATAGACTTAGGGGAACAATCGATGGCAATTTGATGGGTCGATAACCAACTCATGTTTAAAATGACATCTGAGCCGGAAGGATGAATTCTGGGCCGATTGATGATTGCGAGCATTCGCAAACATATTGGATCAAAGACTCAAATTAACGGTGACAAAGGATGCTCGTGAATACTGCTAGACATATGGAAAATAACCATAATGCAAGCAGACAAGTATTTGCAGAGCAATAGTTGACAATGGATTATCAAAAGACCGGATAGTATTTCAAAGTATCTTGTGGATCACATGATCAACTAGGAATGAACAAATCCTCGATGAGTGTGAGGAATTATCCGTAGATGTATTAAAGCGGAGATGGAGCTGCAAGGCAGTAGGCATAATGAATTCTCAGGATATAGGAATGTTTCAGGGAATCTTGTAAGAACAAGATCAACTAGGAATAAAAGTAAGAACGACAGGTGTATGTATTTATCCATAGGGATATTTTGGTGGTAGGGAATTGCAAAAGCTACAGGCACAAGGTCTCAAGAGAATATCAGAGAGTATCTCCGAAATCTTCTGGTGCAGCCGGCGATCACCTGTAATAAGGGGTTCTCCGGGTGGAAGTAGTTACGAGAACCTAGAGTTAGAGTTAGTAAAATCGTTTAACCCGAGTAGAAGAGAGTTCAGAGTCCCATAGTAAAGGTCGAGGAGTAAAAGATCCTAGTACCACCCAAATGGCGACGTGGGCCCATAAGGCACACAACCATGTTAGTAAAAGTTTTGCAATGTCTAGACTCTACTTCAGCCAAGGAGTGTGGAAGTGGGATTCCTACAGGCAGTCGGCTCTGATACCAACTTGTGACGCATCCGATTCAATCGTACACTAATCATACACGCAAAGATGTACGATCAAGATCAGGGACTCACGGGAAGATATCACAACACAACTCTAAAAACGTAAATAAGTCATACAAGCATCATAATACAAGCCAGGGCCTCGAGGGCTCAAATACAAGTGCTCGATCATAGACGCAGTCAGGAAGCAACAATATCTGAGTACGGACATAAGTTAAACAAGTTGCCATAAGATGGCTAGCACAAACCGGGATACAGATCGAAGAGGTGCATGCCTCCGCCTCGGATCCTCCTAAACTACTCCCACAGTCGTAAATCGGCCCCTGCACGTAGAAGTAGGCACCTCCGGTGTAGTAGGAGTTATCGTCGACGGTGGCGTCTGGCTCCTGGGCTCGGGTGTCTGGTTGCGACAATCAGGTAGAAGGGAAAGGGGGAAAAGAGGGAGAAAAGCAACCGTGAGTACTCATCCAAAGTACTCGCAAGCAAGGATGTACACTACATATGCATGGGTATATGTGTAAAGGGCCATATCGGTGGACCGAATCTGCAGAATGCCGTAATAAGAGGGGATAGCTAATCCTGTTGAAGACTACGCTTGTGCCACCTCCATCTTGCAAAGATGTAGAAGAGAGTAGATGGTAAGTTCACCAAGTAGCATCGCATAGCATAAACCTACCGGGCGATCCCCTCCTCGTCGCCCTGTTAGAGAGCGATCACCGGGTTATATCTGGCACTTGGAAGGGTGTGTTTTATTAAGTATCTGGTTCTAGTTGTCATAAGGTCAAGGTACAACTCCAAGTCATCCTATTACCGAAGATCACGGCTATTCGAATAGATAAACTTCCCTGCAGGGGTGCACCACATAACCCAACACGCTCGATCCCATTTGGCCGGACACACTTTTCTGGGTCATGCCCGGCCGCGGAAGATCAACATGTCGCAGCCCCACCTAGGCACAACAGAGAGGTCAAAACGTCGGTCTAAATCCTATGCGTGCAGGGGTCTGGGCCCATCGCCCATTGCACACCTGCATGTTGTGTACGCAGCCGGAAGCAGACCTAGCCTAGCAGGCGTTCCAGTCCAATCCAGTGCGCACCGCTTGGTCGCTAGCGTCACGAAGGCTTCGGCTGATACCACGACGTCGAGTGCCCATAACTGTTCCCGCGTAGCTGGTTAGTGCGTATAGACCAAATGGCCAGACTCAGATTAAATACCAAGATCTCGTTAAGCGTATTAAGTATCCGTGAATGCCGACCAGCCAGGCCCACCTCTCTCCTAGGTGGTCTCAACCTGCCCTGTCGCTCCGCCACAAAGTAACAGTCAGGGGCCGTCGGGAACCCAGGCCCACCTCTACCGGGATGGAGCCACCTGTCCTTTCAGCCCCCTCATCAGAATCACTTGCGGGTACTCAACGAGCTGACCCGACTTTAGTCACCACATGTGTCATGTATATAAAGTATATAGTACATACCCGTGATCACCTCCCGAGTGATCACGGCCTGATAGTATAGCATGGCATACGGACAAGAATGTAGGGCAATAGATGGAATACTAGCATCCTATACTAAGCATGTAGGATTGCATGTAAAGGTAACAACAGTAGTAGCAAGGACAGGCTATGCAGCAGAATAGGATTAATGAAAAGCAGTAACATGCTACACTACTCTAATGCAAGCAGTATAGAGAAGAATAGGCGATATCTGGTGATCAAGGGGGGGGGGGGGCTTGCCTGATTGCTCTGGCAAGAAGGAGGGGTCGTCAACACCGTAGTCGTACTGGGTAGCAGCGGCGTTTGTCTCGGTGTCTAGCAAGAGAAGAGGGGGAATAAACAATCAATACAATGCAAACAAATGCATGATGATGCATGACATGACAAAGCGTTATGCTAGGCGTGCCCTAACGCGGTATGAGGTGATACCGGTGAAGGGGAAAATATCCAGGAAAGTATCCCCGGTGTTTCGCGTTTTCAGTCAGATGAAACAGAGGGGGAAAGTTGTGTGTTCGCTATGCTAGGTATGCGTGGCGGACGAACGGGCCGCGTATCCGGATTCGTCTCGTTGTTCTGAGCAACTTTCATGTTGAAAATAATTTAATCCGAGTTACGGATTAAAAGATATGATTTTTTTAAGATTTCATTAATTTCTGGAATTTAATTAATTATCTAATTTAATTTGAAATTGGATTTATGACATCGACATGATGTCATGTTTAAAATCAGCAGTCAACAGGGTTGATCGGTCAACTGACCATGGGTCCCACTGTCGGTGACACATTTTAATTAAACATTTTAATTAACCTAATTAGTATTAATTAGGGGTGGGCCCCATCGTCATCGACTACTTAATTAACTAATTAATAGATCAGTTTAATTAGGTAATTAATGTGTAATTAGTTTAATTAGTTGTTTAATTTAATTAATCAAAATTAATTAATTAATTTTATTTTATTCTTAATTACGTTCTGGGGCGGGCTCCACATGTCATAGGGCCATAGGGGCCTAACAGGCGTCTTGGCGTGCAGAGCTCTCACGGGCGCCACAGCGCCCATCGGGTGAGCCCAGAGATGGCCTCGGCGCTGCCAGCGGCGCGACCGCCATGCGACAAGGAGGCAGCCGGGGTGGCGAGGTAGTGGGGCGCGCGCACGTGGTCTCGGCGAGGTGCGCGCCTTGGCGCCATCGCCGGAAAAGCGGGAGCAACCTTACGGGGCTGTGGTCGGAGCGAACGGCGGTGGGCGGCAACAGCCGCAGTGGCGCGAAGCGGCGACGGACGCGACGGGCGTGCGTGCTCACCGCGAGCACGAGCACCGGGCGGCACGTGCACGACTGCGGGACGACGTGAGGAGCAAGAGGAAGAGTGGCCGGGGGCCTCACCGCGGATGCGTAGGGTCAAGGCAGCGGGGCTCGGGGAGGTCGACGGGGATGACGCGCGTAGACGGGGAAGTCCGGCGGCGTCCGGGACGGCTTCAGGCGAAGGAGTCGGGGTCGAGGCGGTGATGGCGGGGCGGTGTGGGGAGGAAGCAGAAGCGCCAGGAGGCCGGTCGGGGAGGAGGGTTGAGGAGGCGGTGTGGGGAGGCGACGAGGATGCGCCGGCGGAGACGGGCGGCGCCGGCCGGCGACGGGGCGTAGGGCTGAAGTGACGGTGTCGGGGCGCCGTTTCCCCCAATCCAGATTGGGAGGAGCGAGGGAGACACGCGGGGTGGGACGAGTGGGGAAGTGGGGGTGCGCTAGGGTTTGAGTTCGGTCGCCCACGGGAGTTAACGGAGTGGGGTGGGCCGGCTAGGTTAGAGGGCTGGCCGGCTGGGCCGTTTGGCCCAGTTGGCCAAGCGGGTCTTTCTCCAATTTTACTTTTGTGTTACTTTCCCTTTTACTTATTTCTTTTCTTTTTATTTACTTCTTTGTTGTTTCCATCCACAATAAAATATCTAGGCATTTTATAAAAATGTGTTTATTACACCATATTTACATATGAAAAATATGGCAGCTCCCGAACATTTTTGTTTTAACTTTCGAAAACTTTTATTGTTGACATTAATTTGAATTTGAATCTTGAAAGGGATTCGAATCATGGAGAGGTTAACAACAGTAACCGTGGTGTCGTGGCATCATTAGCGTGGGATTATTGTAGCTTAATTATCCGGGCGTCACAGGTGGCTACAGAGGCATGCGGCGGCGTAACTCCCGATCTATTCTGTTCCCCGAAGGATTTAGGGTATATTGGTATATATAGGAGCCACGAGGGGCCCATGAGGGTTGAGGGCGTGCCCGGGGGGGGGGGGCTGCCTCGTGCCTTCCTCGTTGTTTCCTTGACGTGTACTCCAAGTCCCCCGGATTGCTTTCTTTCCAAAAATAACTTCTCCAGAAGGTTTCATCCCGTTTCGACTCCGTTTGATATTACTTTTCTTTGAAACACTGAAACAAGGGAAAAAACAGGAACTGGCACTGGGCTCTGGGTCAATTTGTTAGTCCCAAAAATAATATAAAAGTGTTTAATAAAGACCATAAACATCCAAGACAGATAATATAATAGCATGGAACAATAAAAGTTTATAGATTTGTTGGAGACGTATCAGCATCCCCAAGCTTAATTCCTGCTAGTCCTCGAGGAGGTAAATGATAAAAACAGAATTTTTGATGTGGAATGCTACTAGGTATAATTTCAATGTAATTCTTCTTACTTGTGGTATGAATATTTAGATCCGAAAGATTCAAGATAAAAGTTCATATTGACACAAAAATAATAATACTTCAAGCATCCTAACTAAGCAGTTATGTCTTCTCAAAATAACATGGCCAAAGAAAGTTATCCCTACAAAATCATATAGTCTGGCTATGCTCTATCTTCACCACACAATGTATTTAAATCATGCACAACCCCGATGACAAGCCAAGCAATTGTTTCATACTTTTGACATTCTCAAACCTTTTCAATCTTCACGCAATACATGAGCGTGAGCCATGGACATAGCACTATATATGGAATAGAGTGGTGGTTGTGGAGAAGACAAAAAGGGAGAAGGTAGTCTCACATCAACTAGGCGTATCAACGGGCTATGGAGATGCCCATCAATAGATATCAATGTGAGTGAGTAGGGATTGCCATGCAACCGATGCACTAGAGCTATAAGTATATGAAAGCTCAACAAGAAACTAAGTGGGTGTGCATCCAACTTGCTTGCTCACGAAGACCTAGGGCAATTTGAGGAAGCCCATCATTGGAATATACAAGCCAAGTTCTATAACAAAAGATTCCCACTAGTATATGAAAGTGACAACATAGGAGACTCTCTATCATGACGATCATGGTGCTACTTTGAAGCACAAGTGTGGTAAAAGGATAGTAGCATTGCCCCTTCTCTCTCTTTTCTCTCATTTTTTATTTTTTTATTTGGGCCTTTTCTCTCTTTTTTTATGGCCTCTTTTTTTATTTGGGCTTCTTTGGCCTCTTTTATTTATTTATTTCGTCCGGAGTCTCATCCCGACTTGTGGGGGAATCATAGTCTCCATCTTCCTTTCCTCACTGGGACAATGCTCTAATAATGATGATCATCACACTTTTATTTACTTACAACTCAAGAATTACAACTCGATTCTTAGAACAAAATATGACTCTATATGAATGCCTCCGGCGGTGTACCGGGATGTGCAATGACTCATGAGTGACATGTATGAAAGAATTATGAATGGTGGCTTTGCCACAAATACGATGTCAACTACATGATCATGCAAAGCATTATGGCAATGACGGAGCGTGTCATAATAAAGGGAGCGGTGGAATGTTCCATGGGAATATATCTCAGAATGGCTATGGAAATGCCATAATTGGTAGGTATGGTGGCTGTTTTGAGAAAAGGTATATGGTGGGTTTGTGATACCGGCGAAAGCTGCACGGTATTAGAGAGGCTAGCAATGGTGGAAGGGTGAGAGTGCGTATAATCCATGGACTCAACATTAGTCATAAAGAACTCACATGCTTATTGCAAAAATCTATTAGTTATCGAAACAAAGTACTACGTGCATGCTCCTAGGGGGATAGTTTGGTAGGAAAGACCATCGCTCGTCCCCGAGCGCCACTCGCAAGGAGTACAATCAATAAATAAATCATGCTCCGACTTCATCACATAATGCTTCATCATAAGTGCATGCTACGGGAATCAAAAACTTTAACACAAGTATCTCTCAAATTCACAACTACTAAACTAGCATAACTCTAATATCACCATCTTCATATCTCAAAACAATCATAAGGAATCAAACATCTCACTCTTGGATGCCTATCATATTAGGACTAATTTCATAACCAAAGAAAATTACCATGCTGTTATAAAGACTCTCAAAATAATCTAAGAGAATCATGAGAGATCAATAGTTTCTATAAAATAAATCCACCACCATGCTCTAAAAGATATAAGTGAAGCACTAGAGCAAACAACAAACTACTCCGAAAGATATAAGTGAAGATCAATGAGTAGTCGAATAATTATGCAACTATGTGAAGACTCTCTAACATTTAAGAATTTCAGATCTTGGTATTTTATTCAAACATCAAGCAAAACAAAACAAAATAAAATTCGCTCCAAGCAAAACACATATCATGTGGTGAATAAAAATATAGCTCCAAGTAAAGTTACCGATGAACAAAGACGAAAGAGGGGATGCCTTCCGGGGCATCCCCAATATTAGAATCTTGGTTGTACTTGAATATTACCTTGGGGTGCCTTGGGCATCCCCAAGCTTAGTCTCTTGCCACTCCTTATTCCTTAGTCCATCGAATCTTTACGCAAAACTTGAAAGCTTCACAGCACAAAACTTAACAGAAAACTCGTAAGTTCCGTTAGCGAAAGAAAACAAAACACCACTTCAAGGTACTGTAATGAACTCATTCTTTATTTATATTGGTGTTAAACATACTTTATTCCAACTTATTTATGGTTTATAAACTTTTTTACTAGCCATAGAGTCATCAAAATAAGCAAACAACACACGAAAAACAGAATCTGTCAAAAACAGAACAGTGTGTAGTAATCTGTAACTAACGCAAACTTCTGGAACTCTAAAAATTCTAAAATAAATTGGCGGACCTGAGGAATTTGTCTAGTAATCATCTGCGAAAATAATCAACTAAATAGCACTCTCCAGTAAAAAGCTTTAGCTAATCTCGTGAGCGCTAAAGTTTCTGTTTTTTATATCATGATCATAAAGACTTCACCCAAGTCTTCCCAAATGTTCTACTTGGCACAAACACTAATTAAAACACAAAACCACACCTAAAAAGAAGCTAGATGGATTATTTATTTCTAAACAGAACCAAAAATAAATAAACTAAAATAAAATTGGGTTGCCTCCCAATAAGCGCTAACGTTTAACGCCCCTAACTAGGCATGATGATTTCAATGATGCTCGCATAAAAGATAAGAATTGAAACATAAAGAGAGCATCATGAATAATATGACTAGCACATTTAAGTCTAACCCACTTCCTATGCATAGGGATTTTGTGAGCAAACAACTTATGGGAACAATAATCAACTAGCATAGGAAGGCAAAACAAGCATAACTTCAAAACTTTAAGCACATAGAGAGGAAACTTGATATTATTGCAATTCCTACAAGCATATGTTCCTCCCTCATAATAATTTCCAGTAGCATCATGAATGAATTTAACAATATAACCAGCACATAAAGCATTCTTTTCATGATCTACATGCATAGAAATTTTACTACTCTCCACATAAGCAAATTTGTTCTCATCAATAGTAGTGGGAGCAAACTCAACAAAATAACTATCATGTGATTGAAAATTAAGATCAAGATGACAAGTTTCATGGTTATCATTATTCTTTATAGCATACATGTCATCACAATAATCATCATAGATAGGAGACATGCTTTCATCATAATAAATATTCTCATCAAAATGGGAACTAAACATGTCATCTTCATCAAACATAGCATCCCCAAGCTTGTGGCTTTGCATATTATTAGCATCATGGATATTCATAGAATTCATACTAACAACATTGCAATCTTGCTCATCATACAAAGATTTAGTGCCAAACATTCTATATATTTCTTCTTCTAGCATTTGAGCACAATTTTCCTTTCCATCATACTCACGAAAGATATTAAAAAGATGAAGCATATGAGGCAAACTCTATTCCATTTTTTGTAGTTTTCTTTTATAAACTAAACTAGTGATAAAACAAGAAACTAAAAGATTCGATTGCAAGATCTAAAGATATACCTTCAAGCACTCACCTCCCCGGCAACGGCGCCAGAAAAGAGCTTACTTGATGGGGTGTGAGTGTCGATTACCTAGCCTCCCCGGCAACGGTGCCAGGAAAGAGCTTGATGTCTACTATGCAACCTTCTTCTTGTAGACGTTGTTGGGCCTCCAAGTGTAGAGGTTTGTAGGACAGTATCAAATTTCCCTCAAGTGGATGACCTAAGGTTTATCAATCCGTGGGAGGCGTAGGATAAAGATGGTCTCTCTCAAACAACCCTGCAACCAAATAACAAAGAGTCTCTTGTGTCCCCAACACACCCAATACAATGGTAAATTGTATAGGTGCACTAGTTCGGCGAAGAGATGGTGATACAAGTGCAATATGGATGATAGATATAGGTTTTTGTAATCTGAATTTATAAAAACAGCAAGGTAACTAATGATAAAAGTGAGCGAAAACAGTATTGCAATGTGTTGAAACAAGGCCTAGGGTTCATACTTTCACTAGTGCAAGTTCTCTCAACAATATAACATAATTAGATCATATAACTATCCCTCAACATGCAACAAAGAGTCACTCCAAAGTCACTAATAGTGGAGAACAAACGAAGAGATTATGGTAGGGTACGAGACCACCTCAAAGTTATTCTTTCCAATCAATCCGTTGGGCTATTCCTATAAGTGTCACAAACAGCCCTAGAGTTCGTACTAGAATAACACCTGAAGACACAAATCAACCAAAACCATAATGTCACCTAGATACTCCAATGTCACCTCAAGTATCCGTGGGTATGATTATACGATATGCATCACACAATCTCAGATTCATCTATTCAACCAACACATAGAACCTCAAAGAGTGCCCCAAAGTTTCTACCGGAGAATCAAGACGAAAACGTGTGCCAACCCATATGCATAGGTTCATGGGCGGAACCCGCAAGTTGATCACCAAAACATACATCAAGTGAACCAATAGAATAACCCATTGTCACCACGGTTATCCCACGCAAGACATACATCAAGTGTTCTCAAATCATTAAAGACTCTATCCGATAAGATAACTTCAAAGGGAAAACTCAATCCATTACAAGAGAGTAGAGGGGGAGAAGCATCATAAGATCCAACTATAATAGCAAAGCTCGCGATACATCAAGATCATATCACCTCAAGAACACGAGAGAGAGAGAGAGAGAGAGAGAGAGAGAGAGAGAGATCAAACACATAGCTACTGGTACATACCCTCAGCCCCGAGGGTGAAATACTCCTCCTTGTCATGGAGAGCGCCGGATGATGAAGATGGCCACCGGTGAGGTTCCCCCTCTGGCAGGTGCTTGAACAGGTCCCATTAGTTTTGGTGGCTACAGAGGCTTGCGGCGGCGGAACTCCTGATCTATTATGTTCCCCGAAGGTTTTAGGGTATATTGGTATATATAGGAGGAAGAAATACGTCAGGGGAGCCACGAGGGGCCCATGAGGGTTGAGGGTGTGCCCAGGGGGGTGGGCGCGCCCCCCTGCCTCGTGCCTTCCTTGTTGCTTCCTTGACGTGGACTCCAAGTCCCCAGGATTGCTTTCTTTCCAAAAATAACTTCTCCAGAAGGTTTCATCCCGTTCCGACTCTGTTTGATATTCCTTTGCTTTGAAACACTGAAACAAGGGAAAAAATAGGAACTGGCACTGGGCTCTGGGTCAATTGGTTAGTCCCAAAAATAATATAAAAGTGTTTAATAAAGACCATAAACATCCAAGACAGATAATATAATAGCATGGAACAATAAAAGTTTATAGATTTGTTGGAGACGTATCAGCCTCCCCAAGCTTAATTCCTGCTCGTCCTCGAGTAGGTTAATGATAAAAACAGAATTTTTGATGTGGAATGCTACTAGGCATAATTTCTATGTAATTCTTCTTACTTGTGGTATGAATATTCAGATCCGAAAGATTCAAGATAAAAGTTCATATTGACACAAAAATAATAATACTTCAAGCATACTAACTAAGCAATTATGTCTTCTCAAAATAACATGGCCAAAGAAAGTTATCCCTACAAAATCATATAGTCTGGCTATGCTCTATCTTCACCACACAAAGTATTTAAATCATGCACAACCCCGATGACAAGCTAAGCAATTGTTTCATACTTTTGACATTCTCAAACCTTTTCAATCTTCACGCAATACATGAGCGTGAGCCATGGACATAGCACTATATGTGGAATAGAGTGGTGGTTGTGGATAAGACAAAAAGGGAGAAGATAGCCTCACATCAACTAGGCGTATCAACGGGTTATGGAGATGCCCATCAATAGATATCAATGTGATTGAGTAGGGATTTCCATGCAACGGATGAACTATAGCTATAAGTATATGAAAGCATAACAAGAAACTAAGTGGGTGTGCATCCAACTTGCTTGCTCACGAAGACCTAGGGCAATTTGAGGAAGCCCATCATTGGAATATACAAGCCAAGTTCTATAATGAAAGATTCCCACTAGTATATGAAAGTGACAACATAGGAGACTCTCTATCATGAAGATCATGGTGCTACTTTGAAGCACAAGTGCGGAAAAAGGATAGTAGCATTGCCCCTTCTCTCTCTTTTCTCTCATTTTTTATTTTTTTATTTGGGCCTTTTCTCTTTTTTTTATGGCCTCTTTTTTTTTATTTGGGCTTCTTTGGCCTCTTTTATTTATTTATTTCGTCCAGAATCTCATCCCGACTTGTGGGGGAATCATAGTCTCCATCATCCTTTCCTCACTGGGACAATGCTCTAATAATGATGATCATCACACTTTTATTTACTTACAACTCAATAATTACAACTCGATTCTTAGAACAAAATATGACTCTATATGAATGCCTCCGGCGGTGTACCGGGATGTGCAATGACTCATGAGTGACATGTACGAAATAATTATGAATGGTGGCTTTGCCACAAATACGATGTCAACTACATGATCATGCAAAGCATTATGACAATGATGGAGCGTGTCATAATAAACGGAACGGTGGAAAGTTGCATGGAAATATATCTCGGAATGGCTATGGAAATGCCATAATAGGTAGGTATGGTGGCTGTTTTGAGGAAGGTATATGGTGGGTTTATGATACCGGCGAAAGGTGCGCGGTATTAGAGAGGCTAGCAATGGTGGAAGGGTGAGAGTGCGTATAATCCATGGACTCAACATTAGTCATAAAGAACTCACATGCTTATTGCAAAAATCTATTAGTTATTGAAACGAAGTACTAGGCACATGCTCCTAGGGGGGTAGATTGGTAGGAAAAGACCATCGCTCGTCCCCGACCGCCACCCGTAAGGAGGACAATAAATAAATAAAGTACTGCTCCGACTTCATCACATAACGGTTCACCATACATGCATGCTACGGGAATCACAAACTTTAACACAAGTATATCTCAAATTCACAACTACTCAACTAGCATGACTCTAATATCACCATCTTCATATCTCAAAACAATCATAAGGAATCAAACTTCTCATAGTATTCAATGCACTTTATATGAAAGTTTTTATTATATCCCTCTTGGATGCCTATCATATTAGGACTAATTTCATAACCAAAGCAAATTACCATGCTGTTCTAAAGACTCTCAAAATAATCTAAGTGAAGCATGAGAGATCAATAGTTTCTATAAAACAGATCCACCACCATGCTCTAAAAGATATAAGTGAAGCACTAGAGCAAACAACAAACTACTCCGAAAGATATAAGTGAAGATCAATGAGTAGTCGAATAATTATGCAACTATGTGAAGACTCTCTAACATATAAGAATTTCAGATCTTGGTATTTTATTCGAACAGAAAGCAAAACAAAATAAAATAAAAGGACGCTCCAAGAAAAACACATATCATGTGGTGAATAAAAATATAGCTCCAAGTAAAGTTACCGATGAACGAAGACGAAAGAGGGGATGCCTTCCAGGGCATCCCCAAGCTTAGGCTCTTGGTTGTCCTTGAATATTACCTTGGGGTGCCTTGGGCATCCCCAAGCTTAGGCTCTTGGCTGTCCTTGAATATTACCTTGGGGTGCCTTGGGCATCCCCAAGCTTAGGATCTTGCCACTCCTTATTCCGTAGTCCATCGAATCTTTACCCAAAACTTGAAAACTTCACAACACAAAACTTAACAGAAAACTCGTAAGCTCCATTTGCGAAAGAAAACAAAACACCACTTCAAGGTACTGTAATGAACTCATTATTTATTTATATTGGTGTTAAACCTACTGTATTCCAACTTCTCTATGGTTTATAAACTATTTTACTAGCCATAGAGTCATCAAAATAAGCAAACAACACACGAAAAACAGAATCTGTCAAAAACAGAACAGTCTGTAGTAATCTGTAACTAACGCAAACTTCTGGAACTCAAAAAATTCTAAAATAAATTGGTGGACCTGAGGAATTTGTCGAGTAATCATATGAAAAAGCAATCAACTAAATACCACTCTCCAGTAAAAATCTTTAGCTAATCTCGTGAGCGCTAAAGTTTCTGTTTTTTATAGCATGATCATAAAGACTTCACCCAAGTCTTCCCAAAGGTTCTACTTGGCACAAACACTAAATTAAACACAAAACCACATCTAAACAGAAGCTAGATGGATTATTTATTTCTAAACAGAACCAAAAAGCAATAAACTAAAATAAAATTGGGTTGCCTCCCAACAAGCGCTAACGTTTAACGCCCCTAGTTAGGCATGATGATTTCAATGATGCTTGCATAAAATATAAGATTTGAAACATAAAGAGAGCATCATGAAGAATATGAATAGCATGTTTAAGTCTAACCCACTTCCTATGCATAAGGATTTTGTGAGCAAACAACTTATGGGAACAATAATCAACTAGCATAGGAAGGCGAAACAAGCATAACTTCAAAATTTTAGCACATAGAGAGGAAACTTGATATTATTGCAATTCCTACAAGCATATGTTCCTCCCCCATAATAATTTTCAGTAGCATCATGAGTGAATTCAACAATATAACCAGAACATAAAGCATTCTTTTCATGATCTTCATGCATAGAAATTTTACTACTCTCTACATAAGCAAATTTGTTCTCATCAATAGTAGTGGGAGCAAACTCAACAAAATAACTATCATGTGATTGAAAATTAAGATCAAGATGACAAGTTTCATGGTTATCATTATTCTTTATACCATATGTGTCATCACAATAATCATCATAGATAGGATACATGCTTTCATCATAATAAATATTCTCATCAAAACTTGGGGAACTAAACATATCATCTTAATCAAACATAGCATCCCCAAGCTTGTGGCTTTGCATA
This sequence comes from Aegilops longissima, assembly GCA_021605205.1. NCBI lineage: Eukaryota > Viridiplantae > Streptophyta > Magnoliopsida > Poales > Poaceae > Aegilops > Aegilops longissima. Next base: position 439,852,597 of record CM038681.1, read on the forward strand.
TTATTAGCATCATGGATATTCATAGAATTCATACTAACAACATTGCAATCTTGCTCATCATACAAAGATTTAGTGCCAAACATTCTATAGATTTCTTCTTCTAGCATTTGAGCACAATTTTCCTTTCCATCATACTCACGAAAGATATTAAAAATATGAAGCGTATGAGGCAAACTCAATTCCAATTTTTTGTAGTTTTCTTTTATAAACTAAACTAGTGATAAAACAAGAAACTAAAAGATTTGATTACAAGATCTAAAGATAAACCTTCAAGCACTCGCCTCCCCGGCAACGGCGCCAGAAAAGAGCTTAGTTGACGGGTGTGAGTGCCGCTTCCTAGCTCCCGAGAACGGCGCGCCAGAAAAGAGCTTGATGTCTACTACGCAACCTTCTTCTTGTAGACGTTGTTGGGCCTCCAAGTGCAGAGGTTTGTAGGACAATAGCAAATTTCCCTCAAGTGGCTGATCTAAGGTTTATCAATCCGTGGGAGGCGTAGGATGAAGATGGTCTCTCTCAAACAACCCTACAACCAAGTAACAAAGAGTCTCTTGTGTCCCCAACACACCCAATACAATGGTAAATTGTATAGGTGCACTATTTCGGCGAAGAGATGGTGATACAAGTGCAATACGGATGATAGATATAGGTTTTTGTAATCTGAATTTATAAAAACAAAAGGTAACTAATGATAAAAGTGAGCAAAAACGGTATTGCAATGTGTTTGAAACAAGGCCTAGGGTTCATACTTTCACTAGTGCAAGTTCTCTCAACAATAATAACATAATTAGATCATATAACTATCCCTCAACATGCAAAAAAGAGTCACTCCAAAGTCACTAATAGTGGAGAACAAACGAAGAGATTATGGTAGGGTACGAGACCACCTCAAAGTTATTCTTTCCAATCAATCCGTTGGGCTATTCCTATAAGTGTCACAAACAGCCCTAGAGTTCGTACTAGAATAACACCTTAAGACACAAATCAACCAAAACCCTAATGTCACCTAGATACTCCAATGTCACCTCAAGTATCCGTGGGTATGATTATACGATATGCATCACACAATCTCAGATTCATCTATTCAACCAACACATAGAACCTCAAAGAGTGCCCCAAAGTTTCTACCGGAGAATCAAGACGAAAACGTGTGCCAACCCCTATGCATAGGTTCATGGGCGGAACCATAAGTTGATCACCAAAACATACATCAAGTGAATCAATAGAATAACCCATTGTCACCACGGTTATCCCACGCAAGACATACATCAAGTGTTCTCAAATCATTAAAGACTCAGTCCGATAAGATAAGTTCAAAGGGAAAATTCAATCCATTACAAGAGAGTAGAGGGGGAGAAGCATCATAAGATCCAACTATAATAGCAAAGCTCGCGATGCATCAAGATCGTATCACCTCAAGAACACGAGAGAGACAGAGATTAAACACATAGTTACTGGTACATACCCTTAGCCCCGAGGGTGAACTACTCCCTCCTTGTCATGGAGAGCGTCGGGATGATGAAGATGGCCACCGGTGAGGGTTCCCCCCTCTGGCAGGGTGCCGGAACAGGGTCCCGATTGGTTTTTGGTGGCTACAGAGGCTTGCGGTGGCGGAACTCCCGATCTATTCTGTTCCCCGAAGGTTTTAGGGTATATTGGTATATATAGGAGGAAGAAATACGTCAGGGGAGCCACGAGGGGCCCACGAGAGTGGAGGGCGCGCCCAGGGGGGTGGGCGCGCCCCCTGCCTCGTGCCTTCCTCGTTGCTTCATTGACGTGGACTCTAAGTCCCCCGTATTGCTTTCTTTCCAAAAATAATTCTTCAGAAGGTTTCATCCCGTTTCGACTCCGTTTGATATTCCTTTTCTTTGAAACACTGAAACAAGGGGAAAAACAGGAACTGGCACTGGGCTCTGGGTCAATAGGTTAGTCCCAAAAATAATATAAAAGTCTTTGTAAAGCCCATGAACATCCAAGACAGATAATATAATAGCATGGAACAATAAAAAATTATAGATACGTTGGAGACGTATCAGGGGGAAATCATCACCGGTGGCCATCTTCATCATCCCGGCGCTCTCCATGAGGAGGAGGGAGTAGTTCACCCTCGGGGCTGAGGGTATGTACTAGTAGCTATGTGTTTGATCTCTCTCTCTCTCTCTCTCCCTCTCTCTCGTGTTCTTGATTTGTCACAATCTTGATGTACCGCGAGCTTTGCTATTATAGTTGGATCTTATGATGTTTCTCCCCCTCTACCTTCTTGTAATGGATTGAGTTTTCCCTTTGAAGTTATCTTATCGGATTGAGTCTTTAAGGATTTGAGAAGACTTGATGTATGTCTTGCATGTGCTTATATGTGGTGACAATGGGAGATTCATGTGATCCACTTGATGTATGTTTTGGTGATTAACTTGTGGGTTTTGTGACCTTGTGAACTTATGCATAGGGGTTGGCACACATTTTCGTCTTGACTCTCCGGTAGAAACTTTGGGGCACTCTTTGTTCTTTGCGTTGGTTTGAATAGATGAATCTGAGATTTTGTGATGCATATCGTATAATCAAACCCGCAGATATTTGTGGTGACATTGGAGTATCTAGGTGACATTAGGGTTTTGGTTGATGTGTATCTTAAGGTGTTATTTTAGTACGAACTCTAGGGCTGTTTGTAGCACTTATAGGAAGAGCCCAATAGATCGATCAGAAAGAATAACTTTGAGGTGGTTTCGTACCCTTCAATAATCTCTTTGTTCGTTCTCCGCTATTAGTGAATTTGGAGTGACTCTTTGTTGCACATTGAGGGATTGTTATATGATCTAATTATGTTATCATTGTTGAGAGAACTTGCACTAGTGAAAGTATGAACCCTAGGCCTTGTTTCGAAGCATTGCAATACCGTTTTCGCCAACTTTTGTTTCTAGCTACCTTGCTGTTTTTATATTTTCAGATTACAAAAACCTATATCTACCATCCATATTGCACTTGTATCACCATCTCTTCGCCGAACCAGTGCACCTATACAATTTACCATTGTATTGGGTGTGTTGGGGACACAAGAGACTCTTTGTTATTTGGTTGCAGGGTTGTTTGAGAGAGACCATCTTCATCCTACGCCTCCCATGGATTGATAAACCTTAGGTCATCCACTTGAGGGAAATTTGGTACGGTCCTACAAAACTCTGCACTTGGAGGCCCAACACGAGTCTACAAGAATGAGGTTGTGTAGTAGACATCAAGAACTTTTCTGGCGCCATTGCCGGGGAAGTTAGTGCTTGAAGGTATATCTTTAGATCTTGCAATCAAATCTTTTATTTTTCTTGTTTTACCACTACTTTAGTTTATAAAAGAAAACTACAAAAAAATGGAATTGAGGTTGCCTCATATGCTTCATCTTTATAATGTCTTTCGTGAGAATGATGGAAAGGAAAATTGTGCTCAAGTGTTCGAAGAAGAAGTCAATAAAATGTTTGGCACTAAATATTGGAATGATGAGCATGATTGCAATGTTGTTATTATGAATTCTTTGAATGTCCATGATGCTAATCATATGCAAGCTACAAGCTTGGGGATGCTATGTTTGATGAATATGATATTTTTAGTCCCCCAAGTTTTGATGAGAATATTTATTATGATGATAGCATGCCTCCTATTTATGATGATTATACTGATGAAAGTGGGTTTGGAAGAGTGTCAACTTTAGGAAGTAATGATTCCACTATTTTGGAGGGTGTTAAATCTTTTCACAATTTTGACAAAACTGGATTTGGAGAGGTCATGACTTTATTTAGTGATGAATCCACTATTTCGAAAGAGGTTCCAATTGATTATGAGAACAAAGTTGCTCTATATGATGACTATTGTGATGACATGTATGCTATAAAGAATAATGATAACCATGAAACTTGTCATCTTGATTTCAATTTGCAATTGGATTACTCCTCACATGATAGTTATTTTGTTGAGTTTTCTCCCACTACTATTCATGAGAACAAATTTGCTTATGTGGAGAGTAATAAAATTTCTATACTTGTGGCTCATGAAAAGACTGCTTTATGTGATGCTTATATTGTTGAATTCATTCATGATGCTACTAAAAATTATTATGAGAGAGTAACTTATGCTTTTACATATTGCAATAATATCAAGTTTCCTCTCTATGTGTTGAAAATCTTGAAGTTATGCATGCTTTACCTTCCTATGCTAGTTGATTCTTGCTCCCATAAGTTGTTTGCTCAAAAAATCCCTATGCATAGGAAGTGGGTTAGACTTAAATGTGCTAGTCATATGCTTCATGATCCTCCCGTTATGTTTCAATTCTTATCTTTCATGCAAGCATCATTGAAATCATCATGCTTAGCTAGAAAGGCATTAAAGAAAAGCGCTTGTTGGGAGCCAACCCAACACCATTACCTAATGTTTTTGTGTGTTCACATGATTAAGCTACTGTAGAAATCATGTTTTATAGCTTTTGTTTCAATAAAGTGCCAAGTAAAGCCTTTGGGATAGTATGGATGATAGTTGACTTGATTATGTGCAAAAACAGAAACTTTTGCTCCCATTCCAGGAATTTTGAAGATTCACTGGAACTTGCTTTTGATCTGAAATGTTTTACACAATACTGATATACAAACTGTCTAGACTATCCTAATTTTTCAGAATTTTTAGAGTTACAAAAGTATAAATTCGATTCAGATCTTTACAGACTGTTCTGTTTTTGACAGATTCTGTTTTCGATGCATAGTTTGCTTGTTTTCTAGTTTCTATGGCTTATATTGCTTAAGATAAATTGTAGAAATGATAGGGTATAGTATGCATCATGTGAGAAAATTATGAATCTTGTCTTGACAGTACCAAAGTGAATGCTTTGTTTTATTATACTAACGGAGCTCACGAGTTTTCTGTTGAGTTTTGTGTTGTGAAGTTTTCAAGTTTTGGGTGAAGTTTTGATGGACTATGGAATAAGGAGTGGCAAGAGCCTAAGCTTGGGGATGCCCAAGGCACCCCAAGGAAAAATTCAAGGACAACCAAGCATCTAAGCTTGGGGATGCCCCGGATGGCATCCCCTCTTTCGTCCTCATTCATCGGTAACTTTACTTGAGGCTATATTTTTATTCACCACATGATATGTGTTTTGCTTGGAGCGTCATTTTATTTTGTTTTGCTTGCTGTTTGAATAATATCCCAAGATCTGAAATTCTTAAATGTGAGAGTCTTCACATAGTCACACAATTATTTGACTACTCATGATCTTCACTTATATCTTTTGGAGTAGTTTGTCATTTGCTCTAGGGCTTCACTTATATCTTTTTAGAGCATGGCGGTGGTTTTATTTTGAAGAAATTGATGAACTCTCATGCTTCACTTATATTATTTTGAGAGTCTCTAAACAACATGGTAATTTGCTTTGGTTATAAATTTAGTCCTAATATGATAGGCATCCAAGAGGGATATAATAAAAACTTCCATATAAAGTGCATTGAATGCTATGAGAAGTTTGACTCTTTATGATTGTTTTGAGATATGACGATGGTGATATTAGAGTTATGCTAGTGAGTAGTTGTGAATTTTAGAAATACTTGTGTTAAAGTTTGTGAGTCCTGTAGGTCGTTATGGAGATATGAAGATGGTGATATTAGAGTCATGCACGTATGGTGAACCGTTATGTGATGAAGTCGGAGCATGATTTATTTTTTGATTGTCATCCTTTGTGTGGAGGTCGGGATCGCGTGATGGTTAACTCCTACCAACCCTTCCCCTAGGGGCATGCGTCTAATACTTGGTTTCGATAGCTTCTAAATTTTTGCAATAAGTATATGAGTTCTTCATGACTAATGTTGAGTCCATGGATTATACGCACTCTCACCCTTCCACCATTGCTAGCCTCTCTTGTGCCGCACAACTTTCGCCGGTACCATACAACCACCATATACCTTCCTCAAAACATCCACCATACCTACCTATTATGGCATTTCCATAGCCATTCAGAGATATATTGCCATGCAACTTTCCACTGTTCCATTTATTATGACACGCTCCATCATTGTCATATTGCTTTGCATGATCATGTAGTTGACATTGCATTTGTGGAAAAGCCACTGAGGGAGTCCTGGACTAAGGGGTCCTCGGGCGTCTGGCATGTTATCCATGGGCCGGACTGATGGGTTGTGAAGACATGAAGGCCGAAGACTGCACCCGTGTCCGGATTGGACTCTACATGGCGTGGAAGGCAAGCTTGGCGACTAATTATGAAGATTCCTTCTTGTGTAACTGACTCCATGTAAACCCTAGATCCCCCCGGTGTCTATATAAAACGGAGGGGTTAGTCAAGAAAGGATATACATATACACATTACCATAGTCATACATGCTAGACTTCAAGGGTTTAGCCATTACGATCTCGTGGTAGATCCACTCTTGTAATACTCATATTCATCAAGATCAATCAATCAGGAAGTAGGGTAACCTCCATAGAGAGGGCCCGAACCTGGGTCAACATCGTGTCCCCCGTCTCCTGTTACCATCGATCCTAGACGCACAGTTCGGGACCCCCTACCCGAGATCCGCCAGTTTTGACACCGACAATGGTGCTTTCATTGAGAGTTCCACTGTGCCGTCGATGAAAGGCTTGATGGCTCACCTTGTAATTAAAGACAACATTACCACCGGGGTAGTTCTGGCCCCAGGCCAAACCCTCTGGCTGGGTGACTTTACTATGATCGCGCGTTCGGCCGCGGAGCCGACGATGACCTCTCGGGCCATCGAAAATCCCCTTCGCATCAAATCCGAGCACTCCAAGCAGATTGAACCGGCTGAGTTTTCGTCCTTAAATGAGCTCCTAGATCGCATCGCCGCTTTGGGAATCACCACCGATTACGATCAGATCAGGCCTAAAACCGATCAGGGAGAAACCGAAACTCCACTGGTCACCCACCAGATTGCGGTAGTCGTGGAGCAGGACGACGAGTCTTCTTCTATATCGAAGACTGACTATGTTCGGATCACCGTTCATAGAGAGCCGGATACTCACCCACAAAAGGATGCAACTAGCCCTCCAAACACAGCATCAGACGGCGGTCCCAAACAATCAGAAGATATTCCGGAACCCGGACTATCTAGTACGGAAGGTCGTCAGACTCCGAACAATCGGTTAGGTCGGGGTTCGGATTTAATTCCACCCACCCACCCGGACATAGAGGTTCTCATGAGCATAAAACAACAGTCTCAGGAAAAGGTCCACCACTTCTGGGCCAGATTCCTCCTTGCAAGGACAAGGTAAAAGATTTCTGTGACGAGGACGCAATATCAGCGTTCTGCAAAAATTGCGCGGACGAAGCAATCCTCAACGCCATCAATCACCGCCGCATAATGAAATTTGCTGACTTAGTAACCATCGTACAAAAGTACTGTGTGATGGAGAGCTCCTAGGAAACTCGGGCAGCTCGCTGGGAACCACCAGCCCCAACCCAACTTCCCCTACAGGCAAAAAGGGCGTACCCTCGTGGCACGCCCAGTCCAACAGTCAAAAAACACAAAACCGCTATACGACACGGCACCGTTCTGGAGGGATGGCTCGATGGCCCATGCAAAATACATACAACAACAGATACCGTGGCAACCCACAGCCTCAGAGCATGTTGGATACTACGACAGGTAGCCAAGAGCGGCGAGGACATCCTTATCAAGGATGCCCCGAAACAGCACCCCCCAGAAGACGACGACCCAAGAGTATTGACAGTCTTTGAGACATTCGCTTCAAATAACAAGCGCAAAAGGGCACTTCGTGAGCTCGACGAAGTCTGCCAAATTGCTGTAATAAACCCATGGAACGACACGGCTATAACATTCAACGCCGGTGATGAACCAAAGTATAGAATAGTACGAGCACCAGCCACGTTAGTCCTCAGCCCCATCATGGATGGGTTTCGACTCACCAAGGTCCTCATGGACGGCGACAGCGGACTAAATCTCATTTATGAGGACACACTCCACAAAATGGAAATAGACAGGAGCCGCATCAAAAAAAGTAACACAACCTTCCGGGGAACCATTCCTAGTTGGGAGGCACGGTGCGCAGGCAAAGTCACACTTGACGTGGTATCCGGCACGCCGGAGAACTATCGGTCCGAAGAAATAACCTTCCAAGTGGCCCCTTTCAGCAGCGGATATCACGCCTTGTTGGGGCGGGATGCTTTTACACGCTTCCAAGCTATACCTCACTACGGATATATGAAGCTCAAATGCCCGGACCAAACGGTATAATCACTCTCGTCAGTGATCCGGAGATAGCACTCCGCGCTGAAAACAAAACCGCATCCCTGGCCCTGGAAGCGCTATCCGAAGCCCTCGCGGCTGAAGAATTGACTGCACTACGCTCCACAGTGCACAGGGACGATGTGATCCTCGACAAACGCCCCAAATCCACCTCATTCAAACCAGCAGAAGAAATAGTCAAAATCCAGGTCCACCCAACGGACCCCAAGAAGACAACATCTATCGGAGCTCAACTGAACCCAACAGTTGACGCCACACTATGAGAGTTCCTGCGCAAAAACTGGGACATATTTGCCTGGCACCCTTCGGATATGCCAGGGATCCCACGCAAGTTGGCCGAACATAGCATCAACATATTAAAGGGATTTAAACCAGTCAAGCAAACACTGCGGCGCTTTTCCGAACCCAAGCGACAAGCCATGGGGGAGGAGCTGGCCAAGCTCATCGAGGCCGAATTCATAAGAGAAATCAAGCATCCGGACTGACTGGCGAACCTGGTGATGGTACCAAAGAAAGATAAATCCTGGCGCCTATGTGTCGATTTCAAGGATCTCAACAAGGCTTGCCCTAAGGATCCTTTTCCCCTTCCCCGCATTGATCAAATCATTGACGCCACCACAGGACTCGACTCACTGTGTTTCCTCGATGCATATTCCGGATACCATCAAATAAAAATGAAGGAATCCGATCAAGCTGCAACAGCATTTATTACCCCATACGGGCCATTCTGCTTCAATATTATGCCCTTCGGGCTCAAGAACGCCGGCGCGACATACCAACGCATGATCCAAACATGCCTGGAGAAACAGATCGGAAAAACGGTAGAAGCTTACGTTGATGGCGTCGTCATCAAGACCAGGCATGTCTAAACACTAATAGACGACTTACGTCTTACGTTTGACAACCTCCGGGAATATGACATTAAGCTCAACCCGGAGAAGTGTGTCTTCGGCGTCCCTGCTGGAAAACTGTTGGGCTTCATAGTTTCCAATAGAGGAATCGAAATAAATCCGGCTAAAATCAGAGATCTGTCACAGTTGGCTACACCAACAGACCTCAAACAGGTCCTAAAACTGGTAGGATGCGTGGCAGCACTAAGCCGCTTTATCTCCAGACTAGGAGAAAAGGCACTACCACTCTATCGCCTCTTACGGCGCACGGATAACTTCAAATGGACAGACGCGGCGACTGCCGGACTGGAGGAAATAAAGTCCCTCCTAGCAAGCAATCCAATCTTGGACGCACCAAACGCAGGTGAACCCATGTTGATATACATATCGGCAACACATCAAGTGGTGAGCACCGTGCTCGTCATCGAACGAGAACAGGACGGGCACAAATTCCCACTTCAAAAGCCAGTATACTATGTATCCACTGTCCTCACACCATGCAAATTCCGGTACCCCCACTACCAAAAGATAGCATACGCGGTTTTCATGGCATCCCGCAAGCTACAACACTACTTCCAGGAGTGTTCAATCACGGTGGCTTCTGAGGTCCCACTCAATGACATAATAAACAACCGCGATGCCACGGGACGTATCGCCAAATGGGCCATAGAGCTACTTCCATTCGACATAACATACAAGCCGCGTCGAGCCATCAAATCTCAAGTGCTGGCCGACTTCGTCGCCGAATGGACAGAGGCTGAGCTCCCTAAAGAGTACGGCGCATACTCAAATTGGGTCATGTATTCTGATGGTTCCAAAATGTTGGCAGGACTAGGAGCAGGAGTCATATTAACATCCCCTACTGGAGACGTCGTCCAGTATGTACTCCAGATATTATACACAGTCTCCAACAATGCAGCCGAATACGAGGCCCTACTGCATGGTCTTCGGATGGCCACATCCATGGGCATACAATGCCTAGAGGTGCGCAGGGACTCGAACCTCGCGATATCTCAGATAAACGGCGACTTTGATGCCAAAGATCCAAAGATGGCACCGCAATGCCGTATTAAAAATGTCGGCTCGGTTCGAAGGACTTGAATTTCACCACGTTGCCCGAGAAAGCAATCAAGAAGCGGATATCCTGGCTCGCATCAGCGCTAAGCGTGACCCCGTCCCACCTAACATCTTCCTGGAAAGGATCTTCAAGCCATCCGAAACACAGTTCAGATCCAAACACAACCTCAAATCCGAAACATACAGATAGTGTCGGGGGCTCAGCCACCGAAATAACACCATCGGCCCATCTCATTATGGCAGTCATTGCCCCATGGACCGAACCCTTCTTGGCCTACATTGATAGGAAGGAGCTTCCCAACGACCAGAATGAGGCTCGCTGCACTCTCAGGCGTTCGAAGGCCTACAAGGTCCACGACGGAGAGCTCTACAAGAAAAGCACTACCGGAGTACTTCAAAGATGTATCTCCGAAGAGGAAGGGCGGTAGCTGTTAGCGGAAATTCACGCGGGCCTCGGCGGACACCACGCCGCAGCTCGGGCCCTTGTTAGCAAAGCCTTCCGCACCGGGTTTTATTGGCCGACAACCCGAGCGGACGCACAGGACCTGGTCCAACACTGCGTCGGATGCCAGCTCTTCGCCAACCAAAGCCACATGCCCCCAACTGCCTTACAAACTATCCCCATTACCCGACCTTTTGCAGTATGGGGCCTGGATATGGTCGGACCCCTCAAAGGGGGAAGCCATAAGAAAAAAAAATATCTGCTGGTTATGGTGGACAAATTTACTAAGTGGATAGAGGCTAAACCGATCAAAGCGGCTGAGTCCGGCCTGGTGATTGACTTCATATCCGGTGTTGTGCACCGTTATGGTGTCCCACACAGCATCATCACCGACAACGGCTCCAATTTCATAGCCGACGAGGTAAAAACCTGGTGCACTAATTTGGGTATTAAACTTGATTACGCCTCCGTCTATCACCCACAAACCAACGGTCAAGTCGAACGAGCCAATGGTCTCATTATGAGCGGCATCAAGCCCAGACTAGTGCGGTCCTTGAAAGAATCAGACAAGCACTAGGTTGAGGAGCTCGACTCCATACTCTGGGGGCTGCGGACCACGCCCAACCGTACTACCGGATTACACCTTTCTTCATGGTGTATGGCGCAGAGGCCGTATTGCCCTGCGATATTATTCATGACTCACCTCGAGTACGTATGTATGAAGAGAGAGAAGCCGAGCTCAATTGGCAGGACAGCCTAGATGCCCTGGAGGAGGAACACGATGTCGCAAAAGCCCGTTCAACATTCTATCAACAGCAGGCTCAAAGATACCAAAGCAAAGAAGTACGGGACAAGACTTACAATGTTGGCGAACTCGTTCTACGCCTGCCGGAGAAGAAAAAGGACAAGCTCAAGCCCAAATGGGAGGGTCCCTTCATAATTGACGAAGTTCTCACCGGAGGAGCGTACCGTCTTCGTGATGCATTAGACAATCACCTCGAGCCAAACCCCTGGAATGCGGCCAGACTCAGAAGATTCTATGCCTAGCGCCAAACTCCTTGTTCGTCTCCTTCTCCCCTGTAGTTTCCATTATTTTTTTCTCTTTTCCGATTACCTTTTTCCTCTTGACTTTAAAGTTTCGGTACGGCTAGACCGCACACCTCTAACACATACATATTTCAAATATGTATGTCCATTATACCTGGGGGCTTCTTGGACAGAAGCTCTTTATCATTATTCTTCGAGCATTAAGCTCTCGACATATGAGTTCTTCCATATGTACGTTTTCTTTGCCACTATATGCATCGATATGACTTAAGTTTTGGCCAAGCTGGGTTGCCTGGCTCCTGTGCTTATGCCCTACATTCCCGTTAGTTCGGCTAGGGCATAAAGGGAGCACCTCTGCGATTGTTACTGTCAGGTCATCTGAATGTGTACCTCAGATTGGGTGAAGCCGAAATCTAGCGTTCTTAAAGGAATATTCTGTCGGTGAATTAAAGATGTTTTTTAATTACTCCATTGGTAACCCCCAGACGTTACACAAACAGTGATTTTTCCATCACAACTCGGACATGTACATTAATACATGCACACCCAGGGAAAGGAACCCTTAACGGATCTATTCTCTCTGGAAGATGTTTCTTATGACTCAAATGTAATATAACATAACTAGCAGAATACAACTTGTCTGTTCAAGCAACTATGACCCCTATGCCTAGTTTTCCAGGCATGCCCAGGTTTATTCGGCCGTGAGGGTATCCGGACGCACTCCGCACCCTTGAGTCCAGAGGTTGAAGCGAAAAGGTCTGCCATGACAAATGCTATACAATTCAGCTAGAATTACACAGGGCAAGGAAAATACATAGTCACTTGGACTCAAACACTTCCCTCTTTATACCGTCCAACAGGCGGTCTAACTTACAATCCTGTTGGGAATATTTGGCGGCCAACTCTAGTTGGTCATATACTAAACTAACGGGAATTTCTTCCCCATTCGACGCTAGTGGTCCGACCCTGGCCATGTGATTCGGGTCCAGCTTGGTATATCGCGTTTTCACCATGGCCCAGGCTTCCCGCGCACCCTCTCGGCAGGCCGATATATTCCATAGTCGGATACGCCACCATGCTCCCTTGAACAGCTCTACAAGCTCCTCCATACTTCCTGGAGGGGAGTCGGACGGCCATAAGGCCTTAGCCACACTCCGCAGGGCTAGCCGAGCATGCTCGTGCACTTCTGACAGCCTCTGCAGCAGATCACTTGATGATCCGGGCGCCTCCTCTTTAGGACGGCCCATCAGTACACCTGCAAAGATGACTATATCAGTCCCATTTATCTCTGAGCTAATTCACAAACAGTTTAGACACATACTGAAAATACCGCCCGCAGTTCTTTGTTTTCCTTCACAGAAGCGGCTAGCTGGGCTCGAACATCTTTCAACTCTTCACCCAATGCAGTGTTGGAATCCTGTAGCTTGTTTTTCTCATCTCTGCCGCGGGTCAGCACACGCTCGCCTATGGCGTGTTGCCTTTTCGCCTCTTTATCTCCCTCTTGGGCGACCTTCAGCTTCTCTTCAAGTTGATCAGACGACCCTATTATGCGAAATCAGCAGCAACATTAGCGCAGTGGGTACACAATTATTGTTCCTTGGTGGAAGGGAACAATACCAGAGGGCGACTTATTCAAGTCTCCTAGTTTTAGCTGCGCCCAACACTGCTCCAGCTCTTGGGCTAGCAGACCATTCTTCTCCGTGAGGACCTAGTTATTCAACGATCCTTAAATCAGTTGTGCCAACTGCTTTCATTCAAGGGGGCTACGGGTATATGGCTATCCTTTTTTGAAAAAGAAAACTTACCTGCACATCTGTCAGATATTGCCTCGTGGCTTTTCTAAGCCCGTCTCGAGCAGCTCGGATGTATGCGTCGCCCGAGCTAAAGGCATTAAATGCCTCGTCCGAGAACTTCAGGTCTCATAAAACAGCCCTGCAGCGCCGATGATTCATGGCACTCTCTACTTCCGAGTTGGTAACAGACATATTGTCCGAACCCTCGGCCGAAGGGCAGTCTGGCTTTGTTCCTACATCGGCCCCCGTCTCCCCGACTGGATCTAAATCTTGGTTGTTGGGAGCGCGGCCAGCCAGACCCCCGGACACAGTTCTGTGAACCTTTTTCCTGTAATCAAACAGGCGCATAGGCACCGTCGGATGCGGCCACTGAAAAATATATTTATCCGTACCTCCTCGATGAAGGCCCAGCGATGCTTTCACCGGCCCTCCTCTTCGAAGGCCTGCCCGGCGCAGGAACCGATTTCCTCAGTATCATCGAACGCCTCCCCTGTAGAACACGCGACAATGCGGTGGGTGGGGCAGAGTAAGAGCACCCTTTCGGAGAAGGTGTTTCTTGATTACTTTCCTGTGAAGCAGGAAGAAGACCAGGGTAGTCGGCGATGATGGCCACTTCTGTGCCACCGTAGCTCGTCTGGTAAAACACCCCCTCCGCGAGCACCACAAATATATTCGGTTCCTCTTCAAACCCGGGATCAAGCTCCCGGTTGTGGTCCTCCGGCTGCGGGGCGGGACTATGAAATCCCTCGGTGACCTTTCGACAGTGTTGTCATAAGAAAACAAACTAGAAATTTATCAAAGGCAATTTGGAGATGGAAGGAGTAAAAACAGAGGGGTTGAGCCTTACCCAACTGGAAGGGTTATACATAGAGTACCCGTCTCTGAGTTTGATGCGAAGAAATTTCTTTTCCTCCCCTTTGAACAGTTCGGCTAATATCTTAGCCAAAGCGGCAGGGGTATCCGGACCTTTCCGGCCGCAGCGAGAGGCGTCATCCTCCCCATTGTAGTGCCACATTGGAAGCCCTTTGTATTGGAGCAGCTGAACCCCTCGCGCTATGGAGATTGCCATAACCTCAATTACTGTGAGCCCGGACTGAGAGAGCTCTTTTATCTTGCTCATCAGCTGACGAACCTCCGCGTCGTCTTCCTCTTCAAGGCTCTGGGGACGCCAACTGTGGCGTTTCTTCAGCGGGACGCCCGCAAATTCAGGAAGACCCTTTCGAACTGGGTCGGGAAGCGCGACGTCCTCAATATAGAACCATTCGGAGGGCCATTCATCAGGTGGCTTCCTTGGGGTGCCGGATGGATATTCGGTATCGGCGACGCGCCATACTTCGGCTCCGCCCACTTCAAATTTTGACCCTTCATGATTGTGCGGGACGAGACAGAACAACTTCCTCCACAACTCGAAATGAGCCTCGACGCTCAGGAATAGTTCACACAAAGCAACGTAACCCGCAATGTGCAGAATAGAGGCCGGAGTGAAGTTGTGCAGCTAGAGGCCGTAGTACTCCAGAAGCCCTCGGAGGAACGGATGGATTGGAAATCCAACACCTCTTAGCAGGTAGGGGAAAAAACACACTCGCTCTCCCCCGGACGGGTTGGGGAAATCCTCTGCCTGAGTCCCCTCATTGAAGGAAGCTAGCCCCGTTTGAATAGGGACTAGATCTACAGGGGGAAGAAATCCCTACATTTGCAACTTCGTCAATTGGCTATGAGACATAGAACACCTTTCCCACTCGCCTTTCTCTGGGCCGGGACGAGCGGAGGAGCTGGGAACACTGGCCATGCTAGAATGGTTTCTCCTAAGCAGTCTCTAGGGATTTCTTCTGCGTAGCGCTGAATGGATCTAGGATCCAATCTCTTTAAATAGGCGCTCTTCCTTGCGTAGACGGGGTGTTATTCGCAAAAAATACACTGACTTTCCACATTCACTCAACACGTGGAGGACGAAGATTATTTAAACGTGCAGAAGCCAAGGAGGCGACATTGGATCAATGGCCGAATACATTACTTGGAGTTTATCGAAGGAGGAACCCACCTTGCAATAGCGAAGACAATATGTGTGTCGAACACCTCGCTATTGAAGACTGGTTCGCAGGCTACTGAGGGAGTCCTGGACTAAGGGGTCCTCGGGCATCCGGCCTATTATCCATGGGTCGGACTGATGGGCTGTGAAGACATGAAGGCCGAAGACTGCACCCGTGTCCGGATTGGACTCTACTTGGCGTGGAAGGCAAGCTTGGCGACTAATTATGAAGATTCCTTCGTGTGTAACCGACTCCATGTAAACCCTAGATCCCCCCGGTGTCTTTAGAAACCGGAGGGGTTAGTCCGGAAAGGATATACATATACACATTACCATAGTCATACTGGCTAGACTTCTACGGTCTAGCCATTACGATCTCGTGGTAGATCCACTCTTGTAATACTCATATTCATCAAGATCAATCAAGCAGGAAGTAGGGTATTACCTCCATAGAGAGGGCCCAAACCTGGGTAAACATCGTGTCCCCCGTCTACTGTTACCATCGATCCTAGATGCATAGTTCGGGACCCCCTACCCGAGATCCGCCGGTTTTGACACCGACAGCCACCGTTCATAATTCTTTCATACATGTCACTCTTGAATCATTGCACATCCCGGTACACCGCCGGAGACATTCATATAGAGTCATATTTTGGTCTAAGTATCGAGTTGTAATCCTTGAGTTGTAAGTAAATAAAAGTGTGATGATCTTCATTATTAGAGCATTGTCCTATGTGAGGAAAGTATGATGGAGTCTATGATTCCCCCACAAGTCGGGATGAGACTCCGGACGAAAAAAAAGAGGCAAAAAAATGAGAGAAGGCCCAAATAAAAAAATATGAGAGAAAAGAGAGAAGGGACAATGCTACTATCCTTTTACCAAACTTGTGCTTCAAAGTAGCACCATGATGTTCATAATAGAGAGTCTCCTGCATTGTCACTTTCATACACTAGTGGGAATTTTTTCATTATAGAACTTGGCTTGTATATTCCATTGATGGGCTTCCTCAAAATTGCCCTAGGTCTTCGTGAGCAAGCAAGTTGGATGCACACCCACTTAGTTTCCTTTTAAGCTTTCATAAACTTATAGCTCTAGTGCATCCGTTGCATGGCAATGCCTACTCACTGACATTGATATCTATAAATGGGCATCTCCATAGCCCGTTGATATGCCTAGTTGATGTGAGACTATCTCCCTCTTTTTTCATTCTCCACAACCACCGTCTATTCCACCTATAGTGTTATATCCATGGCTCACGCTCATGTATTGCGTGTTGAAAAATTTGAGAATACTAAAGTATGAAACAATTGCTTGACTAAAACCAGGGTTGTGCATGATTTGAATATTTTGTGTGATGAAGATGGAGTATAGCTAGACTATATGATTTTGTAGGGATAATCTTTCTTTGGCCATGTTATTTTGAGAAGACATAATTATCTTGTTATTATGCTTGAAGTATTTATTGTTTTTATGTCAATATTAAACTTTTGTCTTGAATCATACGGATATGAACATTCCTGCCACAATAAAGAAAATTACAAGGATAAATATGTTAGGTAGAATTCCACATCAGAAATTCTGTTTTTATCATTCACCTACGCGAGGACGAGCATGAATTAAGCTTGGGGATACTTGATACGTCTCCAACGTATCTATAATTTCTGATTGTTCCATGCTATTATATTATCTATCTTAGATGTTTTATATGCATTTATATGCTATTTTTATGATTTTTTGGGACTAATCTATTGATACATCTCCAACGTATCTATAATTCTTGATTGCTCCATGCTATATTATATTCTATTTTGGACATTATTGGGCTTTATTATACACTTCTATATTATTTTTGGGACTAACCTATTAACCGAAGGCCTAACCCAGAATTGCTGTTTTTTTGCCTATTTCAGAGTTTCATAGAAAAAGAATATCAAACGGAGTCCAAACGAAATGAAACCTTCGGGGACACGATTTTTGGAACGAACGTCATGCAGAGGACTTGGACCCTATGTCAATACATCAACCAGGAGGGCACGAGGTAGGGGGGCATGCCCTCCACCCTCGTGGGCCCCCTGTTGCTCCACCGACGTACTCCTTCCTCCTATATATACCTACATACCCCCGAACTACCAGATACGGAGCCAAAACCCTAATTCCACCGCCGCAACCTTCTGTACTTGTGAGATCCCATCTTGGGGCCTGTTCCAGAGCTCCGCCGGAGGGGGCATCGATCACGGAGGGCTTCTACATCAACACCATAGCCTCTCTGATGATGTGTGAGTAGTTTACCTCAGACCTTCGGGTTCATAGTTATTAGCTAGATGGCTTCTTCTCTCTTTTTGGATCTCAATACAATGTTCTCCCCCTCTCTCATGGAGATCTATTCGATGTAATCTTATTTTGCGTTGTGTTTGTTGAGACCGATGAATTGTGGGTTTATGATCAAGATTATCTATGAATAATATTTGAATCTTCTTTGAATCATTTTATGTATGATTGGTTATCTTTGCAAGTCTCTTCGAATTATCAGTTTGGTTTGGCCTACTAGATTGATCTTTCTTGCAATGGAAGAAGTGCTTAGCTTTGGGTTGAATCTTGCTGTGTCCTTTCCCGTGACAGTAGGGGCAGCAAGGCACGTATTGTATTGTTGCCATCAAGGATAACAAGATGGGGTTTATATCATATTGCATGAGTTTATCCCTCTACATCATGTCATCTTGCTTAAAGTGTTACTCTGTTCTTATGAACTTAATACTCTAGATGCATGCTGGATAGCGGTCGATGTGTGGAGTAATAGTAGTAGATGCAGGCAGGAGTTGGTCTACTTGTCTCGGACGTGATGCCTATATACATGATCATACCTAGATATTCTCATAAATATGCTCAATTCTATCAATTGCTCAACAGTAATTTGTTCACCCACCGTAAATACTTATGCTCTTGAGAGAAGCCACTAGTTAAACCTATGGCCCCCGGGTCTATTTTCTATCATATTAATCTTCCAACACTTTGTTATTTTTATTACTTTTATTTTACTTTGCATCTTTATCATAAAAAATACTAAAAATATTATCTTATCATATCTATCAGATCTCACTCTCGTAAGTGACCGTGTAGGGATTGACAACCCCTTATCACGTTGGTTGCGAGGATTTATTTGTTTGTGTAGGTGCGAGGGACTCGTGCGTGGCCTCCTACTAGATTGATACCTTGGTTCTAAAAAACTGAGGGAAATACTTACGCTACTTTGCTGCATCACCCTTTCCTCTTCAAGGGAAAACCAACGCAGTGCTCAAGAGGTAGCAAGAAGGATTTCTGGCGCTGTTGCCGGGGAGGTCTTCGCAAAAGTCAACATACCAAGTACCTATCACAAACCCTTATCTCCTGCATTACATTATTTTCCATTTGCCTCTCGTTTTCCTCTCCCCCACTTCACCCTTGCTGTTATATTCGCCCTCTCTTTTTCGTTCGCCTTCTTCCCGTATGTATCTTTGTTTGTGTTTCCTTGTGCCTCCTATATGCTTGCATCTTCGCTTGCTGAAAATCTATTGATATGGATCCACTTAAAGTGTTCTACTTGGATCATCTTAGATCCTTATGCACTCGTGCTGAAACCCCAACTAGCCTAGTTCATCGGAAATCTTTTGATGAGCATGCTCATTTTGTGCGTCATTGTCTGTCTGAAAAAGGGAAGCTCTTATGGTATCATATAAATAGTTTGCTATGCTATGCTTGGAATCTTTGTGAAATTTGTGATTTTACTTGTTGCTCTAAGAACCCTAAAAGATACCTTCCCTACCTATGTGAGTTCAATGATAATGAAATCTTATCTTCTTATGCAAAGGGTGTTTATAGATACTATGATACTGAACAAATTGAAGAATTTGTCGTTTTTAAGGGTGCTCATGAAGTTGCTTCTTTCTTTGAAAAGTATGATTTTACTCTCAACAAATCTGAAAATTCCGTCATACTTAAATATTGCAATCAAAACTTTGCTCATAATGTCTATGTCCAAGAATTTATTGAAATAATGACCATTGCTTTGGAAGAAAACAATGATATGCATGAATCTATATATAATGATGATTCCGATGATTTGGTTGAAATATCCCTTGCTGAACAAGATGCTTCCTATTCTTGTGGCCATGATGCCAATATTTATGAAGACGAATTTGCTATAGTTCCTTATGTTAAAAATGAGATTGTTGCTATTGCACCCATGCTTGATAGTTCCCTCGATAAAAAGCATGATTTCAATGATTTTACTATAAATTCTCTTGATGTCAATTGTGCTAATAATATGCAAAACCCTAAGCTTGCGGATGCTAGTTTTGCTATGTCTACTACTTGTTGAAATGATCATGATTGGGGTGATTCTTCTTATGATCTTGAAACTTAATTTAATCCCCATGATGAATATGAGATTGATAATATTGTTTGCAATAATAATGAAAGTGGGTTTGGAAGAGTGTCAACTTTAGATCCCGCATATTTGGAGAATATTCAATCTTATGAAATTTTTGATAAAAGTGGGTTTGGAGAGGTCATGACTTTAGTTAATGTTAATCCCACTATTTCGGAAGAGTGTCAACTTTGCATGCATGTGGATCGTGTTGAAAATATTTTATGTGACAGCTATTTTGTTGAATTTGCTTATGATCCCACATGTAATTATTATGAGAGAGGAAAATATGGTTGTAGAAATTTTCATGTCACTAAATTTCCTCTCATTATGTTGAGATTGCTATTGTTTCTTTCTTCTTCCTTGCATATGCTAGATCTTGCTTGTCTTGCTAATTTGTTTTCCTATAAGATTCATATGCATAGAAGTATGTTATACTTAGATGTTTTTGTCACGTGTTTCATGATGCTCTCTTTGTGCTTCAATTCTTGTCTCTCATGCGAGCATCATTAAAATTATCTATGCCTAGCTAGGGGCGTTAAACGATAGCGCTTGTCGGGAGGCAACCCAATTTTATTTTTAGTTTTTCGCTTTTTTGCTTCTGTTTAGGAATAAATCTTTGATTTAGCCTCTGGTTAGACTTGTTTTTATGTTTTAATTAGTGTTTGTGCCAAGTTAAACCTATAGGATCTTCTTGGATGATAGTTATTTGATCTTGCTGAAAATTCCAGAAACTTTCTGTTCACAAAAATAATTGTTAAAAATCACCCGAACGTGATGAAATATTTATTACAATTGCTGCTGATCAATAAACAAATTTTCTCGGTCTTCCTATTTTGGCTGAATTTTTGGAGTTCCATAAGTTTGCGTTAGTTACAGATTACTACAGACTGTTCTGTTTTTGATAGATTCTGTTTTTCGTGTGTTGTTTGCTTATTTTGATGAATCTATGGGTAGTAAAATAGTTTATAAACCATAGAGAAGTTGGAATACACTAGGTTTAACACCAATATAAATAAAGAATGAGTTAATTACAGTAGCTTGAAGTGGTCTTTTGTTTTCTTTCGCTAACGGAGCTGACGAGATTTTCTGTTAAGTTTTGTGTTGTGAAGTTTTCAAGTTTTGGGTGAAAGATTTGATGGATTATGGAACAAGGAGTGGCAAGAGCCTAAGCTTGGGGATGCCCATGGCACTCCAAGATAATCTAAGGACACCGAAAAGCCAAAGCTTGGGGATGCCCTGGAAGGCATCCCCTCTTTCGTCTACTTCCATCGGTAACTTTACGTGGAGCTATATTTTTATTCACCACATGATATGTGTTTTGCTTGGAGAGTCTTGTATGATTTGAGTCTTTGCTTTTTAGTTTACCACAATCATCTTTTCTGTACACACCTTTTGAGAGAGACACACTTGATTCAGAAATTGTTTCAATACTCCATGTGCTTCACTTATATCTTTTGACTTATATAGTTTTTGCTCTAGTGCTTCACTTATATCTTTTAGAGCACGGTGGTGGATTTGTTTTATAGAAACTATTTTTCTCTCATGCTTCACTCAGATTATTTTGAGGGTCCTACAAAACAGCATTGTAGTTTGCTTTAACAATAATAGGCATTCAAGATTAGCAAAGAAAAAATTTCTTATAAGTGTGTTGAATACTATGAGAAGTTTGATGCTTGATAATTGTTTTGAGATATGAAGATGGTGATATTAGAGTCATGCTAGTTGAGTAGTTTTGAATTTGAGAAATACTTGTGTTAAAGTTTGTGATTCCCATGGCATGCACGTATGGTGAACCGTTATGTGATGAAGTCAGAGCATGATTTATTTATTGATTGCCTTCCTTATGAGTGGCGGTCGGGGACGAGCGATGGTCTTTTCCTACCAATCTATCCCCCTAGGAGCATGCGCATAATACTTTGCTTTGATAACTTGTAGATTTTTGCAATAAGTATATGAGTTCTTTATGACTAATGTTGAGTCCATGGATTATACGCACTTTTCCTCCTTCCACCATTGCTAGACTCTCTAATACCGCACACTTTTTGCCGTTGTCATATACCCATCATATACCTTCATCAAAACAGCCACCATACCTACCTATCATGGCATTTCCATAGCCGTTCCAAGATATATTGCCATGCAATTTACCACCGTTCCGTTTACTATGACACGCTTCATCATTGTCATATTGCTTCGCATGATCATGTAGTTGACATTGTATTTGTGGCAAAGCCACCGTTCATAATTCTTTCATACATGTCACTCTTGATTCATTGCATATCCCAGTACACTGCCAGAGGCATTCACATAGTGTCATATTTTGTTCTAAGTATTGAGTTGTAATTGTTGAGTTGTAAGTAAATAAAAGTGTGATGATCATCATTTTTAGAGCATTGTCCCAAGTGAGGAAAGGATGATGGAGACTATGATTCCCCCATAAGTCGGGATGAGACTCCGGACAAAAAAAAGAGGCCATAAAAAAGAAGAAGAAAAGGCCCAAATAAAAAAATGAGAGAAAGGAGAGAAGGGACAATGTTACTATCCTTTTACCACACTTGTGCTTCAAAGTAGCAACATGATATTCATGATAGAGAGTCTCCTATGATATCACTTTCATATACTAGTGGGAATTTTTCATTATAGAACTTGCCTTGTATATTCTAATGATGGGCTTCCTCAAAATGCCCTAGGTCATCGTGAGCAAGCAAGTTGGATGCACACCCATTTAGTTTCTTTTGTTGAGCATTCATATATTTATAGCTCTAGTGCATCCGTTGCATGGCAATCCCTACTCACTCACATTGATATCTATTGATGGGCATCTCCATAGCCCGTTGATACGCCTAGTTGATGTGAGACTATCTTCTCCTTTTTGTCTTCTCCACTACCACCATTCTATTCCATATATAGTGCTATGTCCATGGCTCACGCTCATGTATTGCGTGAACATTGAAAAAGTTTGAGAACATCAAAAGTATGAAACAATTGCTTGGCTTGTCATCAGGGTTGTGCATAATTTAAATACTTTGTGCGGTGAAGATAGAGCATTTCCAGACTATATGATTTTGTAGGGATAACTTTCTTTGGCCATGTTATTTTGAGAAGACATAATTGCTTAGTTAGTATGCTTGAAGTATTATTATTTTTATGTCAATATTGAACTTTTGTCTGGAATCTTTTGGATCTGAATATTCATACAACAATTAAGAAGAATTACATTGAAATTATGCCAAGTAGCATTCCACATCAAAAATTCTGTTTTTATCATTTACCTACTCGAGGACGAGCAGAAATTAAGCTTGGGGATGCTTGATACGTCTCCAACGTATCTATAATTATTTATTGTTCCATGCTATATTATATTCTGTTTTGGACATTATTGGGCTTTATTATACACTTTTATATTATTTTTGGGACTAACCTATTAACCGGAGGCCTAGCCCAGAATTGCTGCTTTTTGCCTATTTCAGAGTTTCGCAGAAAAAGAATATCAAATGGAGTCCAAACGGAATGAAACCTTCGGGAACGTGATTTTCGGAACGAACGCGATCCAGAGGACTTGGACCCTACGTCAATACATCAACCAGGAGGGCACGAGGTAGGGGGGCGCGCCTACCCCCGTGGGCGCACCCTCCACCCTCGTGGGCCCCCTGTTGCTCCACCGACATACTCCTTCCTCCTATATATACCTCGCACCCCAAACTACGGACACGGAGCCAAAAACCTAATTCCACCGCCGCAACCTTCTGTACTCGTGAGATCCCATCTTGGGGCCTATTCAGGAGCTCCGCCGGAGGGGGCCTCGATGATGGAGGGCTTCTACATCAACACCATAGCCTCTCCGATGATGTGTTAGTAGTTTACCTCAGACCTTCGGGTCCATAGTTATTAGGTAGATGGCTTCTTCTCTCTTTTTGGATCTCAATACAATGTTCTCCCCCTCTCTCGTGGAGATCTATTCGATGTAATCTTCTTTTGCGGTGTGTTTGTTGAGACCGATGAATTGTGGGTTTATGATCAAGATTATCTATGAACAATATTTGAATCTTCTCTGAATTCTTTCATGTTTGATTGGTTATCTTTGCAAGTCTCTTCGAAATATCAGTTTGGTTTGGCCCACTAGATTGATCTTTCTTGCAATGGGAGAAGTGCTTAGCTTTGGGTTCAATCTTGCGGTGTCCTTTCCCAGTGACAGTAGGGGTAGCAAGGTACGTATTGTATTGTTTCCATCGAGGATAACAAGATGGGGTTTATATCATATTGCATGAGTTTATCCCTCTACATCATGTCATCTTGCTTAAAGCGTTACTCTATTCTTATGAACTTAATTCTGTAGATGCATGCTGGATAGCGGTCGATGTGTGGAGTAATAGTAGTAGATGCAGGCAGGAGTCGGTCTACTTGTCTAGGACATGATGCCTATATACATGATCATACCTAGATATTCTCATAACTATGCTCAATTCTATCAATTGCTCAACAGTAATTTGTTCACCCACCGTAAATACTTATGCTCTTGAGAGAAGCCACTAGTGAAACCTATGGCCCCCGGGTCTATTTCCTATCATATTAATCTTCCAACACTTTGTTATTTTTATTGCGCGTTTACAGTGGGTGGTCGGCGGCCGAGAGATGCACGTTTCTCTCGTACGTACGTGCGTGTGTGCGAGGCGTTGGGCTCTAATTGAACCCGAGCGATTGCACTGCAAGCTACATGTTACTGAACCCGAGCGATCGATTGATGGCTGCTAACTGAACCCGATCGAGCGATTCCTTCTCTACTGCTGCTAACTGAAGCCGATCGATGCTGCCTCTGGATGAACAGTGAGCATTGTTCGGTGGTTTGGATGAACAGTTCCCGGTGGGGGTTGGATGAACAGGGACTCGTGGTAGTAGAGGCCGTTGCCGCTGGATGAACAGTACCCCGATCGATCGAGCCGGTGGATGAACAGGACCCTGTGGAGGGCTGGTTAAATAGTAGCCGGTGGAGGGCTGGTTGAACAGTAGCCGGTGGAGGGCTGGATGAACAGTAGCCCGTGGAGGGGTGGTTGAACAGGACCCCGTGGAGAGGGCTGGTTGAACAGTAGCCGGTGGAGGAGCGCGCGGTGGAGGCTGGATGAACAGGAGCCCGTGGATGAACAGTCGCAGGTGGAGGCTGGAGGAGGTCGACGGTGGATGAACAGTAGCCCATGGAGGCTGGAGGAGGTCGACGGTGGAGATGAACAGTATCCCGTGGAGTCCCATTTTGCGATACGCCACACCCCTCCCGATGAACATGACCCCCGTTTTGACCGTAGCGCTCCAACACAAGTCTGTTTCCTCTGTTGTGCGGTATGCCACACCCCTCCCGATCAACAGGACCCCGTTTCGACCGTAGGAGGTCTGTTTCCTCCGTTTTGCGGTACGCCAGACCCCTCCCGATGAACAGGATCCCGTTTGCACCATGGCCGGTCGAACACAAGGCTGTTTCCTCCATTCTGCGGTACGCCAGGCCTCATTTCCATCGCCTGTTCCGTCCGAGCCGGTTGGCTCCTGATGAACAGCACGCGTTCCGTTGCCTCCCGATGAACACGACGCATTTCGTTGCCTCCCCATGAACACGACGACGACCCAATTTCTCCGTTTCGACCCAGCCACAGCTATGTACACGAGCCCTGGCCATACGTATGCGCGAGTAGGCGTTCGAGACCCCGCCCGTATGTACGTATGTGGCCGTATTTTCTTTCTTGCACCCTGGCCGCTGTATGTACGTGTACATGCTACGTGCGCGCCTCTACTACCACATGTGTGCGCCTCTACTACGACACGTGCCCTTCCTTGCACGGCCACGGTTCATCGCTGCAGCCTGCAGACAGACCAATTGACCAGTATGTATGTACACGTTCGCGACCAGAATGACAACCCTACGTATGCTTCGACCGGGTGGGTCCCGACTGTCAAGCACTTCCTTGCGTGCGAAGATGTAGCTGGTGGGTCCCAGCAGTCAGGGAGGCGAATCATTTTTTTTGCCCGTAATATGGATGCAGTTCCTTGCGTGCGAAGATGTAGCTGGTGGGTCCCAGCAGTCAAGGGGCGAATCATTTTTTCGCGAAATACGGTGGCCTGTCCGGTGGGTCCCTACTGTCAGGTGGAGGAATCATTATTTTCCGCAAAATAAGGAGGCACTTCCTTGCTGCAGCCATGGACCCAGCTGTCAGCCTCTCCACGTAGAGTACTCTTCCGATGGAAGTCGTTCCTTGACCACATGGACCACGTCGGGCCAAGAGCACCAGGGCGGTGGACGATAGCAAGTCCTAGGAAGGGGATGACGCGGAGCCGGGGAAGACGTGGAAGTGGATGCCCATGCAGAGAGGAGTACGAGGGTTCACTGGTTCGGTGCGGTGTGAAGCTACCGTCGCCGCAGGGCCTGGCCAACGGTGGGAGTAGTAGGGGGCGGTGAGGCCTCCGCGGCATCACAGCCGGCCACGGGAAGCAGGAGCACGCGGCACGACCGGCGCTGGTTTGGGCGGCTAGAGCAACAAGACCTGTCGTGGTTTTGTTACGGCAGATGTCCTCATGAAAGGACTTAGTCGTGGAGCCATCGCTATGGGTTAGCTTGAAGGGGTTAAAGCGGACACAAGGACGCAAGAGAGTTTATACTAGTTCGGCCCCTTCGATGAAGGTAAAAGCCTACGTCTAGTTGTGATGGAATTGATGGGGGTTTCGATGACTAGGGAGCAAACAAGCTTCGCCTAAATCTCGAGTTGTTGTCTGTCGTCCTTGACCCGCCTCTCGGTCGTCCCCTTATATACATGGGTGGCGCCCGTCGGTTCACGGAGTCCCGACGCCGGTTCATAGATGTATCCGGCTCGGTCTCTGCTATTCCTAACTTACAATACAAGTTACATACTGACGCCGGTTTACGGCTACAGGCCTTAAACTGACTATGGGCCTTAAGCCCTCATGTGCCTTGAGGGAGTCCTGGACTAGGGGGTGTCCGGATAGCCAAACTATCATCATGGCCGGACTCCAAGACTATGAAGATACAAGATTGAAGACCTCGTCCCGTGTCCGGATGGGACTTTCCTTGGCGTGGAAGGCAAGCTTGGCGATACGGATACGTAGATCTCCTACCATTGTAACCGACTCTGTGTAACCCTAACCTATCCGGTGTCTATATAAACCGGAGGGTTTTAGTCCGTAGGACGAACAACAATCATACAATAGGCTAGCTTCTAGGGTTTAGCCTCCTTGATCTCGTGGTAGATCTACTCTTGTACTACCCATATCATCAATATTAATCAAGCGGGGTAGGGTATTACCTCCATCGAGAGGGCCCAACCTGGGTAAAAACATCGTGTCCCTTGTCTCCTGTTACCATCCGCCTAGACGCACGATTCGGGACCCCTACCGAGATCCGCCAGTTTTGACACCGACATTGGTGCTTTCATTGAGAGTTCCTCCGTGCCGTCACCTATAGGCCCGATGGCTCCTTCGATCATCAACAACGGCGTGGTCGGTGAGACTTTTCTCCCGGACAGATCTTCGTATTCGGCGGCTTTGCATCGCGGCCAATTCGCTTGGCCATCCGGAGCAGATCGAAGCTACGCCCGCCTTCAGGTCAGATTTGGAAGTTTGAACTATCGGCCGATGTCCTCGGAGACTTGATCTTCGACGGATTCGAGCCGCAGCCGAGCGTGCCGCCTTTGTCTCGATGGGCATGATCTAGCTCGCAGAATCAGCAGTGCCACGGAGGCCGCACCACAGATCCGCTCGACCCTTAATCCGGGCGGATTCCCCAATCGAGGACAAGTGGTTGGACACCGCCTCGGGGGCTACGATCTCTACGGCAATTGAGCCGAACTCCATCCCTGTCCTTTGCGAAGACCTTGACTCCAGGGTGCCGGACTCCTCTGGACTCCGAACCCTCCGCGCCCCTGCCAATCGAATCCGATTGGGCACCGGTCATGGAGTTCACTGCCGCAGAGATCTTTCAGCACTCGCCCTTTGGCGACATCCTGAATTCACTAAAGTCTCTCTCTTTATCCGGAGAGACCTGCCCGGACTACGGACAGGAAGGTTGGGATACGGACGACGAAGAAATTCAACGCCCACCCACCACCCACGTTGTAGCCACTGTCCATGATTTAACCGACATGCTCGACTTCGACTCCGAAGACATCGACAGTGTGGGCGACGATGCCGGAGACGACCAAGACCCAGCGCCTATAGGGCACTGGAAGGCCACCTCGTCATACGACATATACATGGTGGATATCCCAAAAGATGGGAACGGCGATGGAACAACGGAGGATGACCCCTCCAAAAAGCAACGAAGCCCAACGTCGTGGCGCGCTCTAAATCCCGCCACAGCAAAAGCGGTGATTCCGACACGGAGATAATAACACCCCGGACAAGTGCGAAGACAACCCCTCCAGCGGGACTCGGTGCAGGAGGAGGAGAGAAGCAAGTCCGCACGATAGTCGGCGGAAAGAGAGGTCGAGGACGATAATTATGCGCCTCCCTCCGAAGATGAGGCAAGCCTCGACGATGACGAATTTTTTGTGCCTGAGGATCCCGCCGAACAGGAGCATTTCAAACGCAGGCTTATAGCCACGGCAAGCAGCCTCAAGAAAAAGCAGCAACAGCTTAGAGCTGACCAAGACCTGCTAGTTGACAGATGGACTGAAGTCCTTGCAGCCGAAGAGTATGATCTCAAACGCCCCTCCAAAAGCTACCCCAAACGCAGACCGTTGCCTCGATCAGAGGAGGAAGCACCCAAGTCACCAGCGCATGACATGGCAGACCGGCCACCCCGTGGCCGCGACAGAGAAGCCTCTCGGCCCTCCGCTCAAGCCACACCCGATGCCGCTCAAAAAGTACCAAGGCACAGGAAAACGCGCCGGACTTGCGAGATATATTGGAGGATAAGGCAAAACATACAAGATCAATCTACGGATCGCGTGGGCGCCCAACGACGCGGGATGATTACCGTCGCGCCGGATACAGCAAAACCGGCCGGGCCGAACACAGTAGACAAAGCTCATATGAGCTACGTCGTGATATAGCCCAATACAGAGGCGCCGCACACCCACTATGCTTCACCGATGAAGTAATGGATCATCAAATCTCCGAGGGCTTCAAACCCGTAAACATCGAATCATACGATGGTACCACAGATCCTGCGGTCTGGATCGAGGACTATCTCCTCCATATCCACATGGCCTGCGGTGATGATCTACACGCCATCAAATACCTCCCACTCAAGCTTAAAGGACCAGCTCGGCATTGGCTCAACTGCTTGCCAGCAGAATCAATTGGTTGTTGGGAGGACCTGGATGCCGCATTCCTTGATAACTTCCAGGGCACATATGTGCGACCACCAGACGCCGATGACCTCAGCCATATAATTCAAGAGCGGAAGAATCGGCGGACAATTACGGGCACGGTTCCTAACAAAGAAAAATCAAATCGTTGACTGTCCGGATGCAGAGTCCCTTGCAGCCTTCAAACATAACATCCGCGACGAATGGCTTGCCCGGCACCTAGGACAGGAAAAGCCAAAATCCATGGCGGCCCTCACAACACTCATGACCCACTTTTGTGCGGGAGAGGACAGCTGGCTAGCTCGAAGCAACAACTTGGCCAAACACCCTGATAGTTCGGATACCAAGGACAGCAACGGCAGGCCGCGTCGCAACAAGAACAAGCGCCGCACTAACGGCGATAATGCTGAAGATACGGCCGTCAATGCCGGATTCAGAGGCTCTAAACCCGGTCAGCGGAAGAACCCATTCAAAAGAAATACCCAGGGCCCGTCCAACTTGGACCGAATACTCGATCGCTTGTGCCAGATACATGGCACCCCCGAAAAACCAGCCAATCACACCAACAGGGATTGTTGGGTGTTCAAGCAAGCAGGCAAGTTAAGTGCCGAACTCAATGACAAGGGGCTGCATAGCGATGACAAGGAAGAGTCCCGCCCGCCAAACAATAAAGGACAGAAGGGTTTTCCCACACAAGTGCGGACGGTGAACATGATATATGCAACCCATATACCCAAAAGGGAGCGGAAGCATGCACTAAGGGACGTATATGCGATAGAGCCAGTCGCCCCGAAGTTCAACCCATGGTCTTCCTGCCCGATCACCTTCGATAGAAGGGACCACCCCACTAGCATCCGTCACGGCGGTTTTGCCGCATTGGTTCTTGACCCAATTATTGACGGATTTCACCTCACCAGAGTCCTGATGGACGCCGGTAGCAGCCTGAACCTGCTTTATTAGGATACAGTGTGCAAAATGGGCATAGACCCCTCAAGGATTAAACCTACAAAGACGACCTTTAAAGGCGTCATACCGGGTGTAGAGGCCAATTGTACAGGCTCAGTTACACTTGAAGTGGTCTTCGGATCCCCGGATAACTTTCGAAGTGAAGAGCTAATCTTCGACATCGTCCCGCTCAGCAGCGGCTATCATGCACTGCTCGGACGAACCGTATTTGCAAAGTTCAATGCGGTGCCGCACTACGCATACCTCAAGCTCAAGATGCCAGGCCTCGAGGAGTAATCACGGTCAATGGAAACACCGAACGCTCTCTCCGAAAGGAGGAGCACACGGCGTCCCTCGCGGCGGAGGCGCTAAGCAGCCTCTCACAGCAATTCTCGAGTCCGGCCACTAAGCGTCCGGACACGGTCAAGCGCGCCCGGAGTAACCTACAACAAGACCGCCTGGCACGATTCAATCACGCGTAGCAATCCGGCCCCAACCCCAGCCCTCGCGAATTGCGAAGCCAGTACTACGCGTACATAACTACGCTCTGGAGATACCATGGGCATAAGGGGAGGGGCACGACCACGGCACGCCCGGAATGCGGCTCAACCGCACCAGGGGCTCCCGATTGTGTCATTCTTTTTCTTTTTTATTTTTCTTCCTTTTCTTACTTTCGGGACTCCGTTTTCCGAAGTCCCGTCCGCACTAGAATCGCCGAACTCACGATGCAACAGCCAGGAAGCGTAAAGCCGCGTCGAGTGTTGGTGGTCTCTATTACGAGCATTATACCTGTTTTACATACCATCCATAGCTTACCCCTCGGAGGGGACATGTTAGATAGTCCCATCCCTTGCTTATCGCACTATTTGTATCGTTCTGCTTTAATTGCAGTACCTTTTTGAATAAACAATACATAGCTTTTGCCTATTATTGCACTCCTTTTTTTATCTATATATATGTTCATTTCATGACATGTCGCACCCGTACACTTTGGTACGGCCAATACACCAGGGGCTTAAGTACCCCAAAATTATGGTGTGATAAGTCCGAACACTTTCACAAGTGCCGCACTTTGAACTTATAGCATTATATGAATCGGCTCGAATCATGTCTTGGGTCAATAGTTGGGTTTGCCCGCCCCGTGTTTTGGTACCTTACGTTCCGTTATATCAGCTAAGGTAGCACGGAGAACCATCGCGATTGTGCCCAGCTTGAGCTGGGTCGAGCACCTCGATGGAAAAGCTAAACTGACCGTCATGATAGGGTGAGAGCCGGCCGCTGTTCGAGAGGTTTTTCGGTCCCTAAATACTTATGCCTCTTAGAGCGAGGAACCGGAATTGTCCGCCAAGGCGTGATAGCGCCCGAACTCGTTCTTCGAATACTAGGGGCTTCACGAAATTTTAAATTATAGAATTCTATGGCTAAGTGAGAGTGTTCAAGCATTATAAGTCCGGTTGCCTGGTTCGTTCGTTGAGCGCCTCCTAGATGGACCCAAAATGGGAACAAGAGTGCTCAAGTTTATCCCGAACACCCCGAACTTCGTGGCATGGGGCTGAAGCCAACGACTTGCCATCTCTCAAATTTGATAAACGGCCGCATGAAGGTAATATTTTAAATTAATAAGCGTTGCTTAGCGATATGAACAAGTTTTCATTATCTGGGATAACAAATGCGAGTCTATTCAAAATTACATCTTTGGAGCACTCATCCGCTATTCAAGGGCACCCTTCAGAGGCCCTCATAGTACATTTCGGCGTGCGATGCTCCTTGCCCTTCGGTGGCCCGTCCGTCACAAGCTTCTCCGCATCCAGCTTGCCCCAGTGCACTTTAGCACGGGCAAGGGCCCGACGGACCCCTTCAATGCAGACGGAGCGCTTGATGACCTCAATCCGTGGACAGGCGTCCACCAGCCACCGCACTAGCCCAAAGTAGCTCCCAGGCATGGCTTCCAATGGCCACAGCCGAACTATGAGTCCCTTCATGGCCTGTTCGGCGACCTTGGGGAGCTCGACCAGCTGCTTCAGCTGGTCGCTTAGGGGCACCGGATGTCCGGCCTCAGCATATTGAGACCAGAACACCTTCTCCGTTGAGCTCCCCTCCTTGGCGCGGTAGAATGCGGTAGCATCAGACACACTACGGGGCAGATCTACGAATGCTCCTAGAGAGCTCCGAATCCGGGTAAGTAATAGGTAATTCACTTTCACATGCTTGCTTTGCATAAAGAATGCCTTACCCGCCGCTATCTTCTTTAGCGATTCAATTTCTTGGAGGGCTTTGTGGGCCTCGGCCTTAGCAGCTTTGGCACTCTCAAGAGCCGAAGCAAGCTCGGACTCTCGGGTCTTTGAGTCACGCTCCAAACCCTCGTGTTTTTCCACGAGAGCCTGGAGCTCTTGCCGCACCTCCGCTAGCTGCGCCTCGCCCTTCTCTTGCTCGGTGCGCTCCGCGGCCGCTTTGCTTTCAGCCACGGACACCGCTTCCTTCAGGGTCGCCTCCTCGTTCGTGGCCCCTGTAGTACCCAAGTTATTCCTGTTATTTTTTGCAACCAAAACCTTTTCTATAAGGTATTTCTTCAATAAGGTATTACTTACCTTCCTTGTCCTCGAGCTGCTTCTTGGCAAGGCTGAGCTCGTTCTCGGACCGCTCGAGGCTCTGCTTCAATGCAGTGACCTCCATGATAAGTCTTGGCAGAGGTCAGCAGCAGCCTGCATTCCCATATTGACACACTTATGTTAGACTCCTGCGTATATCTTTTAGATCCTTAGTCCGGCTTTTCTTTCCGAACACCGAACTAAGCATCGAGAACTACTGTCTATGCGGTAATATTTTTACATATTCTAAACTTACCTCAAAGCCTGTTAGAAGGCTGGTGCGAGCTTCAGTCAGCCCGCTCTTGGCGGACTGAACTGTCCGGATCACCGCACTCATAACAGTGCGGTGCTCCTCCTCGATGGAGGCGCTGTTAAGCGCTTCCAGTAAGTTATCCGATGGCTCCGGTTGGACGGAGGACACCGGCGTCTTACCCTTCTTACGAAGTGGCCGCTTGCCGGACTTCGGAGCCGCTGAAGGCTCCGTTATGGAGTCCGGACAAGGGTCGAGCTTAGAGCCCCTGGGGGTCTCGCCCCCCACGCGCCTGGAGTCCGGGAGGTTGCCTTGTGGCGCCTCCTGCGCCACCTCCTCTTGACCAAGCCCCCCTTGGGGCGCCACCTCGGCGTCGTCCGCAGCTTGAGGCAAGGAGGCGGCTGGAAGCGAAGTACTCTCCATTTCCGACGAACCCAGGGACCCGCTCGACAAAGCGGCGAACTCGCCCTTGGGCGGACTGCATGATTGTTCGGCATTAGGGATCACTATGCAATGATAAAAAATCCATGGGTATCCGGACACTTACGATCTCGCCAGGGGCTTGGCCCTCGTTGGCCACTCCTCCTCGTCATTGTCGATGTTGGTGGAGAAGTCTGGAGGAAGGGTTCTTCCCTTCTTGGACCCTCCGCCTCCCGGTTAGGCGGCCTTCCTTTCTCTCCTCCCCGCAGGGGAGAGGCTTTTTCCTCCTCCTCGTCCTCGGGAGAAGATTCGCTTCAGAATCGACAACACTGCATCGGGAGCTCCTTGAGTTCCCGTGACCTCCTTCTTGGCCTTCTTCTCCGGCACCACATGAGGTACCGGAGCCAGCAGCCCCGTCAATCGGGCGTCCGCTGGGTCTTCTGGCAAAGGAGCTGGACAGCTAATCTGTCCGGACGTCTTCAGCCAGTCCTGTCAAAGATTAGGGAGTTTTTAGATCCCACATAGAGTCAATCTATGAAAACAAGTCCCATAAAGGGTAAAATAACTTACCTCGCCGGCTTGACGCTGCGAGCTGTATCCGCGATCCTTGTTAGCGGATGCGGGGGCTTCGTCGCCCTTGAACAGCACCTTCCAGGCATCTTCGTACGTAGTGTCGAAGAGCCGGCTCAAGGTTCGGTGTTGTGCCGGATCAAACTCCCACAAATTAAAGGCCCGTTCCTGGCATGGGAGAATCCGGCGGATGAGCATGACCTGGACTACATGGACAAGCTTGAGCTTCTTGTCCACTGGTTTCGAACACAGTTTGGAGTCCGGTCAGCTCTTCCGAATCACCCCACTTCGGGCCCGTCTCTTTCCATGATGTGAGCCGTGTGGGGGAGCCAGATCTGAATTCGGGGGCCGCCACCCATTTGGGGTCGCGCGGCTCGGTGATGTAGAACCACCCCGATTGCCACCCCTTTATTGTCTCCACGAAGGAGCCCTCGAGCCAAAGGACATTGGGCATCCTGCCCACCATAGCACCTCCGCACTCCGCCTATCGGCCGCCCACTATCTTCTGCTTGACGCTAAAGGTCTTCAACCATAAACCGAAGTGGGGTTGGATGCAGAGGAAGGCCTCGCACACGACGATGAACGTCGAGATATTGAGGATGAAGTTTGGGGCCAGATCGTGGAAATCCAGGCCATAGTAGAACATGAGCCCCCGGACAAATGGGTGAAGTGGAGAACCCAGTCCGCGGAGGAAGTGGGTGAGGAACACAACCCTCTCATGGGGCCTGGGGGTGGGTATGAGCTGCCCCTCGTCGGGTAGCCGACACGCGATGTCACCGGACAAGTATCCGGCCTCCCGCAGTCTTGTGATGTGCCTCTCCGTGACGGAGGAGGCCATCCACCTGCCTCCCGCTCCGGACATGGTTGGAGAAGGTTGAGGTGGGGTGTGCGGACTTGGGCGCTGGATCTCGAGTGCGCGAGAATGGATGAGCAAAGGAGGAAGAAGGCGTAGGTGAAAAGGTGGATCCTTATCCCCTTATATGGATGGACGAAGCTATGCGTCCCCCACCAGCCTGGTAAAACTCGCTTATCTCCCAAGCGCTGTAATCAATGGCGCGGATGGGTTACCCACGTCCGTATTGATGGGAATACCGGAATAAGGGGACACGATCTATGCTTTGATAAGACGTGCCAAGGAAACCGCCTCGCTAAACGCACTGAGGTGGAACAGTAAAAATTGATTCATATAAAGGCCTGGCCGTGGTGTGATGTCATGCCATGGAATACGTCAGCATATCTGCGCAAAAGTTATTCTCTCTACGGTGGTATGTGGAACTTGTTTTGCGAGCGGACACTATCCTTGTGTTCAAAACCTTCTATGAAGTATTCAGGAGGAACCCGCCTTGCAATGCCGAAGACAATATGCGCGCGGATTAAATGCGTCATTGAAGCCTGGTTCAGAGCTCTTGAGGAGTCTTGGACTAGGGGTGTCCGGATAGCCGAACTATCATCATGGCCGGACTCCAAGACTATGAAGATATAAGATTGAAGACTTCGTCCCGTGTCCGGATGGGACTTTCCTTGCGTGGAAGGCAAGCTTGGCGATACGGATATGTAGATCTCTTACTGTTGTAACCGACTCTGTGTAACCCTAACCTATCCGGTGTCAATATAAACCGTAGGGTTTTAGTCCGTAGGACGAACAACAATCATACCATAGGCTAGCTTCTAGGGTTTAGCCTCCTTGATCTCGTGGTAGATCTACTCTTGTACTACCCATATCATCAATATTAATCAAGCAGGAGTAGGGTATTACCTCCATCGAGAGGGCCCGAACCTGGGTAAAAACATCGTGTCCCTTGTCTCCTGTTAGCATCCGCCTAGACGCACAGTTCGGGACCCCCTACCCGAGATCCGCCGGTTTTGACATGCCTACTTGGGCTTTAACATACTCAACTACTGATGAAGCTAACCCGGCCTGTCCTGGCCGGTTTACGTCTAGCGGTAATATCCCCAACATTAGGCCCCAGATTGATTTGAACAGGTTCATGTCAATCCTCAGCAAAAAATTTCATCTTCAACATCTTTGTGTAATTGGGTGAACCACCATGATGTCATCTTCTCTGGTCGTCGTAAACCGGCGTGACGTCACCTGTTATAAAATTATCCACAATACCTTTTTTGGTTTAATAGATCTGCGAAAATCGAGGCGACAACTCCGTTTCCAAACTCGCGGCCCCTTGATTTTCGTGCCTGACACATGTCCCTTGCTTTATAAATAAGACCGAAGGGTCATTTCTTTTTCCCCTTCGTGCCCCTCTGCTTCGTCTTCCTCGCGCCGCCCAGCTTCGGAGCTCCACCGCCGCCGTCAACTTCTGCACCAACCTTGGCCGCTGCATCACCCTGAGCATACCAGAGCATCGCGGCGGTCTTCGGTTTCTTCCTCAGCTCTGGTACGTCTTCTATCTTTTCACCATAGATCTGTTCTAGGGTTTCCATGTTCTTCAGCGTTCATCGCTTGCTTCTTGTTCATATGATAACTCTTAGTCAAGTCTGTGAATCCTTGTTCTGCGTAGCGGTAGTTTTTAACATCCGTTGTCATTTGCGCATCTCAAGGCCATAGATCTCCCTGCATCCTTGCTCATTGATTTGGTACCGCTCCGTTTTGGACCTTGAATATTTATTTCTTTTCTGAACATGCTCCAGATCCAAAACTGTGAAATACTTTTGTGAAACCTGTTTTAGCACATCCACTCTTGATTCTTCAATGTTTCAGACCAGGCGGTTTAACTTTGTAGAAAAATTGACAACTCGGCATACACCATTAGTCCCCTTGTTGAACCGCCAGGATTTCCCAGCTATGTATTGCCACCTTGCAGAACTCCGGTTTATAAACAACTTCTTCCGGTTTAACAATGAATGTATCAATGTATAGCCTTCCAACATATTCTTGAACCGGTATTACTGCTTTGCATATTGCACCATGGACAAGCAAGTGTACGAGTGTAACTGGGTTCCTTCTCGGGTGACTGAAACTCAACTGGATAACTTGGTCAGCACCGGTGCTTTAGGCAAAAAAGACGTCATTCACTGGAGGGTCCCTGGCCCGGAGAGTCCTCCAGAACCCAAGGATGGAGAGGTTGTTGTTTTTGCTGACCATTTGGCACGGGGCTTCAGTCCGCCCGGTTCAAAGTTTTATCGGGATGTCTTGGCCAACTTCCAACTGCGTCCACAATATATTGGCCCCAACTCTGTAACCAACATCTGTCACTTTCAAGTACTCTGTGAGGTGTTCTTTCAAGAGGAGCTCACAGTTGAATTATTCAGAGACTGCTTCCATCTAAACCGCCGCACCGAATTTACTGATGGTCCCAACACCGAGTTAGGTGGTATGGTGATTCAAAAGCGGAAAGAGGTCACTTACCCTCACGCCAAACTGCACAGTCGTCCTAAAGAGTGGAATTCAACATGGTTTTACTGCAAAGATACCTCTCTTGATGGAGAAAATCCCTTACCGGGTTACCGTCCGGAGCGGCTAAGCAACACACATCCCTTCCCTCAAAGACTGACTGCTAAGGAAAGAAGCAAATATGCCCCTCAGTTATCCATGCTCCGGGCCTTCATGGCCAACGGATTGACAGGAGTTGACCTTGCTCGCTGCTGGATATCTTGGAGCATACTACCCTTAAGCCTGCGCTCCGGTTTGATGTGCCAATACACAGAAGATGTAAAAGACCCTCTACGGCATATTGGGATCCAGCTGACAGATGATGAAGTTACTGAGGCTGTTAAGAGGATGTTAAATGAACCGGAAGCTGCTTGCGCCCAAACCGGCCTCCCTCCCTTTTCTGCCATTAACAAACCGCCAGCCGTAAGATTCATATCTTATGCTTTCATAAAATCTGACTATGTTTAAGTACTCTTTGTTGATATTAACATCTTTCAAACAGGGTGATGATCCATTTTGGAGCAAGAAGCCTCCACAAGAGAAATCGGAGAAATTAACCCGGCCCAAGACCAGAGTTGTGAAGAAACCGGCTCAGAGAAAGAGAACCACTGCCTCCTCCGATCCACCAGCTGACGATGATCTGGGTAATCCGGATCTTGAGGTAGAACTTGACTCACTTGGTTTATTTTTCACCCGCCTAATTGATAATGATTATTGCCAGGATGATGCTGAAGTCAATCACGCTGATGTTGTACAGTTAATCGCTCTTTCTTCCGATTCAAACCCTTTACCTTCAATAAAAATCCGTCGGGCAAACCGGAAAGTTAAATTTTCTCATCCTCTTGCTTATTTGGACCGAAACTTTCTTATGAAGACACAACAGCATGAAGCTCGTCGCAAAGCCGCACACAATGGCCAGTAGTTACCTCCACGGTTTACCGAACAGTCCGTTCGAAACACCGCTCGAGGTCTCTAACTGTTTCGTCAATGCTTATCCTAAAGCGGGTTGCATTCGTCAACCTCTTAATCCATCATTCGCGATTATCGGTGACTTCTCATTCTTCCTCCCATGAAGTCGTCACCACCCAACTCCCACCACTCAAGACGGTGCTTGGGTGAGCCATATTCTGATAATGATGTTTAATATATCACTTTCAATGTTTACTGGACTGATCCGTCTTTTTCCTTTCAGGGCTAAGCCTAGGACAAGCAAGAAAGCTCGTCTGGACAAAGCGGCAGAAGAAGACGACGCTCCTGAACCGACCAAAATACCAAATCCCGAAGAGCACATCCAGGATGATATGCTGAACGACCCACCATTGCAAGATCACGATGTTACTGTTGAAGAGGCACATGTTGATGCTACAGGCCCTTCAAATCAACCCACGAGTCCTGCTCAAACTGACAAACCAGCGAGTCCACCAAAGCATACGGATAAACCGGCGACCCCAATGCGTACCGGCGAAGCCAGGGATGATGATGTTGTTATTACTGGCTTTGGCCATTCCGAGCCAGGTAATCCTGTCGCCTTGTCCAAGCAAACTGCAAAGGATGAATTTACTGCGTTTGGTAAAGGCAAGTGGAATGCCGATTTGGCTACTTATGCTGCTTTGAATCCCCAAGATCTTCATTCCGGTTATCTGAATCGGTTATATACCAGCCGTGATTATGAAGCCGGTCTGGTAAATATGATGAAGGACAAATATGAGGTAAACTCCATATGAATCTCTGCTTGTATATTTAAATCTGTCAACTCTAATAGCCCCCAAGTGACGGTTTTAAGATGTGAACTTAAACCGGGACTTCCCAATATAATCCTGAGCAAAGCTGTACTTTTGGGAAAGTAGCCCCCAAGGGCCGGTTCAACTTAATGTAGTTAAACCGGGAGTTTCATACCATAAGAAATCCAGCATCCCTCAAGGACAGAGCAAATAGGCATTAGCCCCCAAGTGCCAAACTGAATACTTGTATTGAGCTTGGGACTTTAAATAGAAATTGTAGGATGAAAAGAAAATATGCATTAGCCCCCAAGTACCAAGAGCATAACTTGTTATGGGGTTGGTACTTCAACTCTGCTCATTAATCTTTATCAAATGATTATCTGTATGTAGCTGACCTGAGCAAGAACGAAAATCAAATCACTGATCTTCAAGAAAACCTGAAATCCCAGCAAGCTGAAACCTCCAAAGCAAAGAATGAATTAACCAGCGCTTTAAGCGTCATGGAAAAGCTTAAAGAGGGTTTCAACAAGGAGCGGGCGGATTGGGCCACTGAAAAGGCCGCTTTAACTCAACGGGCAGAGAATGCTGAGGCTGCCCTCAAACCGGTGGTTGATGAACTGACCAGTGTAAAGCGGCAAGTGCATGCCATGACCGCTGCTGTCTTTGGTAAGCCTTTTTGATTTCGGACGTAATGAGGCCTTCTCATGTAATTGCCGGTTTTATTAACCCTTTGAATGATATAGGGACATGTATTGGCCAATTGGGATCATATGTGCGGAAGAAATTGAAAGCCTCTTATACATTGATAGAGCAACTCTATACTGGTGCGCAGCGGATCATCAGCACCGCTTCTCACAACAACCCAGCACCGACCTTGATCCGGGACACCCTTAAAAGGTTGTCAATGCTTCCTGCATGGGTTGAAGAGTTAAAGAAATCTGCTGCTAGAACCGGTGCCATAAACGCCTTAATCTGGGCCAAAGCGTGGGTGCCGGATTTTGATCCTGTTGAAGCGGCCCAGGGCTTCCCAAGCTTGAAGGAAGACGGGACAGAATTCAGCGAAGAGGATCTCCGAGCTATAAACCGGGAAGTGCGCCCTTTGGCTTGTCAACTGGCTAAAGAGGCAAATCTGTCTCACTATCAAGCCCAATATGATGGTGAAAATAAACGACTGCCTGCACCGATTCCTGAAGCGG
This sequence comes from Aegilops longissima, assembly GCA_021605205.1. Taxonomy (NCBI): domain Eukaryota; kingdom Viridiplantae; phylum Streptophyta; class Magnoliopsida; order Poales; family Poaceae; genus Aegilops; species Aegilops longissima. The sequence goes on from CM038681.1 coordinate 439,892,928, forward strand.
AGAACCTTATACCTCCAATTCGTAAGCATACTTACGCTCCTGATATTGAACCGTCGTTGCTGATCCATGATGAAGCTGTATTCCAAGCATTACTAGGAATCGACTGGACAACTGTTGATTTCCAGCCGCTGGGTAGGGAATCAGAAGTTGAAGCGGCGCAGTATGACCCGCAACCATCAGGCCAGGCTGGCGACCAAGCATGAACCGGAGGCCGGTTTACATTAGTGCTTCCTTATGTTATGAAGAAAAACAATTATCTTATCTGGGAACCGTGTTGCCTTGTAATAGACTAGCTGCCACACTTTGTGTTGATATGCCTTCGTGCATATTTATTGCAACTTATGCTTCCGTTGAATCGCCAATGCTAAACTGTTGTCTGTAGCAAAAAAGCTTAAAACGCCATTGTGGTTGTATACCCAGGCGGGTCATCATATCTATGTATGTGAAATCAGAGATAGTACCTTAAATTAAACACATGATAAAATATGGGAATGTATGATACCTGCCATCATCGGGCATGAAGTTGGTTGTGCCAATCTTGAAGCGGAGTTGTAAGAAACCCGCTCTGCTGGAGGAGAAAACAGCTCCTGTGTATATAGGGTCGGTTTATCAGGTAAACCGTTCTGGGTGACGATGAACACCGGTGTTACTCCATAATAGGATGTTTATCAAAAATCAAACCAGGCAAAGTGTCTCCGGATGAAAAACAAACCGTGTTCCGTCAACTGACAGTTGAATCGGTTTAATAATTGTCGGTTTAAGAACACAACAAGAGAAATATGCAAAAAGAGAACGAATTTCAAGCAAAGGCAAATACAAAATTCTTTTGCGAAAAGAGGCTGTTTGAGCCGATCAAGTGGCATTACCATGGTCGGACACGACCAAGCCCCCGATAGGCGTAGCTATGGTTCATGTCAGCCAGGTCCCCAAATGATGCAGTGGCATTACACCGATCAAGAGGTGTAGCGATGGTTCGGGTTCGACCAAAGCCCCCAAGTGATTCTGTGGCCTGAGGCCGATCATGAGGCGTGACTGGTTCAGACGTGACCAAGTCCCCAAGTGATTCTGTGGCTTTCGCCTATCAAAAGGTGTTGCATTGGTTCGGACACGACCAAGCCCCCAAGTGACATGATATAAAGCTTTGTTAAAAAGCTAACTCAAGGGGTAAACCGGAGACCGCTTTAAGATAAAAACTCTGTGTAACCACTCATGATGTAAAAATAACAGAGACCCCGCTTTAGCTAAGGCTCCGGTTTATTGCATTGATCATAATATATACATTGTCATAATATGTACATAAGTAGAGCCTATGGCTCAAGTAAAGTAGGGCCGAAGATGAGCTATGTTCCACGGCCTGTTGGTCTCCTCCTCTGATGTACGTGAGTCTTTATGCTCTCGAATATCAATCAGATAGTACGACTCGTTGTGCAGATTCTTGCTGACCACGAAAGGTCCCTCCCAAGGTAGGGATAGCTTGTGCATATCCGTCTGGTCTTGGATGAGCCGGAGCACCAAATCTCCTTCTTGAAAGGTTCTGGTTCTAACTCGGCGACTGTGATAGCGACGAAGATCCTGCTGGTAGATCGCCGAACGGGCAGCTGCAATGTCACGCTCCTCATCCAACAGGTCCAAAGCGTCTTGCCGCGCTACCTCGTTGTCCGCTTCAACATAAGCTGCTACACGAGGTGAATCATGACAGATATCACTGGGGAGAACCGCCTCCGCTCCATACACCATGAAGAATAGTGTGTATCATGTCGATCTGTTGGGCGTAGTATTGATGCTCCATAATACAGATGGTAACTCCTCAACCCAACAACCCGGCGTCCGCTGCAAAGGAACCATAAGCCGGGGTTTGATGCCTCGTAAGATCTCTTGGTTAGCTCTCTCTGCTTGGCCATTGGACTGTGGGTGAGCTACTGATGAAACGTCAAGCCCGATGTGCTCACGTTCACAGAACTCCTTCATAGCACCCTTAGACAGATTGGTACCATTATCAGTAATGATATTGTGTGGAAAGCCAAACCAGAAAATCACCTTTTTAATGAATTGAACCGCCGTGGCTGCATCACACTTGCTGACGGGCTCCGCTTCCACCCACTTTGTAAACTTGTCAATCGCCACCAAAAGGTGGGTCTTCTTGTCCTTGAACCGTTTGAAAGGCCCAACCATATCCAGCCCCCAAGTCACAAACGGCCAAGTAATTGGAATCATCCTCAATTCTTGAGCCGGCACATGAGCGCGTCTTGAGAACTTCTGACAGCCGTCACATCGCCTAACCAGGTCCTCCGCATCAGCATGAGCAGTCAACCAATAGAAACCGTGAAGAAACGCCTTAGCCACCAGAGATTTTGAACCGACGTGGTGACCACAATCTCCTTCGTGGATTTTGCGCAAGATTTCACAACCTTCCTGCGGCGACACACAACGTTGAAACACTCCTGACACACTGCAATGATGTAACTCGCCATTGACAATAGTCATGGACTTGGATCGCCGGATTATCTGCCTGGCCAGCGTATCATCCTCTGGTAACTCGCCCCGGTTCATGTACGCAAGATAAGGAACCGTCCAATCCGGAATGACATGCAGAGCCGCCACCAACTGAGCTTCCGGATCAGGAATAGCCAAATCCTCTTCGCCAGGGAGCTTGACCGATGGGTTATGCAGGACATCCAAGAAGACATTAGGCAGGACCGCTTTACGCTGAGAGCCCAGCCGGCTTAAAGCGTCCGCCGCTTCGTTCTTACGTCTATCCACGTGATCCACCTGATATCCCTTGAAGTGGCCTGCAATAATATCCACCTCACGACGGTATGCTGCCATGAGCGGGTCCTTAGAATCCCAAGTACCAGACACTTGTTGGGCCACCAGGTCCGAGTCACCGAAGCACTTAACTCGGCTGAGATTCATCTCCTTAGCCATCCGGAGACCATGGAGTAAAGCTTCGTACTCAGCTGCATTGTTAGTACAAGGGAACATTAAGCGGAGAACGTAATGTAACTTATCACCTCGTGGGGAAGTTAATCGACTCCAGCCCCCGAGCCCTCAATTGCTGGACCCATCAAAATGAATAGTCCAATAGGTGTGGTCGGCTTTTCTTGGTGCTTGTAGCTCCGTCCCAATCATTGATGAAATCCACAAGTGCTTGAGACTTGATCGCCGTCCGAGGCACGTATTTCAAACCGTATGCCCAAGCTCTATAGCCCACTTGGCAATCCGCCGATTGCCTCCTGTTCTGAATTATATCTCCCAAAGGAGCAGAGTGACCATCGTGATGGGATGTCCCTGGAAGTATTGCTTAAGCTTCCGGCTTGCCATGAAAACTCCATACACCAGGTTCTGCCAATGCGGGTATCTTTGCTTGGACTCGATAAGTACCTCGCTGATATAGTAAACCGGACGCTGAACCGGATATTCCTTGCCCGCCTCCTTGCGCTCCACCACAATAGCTGCGCTGACTGCACGAGCATTAGCTGCCACATATAGTAGCAATGGTTCTTTGTCAATCGGAGCAGCAAGAACAAGCGGATTGGCTAGCTGCCTCTTTAAGTCCTCCAATGCTTTATCAGCGGCCGGACTCCAGACAAAGGGATCTGCTTTCTTCAGCATCTGATACAAAGGGATCGCCTTCTCACCGAGGCGGCTGATAAACCGGCTCAATGCGGCAATCCGACCTGCCACGCGCTGGACATCATTGATACATTTCGGTTTAGCCAGGGAGGTGATAGTTGTGATCTTCTCCGGATTAGCCTCAATTCCCCTGTTGGACACCAGAAAACCCAATAACTTGCCTGCCGGTACACCAAAAACACACTTGGCCGGGTTGAGCATCATCTTGTATGTCCGTAGGTTATCAAAGGTTTCCTTCAAATCATCAACCAGAGTCTCCTTCTCCCTTGACTTAACCACAATATCATCCACATAGGCATGCACATTACGGCCGATCTGCTTATGAAGGCAATTCTGTACACATCGTTGATAAGTTGCCTGGGCACTCTTGAGCCCAAAGGGCATAGATACATAGCAGAAGGCTCCAAAGGGAGTTATGAACCCGTCTTCTCCTGGTCCTTAACGCCATCTTGATCGATGATAACCGAATATGCATCCAGAAAACTCAAACGCTCACAACCCGCCGTAGCATCAATAATCTGATCGATGCGGGGGAGGGCAAAAGGATCTGCTGGACAAGCCTTGTTAAGATCTATGTAATCCACACACATGCGCCAGGTGCCGTTTTTCTTAAGGACGAGCAACGGATTAGCCAGCCATTCAGGATGGAACACTTCAACAATAAAGCCAGCCGCTAAGAGCCTGGCCACCTCCTCTCCAATAGCTTTGCGCCTTTCTTCGTTGAACCGGCGGAGAAACTGTTTCACCGGTTTGTACTTAGGATCAACATTAAGAGTGTGCTCAGTGAGTTCCCTCGGTACACCTGGCATGTCAGAAGGCTTCCATGCAAAAATGTCCTGATTCTCACGGATGAACTCGATGAGCGCGCTTTCCTATTTCGGATCCAAGTTGGTGCTGATACTAAACTGCTTGGACGAATCGCCAGGTACGAAGTCAACAAGCTTAGTCTCAGCTGCCAATTTGAACTTTAGAGCCGGATCATGCTTTGTGGTTGGCTTCTTCAACGGAGTCATGTCCGCCGGATCCACATTATCCTTGTAGTACTTCAACTCTTCCGTGGCACAAATCGACTCTGCATAGGCCGCATCACCTTCTTCACACTCCAAGGAAATCTTGCGACTTCCATGAACGGTTATGGTCCCCTTGTGACCCGGCATCTTGAGCTGCAGATAAATATAACAGGGTCGTGCCATAAATTTGGCATAAGCCGGCCGCCCAAATAAAGTGTGGTATGGGCTCCGGATCTTCACCACCTCAAAAATCAATGTTTCTGACCTGGAATCATGATCATCTCCAAAGGCCACCTCTAGAGCTATCTTGCCAACGGGATATGCTGACTTACCAGGTACCACACCATGGAATACCGTATTGGACGGTTTAAGATTCTTGTCTGTTAGCCCCATACGGCGGAAGGTCTCATAGTATAAGATATTAATGCTGCTTCCTCCATCCATGAGCACATTGGTGAACTTATAACCTCCCACCTGAGGTGCCACCACCAACGCTAGCTGACACGGATTGTCAACCCGGGGAGGGTGATCCTATCTGCTCCATATGATTGGTTGTTCGGACCAGCGTAAGTAACGAGGCACGGCCGGTTCAATAGAATTCACCGCTCGTTTGTGAAGCTTCTGGTCTCGTTTATCCAAGCTAGTGGTGAATACATGATATTGCTTGCTATTCAACTGCTTTGGATTGCTTTGATAACCCGACTGCTGCTGCTGGTTGTAACCACCTTGGCTATTCTGGTTATTTTGATTGTTATGTCCACCCCGATCTCCATTGAAGCCGGAACCGGCATTTCCTCCACCGTGACCCGACCCATGGAATCCGGATCCTGAGCCACCACCTGATCCGTGATCGTATCGGAAAGCATTAGAATTCTTGAACTCCTGCATAATATAACAATCCTTCCAAAGGTGGTTGGCCGGCGACTCCTTCGTCCCGTGTTTCGGACAGGGCTGGTTTAACAGATAGGTCAGGCGGTCCGGGTTGGGATTTGGAGCTCCACCGCGATTCGGCGGTTTACCCTTCCGTCGCTGGCCCTTGTCTTGCGCGCTGGTATTAGCCACAAAGTCCATGCCGCCATCCGCTTTACGCTTGCCTCCATTACCATGACCTGTCGTGTTGTGCTGCTGCCCTTTGGAGTTGCTGCTCTTCTTTCCCTTCCCTGTCTTGTCATCATCAGACTCGGGATCCTTGGTACTACCAGAATCAGCATACTTCACTAACACAGTCATGAGGGTCCCCATATCGTTACAATGGCGCTTCATCCATCCCAATTTCAACTTCAGAGGCTTAAACCGGCAGTTGCTTTCCAAGGTTATAACCGCGGAGTCAGCGTTGATTCGGTCTGATGAGTGCAAAATTTCCGAAACTCGGCGCACCCAGCGGGTTGTTGACTCTCCTTCCTCCTGGACACAGGCCGCCAAGTTGTAGCGACCCGACCTCAGACGGTCAAGCCTCGTATTCTTGTGCCATCCTCGGATCAGTATCTTGCACACACAAGACATCAATGTATATATCAAAGTGCAATCACATGTATAATTAACGTAAAACTGATATATACCTCATAAGTCACAGCGAAACAAATAGTCGGTGTGGAGTCCCATCAACGCCATCGGCAGGTTGAGTGTAGACCGTAACCTGCACCGTATTCTTACTGTCGGAAGAAAGTATCGCAACATGATACGTTGCAGCCGTGTAGGTCAATACATTGAATGTACCGGCAAGATCACAACATGAGAAAATAGATGATAAAACTATACTATATGCAATATGGCTTTGTGGCTTTGTGTCTGAATTTAGTTTGCGTAAAAGCTGATTTATTTTCCCTACATCAAAGGAATAAATGAAATCTGTACTATGGAGTTTTCTATCATGACATGGTTCCGCCAACCGATGTCTCATAGCCCAAAATCATCATAAGTTGCCCACAATTAAGTTATCAATCCGTGTTGAGAGTTCGAGATAGATCCAAGTCCAGATGCTCAAATTGTCCGTAATCGGGACACGGCTAATCGATTAGGTTTAAACCCTCTGCAGAGGTTTGTACACTTTACCCGCAAGATTCGATTCCTCTCTTTACGTTCTCGCACTTCGTGGTGTTTGAGAACAAGATGACCAAACATGGTCTTCCAAGAGTTCCTCGACCACCGTCCGGTGCTCATCCAATCCTACCGTAGTTCTACATCTGCTAGCACCGCCCCAGCCAGAGTCACAACTAAGGTCAACCAAGCCAGAGCCCATAGTGACTTGCGGTTGCACAGTAAGCTTCGGGCATGAAGTATTCTTCCGTCTCTTTGAGTCTGGGTGAAGCTTTCGCAAGATGTCATGGCGCTTCTCCATGCATCCCGCCAACCACTTGGTTTCTCCAGGTGCCCGTCAACCATCCTTCACCCAAGAGTGTGTATTGAATTCTTGTCTCGAGTCTTGAAGTCTTGAGGCCTTGAAGATGTAGTCCTTGCAGATTCCATCATGGAGTTGTCGTCATTGACGAGATCCTCCATTCTCACACCACTCCCGAGCACTCATACCAACCCCGTCTACTATAGCGTAGCATTAAAATAAATAACGTCCGGGCTTGGTAACAGGTGATGGGTTCCTACCTCATGCATACTAATCAACTACAAGGATTCAATATCACTCTGGAGGGATTGTTGCGAAGATGACACTAGATGCAATAAAACACATAGGTATGAAAAACATGGTCAAAGTGAACTTGCCTGGTACGTTGATGAAGATAACAACACTCTCACAAAATTTGATAGAACTATTCGTCACTCTCCGAGGAAAATCTATACAAGTCAAACATATCATTCACATAACCAATCATTCTAGCAAGCAATACTAACACTCAAAATAACAATTAAAACAAAAAAAAACTCAATAATAAAACTCCAACAAAGTCCAAAGAAGCTTCAAATAAGACTAGAAAGAAAAACTACTAACGAAAATCTATGACTTTGCTACAAACATCTAATATAGTTTGCCGTAAGTAAAAACTTAACAACAATTAAAATATTAAACTAATAAATTAACAAAAATAAAATGTAAAATAACTAATTTAGCAGAAAGTATTTTTCCATAAAATTTTATTTGCAAAAGAAACAAATAAAAAGCTTTTATAAAACTCTAACTATGACCTATAGAAGGTTTCATACAAAACTAAGGAAAATAAATTTTTAAAATAAAAATAAATTTTTCGTCTGTTGTCTAATAGAAACACAACTAATTTTTTCAAAAGTGACAAAAGAAAACAATTAAAACTAATAAAAACAATAAAGAAAAAGCTAAAACAGAACTAATAATAAAACAGTACTGTTTTGCTAAAATCCTAATTTAAATTAACCTGAAAATAAAATACTAAATACTACTGGATAAACAAAGGTCCTAGAGACCAGGAGCAAAAAGAATCGGTCAAAATAATATTCCTAACTCAAAATATCTCAAATCTAGTGATTTGAGAAAATTCATCTAAACACAAATTTAAACTGCTCAAATATGAAATACAATTGAACTAACAGAAACTTCAGCAAATTTGTGACACATAGCAATTGGAATCACTCAAAATACTAAAAACTCTAAAAGATATGAATTTTCTAAGATTGCTATTTTCTGAAAAAAATGAATTACGGGATTTCGTGGATCTCACGGAGTAGTCGTCGGAGTTGGGGAAGAAGATCGGATCCGATGTTGCGGTTGATCCTAGAGGAAAGGAGATCATGGGACGGTGGAGAGGAGATCATATAAACCTCAGGAGAGGTCGAGGCGCAAGGCGGCGGCACTTGGCGGCAAGGGTGGTGCTGCTGCTGCTGCTGCTGCGAGAGGAGAGGAGAGGAGAGGAGAGAGAGGTGTTGGTTTGATGTGTTGGAGGAGGGGGGTGCTTGGGTATTTATAGTAGGGAGGGGAGGGTTTTGCTTGGGGTAGGGGACAAGAAATAGACTAGGATTAGGAAACAAAAGGGAAAAGATCTAGAAACAAATCGGAATAAACGGAAGTAGGAAAAGAGTCCTACTAGGAAAGGAAAAGGAAAAGGAAAGGAGCGGCTCCCTCCTGGCTCCCTGTGCGCGCGTGGGCGTTGGCCTTGGCCGGCCGGTGGCTTGGTCGGCGGCTTGGGCCTTTGGCCCAAGGCGCTGCATATTTTTTTTTAAAGACAGAGACAACAAAACAAAAATAATAAAACCAAATAAAAATTTTATATAGGCATATAATATATCAAAATTTTCAGAAAAAAATTTCCTACAACATGGACATTATTTTAGCTTCAAATAAAATACACACAAATTTTAATAATTCACACAGTGCTACCGGTCCAATAAAATCCAATAAAAATCATTTTAAAATACCAAAATGACTTCAAATTAATTTCTCTCAATTTTCTGATGTAGGGAATCATGTTACCCTATTTTCCATATATTTTGTTTTTGGAGAAAATAATTTGAATAAAACTCAAATAACTCCAAATTGGAAATAAATTCAAAAGAACTGTGAATTGAATTCTTTTAAAACTCCCAACTCATATTTCATTTAATTTGAAGAAGTCATTTTATCTTCTCTCGTGAAAATCATTGAGTTGCATAAAGTTTCAGAATTGGAAATATTTTCCAAATGAAATTCAAATATTTTCAACACCCTTGTCATTTAAATAAATGGAAGAAGTCATGTCATCTTCTCTCCGTGGTTTTGTGATGAAAAGAATTTGAATTCGAAGATCATAAAAGCAAAATGAAAGTTTGGGAAAGTCCTTTTATTCCCTCTCATTTAACTTTCAAAAGTTTCAAATTCACTCACTTTCAGTCAATCAATCAAACAATCAACCAAAACTATCTATGTGTTTATAACATTCCAAAATTTAGAATTTTGGGATGTTACAAACTACCACTTTAAAATGAATCTCGTCCTCGAGATTCGGAGAGGTTAGCAAGAAATAGGTTAGGGTTTGGGGTCTTCAAAATCCATCGATCGTCTCCGGGTGCAGGGTGCTACCACCCTTAGAAACATCGTTACGGTCCCATCCATGCTTATATACTCCATCCTCATTCTTGACAGTGTCAGTCTTCCGAGATCTCGGAAAATTTCATCTCCGGGCTCTTCCGGTAGCGGCATAACCTTTCCCTCAATTCTTTTGTCCTTTCTTCTTGGTAAGGTTATTCCGAGACTGGGTCTTCATAACTGATAGGTCTGGCGCCAATGCTAAACAACTATCGATATCTCATGGTGGTCAACAATTTATGGTTTCTCCTGCAGAAATGGGTGCGGGTTGATCCTCACCGTATATCCTACGGTTGGCAACAACGGCCTTGTACAAGGGGAAAATGCTTATACCATTCTAAGGTTTAAACATGGTTTTGATCGTTGTCTCTCTACTATAGGTAAGTCACTCAGATTTTACCATCCCATATAGCAAAGCAAATAATAAGAGCAAGTCGGTATGGTGATCAATCCATTCCGCACCCAAATCATTACCCTGTATAAGGTTTAGCGAATATCGTATTTCTAACACTCGGGCATTCTCGCAAGCGTTGCAGAATTTCTCTTCTCAACAAACTCAGTTCGGATAATCCATTGATTCTGCAGGCCAAACAAACATCTATCGTTCCTTAACAACTCTCAGGTTTTGCGTAAACTCCTATAGAATCGTCGGTTGATCAAATCGTAGTCTATTCCCAAAATTTCTTTCTCCAGTGGGTACTTGATCCTTATTAATTCTTGGGCCTGTGGGTTATGGCCCACTTCAACACTAGTGCAGCTTTAACTCATCCTTGGGGTAACTCTCTTGTTCCATATTACACATCCTTTAAATCGAGTAGTACTGCTTCTTCATACCATCATATCAAAAGCAAAACTCCAACTTTTTTTTCCTTCAACTACAGTCCGTGGAATATATATTTTCTTATCCATTAGTCTAGTCTTCTTCACAGGTACTACCACCCTAAAATGAAATTCACAAATCCATCCATAGACCATATTTCTCATATCCTCGAAAATGGTCAAAATCTTTGTTCACAGAGTAACAACTCCTACAATTAAACATATGAAAACATGTCACCTTAACTTTATTGATTTCATGAATCCATTACAAACTCTGAGCACCCATTACATAACTCAACTTATTGTACTCATAAAATGAAATTGCTTTCTATTACTCTTGTTTCCAATATCAAAATTCCAACTACTCAACTCCAGCTTTCATCTTGTTGGGACATTTAGTAGCATAATGTCCTGCTTCCTTGCAGCGAAAACAAAAGACTTCCGACATGTCTCGGGGCTTCTTTGTGATTATGTAGGCTCCTTGGATTCTTGTCTTCTTTTCTGGACATTTACTAGCGTAATGACCTAAATCCTTGCACCTGTAACAAGTGATATGACTCAGGTCCTTCTCTGTGAAAATTGTGTTGTTCGGGGTTGCCTTCTTTTCTCTTCCTGGATTTCTCTAATGATCAGAGCTTCTATTTCCGAGGGTCAAACTTCACTTCTGCTGTCGGAAATCTCTGAAATATTCTTCTCTTTCCTTGGTACAACATCTGGGAAAATGTCCTTCTTCTCCACATGAATAGCAAGCATTGGAGTAAAATCTGTTGAGGCCTTCTCCATCGTGGTCTTCAACACATTCCTTCATCACAGGTTCTTTGATAACTTCTGGAGGGCTTCTTTCATTCCTTCTTCCTGCTCCTGAATAGTTTGTTGCACCATGGGGTAAATGTGACACCGAGTCGGGTAATGGGTGGTTCCTTCACACAAGAAACAAGTCACCGACTAGTCGGGCATTCCTCACTGGGTGTTTCTCCTCACAATGAGGGCATCCATCCTTGTGTTCCTCCAGGGGTGTCCTATTTCTCCGCAAATCTTGCAGGCACAAGGTTTATTTCTTGGTGTATCATGGTGCTTCCGGATGAGACGTGATCTCAACAGGGTCTTCTTGAATTCCTCCCAAGTTCTTGCTCCATTAAATCCTTGTATGGCTTGATGCATTTTCCACCAGGTTGCAGCACTTCCTTCAAAGTACTGAAGAGCGTATTGAACCTCATACTTCCTTGGAATCAAATTGCTCCCGAAGTGATTTTCCATGTTCTGAATCCATAGCTCTGCCTCCTGCTGGGTCTTCGGTCCAGAGAATATCAGTCCAACTTCATTCATCATCTATGGGGTCCAAAAGTTTTGGGATGAGATATGAGAGAGGTGGGGAGGGATATACACACAATACAAACAATAGTTTTTCAAGAAACGGGTTTTACTTTGTGGCTGTCGAAAAAGATCAAACAAATGACAGCTCACAAATCGCCGCATCTAATGTAAGTGTGTAACAGGGGTTTGGTCTTCTAAAGGTCAAATAATTCTTCAGATTCTTCAAATTGTTCAAGTCTTCAGAGTCTTCAATTGTTGCAGCTGCAATTCTTCCAACGCATGGTGAAATCTGGTTACTTTGAAGGGTCATCGGTTGTCCGATATCTTTCTTGGAGCGGCTTGATTGATCCTTCATGTGGTCAAAAGGAAAAGGGTATATTCTAACTATTTGAGGTGAGAGTGTCTATTTGATAAAATCTGAAAAGATGAGAAGTAAGAGTCTTTTGAAAATAAAGTTTTAGAAATTTCCTGTCCAAGGGATTTCCGATTTCTAGGGTCACGTCCTACACCAACATGTGCTCGATACCATATCAGAAGCGACCCAACCTCGAGACGGTCAAGCCTCGTGTTACTATGCCATCCTCGATCAAGTATCTTTGCACACACAAGACATCAATGTATATATCAAAGTGCAATCACATGTATAATTAACGGAAAACTGATATATACCTCATAAGTCACAATGAAACAAATAGTCGGTGTGGAGTCCCATCAACGCCATCGGCAGGTTGAGTGTAGACCGTAACCTGCACTGTATTCTTACTCGTCGGAAGAAAGTATCGCAACATGATACGTTGCAGCCGTGTAGGTCGAGACATTGAATGTACCGCAAGATCACAACATGAGAAAATAGATGATAAAACTATACTATATGCAATATGGCTTTGTGGCTTTGTGTCTGAATTTTGTTTATGTAAAAGCTGATTTATTTTCCCTACATCAAAGGAATAAATGAAATCTGTACTATGGAGTTTTCTATCATGACATGGTTCCGCCAACCGATGTCTCATAGCCCAAAATCATCATAAGTTGCCCACAATTAAGTTATCAATCCGGTGTTGAGAGTTCGAGATAGATCCAAGTCCAGATGCTCAAATTGTCCGTAATCGGGACACGGCTAATCGATTAGGTTTAAACCCTCTGCAGAGGTTTGTACACTTTACCCGCAAGATTCGATCCCTCTCTTTACGTTCTCGCACTTCAGGTGTTTGAGAACAAGATGACCAAACATGGTCTTCGAAGAGTTCCTCGACCACCGTCCGGTGCTCATCCAATCCTACCGTAGTTCTACATCTGCTAGCACCGTCCCAGCCAGAGTCACAACTAAGGTCAACCAAGCCAGAGCCCATAATGACTTGCGGTTGCATGTAAGCTTCCGGGCATGAAGTATTCTTCCGTCTCTTTGAGTCTGGGTGAAGCTTTCCAAAGATGTCATGGCGCTTCTCCATGCATCCCGCCAACCACTGGTTTCTCCAGGTGCCCGTCAACCATCCTTCACCCAAAGAGTGTGTATTGAATTCTTGTCTCGAGTCTTGAAGTCTTGAGGCCTTGAAGATGTAGTCCTTGCAGATTCCATCATGGAGTTGTCGTCATTGACGAGATCCTCCATTCTCACACCACTCCCGAGCACTCATACCAACCCCGTCTACTATAGCGTAGCATTAAAATAAATAACGTCCGGGCTTGGTAACAGGTGATGGGTTCCTACCTCATGCATACTACTCAACTATAAGGATTCAATATCACTACTGGAGGGATTGTTGCGAAGATGACACTAGATGCAATAAAACACATAGGTATGAAAAACATGGTCAAAGTGAACTTGCACAATGCGTTGATGAAGATAACAACACTCTCACAAAATTTGATAGAACTATTCGTCACTCTCCAAGAAAATCTATACAAGTCAAACATATCATTCACATAAGCAATCATTCTAGCAAGCAATACTAACACTCAAAATAACAATTAAAACAAAAAAAACTCAATAATAAAACTCCAACAAAGTCCAAAGAAGCTTCAAATAAGACTAGAAAGAAAAACTACTAACGAAAATCTATGACTTTGCTACAAACATCTAATATAGTTTGCCGTAAGTAAAAACTTAACAACATTTAAAATATTAAACTAATAAATTAACAAAAAATAAAATGTAAAATAACTAATTTAACAGAAAGTATTTTTTCCATAAAATTTTATTTGCAAAAGAAACAAATAAAAGCTTTTATAAAACTCTAACTATGACCTATAGAAGGTTTCATACAAAACTAAGGAAAATAAATTTTTAAAATAAAAATAAATTTTTCGTCTGTTGTCTAATAGAAACACAACTAATTTTGTCAAAAGTGACAAAAAGAAAAATTTAAAACTAATAAAAACAATAAAGAAAAAGCTAAAACAGAACTAATAATAAAACAGTACTGTTTTGCTAAAATCCTAATTTAAATTAACCTGAATATAAAATACTAAATACTACTGGATAAACAAAGGTCCTAGAGACCAGGAGCCAAAAGAATCGGTCAAAAATAATATTCCTAACTCAAAATATCTCAAATCTAGTGATTTGAGAAAATTCATACAAACACAAATTTAAACTGCTCAAATATGAAATACAATTGAACTAACAGAAACTTCAGCAAATTTGTGACACATAGCAATTGAATCACTCAAAAATACTAAAAACTCTAAAAGATATGAATTTTCTAAGATTGCTATTTTCTGAAAAAAAAATGAATTACGGGATTTCGTGGATCTCACCGGAGTAGTCGTCGGAGTTGGGGAAGAAGATCGGATTCGATGTTGCGGTTGCTCCTAGAGGAAAGGAGATCACGGGACGGTGGAGAGGAGATCATATAAACCTCGGGAGAGGTCGAGGCCGGCGGCGGCACTTGGCGGCAAGCGGTGGTCTTCTTCTTCTGTTCTGCGGAGAGGAGAAGAGAGGAGAGGAGAGGAGAGGTGTTGGTTTGATGTGTTGGAGGAGGGGGTGCTTGGGTATTTATAGTGGGGAGGGAGGGTTTTTCTTGGGGTAGGGACAAGAAATAGACTAGGATTAGGAAACAAAGGAAAAGATCTAGAAACAAATCGAATAAACGGAAGTAGGAAAAGAGTCCTACTAGGAAAGGAAAAGGAAAAGGAAAGGAGCGGCTCCTCCTGGCTCCTCAGGCTTGGCGCGTGGGTGTTGGCCTTGGCCGGCCGGTGGCTTGGTCGTCGGCTTGGGCCTTTGGCCCAAGGCGCTGCATATATTTTTTTTAAAGACAGAGACAACAAAACAAAAATAATAAAACCAAATAAAATTTTATATAGGCATATAATATATTAAAATTTTCAGAAAAAATTTCCTACAACATGGACATTATTTTAGCTTCAAATAAAATACACACAAATTTTAATAATTCACACAGTGCTACGGTCCAATAAAATCCAATAAAAATCATTTTTAAATACCAAAATGACTTCAAATTAATTTCTCTCAATTTTCTGATGTAGGGAATCATGTTACCCTATTTTCCATATATTTTGTTTTTGGAGAAAATAATTTGAATAAAACTCAAATAACTCCAAATTGGAAATAAATTCAAAAGAACTGTGAATTGAATTCTTTTAAAACTCCCAACTCATATTTCATTTAATTTGAAGAAGTCATTTTATCTTCTCTCGTGAAAATCATTGAGTTGCATAAAGTTTCAGAATTGGAAATATTTTCCAAATGAAATTCAAATATTTTCAACACCCCTTGTCATTTAAATAAATGGAAGAAGTCATGTCATCTTCTCTCCGTGGTTTTGTGATGAAAAGAATTTGAATTCGAAGATCATAAAAGCAAAATGAAAGTTTGGGAAAGTCCTTTTATTCCCTCTCATTTAACTTTCAAAAGTTTCAAATTCACTCACTTTCAGTCAATCAATCAAACAATCAACCAAAACTATCTATGTGTTTATAACATTCCAAAATTTAGAATTTTGGAGTTACAGCAGTTGCTTTCCAAGGTTATAACCGCGGAGTCAGCGTTGATTCGGTCTGATGAGTGCAAAATTTCCGAAACTCGGCGCACCCAGTGGGTTGTTGACTCTCCTTCCTCCTGGACACAGGCCGCCAAGTCCACTATTGACATGCGCTGCTTACATGTATCCTTGAAATTCTGGATAAACCGGGCTCACAACTAGGCCCATGAACTGATAGAATTGGCCGGTAAGCTCTTTAACCAAATACGGGTTGTCCCTTCAAGCATCATGGTGAAATACTTTGCACACGCCGCTTCATCTACGTCAAGCATCTCCATGGCCATCTCATAGCTCTCTACCCATGTTTCCGGAGACAAATCGGCCGTGTAATTTGGCACCTTGCGCGGGCCCTTGAAATCTTTGGGCAAGCGCACATTGCGTAAAGTGGGGACAAGACAAGGCACTCCCAAAGAACTAGAAGTGACTCCTGGCTCGAGCGAGGTGGTTGGACGAACCGGCGTAAGCTGACGAGCCTCATGTTGTGCTGCTAACTCGGTGTCCCTGCGTGCTCGGGCCCGGTCCACCACTTCCTGAGCATCACCTGTCGGGTTATTGCCACGGGGCGCTTCACGGTTCCGTGCATTACTGGGTACGGCTGGTTCATCCATCCGCCTGCTGTAACTCCAGCTTGGACGGGGGGTGGAATGAATTCGGTCACGGCTATATGAATATGCTTCCTGCTGAACCAAGGTTGTTCGAAGAAGTTCCTTGACCCGGCGCGTCTCCACCGCTTGCGGAGAATCACCTTCAATTGGGATGGCCTCCAGCTGTGAAGCAGCAGCGACAAGATTGTCCATTGGATTAGAATAATGACCTGGAGGTGTCTGGACAGGCCGAGGCATGACATTGTTCTGTCGAGGCGGCTCCATCAGGCGAGGCTGAATCGCGCACCCGGCCCAGGCGCCTCCGACCGGTTTATCACTGGCGGGTTACTAGTTCCTGCCCCTGGGGTGTTAAAGAGGTTCCGGGCGTCGAAAACCGTAGGCAGGCGAGACCGATGCTTCCTTTTCAGGACTTCATGCGACGCGTTCTGGTCCAGCATAAGCTTATAGGCATGCGCATCCAAAGCGGCCCGCTCTATGGCCATCCTGTCGTTCTCGGCTGCTAGGTCGGCCTTGGCCTGAGTGATCTGTTCCCTCACCTTTGCAATTTCCGTGTTGTGGGCGTCCTGATCCGCCGGGTTAGCCTCCGCCATAAGCACGACCAACACATCAAACATATCAGATAAAACTTGAGCCGGCAGGTGCACGGAGCCTCCTGCCCCGGCCGCCGCTGCTGACCCGGAGAACATTGCTGCTGCGGTCGAAGAGTGGATCGCCACCTGTGTACCAACCATGAATATCCCAACCTGGTTGGGCAGATCAGATGGGTTCGGAATACTGTCACCATCGGAACAACCCCCAATCCGGCCGTCTTGTAGCTGATACAATGATTCAGTTTCTCCGGTCGAGGACTCGTCGCCGGAATAAACGACGGTCTCGCTACCAGATTCCGATCCACCCTCAAATTATCCTCCGTGGATGACTCCCACGAAGGCACGCTTCACGGCCGGTTTATCCTGGGCAGATCTCGCATGCTGAGCCGTTTTGATGAGGTCGGTGCAGATGTCCGGCACAGGGCCCGGTTCACCGATCTTGCCGATGAAGACGTGTATGCCACCAAAGGGGACCCGGTACCCGTACTCAATCGAGCCGGCCTCGGGGCCCCAGCCTGCATCGTCGATGTAGAGCTTGCCGCAACAACTCTTGGTCATCCGGCCCACAGCGTAACCCTTGAGTCCTTTGAAGTTTCCCTCCAAGAACTTGAAACCATCGTGCGATAGCCCCACGGTGAGCGCCAACTGTCGTGGTTTTGTTACGGCAGATGTCCTCATGAAAGGACTTAGTCGTGGAGCCATCGCTACGGGTTAGCTTGAAGGGGTTAAAGCGGACACAAGGATGCAAGAGAGTTTATACTAGTTCGGCCCCTTCGATGAAGGTAAAAGCCTACGTCTAGTTGTGATGGAATTGATGGGGGTTTCGATGACTAGGGAGCAAACAAGCTTCGCCTAAGTCTCGAGTTGTTGTCTATCGTCCTTGAACCGCCTCCGGGTCGTCCCCTTATATACATGGGTGGCGCCCGTCGGTTCACGGAGTCCCGACGCCGGTTCATAGATGTATCCGGCTCGGTCTCTGCTATTCCTAACTTACAATACAAGTTACATACTGACGCCGGTTTACGGCTACAGGCCTTAAACCGGCTATGGGCCTTCAGTCCTCATCTGCCTACTTGGGCTTTAACATACTCAACTACTAATGAAGCTAATCCGGTTTACGCCCAGCGGTAATATCCCCAACAAGACCAGAGGTTGAAGAAGCACTACCACCATTCGATGGACATCTTACGGTCACTGGAGCTAGAATCGTTCATATTGACTAAGTTGACGAAGCTCTCCGTCCCCGTCATCTTAGTAGGCCCACAAGTCAGCCTCCGAAACAGTGCGCCCCAGATGTCAGGGGGAGGAATTATTTTTTGGGTGGCTAAAGCTAGAATATCCGAGATTGAAGAAGAAGAACGACATCCGTTGGATGGATATCCAACGGCCACTGTTGCTAGAACCATGTGTTGACTATAAGTTGATAAAGCCTTGCATACGCGTCAACTTATTTTTTTAGGGGACGCGTCAACTTAGTAGGCCCACAAGTGTGTGGCAGAGAACTTATAGCCCATTTGAGATTTGTACAGCCCATTTTTGAATTCTAATGGAATTTACTACATAATTTACAGTTTGTTAAAAGTACATCCCATTTTCTAGCTAGGACAATGATTTATAATTTCAACCAAACGTTCAAAACAGAATTCAATAAATTTTCCCACATTTTGATGGGATCTGAAATATTTTTATTTCAAAATTTCTAGTCAGATTAAATACAATTTCAATATAAATATATCTTACGTAAAAATTCAACGAAACATTGCGCGCGCAACAATTAATGAAATTAAAATTTCAAAATCCAAAATTAATATTTTATAAACTAATTACGTGTTTGGTGCATTTTTTATAGTTACAGCCCACTTTTTATAATTATATCCCATTTATTATCTCTTAAAGCCCATTTTCTTGTTAAGCGTAATGCATCCCTCCTAGGAAAGATTTGTAGCCCAGCGGGGCGGAGAATAACAAGTTGACCTTGCATGGGTATTCCTAAAAAAAGTATAGCTGGGCTAGCCATTTTCAACTTGAAAAAAATTAATATCTGGGTTGGATATCTGGCCTGGGCTAGACGGGCCACAGCCCACCAAGTTAATACCCTACTCTCCTCTGAACAACAACGAAAACATCGCTCAAGAAAAACTCTACTGTGCTCACACCTCAAAAACACAAATTCTGCTCATTACAAAAAAATACACTTCCGTGATGATACGTGTTTGTCACAGTAGGTCGCGTTTTTTGTCATGCATGTACATCCATGACAAATTTATGACAGAATCAAGATAGTCATACATGTGCTGTCGTAGAAGTGTTCCATGACATTACCAAAATTATCATCACGGAAGTGTCCACTTCCAAGACGATAAATCGCGCATCACAGAAGTGCTTTCGTCAAGGGTGACCGACACGTGGCATCCACCATAACGGAACGCCGTTAAGCTATCGGGTCCGGTTTTGGATCCGATAACCTGTTAACAGCCCCGACCAATGGGGATTTTCCACGTGTAAAATCATCATTGGCTGGAGGAAACACGTGTCGGCTCACCGTTGGGACAGATGTCATCCACTCATTGGACCCAAAGCGCCTATGATACGTCGAAACGTGGCACGGCCCAATAGAGGCCCATTCCTGTGAAAAGGCCGGCCCGTTTGACTTGGTCAAAAGGTGGCGGGCCGGCCCATGACAAGCCTGTTGACGGCCTGTTCGCATATAGCCCATTTACAGCCTGCTAACCCAGGGCTTGTTTACGGCCTATCCGAATTAGGCCCAGTAGCGTCATCTGGGCCGTCCAACATAATTCCAGCCCATTTTAACTTCCGGCCCATGTATGGCCCATTACGTCTTTTGGCCCATCTGAGGCCCTTAGTAACCCTCGGCCCGTTAACGGCCCGTGGTAAAACTGGCCCGTAATGAACAGTGTATCACTTTATACCCATTAACGGCCCATTATTCTGTTGGGCCGTTTCCAGCCCAAGTTATTTTTGGACTTCTCAGGGGCCATTTATTCTTGGGCTCATTTCAACGATTCGGTTACTTACGGCTCACATCGTCATTTTATGCTTGTGGGCCAAATTCAGCCCGTGCTTACAGTCGGCCCGTTTGTGGCCCGTTAATACGTTGGGCCGTTTCCATAGCATCATCAAATACGGCCGATTAACGACGGACCATTATGCTCGTCCCATGAACGGACGATTCCAGCTCTAGCCCGTTTACGGCCATAAAGCGGTACGTTATTGGCCCATGTTTGGGCAATCGATCATACGGACCGTAGAAGGCCCTTTGATAATACGGCCCGTAGAAGGCCCATTGATGATACGACCCGTAGAAGGCCCATTGTTTCTACGCCTCGTAGAAGGCTCATTGTTTCTACGGCCCGTAGAAGGCCCAGTGTCACTACAGTAAATATGTAGCCCATGGTTATTGTGGCCTAGTTTAAAAAAAGGTTATTGCAGCCACTAGCAAACCGCGGAAAAAGAGCAGCACTGACTACAAGCAAACAATTAAACAAGACAACAAGGAAATAAATAAGCAAGCAACTCACACTAGGCTATCACGGCTATTACACATATTACATCCACTGGGCATCAAAGTTCACCACCAATGCAAATATAGGGAACATATCAACATATCATATACACTGGTTGTCAAAGTTGGCAACCAGTGCAAAAAAACGCCGCAGCAAAACATGTCCAGAACTGAAACCACTTCAGAAGATCTCAAGAAACAATATCCTGGGTACCCGTAATGCTGGCAAGATTCTTAGCAAGCTTATTAACTTTCTCTTGTTTGGTGCTTAAATCCTCCAGCGCTTATTATTGCACCAGAAAGTATGCATCTAAATTTTACAGGGACTTCCTCAGTCCTTCAGCTTCCTGTCGCAACACATCTGATTGATGTCTTTCAACTTGAAGCTGAGACTCAAGAAGGCGAACTGATTCAGGCAGCGAGTTCGAAGAGCTTGTGCCAGCAGTAGTGGCCAGTAACTTGAACACTACATCAAGACAGGACTTCTGGGTTCTCTCACTGTTGTCAAGGTAGTTTTTATCAGCTTTCTTGGAGACCAAGAGGGATGTCGCACTATCGTGAACCTTATCTACATTACTTCCTTCACCATTGCATAACGGGGTACTGTTCTCCAATATTTTGTCCGCATTCTAAAAGAGAAACAAGCAGACACATCACATGTTTACCATGTTGTATATGAAACTCATTTTGGTAAATCAGTTTAGTAGTAAAGTGCACAGGATAACAACATGAAACAAACATATATCTATGTACCATGGTCACTTTATAGTCTATATCATTCTAGTTTTTGTTGCCAAATCAAGATAGAGACACAGTTCAAATAATATTTGTTCAAGACAAAGCAGAATAGATAGAATATAAGTGTGGGAAACTATAGAGACACTTGTAATGTGCATGACATGAGAACATAACTGTTTATTCAATTGAAACTGAAATCAATATATAGCAAGTTACAACAGCAAACCAGTTAAAGAAACAAGTTTAAAACATACCTGTTGCACCATTGGAGTTTCAATTCCATCCTTCAAATTTGAAAATAGTTGGTTCGAGTAAAATAAAGTGATGCAAGAGCAAAGGAGTATGAACCATAGCTACAGAACCTGACCTGAGAACAATTCTTCTTCTCCTTTAAGCGTTGAGTTGGGATTGGAGTGGTGGTCCTCGTGCTTTGGGCACTGCAGTTCCTTTACTAACTGCTCGTGTTTTGGTGCTCTGTGGTGGAGACGGTCTTTGTCAACTGGGCTGGGTTACTATCTGCTGGGGTTGGGGTTAGAAGGGGTGTAGCTGGTTCTCCGTCCAACTGGGTAGGGGTACAATCTGCGAGAGTCTGGGTTATGTGTGGTGGGGCTTGTTCTTGGGTAAGTACAACCGTGGTTCTATCTACATTAACTAGTAGCACTATCTTTTCTGAAGATCGTGTTGTTACTCCCTTAGATACTGCCATCACCCTCTCCAATTCAAATGGCTGATAAACAAGAAAAGTAATTGAATGTGCATACATTGTATGATAGACAGGTGCAATGGATAGTGTGGAATAAAATAGGGCATGAAATAATTCACATTTATGTTGTCTAACCAAACATGATAGCATGACACAATTTCACATATATGATGGCTAACTAAATAGGATAGCATGATACAATTTCACATTATGATGGCTAACTAAAAAAGATGGAACGACATAGTCAAAATATGATGACTATATAAACAAGATGACATGATATAACTATATAATGTGTTTATTAAATAGGTTGGCATGCCATAATTCACATACATGCCGCCTATGGAAACATGATAGCATGATATAGTTCCCAGATTGAATGACATAATTCAAAATATGATGACTGTAAACACTAAACAGGATGAGATGATATAACTATATGATATCTTTATTAAATGGGTTGCCATTCCATAATTCAGATAGATGTTGTGTATCTAAACATGATGGCATGATATAATTCAAATATATGGTTTATATAGTAAGAAAGTAAGAAGATGGCAATCCATATATGATGTAAAAACTAAACAATGCAAGACAACATGCATGACATGGGTAATATAACCCTGCCAAGTTTGAACATAGACCTCAGGGGGGAAATAGGACTGGTCATCAGTCTCTGAATCCTCCTCTGATGAGCTCTTTGTATCCAGCAAGATGTCTGCTTCAACAGGTAGCATCGTCTGCTCTAAATACCTTGTTTTCACTCCAGATACTTCCATCACCGCTTCAAATGGCTGATGCACAGGAAGAGTAGTTGAATATACAAACGTTGTCGACAAATGGAACACGTAATACAAAAAAATGATAGCATGATATAATTCACATACATGATGATTGGCTCAACATCATGGCATTGCATAATTCACATATATAATTCCTTTGCAACAAGATAGCATTGCATAATTCACATATATAATGTCTTGCAACAAGATGGCAATGCACAATTCACATATATGGTAATTAGACACTAAACAGATGGCATTCACACAAAGCATGTCTAAACTAATCAAATGACATCGCAATGCAAGACACCATACGCACGATATGAGCAACATAACCCTGCCAAGTTAATTAGAGCATACATCTCGGGGGGGGGGGGGGGATAGGACTGATCATCTGTCTCTGAATCCTCGTCTGAGGAGCTATCCATAACCAGCGAGATATGCGCTTCGTCAGATAGCATAGTGTTCTCTGAAGACCTTGTTTTCACTCCAGAATTTTCCATCACCGTGTCAAATGGCTGATGCACATGAAGAGTAGTTTAATGTACTAACATTGTTGACAAATGTAATACGTAACGAAGAAAAGGATGGCCTGATATAATTCACATATAAGATGAGTGGCTAAGCAGGATGGCATTGCAAAATTCACATATATGATGCCTGGCTAAACAAGATGGCATTGCATAATTCACATAAACGATGAATAAACTAAACAGATGGCATTCACACAAAGCATGTCTAAACTAAGCAGTTGACATATTGGATGTATAAAGTAAGCAATGCAACGCACCATATGCATGATATAACCAACATCAACATGCCAAGTTAGAGCGAAGACCTCAAGGGGTAAATAGGAGTGGTCTTCTGCTTTTGAATCCCCCTTAGAACAGTTATCTTCCTCTTGATTATGATCCGAAATGGGTGGAGGGGGGCTGCCTTTGCGCACACCATGTAGCGACGTCTGCATGAAATTTTATTGCCACGCAAGGCTCGTCTCTTTTGCTCTACATGTTCAGTTCCATTGTGTACAATAACTGACATCCATAGGAATAAAACATAGTGAGATTATGTAAGGAGTGCGTGCACAAATCCAGAGTGATGGTAGCAAACTGTGGATACACCCAAAACCAATGATAGCAGGAAGATAATAGCTTTAGTTAAAAATACAGATAATGGCTCCTTTAATGTTTGTTTGCATCAAACATGAAACTCATAGTAGACACCCGAGATTAACCAGATAGTAGACAGATAGTACTGATTGCTGCCCCAATATGTACCCGACAACCATTTAAAAATCAAGTTTCAGCATAAGTTTGGACCTGACTCGGTGCCTAATAGGTGAACACGACGATAAAGTAGCATGCCATCATATTAAGTGATGCATAACGTAAGCAGACACGGAAGAGTGCGGCCTCTCATGCGTGTAGTCCTCAAGGTCATCTGCTCAGTTGATGATGGCAATGCAGTTGTCGTGGTTGTCGGCGGCAGGGAAGAAGATCTGAGGTGGCGAAAGACAGTCTGGAGAGCAGATCCCTGCTATGGTGAACCCTTCCGTCGTTGGAGCATCTGAGCTGGGGTGGAACACAGCACCGCAGGAGCAGGACAAACCACACAAGGTTTTCTTTGACACATATCTGTAATAGAAGTAATTGTGTAAGGGCTTGTTTGAATTTGAGGATTCTAACAATGCAGGGATAGGAAATAGATAGGAATAGGATAGGAATGCACGTGCAAAACTGAGAATTTAAAAACACAGGATTTCTACCAATCTGGGTGTTTGGTTCACAAGAATTGGAAGATCACAGGATGCAAAGAAGCATGGTGAGATTAAGTCAAACCACAAGAAAATGTACGGTTATAATGCTATTATGCTACTATCTCTTAGTCTTGTGCTTCATGAATAGGAATTTGAAAAGGAGGACAAGTGGAAATTAAAATTCCTACGTTTTTTCTTTCAAGGAGACACTAAAGGAACAAATCCTACAGTTTTCCTTTGCTCCATTCCTTTGCACCAAATTCATGAAAAGTAGTACCATACGAAACTTTCCAATTCCTATGTTTTTATTCACTTTTCCTTTCAAGCACTGGCAATTCCAGTAGGTAGGCTTGAGCAAGGAAAAGCCTACACTAAAAAAATGTTTTTGTGCTACTTCTATTACTTTGGACCCAGGCCACTGCCTTACTAGCTCAACTCCCAGGGCCATCGACAAATGCACAGCCCAAACGCGCAGCGATAAATAATGATGGCGTTCAAGAGACTCCATCACGGATAGCTAAGTTGCGTGGTACCTCACTGCTTGTCATATTGTAGGATAAAATAATCGTATTTCCCGTTACTCCGTGTGCTCAATGGACAATATATATAACATGTAGAGTGAAAAAGATATCCAACAAGTGTACAACCTATTTGGCGAAGCCATGTCGATCTCAGCATGATTGGGTTGGCCGGTGAGGATGCTCCGGCTGACTTGGCTATCGGAGGAGGGGAAGAATATCTTAGGCGTCTGGAGATGGATCCCGAGGTACTGCTCCGCTGTGATGGAGGGTTTCGTCGTTGGAGCAGCTCCAGTGAGTTGTACGACGCCGAGGCTGAAGCAGGACAAGAGAGACAACGTTAACCTGAGTGGAATTCTAATAGCATCTCCAATAGATGACGTAAAATACATAACCACAAAGTGCTAGATGTATACATCAACCGCTCATCTCTGAACTTAACTGTCGAAACTGAATTTAACTGTCGAAACTGAACTTAACTGTCGAAACTGAATTTTGCTGTCGAAACTAAATTTTACTGTCGAACCTGAACGCACTAGAGGTGAGGCTACATGTCAGTCGACTGGCTTTTTCATCTCTGGTCAGTCGATTTTGCAGCCGTTGGATACGAAATCAAGGGCCTGCAGTTCATCTTCAACCTCCACCCCCCTGAGCTGCCAGCCACCACCGGCCAAACAGCTGCCCCCCGCCGCCCGCGGCCAGCGGTGCGCTGCCCCGCCTTCCCTGAAAACACTTCCCACCGCCGGTCCGCCGCCGCCCCGGCCATCCCTTTAGCCCCCCGTGCCCAGCTTTTTCTCCGGCGATCCCCACGCCACCGCCCAACCACCGCCGGCGACCATCGCCCCCACCCTGAACCCTAAGATAGATAGTGGGGTACTTCTCCGGCGAGGCCCCCTCCCCGCTGCGGCTCGTTCTTCCTCAAGTCCGGTGAGCCCCCCACCCCCTGAAAATTGACTGACCCAAAAGTCGATTCAGTCGATGAAGTGTAGCTAAATCGGAGCAGCATCGCAAGTAAGAGCAAGAGCGAGAGCAGCAGCGCGAGCAAGAGCAAGAGCAAGAGCAGACCAGGCAGGGGATCGAGAGCAAGAGCAGAGCAGCAGCATGAGCAAGAGCTAAAGCAGTAGCAGCTCCTACTGATGTGGGCGTCGCCGCCGAGGGAGCGACACCGTGGAGGAAGTGTCCGGCGACGCCGCGGTGGATGGAGCCACACCGTGTCAGCTCGGGACCGAGTACCGGCAGCACCGTGAGATCGAATCAAGAAGAAAATGCGGCGATTAGTGTACAACCTCTTTGGTGGCGCCGATTAGGCCGCAACTTCATCTGAGGAAACGGTGATGCTGATGATCTTCCAGTGATGCAGGTGAAGATGGTGGTGTGGGAATGGAGGTGGCGCGAAAGACGAGGGGAACGTCGGGGCAGCTCCTTGGAGGTGGAGGACGGGGTGGCTGAACCGGCGGGACGACCAGATCGACAACGGATCCTCATCCGGTACGGTGGATGAGGGACATCGAGGTGTTGCTGTGGACGACGTCGTCGGGGAAGAGGCTCCGGCTGGGTGGCGGACGGAGGAGGGTGTGGGGCTTCGCGGGTTTTCCGGCCTCGGTGTATGAATGGGTGGGCGGATGGGATGGGAGTGGGGAACCATGGCTTAGGGACGCGCTTGTCCGAAATGTGGGGTAAGTTATGAAAGTACCCCCACCAATTTGAGGCCGTTCTTTCGGTTCAGGGGTATCACGGGCATTTCGCGTGTCGGGATTTCACAGGAGGTGGAAGTTTTCGCGCGCGTTGTAATTTTGGAATAGCAAGGCGCGGGTTGAGATGGTGGGAGTTGTCAGAGCACAACGAGACAAATATATATCTTAAATATTTCGGGCTAACAAGGCGCGGGTTGAAGAGGTGGGAGTTTCGCAGCACGATGGACAGAGACACTAGCTTGAAATTTCGGCATAACAAGGGGCGGCTTGAAATTTAGGGAGAACAAGCTTAACGTCTACTCAAAAGAAAAAAAGACAATTTATACTAGTATGATATACTACGTACAATGTGTTTAACACGCACAACACACACAGAGACACCATTTAGACTAGTAAGGTACACGTGCATTGCACGCATGAGATTTGGCAACAAAATTATGAATAAATACCACATTATAGCATGTAAGCTTTGAGTCATATATGCATGATGTAGATGTTCGTTTAATTCTTATAGTTCATTTCATTCAAAATCATCTAGTTTTTATAAGAAAGCTAATCTATTTTAATATTCATGGAATTGTGCGTTGTAAGGCATAAAGTAAAAGCAAATCATGTAGAAAAACATTTGGGCAATTCTGATACGGAAGATTCTAGAGCAAAGAAGAAGTGCTTGTGTTTTGAGGTTTTTGCATTATGCTTAAGTTCAACCATAGAGTCTTCTAGATTGTACATGTGGCAAAATCTGGTGGAATCTAGATGATATCCAACGGCAAGATGTGCTCAAATTTGCCAGCTCTGCACCATCGGATTGGCCTCATCCAACGACCATCTTTCAAAGTTAAAGTTATCCGCACACTATATAAAAAATATAAAATGTAATATATATAGGGGTATTGATATATATGTGATGCGAAAGCCACCCATCATCTCCAATTAGAATAATGTGTCCATGCACGGATGCATTGTGGCCAAACGATTTGTGCCATCGGTATCTGAAATTCAAACCAGTATGACCTTGTTCAATGTGTATACATTACAACATGCTCATTTTCAAACCGCACCGCGCAGATCTTCGTTATATTCATGCATGCGTGGGTTTCAAACATCATGATCTCTTATTCAAATATTTGAATTCTACTTTACATTAATTATGACCTCACCTAGTCTTTTACACCCACACATTGGTCTTGTCTTTATAATTGTACCACTAACTTTCTCTCGTGCATGCATGCACACACACTACCAGTCGGCATTATCCATCGCACACATGCAATCTTTTTCCTCAGGTCGGTCTCCCATGAAGGCACACACACACATCCCCCTCTCCATCATATCGGGCATTCTTTATCTCTCACGTGCATGCACAACGATTGATGTTCTATGTGTGTGTATATAGCTAGGTCTTTCATAGTTTTCCACATATACCGATCAATCTATATATCTAGTGAGGTCTCACCCTCTTTCCCACATCCACATCGATCAATCTATACCTCTCTATATAGGATTACATATATAGCTAATACACCCACATTAATTATATATCCAACGCCCCCCTCTCATCATCAATGCCTTCCGCTTCATCTCTCGGGACACAAGACAATGGCGAAGACAGGGGGCAGCAAGGGCCCTGCCCCCCTAACATCACTATATATCGAGGCTAATATGAGTGTGATCATTAGACAATTGCTGGTAAAAATGGTTTAAGTTGATGAATTGGCCCTCCTCGTAAAGGATTAGCAATGCTTGGCCCCCTAGCTCATGGGACATTTTTCATGGCTCCGCCACTGCGCGCAACAACACACGTTCTCGCCCCTCTCTCTAAATATCGATCTCGCAGTTGTGCACTCCTTCATAGTCTCCCTCCACTCGGCCCCTCGCACCATCTTCTAGCCCCCCACCGGATTTTGCCACATGTACAATCTAGCAGACTCCATGGTTGAACTTAAGCATAATGCACAAATCTCAAAACAACAGCGGTTCTCCTTTGTTCTAGAATCTTCCATATCATAACTGCTCAAACTTTTTTTCTAGTTGAATTGCCATTATTTGTTTTTACTTTATGCTTTACAACGCACAATTCCATGAATCATAAAATATATTAAGGGCTTCTTTGATTCAAAGGATTCTCGAAGGAATTTTGGAGGATTCTAATCCTTAGGAATTTTTCCTATCTTGGTTGTTTGATTCGTAGGATTGTAAACCATAGGAATTTTTCCATATGATTCATTTGCACTAGATTTCATAGGAAACATCCCATCCACTCAAACCTCTTTGAAAGAATTCTGCGTTTTTTCTATGCACAATCAAACACTCGTACCATCCTGTAGGATTCAAGATGACATTCCACTCTAATCCCATGTTCTTCCTATTCCCGCGTTTTGGAAATCCTACGAATCAAAGAGGCCCTAGGTTTTTTATAAATACTAATTGATTTTGAATGAGATGAACTATAAGAATTAAACGAAGGTCTACATTAGGCATATATGACTCAGAGCTTACATGCTACAATGTGGTATTTATTCATAATTTGGTAGCAAAATCTGACGCGTGGAATGCACATGTACCTTACTAGTACTTCGAGTATGTGAAAAACACAATGGCACGCTACACAGTGTCTCTCTTACAGTTCATGAAGCCACGTGGCACATGTGGGGGCGTTGTCGCGACATCCTTGTGTGGATTGATCACAGTGACGTGCTGCTGGTTCCAGAAGAATGTACTCGTCCTCCCTGAGCCGCACTGGCGGTACATGCACGAAGCGAAGATGTGCACGCACGCCACGCACGCACTCATTCCCTCACACGCGGGTACACGGGCAGATGCAATTTTGTACCAAGATCCACCCCATGTGATAATTTGACGCGTATAAATTCCTTCACTTCATTGATGGTCAATTAATACAGCGCATGCAAATTGAGTGGACGTGAGGGCGGAAGAAAGACATTACTACTCCACTGCACGCATGCGAGTTGTTAAATCATGGGTTGCTAGTAGTACTTCCATTGGTCTCCTTCGTATTTTGTGCCAATTTTTGATGGTAACATAATATTTACGCATCTGAGAAGTGTAGTCTACTTGAAATTTATGTTCCACTAAACTCATCGGGGGCCATTTCGGGCCTCAAAACCAAAAACCATCAATTAATCTTTACCTTCTTCCCATCACATTCGAAAGTACTAGTGCTACAATTAAGTGCAAGCCTGCTCACACCTACCGGTACGTACCAAACCTGAACGTGTTCCCACTATGCAGGTTTTAGTCTAGTGCTAGTACTTAGGTTATAAAAAGGGGAACTACCTAACTGAAAATTACTCTACCTTCCGCCCCATAGGTCCTCCGTCTTTGTCTGTCCTTGCCATGGCTAGTGTGCAGAGCTCTAGGTCGAGAACTACTCGTAACAAGGGAGGGGCAACCAAGGTTGCGGAAAAAAAAGAGGGCTCGCCGCCACACAGAGACCTCGAAAGATCTATCACGGGCAGGCGATGGCTCCCAGGAGTGCCCTAGACGCGGAGGCGAACATGCCGAGCTGGCGGCGCTGGAGTCCTTATCCCTCGACGGCATGCCCGGTCAACTCAATAAGCACCTCAATAAGCAGAAGGAGTTCATTGATGACCCACAAGTATAGGGGATCTATCGTAGTCCTTTCGATATTTAAGAGTGTCGAACCCAACGAGGAGAAGAAGGAAATGATAAGCGGTTTTCAGCAAGGTATTCTCTACAAGTACTGAAATAAGTGGTAACAGATAGTTTTGTGATAAGATAAATTGTAACGAGCAACAAGTGACAAGAGTAAATAAAGTGCAGCAAGGTGGCCCAATCCTTTTTGTAGCAAAGGACAAGCCTGGACAAACTCTTATAATAGGAAAAGCGCTCCCGAGGACACATGGGAATATCGTCAAGCTAGTTTTCATCACGTTCATATGATTCGTGTTCGGTACCTTGATAATTTTATATGTGGGTGGACCGGTGCTTGGGTGCTGTTGTTACTTGAACAAGCATCCCACTTATGATTAACCTTTATTGCAAGCATCCGCAACTACAACAAAAGTATTAAGGTAGACCTAACCATAGCATGAGACAAGTGGATCCAAATCAGCCCCTTACGAAGCAACGCATAAACTAGGGTTTAAGCTTCTGTCACTCTAGCAACCCATCATCTACTTATTACTTCCCAATGCCTTCCTCTAGGCCCAAATAATGGTGAAGTGTTATGTAGTCGACGTTCACATAACACCACTAGAGGTTAGACAACATACATCTTATCAAAATATCGAACGAATACCAAACTCACATGACTACTAATAGCAAGACTTCTCCCGTGTCCTCAGGAACAAACGTAACTACTCACAAGGCATATTCATGTTCATAATCAGAGGGGTAATAATATGCATAAAGGATCTGAACATATGATCTTCCACCAAGTAAACCAACTAGCATCAACTACAAGGAGTAATCAACACTACTAGCAACCTACTAGCACCAATCCCGGACTTGGAGACAAGAATTGGATACAAGAGATGAACTAGGGTTTGGAGATGAGATGGTGCTGGTGAAGATGTTGATGGAGATTGCCCTCTCTCGATGAGAGGAGTGTTGGTGATGATGATGACGATGATTTCCCCCTCCCGGAGGGAAGTGTGCCCGGCAGAACAGCTCCGCCGGAGCCCTAGATTGGTTTCGCCAAGGTTCCGCCTCGTGGCGGCGGAGTCTCGTCCCGAAAGGTTGCTTCTAAACTTTTTTCTCATCGAAAGACTTCATATAGGAGAAGATGGGCATCGGAGAGCCACCATGGGGCCCACGAGGTAGGGGCGCGCGCCCCCCACCCTCGTGAGCAGGGTGTGGGCCCCCTGGCCTTCATCTTTGGCGATGATTTTTCTTTATTTATTTTAAGATATTCCGTGGAGTTTCAGGACTTTTGGAGTTGCACAGAATAGCTCTCCAATATTTGCTCCTTTTCCAGCCCAGAATTCCAACTGCCGGCATTCTCCCTCTTCATGTAAACCTTGTAAAATAAGATAGAATAGCCATAAGTATTGTGACATAACGTGAAATAACAGCCCATAATGCGATAAATATCGATATAAAAGCATGAAGCAAAATGGACGTATCAACTCCCCCAAGCTTAGACCTCACTTGTCCTCAAGCGAAAAGCCGATAACAATAAATATGTCCTCATGTTTAGAGGTAGAGGCGTCGATAAAAATAAAATATGGACATGAAGGTATCATGATTATTCTCATATCAGCAACATAAATAGATTTTGTCATATGATTACTTATGTTCAAGTGATGATCTTTTCACAATGCAAAAGTAAGAATCAGAATCCTTATTGGGCACCAACAAATTATAACCTCAGTCATTGAAGCAATTGCAATTTATCATAACATCGGAAAGAGTCCATGTCAGAGCTTAAAAGCAAGTCCACATACTCAACTATCATTTGGTCCTTCATAATTGCTAGCACTCACGCAATACTTGTGGTTACGGAGTTTTAATCGGACACAGAGAAAGATAGGGGCTTATAATTTTGCCCCACAACCTTTTACCTCAAGGGTAATGTCAACAATAATAATTCATGGTCCCTACATCCAATTAGATATATATATATATATATATATATATATATATATATATATATATATATATATATATATATATATATCATGTTCTTTCCAACATGCTAGGCTTGCCAAAGGATAAAATGAAAAAGGAAAGGTGAAGATCACCGTGACTCTTGCATAAGGTAGAGGATAATAATAAAAGATAGGCCCTTCGCAGAGGGAAGCAGAGGTTGCCATGCGCTTTTATGGTTGGATGCACAAAATCGTAATGCAAAATAACGTAACTTTATATTGCCCCTTGTATGTGGAACTTTATTATGCAGTCCGTCGCTTTTATTACTTCCACAACAAGTTCGTACAAAGCTTATTTCTCTGCACTAATAAGTCATGCATATTTAGAGAGCAATTTTTATTGCTTGCACCGATGACAACTTACTTGAAGGATCTTACTCAATCCATAGGTAGATATGGTGGACTCTAATGGCTAAACTGGTTTAAGTGTATTTGGAAGCACAAGTAGTATCTCTACTTGGTGCTGAGAATTTGGCTAGCATGAGGGGGAAAGGCAAGCTCAACATGTTAGAGGATCCATGACAACATACTTTATCTCAGATATAAGAAAACATAACTCATCACGTTGTCTTCCTTGTCCAACATCAAATCTTTAGCATGTTATATTTTAATGAGTGCTCCCAATCATAAAAGATGTCAATGATAATATATCTATATGTGAAACCTCTCTCTCCTTATTACTTCCTATTAATTGCAACGATGATCAAAGCTATATTTGGCAACTCCCAACAACTATTAATCATCATACTCTTTTTATGTGAAGTCATTACTTTCAATAAGATCAATATGAACTCTTTGTTTCTTTTTATTCTTTTATTTTATTCACCCAAGATCATGGCAAAACAATCAAGCCCTTGACTCAACACTAATCTTTATTATATATATAGCTCACGGACTCGATTACATAGAGGGATCATAAAGCAAAACTTAAAACTAGATCATGCCATAACTTTATTCTACTAAATCAAGATACTACTAATAGGATCGAACTAAGAAAACGGTAAAGATAGGAGTTATGATGGTGATATGATACCGGGGCACCTCCCCCAAGCTTGGCAGTTGCCAAGGGGAGTGCCCATACCCATGTGATTATGTCTCCTTCTTTGTCGGTGAAGATGGTGGAGATGTCGTTGATTTAGTTGATGGCATAGACTTCTCCCTTAATGTGCGCTGGAGGACGGCCGTTTTGATCCCTCAGATCATCAATCTCCCACTCCAGGGTTAATATCTTTTTGCATAGGTCCTGCTTATTTTCCTGCAAGAGACGAAAAGGGATAAACTCAAACTTGGGTTTCTTTACCCTATCAGGGAGACTTGACTTTTTGAACTCCACATGCATGTCCCCAGGTTGAGGTAATGGGGTTTTATCTTCATCTGAGCTCGTCTCTTCCTTCCCCTTGGGTTCATAGTCCTCTTCTTCCTCCGTGGTCCAACCGTCGTGCTCCACATCTCCATAGACCTTAGGATTTGCTAGGTAATCATCCACATAGCTTTCTCCTTCCGAATCCTGGGATGACATGTTGATTTAATCTGCAGCAGCAACAGCTTGAAACAAGAACAGAGGATATTTGCGTGATACGGGAGTCAAAATCTTCGGGAGAATATATAATGAATTTTTACCGACCAAAATACGTATCGTGCAAGAAAACGGAGTCCGGAGGGCACACGAGGTGCTCACGAGGTAGGGGGCGCGCCCAGTGGGTAGGGTGCACCCTCCACCCTCGTGTCCTTCCCGGACTGCCACTTATTTTTTCTATTTTTCTAAATATTCCAAAACGGAGAAATATTGCCTTAAAATTTGTTTTGGAGTCGGTTTACTTACCGTACCACATACCTATTCCTTTTCGGAGTCTGAAACGGTCTGGAAAGTGTCCCTTATGTATTCCTCCGGGGTTACGGTTTCAATAATATTGGTTTCTACATTCATGGGATTACCTGAGATATAATGTTTGATTCTTTGACCGTTTACCACCTTCGGATTTGTGCCCTCGAAGTTGTTGATTTTTATGGCGCCGGAACGATAGACCTCCTCGATAACATAGGGGCCTTCCCATTTAGAGAGAAGTTTTCCTGCAAAAAATCTTAAACGAGAGTTGTATAGCAATACATAATCACCTACATTAAAATCACGCTTTTGTATCCTTTTGTCATGCCATCTTTTAACTTTTTCTTTAAACAACTTGGCATTTTCATAGGCTTGGGTTCTCCATTCATCAAGTGAGCTAATATCAAATAACCTCTTCTCACCGGCAAGTCTGAAATCATAATTGAGCTCTTTAATAGCCCAATATGCCTTATGTTCTAGTTCGAGAGGTAAGTGACATGCTTTTCCATAAACCATTTTATACGAGACATACCCATAGGATTCTTATATGCAGTTCTATATGCCCATAATGCATCATCAAGTTTCTTGGACCAATTCTATCTAGACCTATTTACAGTCTTTTGCAAAATTAATTTGAGCTCTCTATTACTCGATTCTACTTGACCACTAGACCGTGGGTGATATGGAGATGCAATTCTATGATTAACGTCATATTTAGCAAGCATTTTACGGAAAGCACCATGAATAAAATGTGAACCACCATCAGTCATTAAATATCTAGGGACTCCAAACCTCGGAAAAATAACTTCCTTAAGCATTTTAATGGAAGTGTTATGATCAGCACTACTAGTTGGAATAGCTTCTACCCACTTAGTAACGTAATCGACATCAACTAGAATATGTGTATATCCATTAGAGGCAGGAAAAGGTCCCATATAATCAAAGCCCCAAACATCAAATGGTTCAATAACAAGTGAATAATTCATAGGAATTTCTTGACGTCTACAAATATTACCAATTCTTTGACATTCATCACAAGACAAAACAAACTTACGAGCATCCTTGAAGAGAGTAGGCCAATAAAAACCGGATTGCAATACCTTATGTGCAGTTCTATATCCAGTGTGGTGTCCTCCATAAGCTTCAGAGTGACACTTGCGTAGGATCTGTTCCTGTTCATGCTCAGGGACACAACATCTAATAACACCATCTACTCCTTCTTTATAAAGATGTGGGTCTTCCCAAAAGTAATGTCGCAAATCATAAAAGAACTTTTTCTTTTGTTGGTATGTGAAGCTAGGTGGTATAAATTTAGCAACAATATAATTAGCATAATCAGCATACCATGGAGTGCTACGAGAAGTACTTATGACATTTAATTGCTCATCAGGGAAGCTATCATCAATAGGTAGTGGGTCATCAAGAACATTCTCTAACCTAGATAAGTTATCTGCAACGGGGTTCTCAGCTCCTTTTCTATCAACAATATGCAAATCAAATTCTTCCAGCAAGAGAACCCATCTAATAAGTCTAGGTTTAGCATCTTTCTTTTCCATAAGATATTTAATAGCAGCATGATAAGTGTGAATGGTTACTTTAGAATCAACAATATAGGGTCTGAATTTATCACAAGCAAATACAACTGCTAAAAGTTCCTTTTCGGCAGTAGCATAATTTCTTTGAGCATTGTCTAGAGTCTTACTAGCATAATGGATAACATTTAATTTCTTATCAACTCTTTGCCCTAGAACAACACCTACAGCATAATCACTAGCATCACACATAATTTCAAAGGGTAAATTCCAATCAGGTAGCTGAACAACAGGTGCAGAGACTAATTATTTCTTAAGTATTTCAAATGCTTCTACACAATCATCATAAAAGACAAATGGTACATCTTTTTGTAATAAATTAGTTAGAGGCCGAGAAATTTTTGAGAAGTCCTAAATGAACCTCCTATAAAATCCGGTGTGACCGAGGAAACTTCTTATACCTTTGATGTTCTTGGGACATGGCATCTTTTCAATAGCATCAACCTTGGCTTTATTAACTTCAATACCTCTTTTAGAAACTTTGTGCCCCAAGACAATACCTTCATTAACCATAAAGTGGCACTTTTCCCAATTCAAGACAAGATTAGTTTCTTCACATCTCTGCAAAACTCGATCAAGATTGCTCATGCAATCGTCAAAATAGGAACCATAGACGTAAAAGTCGTCCATGAAAACCTCACAAATCCTTTCACAAAAATCATAGAATATAGCCATCATGCATCTTTGAAAGGTAGCAGGTGCATTACATAAACCAAAAGGCATACGTCTATAAGCAAAAGTACCAAAAGGGCATGTAAAAGTAGTCTTTAATTGATCTTTAGCCGACACAGGTATTTGAGAGAAACCAGAATAACCATCTAGAAAGCAATAATGTGTATGTTTGCATAATCTCTCTAGCATTTGATCAATAAAAGGTAAGGGGTAATGATCTTTCTTAGTAGCTTTATTTAATTTGCGGAAATCAATTACCATCCTATAACCTATGATAATTCTTTGTGGAATCAATTCATCCTTATCATTAGGGACAACAGTAATACCTCCCTTCTTAGGGACACAATGGACCGGACTTACCCACTGACTATCAGCAATGGGATAAATTATACCTGCCTCCAGAAGCTTAAGTATTTCTTTTCTTACCACTTCTTTCATTTTAGGATTCAAACATCGTTGAGGATCACGAACTGGTTTGGCATCCACTTCCAAATTTATTTTATGTTGACATAGAGTGGGACTAATGCCCTTAAGATCATCAAGAGTATATCCAATAGCGGCACGGTGCTTCTTCAGAGTTTTCAATCATCTTTCTTCTTCATGCTCTGAAAGGTTAGCACTAATAATAACATGATATATTTTCTTTTCATCAAGATATGCATACTTAAGATTATCAGGCAATGGTTTAAGCTCAAACATGGGATCACCCTTGGGTGGAGGAGGATCCCCTAGGATTTCAACAGGCAAATTGTGTTGCATAATAGGTTCATGTTTAAAGAATACTTCATCTATTTCCCTTCTTTCATTCATGAACATCTCATTTTCATGGTCTAGCAAATAGTGTTCTAAAGGATCACTAGGAGGTACGGCAATAGAAGCAAGACCAATAATTTCATCCTTACTAGGCAATTATTCCTCACGATGTTGTTTACTAAATTTAGAGAAATTAAACTCATGAACCATATCATCCAGGCCAATAGTAACAACATTCTTTTTGCAATCTATCCTAGCATTAACAGTATTCAAGAAGGGTCTACCAAATATAATGGGAGAAAAGCTATCTTGTGGAGAACCAAGGACTAGAAAATCAGCAGGATATTTGGTTTTTCCACACAAGACTTCAACATCTCTAACAATTCCCATTGCAGATATAGTATCTCTATTGGCAAGTTTAATTGTAACATCAATATCTTCTAACTCAGCAGGTGCAATATCATGCATAATTTCTTTATATAAGTCAATGGGTATAACACTAGCACTAGCACCCATATCACATAAGCCATGATAAGAATGATCTCCTATTTTAACAGAAATAACAGGCACGCCTACCACAGGTCTATGTTTATCTTTAACACAAGGTTTAGCAATTCTAGCAACCATAGAATTGAATAACATGCCCATCTATATTATCAGACAAGAGATCTTTAACAATAGCAATATTAGGTTCTACTTTGACTTGCTCAGGAGGTGTATAAGTTCTAATATTGCTTTTATGAACAACAGTTGAAGCTTTAGCATGATCCTTTACTCTAACAGGGAAAGGTGGTTTGTCAACATAAGAGGTGGGAACAATAGGATCATTATAAATGACAGTCTTTTCTTCAACTTTAATAGGTGCAGCTACTTTTACTTCTATGGGAGGATGATATTTGAACCACTTCTCCTTAGGGAGATCAACATAAGTAGCAAAAGATTCACAGAAAGAAGCTACTATCTCAGAGTCAAGTCCATATTTAGTGCTAAACTTACGGCAAATATCGGTATCCATAAAAGATTTAACACAATCAAACTT
The DNA here is from genome assembly GCA_021605205.1 of Aegilops longissima. Taxonomy (NCBI): domain Eukaryota; kingdom Viridiplantae; phylum Streptophyta; class Magnoliopsida; order Poales; family Poaceae; genus Aegilops; species Aegilops longissima. The sequence continues at coordinate 439,931,112 of CM038681.1, forward strand.
AGGCGTCATACCTGACTCCTTACCTTCGTCGAGGTCCCAATCTTCAGAGTTGCGTTTAATTCTATCCAATAAATAAATTCAATAGTCTTCATCATAAACAAGCCAGCACAAGAAGTATCGAGCATGGTGCGATTGTTATCAGAAAGCCGAGCATAAAAATTCTAAAGAATTGTCACTTTTGAGAGCTCATGATTGGGGCATGAATATAACATTGATTTAAGACTCCCCCAAGCTTGAGCGATGCTTTCTCCTTCGCGAGGCCAAAAATTATATATATAATTGCGATCACGATGAACAAGATGCATAGGGTAATACTTTTGATGAAATTCCAATTTCAATCTTTTATAGTTCCATGATCTCGTATCATCACATAGCCTATACCATGTCAATGCGTCTTCCTTAAAAGATAAAGGGAAGACCTTCTTCTTAATAACATCATCGGGTATACCTGCAAGCTTAAATAATCCACAAACTTCATCCACATAGAGTAGATGTTCATCAGGATGCTTTGTTCCATCTCCTGTAAAAGTATTAGCTAGCAGTTTTTCCATCATACCCGAAGGAACTTCAAAAGGAGTTTAATTTTCAATAGGTTCAGTAGGTTGAGGAGCAACTCTTTGCTCTACTGGACGGGGTGAAGATACCCCGAACAAGCCCCGCAGAGAATTACTTTCCATAGTAACAAGTGACAGAAAATTTCAGCACACTATATAAATTTTTCCATACCAAATTCCACTTACCAAAGGCGCTACACTCCCCGGAAACTGCGCCAGAAAAGAGTCTTGATGACCCACAAGTATAGGGGATCTATCGTAGTCATTTCAATAAGTAAGAGTGTCAAACCCAACGAGGAGCACAAGGAAATGATAAGAGGTTTTCAGCAAGGTATTCTCTGCAAGTACTGAAATAAGTGGTAACAGATAGTTTTGTGATAAGATAAATTGTAACGAGCAACAAGTAACAAGAGTAAATAAAGTGCAGCAAGGTGGCCCAATCCTTTTTGTAGCAAAGGACAAGCCTGGACAAACTCTTATAATAGGAAAAGCGCTCCCGAGGACACATGGGAATATCGTCAAGCTAGTTTTCATCACGTTCATATGATTCGCGTTCGGTACTTTGATAATTTGATATGCGGGTGGACCGGTGCTTGGGTGCTGTTCTTACTTGAACAAGCATCCCACTTATGATTAACCCTCTATTCCAAGCATCCGCAACTACAACAAAAGTATTAAGGTAAACCTAACCATAGCATGAGACAAGTGGATCCAAATCAGCCCCTTACGAAGCAAAGCATAAACTAGGGTTTAAGCTTCTGTCACTCTAGCAACCCATCATCTACTTATTACTTCCCAATGCCTTCCTCTAGGCCGAAATAATGGTGAAGTGTTATGTAGTCGACGTTCACATAACACCACTAGAGGTTAGACAACATACATCTTATCAAAATATCGAATGAATACCAAATTCACATGACTACTAATAGCAAGACTTCTCCCGTGTCCTTAGGAACAAACGTAACTACTCACAAAGCATATTCATGTTCATAATCAGAGGGGTAATAATATGCATAAAGGATCTGAACATATGATCTTCCACCAAGTAAACCAACTAGCATCAACTACAAGGAGTAATCAACACTACTAGCAACCTACTAGCACCAATCCCGGACTTGGAGACAAGAATTGGGTACAAGAGATGAACTAGGGTTTGGAGATGAGATGGTGCTGGTGAAGATGTTGATGGAGATTCCTCTCTCCCGATGAGAGGAGTGTTGGTGATGATGATGACGATGATTTCCCCCCCGGAGGGAAGTGTCCCCGCGAACAGCTCACGGAGCCCTAGATTGGTTTCGCCAAGGTTCCGCCTCGTGGCGGAGTCTCGTCCCGAAAGGTTGCTTCTGATTTTTTTCTCATGAAAGACTTCATATAGGAGAAGATGGGATCGGAGAGCCACCAGGGGGTCCACGAGGTAGGGGGGCGCGCCCCCACCCTCGTGAGCAGGGTGTGGGCCCCCTGGCCTTCATCTTTGGCGACGATTTTTCTTTATTTATTTTAAGATATTCCGTGGAGTTTCAGGACTTTTGGAGTTGCACAGAATAGGTCTCCAATATTTTCTCCTTTTCCAGCCTAGAATTCCAGCTGCAGGCATTCTCCCTTTTTATGTAAACCTTGTAAAATAAGAGAGAATAGCCATAAGTATTGTGACATAACGTGAAATAACAGCCCATAATGCGATAAATATCGATATAAAAGCATGATGCAAAATGGACGTATCATTCATCCACGGCTTGGTGGGGCTATTGAAGGAGAGCCTCGACGACATGCCTGCTGAGCTCAATTAGCAGGGGGGGTTGACCGCCGGCTTGGTGATGCTGCTGAAGAAGAGCATTGCCTCGGAGAAGAAGGCGACCGGCGAAATCCTGCAACTTCAGGAGGACAAGGCAAAGCTCTGCCACGAGCTCGACCTGCTGAAGGAGGAGAACACCGGCTGGAAGAAGCTGCATCAGAATAGTAGTTCCTCGATGAAGATGTTGCAGGCCCTCGTCACGGAACAGAAGGAGGAGTTGGCGACGCTCCGCATCGAGCACCCGGCTGCTGTGAATGTACGTAATGCGGCCGTGGAACAGATGATGAAGGCTCGCGTCAAGAAATCCTGTGTCATGGACACAATGATGAAGGTGGCGGAGGAGACACACAAGGAGATGGAGGTCGTGGAGGCGATGAAGAAATAGTTACGACTCCGCGGACAGCAACCCTTCATGTAGTGAGAGCAGCGCCCTAGACTTGAGTGTGCGTCTTCCTTCTTTTTTTGGGGTGATAATCCTTGAGGGAGTCCCGGACTAGGGGGTGTCCGGATAGCCGGACTATCGTCACGGCCGGACTCCAAGACTATGAAGATACAAGATTGAAGACTTCGTCCCGTGTTCGGATGGGACTTTCCTTGGCGTGGAAGGCAAGCTTGGCGATACGGATATGTAGATCTCCTACCATTGTAACCGACTCTGTGTAACCCTAACCTATCCGGTGTCTATATAAACCAGAGGGTTTTAGTCCGTAGGACGAACAACAATCATACCATAGGCTAGCTTCTAGGGTTTAGCCTCCTTGATCTCGTGGTAGATCTACTCTTGTATTATACATATCATCAATATTAATCAAGCAGGAGTAGGGTATTACCTCCATCGAGAGGGCCCGAACCTGGGTAAAAACATCGTGTCCCTTGTCTCCTGTTACCATCTGCCTAGACGCACAGTTCGGGACCCCCTCCGAGATCCGCCGGTTTTGACACCGACATTGGTGCTTTCATTGAGAGTTCCTCTGTGTCATCACCGATAGGCCCGATGGCTCCTACGATCATCAACAACGACGCGGTCCAGGGTGAGACTTTTCTCCCTGGACAGATCTTCGTGTTCGGCTGCTTTGCATCAAGGGCCAATTAAGCAGCCATTTGGAGCAGATCGAAAGCAACGCCCACGCCATCGGTCAGATTTGGAAGTTTAAGCTATCGGCCGATATCTGCGGAGACTTGATCTTCGACGGATTCGAGCCGCAGCCAAGCGCCGACTGTCTCGATGGGCATGATCTAGCTCTGCGGCGAACAAAGGTCACGGAGGCCGCACCAGTATCCGCTCCGACCCTTAATCCGGGGCCGGATTCGCCGATCGAGGACGAGTGGTTGGACACCGTCTCGGGGGCTACAGTCTCTATGGCGATCGAGCCGAACTTCATCCCTGTCCTTTGCAAAGACCTCGACTCCAGGGTGCCGGACTCCTCTCCGGACTCCGAACCCTCCGCGCCCTTGCCAATCGAATCCGATTGGGCGCCCGTTATGGAGTTCACGGCCGCAGACATCTTTCAGCACTCGCCCTTTGGCGACATCATGAATTCACTAAAGTCTCTCTCTTTATCCGGAGAGCCCTGGCCGGACTACGGACAGGAAGGTTGGGATGCGGACGACGAAGAAATTCAACGCCCACCCGCCACCCACTTTGTAGCCACTGTCGATGATTTAACCGACATGCTAGACTATGACTCCGAAGACATCGACAGTATGGACGACGATGCCGGAGACGACCAAGACCCAGCGCCTACAGGGCACTGGAAGGCCACCTCGTCATATGACATATATATGGTGGACATCCCAAAAGATGGGAACGACGATGGAACAACGGAGGATGACCCCTCCAAGAAACAGCCGAAGCACCGACGGCAGCGGCGCCGCTCTAAATCCCGCCACAATAAAAACGGTGATTCCGGCACGGGAGATAATAACACCCTGAACAGTGCCGAAGAGAACCCCCTGCAGCAGGACTCAGCGCAGGAGGAGGGAGAAGAAAGTCCGCACGACAGTGCGGCAGAAAGAGAGGTTGAGGACGATAATTATGCGCCTCCCTCCGAAGATGAGGCAAGCCTCGACGACGACGAGTTTGTCGTGCCTGAGGATCCTGCCGAACAGGAGCGTTTCAAACGTAGGCTCATAGCCACGGCAAGCAGCCTCAAGAAAAAGCAGCAACAGCTTAGAGCTGACCAAGACCTGCTAGCTGACAGATGGACTGAAGTTCTTGCAGCCGAAGAGTATGAACTCGAACGCCCCTCCAAAAGCTACCACAAACGCAGGCCGTTGCCTCGACTAGAAGAGGAAGCACCCAAGTCACCAGCGCATGACATGGCAGACCGGCCACCCCGTGGCCGCGACAGAGAAGCCTCTCGGCCCTCCGCTCAAGCCACACCCGGCGCGCTCAAAAAGTACCAAGGCACGGAAAACACGCCGACTTGCGAGATATATTGGAGGATAAGGCAAAACATACAAGATCGATCTACGGATCGCGTGGCGCCCAGCAATGCGGGATGATTACCGTCACGCGGACACAAGCAAAACCGGCCGGGCGAACACGATGACAAAGCTCATATGAGCTACGCCGTGATATAGCCCAATACAGAGGCGCCACACACCCACTATGCTTCACAGATGAAGTAATGGATCATCAAATCCACGAGGGCTTCAAGGCCGTAAACATCGAATCATACGATGGTACCACAGATCCCGCGATCTGGATCGAGGATTATCTCCTCCATATCCACATGGCCCGCGGTGATGATCTACATACCATCAAATACCTCCCACTCAAGCTTAAAGGACCAGCTCGACACTGGCTCAATAGCTTGCCAGCAGAATCAGTTGGTTGTTGGGAGGACCTGGAAGCCGCATTCCTTGATAACTTTCAGGGCACATATGTGCGACCACCAAACACCGATGACCTTAGCCACATAATTCAGCAGCCAGCAGAATCGGCCAGACAATTCTGGACTCGGTTCCTTACAAAGAAAAATCAAATCATTGACTGTCCGGATGCAGAGGCCCTTGCAGCCTTCAAACATAACATCCGCGACGAGTGGCTTGCCCGACACCTAGGACAGGAAAAACCGAAATCTATGGCAGCCCTCACAACCCTCATGACTCGCTTTTGTGTGGGAGAGGACAGCTGGCTAGCTCGAAGCAACAACTTGGCCAAACATCCTGATAGTCTGGATACCAAGGACACCAATGGCAGGTCGCGTCGCAACAAGAACAAGCGCCGCATTAATGGCGATAATACTGAAGATACGACCGTCAATGCCGGATTCAGAGGCTCTAAACCCGGTCAGCGGAAGAAGCCATTCAAAAGAAATACCCAGGGCCCGTCCAACTTGCACCGCATACTCGATCGCTTGTGCCAAATACATGCCACCCCTGAAAAACCAGCCAATCACACCAACAGGGATTGTTGGGTGTTCATGCAAGCAGGCAAGTTAAGTGCCGAACTCAATGACAAGGGGCTGCATAGCGATGACGAGGAAGAGCCCCGGCCGCCAAACAATAGAGGACAGAAAGGTTTTCCCACACAAGTGCGGACGGTGAACATGATATACGCAACCCACATACCCAAAAGGGAGCGGAAGCGTGCACTACGGGACGTATATGCGATAGAGCCAGTCGCCCCAAAGTTCAACCCTTGGTCTTCCGGCCCAATCACCTTCGATCGAAGGGATCACCCCACTAGCATCCGTCACGGCGGCTTTGCCGCATTGGTTCTTGACCCAATTATTGACGGATTTCACCTCACCAGAGTCCTGATGGACGGCGGTAGCAACCTGAACCTGCTTTATCGTGGATACGGTCATAAAATGGGCATAGACCCTCAAGGATTAAACCTACAAAGACGACCTTTAAAGGCGTCATACCGGGTGTAGAGGCCAATTGTACAAGCTCAGTCACACTCGAAGTGGTCTTCGGATCTCCGGATAACTTCCGAAGCGAAGAGTTAATCTTTGACATCGTCCCATTCTGCAGCGGCTATCATGCACTGCTCGGACGAACCACATTTGCAAAGTTCAATGCGGTGTCGCACTACGTATACCTCAAGCTCAAGATGCCAGGCCCTCGAGGAGTAATCACGGTCAATGGAAACACCGAACGCTCTCTCCGAACGGAGGAGCATACGGCGGTCCTTGCGGCGGAGGTGCAAAGCAGCCTCTCACGGCAATTCTCGAGTCCGGCCACTAAGCGTCCGGACACCGCCAAGCGCGCCGGAGTAACCTGCAACAAGACCACAGCACGATTCAAGCACGGTAGCAATCCGCCCCAACCCCAGCCCTCGCGAAATTGCGAAGGTAGTATTACGCATACATAATTACGCCCGGAGATACCATGGGCATATGGGGAGGGCAAGACAACGGCACGCCAAGAATGCGGCTCGACTGCACTAGGGGCTCCCGTTTGTGTCACTTCTTTTTTCTTTTTTCTTTTTCTTCCTTTTTTTTTACTTTCAGGACTCCGTCTTTGAGAAGTCCTGTCCAGCACTCGAATCGCCGAACTGACGATGCAACAGCCAGGGAAGCGGAAAGCCACGTCGAGTGTTCAGGTGGTCTCTATTACAAGCATTATACCTGTTTTACATATCATCAAGCAGCTTACCCCTGGAGGGGGACATGTTAGATAGTCCCATCCCTTGCTTATCGCACTATTTGTATCGTTCTGCTTCCATTGCAGTACCTTTTTGAATAAACAATACATAGCTTTTGCTTATTATTGCTCTACTTCCTTTATATATACATATGTTCATTACACGACATGTTGCAACCGTACACTTTGGTATGGCCAATACACCAGGGGCTCAAGTATCCCAAAATTATGGTGTGATAAGTCCGAACACTTTCACAACTGCGGCACCCCGAACTTATATCATTATATGAATTGGCTCCGAATCATGTCTTGGGTCAATAGTTGGGTTTGCCCGGCTCCGTGTTTTGGTACCTTACGTTCCGCTATATCGGCTAAGGTAGCACCGGAGAACCATCTGCGATTGTGCCCCAGCTTATCTTTGGGTCGAGCACCTCGATGGAAAAGCTAAAACTGACCGTCATGATAGGGCGAGAGCGATCGTTGTTTGAGAGGTTTTTGGTCCCTAAAGACTTATGCCGCTTAGAGTGAGGAACCGAATTGTCCGCCAAGGCGTGGATAGCGCGCCGAACTTGGTCTTCCGAATACTAGGGGCTTCACGAAATTTAAAATTATAGAATTCTATGGCTAAGTGAGAGTGTTCAAGCATTATAGGTCCTGTTGCCTTGTTCGTTGTGTTGGCGCCTCCTAGATGGACCCAAAATGGGAACAAGAGTGCTCAAGTTTATCCCTAACACCCCAAAGACTGTGGCATGGGGGCTGAAGCCAACGACTTGCCATCTCTCAAATTTGATAAACGGCCGCACATAAGGTAATATTTTAAATTAATAAGCGTTACTTAGCGCATATGAACAAGTTTTCAGCGTACAGGATAACAAATGCGAGTTAAATTACATCCCTGGAGCACTCATCCACTATTCGGCGGGCACCCTTCAGGAGGCCCTCATAGTACATTTCGGGCATCCGATGCTCATGGCCCTTCGGTGGCCCGTCCGTCACAAGCCTCTCCGCATCCATCTTCCCCCCGTGCACTTTAGCACGGGCAAGGGCCCGACAGACACCTGACGGAGCGCTTGATGACTTCAAGCCGCGGACAGGCATCCACCAGCCGCTGCACCAAGCCAAAGTAGCTCCCGGGCATGGCCTCCAATGGCCACAGCCAGCCGCACTATAAAGCCCTTCATGGCCTGTTAGGCGACCTTATGGAGCTCGACCAACTGCTTCAGCTGGTCGCTCAGGGGCACCGGATGGTCGGCCTTAGCATACTGAGACCAGAACACCTTCTCCGTGGAGCTCCCCTCCTGGGTGCGGTAGAATGCGGCAACGTCAGACGCACTACGGGGCAAATCTGCGAATGCTCCTGGAGAGCTCCGAATCCGGGTAAGTAATAGGTAATTCACTCTCACATGCTTGCTTTGCATAAAGAATGCCTTACACGGTGCTATCTTCTTTAAAGACTCAATTTCTTGGAGGGCTTTTTGGGCCTCGGCCTTAGCAGCTTTGGCGCTCTCAAGAGCCGAGGCGAGCTCGGACTCTTGAGTCTTCGACTCACGCTCCAAACTCTCGTGTTTTTCCACGAGAGCTTGGAGCTCTTGCCGTACCTTGGCCAGCTACGCCTCCCACTTCTCTCGCTCGGTGTGTTCCGCAGCCTCTTTGTTTTAGGCCATGGACACCGCTTCCTTCAGGGTCACCACCTCGTTCGTGGACCCTGCAGTACCCAAGTTATTCCTGTTATTTTTTGCAACCAAAGCCTTTTCTATAAGGTATTTCTTTAATAAGTTATTACTTACCTTCCTTGTCCTCGAGCTCCTTCTTGGCTTGTCCGAGCTCGTTCTCGGACCGCTCGAGGTTCTGCTTCAATGCATTGACCTCTGCGGTCGGTCTGGCGGAGGTCAGCAGCGCAACCTGCATTCCCATATTGACATACTTATGTTAGACTCCTGCGTATATCTTTTTAGATCCTTAGTCCGGCTTTTCTTTCCGAACACCGAACTAAGCATCAGGGGCTATTGTCTATGCGGTTATATTTTTTACATATTCTAAAACTTACCTCAAAGCCTGTTAGAAGGCTGGTACAGGCTTCGGTCAGTCCGCTCTTGGCGGACTGAACTGTCCGGATCACCGCACTCATAACAGTGCGGTGCTCCTCCTCGATGGAAGCGCCGTTAAGCGCCTCCTGTTAGCTATCCGGTGCCTCCGGTTGGACGGAGGACACCGGCGTCTTACCCTTCTTGTGAAGGATCCGCTGTCCGAACTCCGGAACCGCTGATGGTTCCGGCATGGAGTCTGGACGAGGGTCGGTCTTAGAGCCCCTGGGGATCTTGCCCCCCGCGCGCCTGGAGCCCGGGAGGTCGCCTTGTGGCACCTCCTGCGCTACCTCCTCTTGACCAAGCCCCCCTTGGGGCCCCGCCGCGGCATCGCCCGCAGCGTGAGGCGAGGAGGCGGTCGGAAGCGAGGTACTCTCCATTTCCGACGAGCCCAGGGACCCGCTCGATGAATTGGCGAACTCGCCCTTGGGCGGGCTGCACGGTTGTTCAACATTAGAGAACACTCTGCAATAATAAAAAACCATGGGTATCCGGACACTTACGATCTCGCCAGGGGCTTGGCCCTTGTAGGCCAGTCCTCCTCGTCGTTGTCGACGTTGGTGGAGAAGTCCGGAGGAAGGGTTCTTCCCTTCTTGGACCCTCCGGCCTCCCCAGCTGGGGCGGCCTTCCTTTTCTTCTCCTCCCCCGCTGGGGGAGGAACTTCTTCTTCTTCCTCCTCGTCTTCAGGAGAAGATTCCGCTTCGGAATCTGACAGCACCTGGCGTCGGGAGCTCCTTCGAGTTCCCATGGCCTCCTTCTTGGCCTTCTTCTCCGGCACCACGTACGGCGCCGGAGCCAGCAGCCCCGTCAATCGGGCGTCCGCTGGGTCTTCTGGCAAAGGGGCCGGACAGTTAATCTGTCCGGACGTCTTCAGCCAGTCCTGTCAAAGATTAGGGAGTTTTAGATCCCATGTAGAGTCAATCTATGAAAAAAGAGTCCCGTAAAGGGTAAAATAACTTACCTCGCCGCTGGGCGCCGCGAGCTGTATCCGCGATCTTTGGTAGCGGATGTTGGGGCTTCGCGCCTTGAACAGCACCTTCCAGCGTCTTCGTATGTAGTGTCGAAGAGCCGGCTCAAGGTTTGGTGTTGTGTCGGATCGAACTCCCACAAGCTAAAAGCCCGTTGTTGGCATGGGAGGATCCGGCGGATGAGCATCACCTGGATTACGTCGACCAGCCTAAGATTCTTGGCCACCAGGTTTCGGACGCATGTTTGAAGTCTGGATGTCTTGTCTGAATTCCCCCACGTCAGGCCCGTCTCTTTCCATGACGAGAGCCGTGTGGGAAGCCAGATCTGAATTGGGGCCGCCACCCATTTGGTGTTGCGGGCTCGGTGATGTAGAACCACCCGATTGCCACCCCTTTATTGTCTCCACGAAGGCGCCTTGAGCCATGGGACTTTGGCCATCTTGCCAACCATGGCGCCTCCGACTCAACTTGACGGCCGCCCACTACCTTGGTCGGATGTTGAAGATCTTCAGCCATAAGCGAAGTGCGGCTGGATGCAGAGGAAAGCCTCGCATACCCACGATAAACGCCGAGATGTTGAGGATGAAATTGGGGCCAGGTCGTGGAAGTCCAGGCCGTAGTAGAACATGAGCCCCGGACAAAGGGGTGAAGAGGAAAACCTAGTCCATGGAGGAAGTGGGGAGAAACACCACCCTCTCACGGGGCCGAGGGACGGAATGAGCTGCCCCTCGTCGGGAAGCCTGTGCGCGATGTTGCGGGACAAGTATCTGGCCTCCCGCAGTCTGGCGATGTGCCCCTCCGTGACGGAGGAGGCTATCCACCTGCCTCCCGCTCCTGACATGATTGGAGAAAGTTTGAGGTGGGATGTGCGGACTTGGGCGCTGGAGCTCGAGTGCGCGGAAATGGATAAGCAAAGGAGGAAGAATGCGTAGGTGAAAAGGTGGATCCTTATCCCCTTATATAGATGGACGAAGCTATGCGTCCCCCACCAGCCTGGTAAAACTCGCTTATTTCCCAAGCGCCGTAATCAATGGCGCGGATGGGTTACCCACGTCCGTATTGATGAGAATCCCGGAATAAGGGGGCACGATCTATGCTTTGATAAGACGTGCCAAGGAAACCGCCTCGCTAAACACGCTGAGGTGGGAACAGTAAAAAAACGATTCATATAAAAGCCTTGCCGTGGTGTGATGTCACGCCGTGGAATACGTCAGCAGATCTGTGCAAAAATTATTCTCTCTACGGTGTTATGTGGAACTTGTTTTGCAGAGCCGGACACTATCCTTGTGTTCAAAACCTTCTATGAAGTATTCAGAGGAGGAACCCGCCTCGCAATGCCGAAGAAAATCAACGCGCCGGACTCATCGTCATTGAAGCCTGGTTCAGGGGCTACTGAGGGAGTCCCGGGCTAGGGGGTGTCCGGATAGACGGACTATCGTCACGGCCGGACTCCAAGACTATGAAGATACAAGATTGAAGACTTCGTCCCATGTCCGGATGGGACTTTCCTTGGCGTGGAAGGCAAGCTTGGCGATACGGATATGTAGATCTCCTACCATTGTAACCGACTCCGTGTAACCCTAACCTATCCATTGTCTATATAAACCGGAGGGTTTTAGTCCGTAGGATGAACAACAATCATACCATAGGCTAGCTTCTAGGGTTTAGCCTCCTTGATCTCATGGTAGATCTACTCTTGTACTACCCATATCATCAATATTAATCAAGCAGGAGTAGGGTATTACCTCCATCGAGAGGGCCCGAACCTGGGAAAAAACATCGTGTCCCTTGTCTCCTGTTACCATCCGCCTAGATGCACAGTTCGGGACCCCCTACCCGAGATCCGCCGGTTTTGACACCGACAATCCTCCTTCTTCTTTTGCTCCTGTGTTTCTTATTTTACTTCAGGTGTTTCGCCGCACGTGTCACCTTCTCTGCGAGGCATGAATAGAACAATGCTAAAAATGAGATGACTAGCAAATTAGATCATTCTTTATCGCCAATAGAACAATGCCTCTTGCTAGTAATATATAATAAGAGTAGAGAGTAGAGGATATGGCACTGGGCGGCCGTGTTTCGTGCTCCTCCGTCGTACTCTAGTGAAAAACTTGAGTGTACCGCACGGTTCTTTGCTCCTCCTCAGGTCGTCGGCACATTTATACGAGCAGTCAAATCACAAGGCCCCGCCTTCCAGCAGTAATGAGCCGTCAAATCCCAAAGGCCCTCGCCTCTCGTGAAAAGGACCAATCTAGACTGCCCCGCCCTCTAGCCTTTTAAAAAATGTATACATTTGTACAGTAGTAGTATCGATGGATTGCGCAATGGAGCAAAACTAACAAGATGTAATTAAAGAAAAAAGGTGGTACATATAGAGAGCGCTCGTCGCCAAATTATGCATATACTATATGACACTACCCACTATGAAGGTACTAGTAACATAGACTAGTAACTAGTCTATGCTACTCTCCACTATGACCAGCCAAAGTCGAGGCGCGGATACCAACGAGGGCCTGGTTGTGTCTATACTTGGAAAACTCACCCGACTGCATGCGCACCAGGCAGACGAAGCTCGTGTCGTGTTGGTGCCGTGTGCGGCCTGCACATTAACCAAAACCTCACACCTCCATCTTAGCCTCCACGTTTTAAACTTCTCAATCTCAAGGCCAAGGAGCAACGTGAAACCTATGATCGAGCCAATCGGATGGTTGAGAACACTACAATTTGTAGCTACATATGTGTGTGTGAGAGAGGAAGAGTGCGTGCGTACACCTCTTCTCAGAGTACAAGTGTATGTGGGTGGCATCGACCTAGGGACTAGTGATGGTGCGTGCGAGAAGTCCCAAGAGATAGGTGTAATGCGTCTGAAAAAAAGACTAGTCTATAGCTCGCCACAAGGATATTCCTATCGAATGCCAAGCGTAAGATATGTATCCGACAATGCAAGTTTTTGCACGTACACATCAGTAGAAAAAGAACTAGTACTATGGCATATGATACACCACGGCCGAGAAAACATGCCAACGTTACGCCATCCGAGAATAGTGCCGCACTTCGAAACTAGAACCGTCAATAAATTTTGAGCGCGTCTCGTCACATTCCAAATTACTACTACTACCACGCTATGTTTAGTTGCAAACCTGTTCACACCGATCACAACCTAAACGGTTTCCCACTTAGGAGCGTACTAGTAGTACTCGCTTATAAATACTACTATGCTAAGATGACTGCACATTCCTCCTCAACTCCTCATCCACAAAAAACAATCAAGTAAATCAAGCCATGGCCAGCGTGAGTTCTGGGTCGAGAGATTTCCACCAGGGAGAGGTGAGCATGGAAGAGGAAACACGAGAGATGTCCCGCCTCGCTACGAAAGCAGCCGACATGTCTAGCCGCGTAGCAGTAGCAGCACAGAGGTCCCGCCGCGCCGCCGAAGCAGCACAGAGGTCCCGCCGCGCCGTCGATGTAGCAGACTGGTCCGGCCATGCCGTGGAAGCAACATAGATGTCCTGCCGTGCCGCTGAACTAGCACGGAGGTCCCGCCATGCCACGGCAGCCTAGGAAAATTTCTCGCGGGCAGGCGAGGACTCTTACAGGCGCATGCGTGCAATGGTCGATAGCCAGATGGATCAGATCTCCGGCTGGGCGAGGTTGCAGGACGAGGCTACCAGCGTCATCCGGCAACTAGGGGAAGGCAATGCGAAGCTTCGGGGTCAGCGTGACATGCTAAGGGCGAAGATCGCCGGAAGGGCGAAGCAGGCGGAGGAGACCGCTGCCTTGTTGCAGAGGACGGGCGTCATCGTCAAGAAACTTATGGACGAGAATGCCATGCTCCGCATCGAGCGCAACAAGCTGGTGGGGGAATCCGTGGATGCTGCCAAGCAGCGTATTAAGGACATGAAACTGATGAAAGAGATCATCGCCCGCCGCGAGAACTAGTCTCTGCGACCTGCAGCGCATAAAGAAAGTAGAGATCAGCGAGCCAGATTGTTGTATGTGTCTTCCTTCTTCTTTTGCCGTTATGTATTTCGGGCGTAGCCGCATGTGGCTTTTTAAATTATCTTCCTAATTATGTAAGACAATTATTATCCACTCTCGTCGTCCTTATACATATTCAGCAGTCTTGCTATAAGTCACATTAGATGCTATATAGGTCCGTCGGATCTTACATCAAGATCCGTGCAAAACTTTCTTTTTAGATTTTCTTTTTTCTTTCTTAAATCTCAGTCGAGTGAGACATTGCCACGCGATTAAACGAAGGCTCGGGCACCATTAATGGAGACCTTGGGAGAGAGGTGTACGGCAGATGGAGGTCAAAGGGCTCTCCTCCCGATAAGCACGCGCAGGGGTCTGATCGCACGCCTCTCGTACTCAAATAGCTACCCTGCATGGCGCCTCCTAGCTAATAAAAAAAGGGGACGCGTGGCGGCACGTAAATGGTAAATAGAACGCCCACAGTTTCAGTAATAGTTGTGTTTCCGATTGTAACGTGACAGCACTTGTTCCAAAATGACTTTGTTGATTGTTAATGTGTGCGCCTTCGCAAATTGGACAGCAAAATTACCACAGCATGTTGGTGCCATGTCATGACACCAAGCCAAGTTTCATAATTTTCATGTGTGTTTTAGATTTACAGGAATTAAAAAACCAAGTTCCAGCCGAGCCATGACGCCCAGATGTTTGAATTTCATTCCCATTTCTGGCATGGGACCTAGAAAGTTACCCGAGGACACACATGTGATTTTTGAACCAGCTTTGATGCACTAGAGCATATGCTTGTATTTAAAATTTGAATTATGCACATAAAGGTGACACGTTCCCTCTCAGAACCACGAGCCTTCTTGAGAGAAGCTCCGGTTTGCAAAAAGCTTATACCAAAACTTGTTCCTATTCTGCAATTTTTTTACCACAGCATGGTAGTACCATGACATGACACCATGCCAAGTTTCATGATTTTCAGGTGTGTTTTTGATTTACAGGAATTTTAAAACCAAGCTTCTCAATGTTCTCGGTTGAACCATGATGCCCAGATGTTTGAATTTCATTCCCATTTCTTGCATGGGACCTAGAAATTCACCTGAGGACACACATGTGATTTTTCAGTCAACTTTGGTGCATGGGAGCATGTGCTTGTAGTTCAAATTTGAATTATGCACATTAAATGACCAGAAACTCAATTAATGTATAAAAAAGGCCAAACGAACCCGGAATAATTCCAAAATTTAATAGGGCACTCATATAGTTCCATGTTGCCTATTTAAAGAAAATCAGGGGGGATGCAGCGTATATTTTTTCGCACACAAAGGTATAAACAAATAAAGAAATAAAGAAATTAGCATACCTATTTAATTCTTGGGTCCTTATTATTTATGCCACTAGTTGTGAATCACTACTCAGTTTTGCCATTATAAGTTACAACTACTCAAAAAATGCCATCGATCCGTGAGATGCCTACTCAAAAATGCAATTAGATATCTAAAAACTGACATCGTTAAGTTAGATGTTTGCTCAGAAATGCCATTAGGCATTGTTATTTTCACGTCAAACCCGTTGGCCATGTTACATGAGAAAAATAAGCCGATTCTCACAATGATAAGTTAATGGTGTCCAGTACAACACACCCCTCAAATAAAACTAAGCACCCTGGAATTCTTTGACAAAACTAAGCACCCTGAAATTCTTTGACAACTAAACTGTTGGCTATATGATGTTGGCTATATATATTGTACGTATATAATGTCAAGAAACGAGTGGTAGTACTATACCAACTAAAAGATGAAATGTATGAAATATAACGAGAACAAACATAACATAGTTCTGCCGGGGGCTCAACACAACACACCCCTCAAATAAAACTAAGCATGCCAGAAATTAAACTAAGCAACTAATCCGGTAGAAACTGCATTACAACCACCATGAGCAACGACACTGCCACCTTACTCGGAGTCCTCGTCCACGTCCTCGACTTCGTCCTTGTCCCTCTTCCTCTTGGGCGATACTTCTTTGCTTGAACCGCACACTTGGCTCTTGCTCTTCATCCAACCCTTGTAGATATGGAAACAAAGGTAGCCATCCATTGCACCGTAGTGGATGTGTTCTATATCTAGTACATTCCACTGCCATGCATGACGATGAAATGTGTACGGAGGTTTCTCTAGTTTACCGTACGAAGGATGAACCATGGCTGCTGCCAGGGTCAGCATTGAAGGCTGAGAGGAGGACACCAGGCTCGCCTTCTGGAGATAGAAGGGCTGGCCTACAACAAGGCCTATCCGACCCAGGATTTCCTTGTCATTCCTAAAGTCTACAGTAACGAATTTGACTCGGCCTCCCTTGAGGAACTTCTTAAATTCCTCGCACTCAACATCGGCATGGCATATGTGGTAGATCAAGCATAAGTCATGCACGCAGACCTAGATCACGGCGGGCTTCTTCTTCTCTGCCTCCTTTAGTTTCTTCTCGCTTCCCAGGACTATGGTGTACTCAACATCTAGCCCAGCGACCCACTCATCATTTGAGTTTTCGAACATGCGTTTGAAGCGAGCAAGGCATTCTTTCACCGCTATGCGGAAGAGCGGTGTAGATGACGTCGAACTCATCGCCGGTGATGGTTCTAACCTTGTACTCACCGCCGATCATGGAGATTTTGGACGCCATGGATTTGGGAGGAGGTTAGGATTAGTGGAACTGTCGTAATGTGAAAGGACGGGATGACTAGGAGCGGTTTATCGATTGTAAAATGTCAAGTGGGGGGGGGGGGGCATGCGAATGGCAGGGTAGTGGCTTGCCCGGTGGATAAATGGATTCATGCACAGTACTATGGGGGCCCAATTTTGATGTCATGTCAAGTGTCGGGAAAATTACAGGTGATACGAAGCTTTCCATTCTCCCATGATACGGGCTTCCGAGAGCCCTTGGATCTGAGATCGAACGGTTGCATGGTGTGATTCTAGACCTATGGGTGAATATCCTATCCTGGAGGGTTATTCTGCAAATTTTCAGCAACTTAGCATGTGACTGTTCGATCTTAGATCCAAGGGTTGCGAGCATCACGTATCATGGTCGCGCCTACCACGACCGTCGCCTCGCTCGCGCGGTCGCGCCCTTGGAGATTTAACACGGTGCGTTAGGCTATCTGATGTTGGCATGTCATACATAGTCATCACTTAGTCACTCATACAACAAGGTTAGCTATAAGGTTGGCTATAAGAGTATTTTTTGTTTACTTCTCTCTATCTCTTTCTACGTAGTATTTATTGTATTTGCCAAGGAGTGACCCCTTCCAATGAAATGGTGCTTAGATGAGGTGCTATGGGCATTAAATGGCTTAGCAACTCAAGTCCCCAATGCATAGGTGCTTAGTTTTTTGTTGCTAAGTTTGCTTCATCTAGGTACACGCGCTTATCACCGTTTCTTCCTGGGGTCACCAAACTAGTCTCTCTCTTCTTAATTAACTTGCCACATCAGACTTTATGCATATGTGGCAGGCTTAGCACCTGTAGGATCAAGTACAATAGTGGGCTATAAGCCCGCTTTACATGACATTTTTGCATATGTGGGGGAAAGAGGCAAGGAAAATGTGGAGGAGTGGGCTCTCAAGCAAGAGCCAGCCTCTACATGGTGGAGCATCGGGAGAGGCACCTGTATGGAGGTGGTCAGGAATCGGGAGACTCACGCCGGTCGTAGCGCCGCAGTTAAAAGGATAATGGCAAGTCAAATCACTGGGCCCCACCTGTCCAGAAGTAACTCGTTGTCAAATCACACAGCCCTACGTTTGCAGCAGCCTACTCCCTCATCTTCTCGCGTCTCTATCGAACCGACTAGGTGGAACTGCCCCGCCTACCGCGCGGGAAAAGCCCCGCCCTCGACTCTTAAATAGTACAGTATATTAATTTTGTATCCATGGATTGCGCCATGGAGCAAAGCCTCCAGAATACGGCGGTACACATGTACGGAGTATACAACACGCCCGTCGCGTTCGCTTCGCACCCCAGACGGTCGGTCGGTCTAGCACGCCGCTCTACGAATGGAACGCGCGTCATATTGCGTTTGCACACACATGTGGGACCGCAATTGAGAACCGACCATAGGCACACTCCCCGGCCCCGCAAGTCGAGTGAGTTAATAGAAGAGAGAGACGAGCGATAGTACTACTAGAGAAGTGTTGTAGGAGTACATACGTTGGTACCTGGACGATCCCTGCAAGACACGGAAGATCAGTTCGTCCATGCATGTGACCAGACTCCATTAGACACGCCTGGATTGGCTATCATCTACATATCGTGCAGGCTGTGTTGTATAGGGCTATAGTTCTGGTGAGAAATCTAAAAAAAGGTTTCTTGTCATCTCGCAAAATTAGGTGTCATGTGCTTCGGATCACTGCGAGGGTTAAACAGCGACAACTGAGTTGGGCTAGTCATTGGGAGCACATGCATGAAGACTACTCGGCTGCCATCTAGGTCAAGCTGGCTATGTTAATTAGGACATCTATCGACGGACCCCTTTTCTACGAGTTTATCTTTAATTTGAGCTTTGATCCTCGTCTAGTTTGTCCGTCGGGATTCATCTTGTCTCCTTTGGGCAGTGAGGTTATGATTTCTTGTCATGTGGCATTTTTTCGTGTTATATGTTATAATCCGGTGCTTCAGATCAAAATGACGACAACTGCGCCTCCGGGGCACGTGCATGAAGCCTTCTCGACAGTCATTGCTGAGGTCAAGCCGGCTCCGGCTGGTAGACAAAAGAAAACTAGTACTCCACTATATAGGCAGGAGCCTCCGCGCTTGCTTGCTAGTGTTGCTCTCTTCACACAGTCTCGTCCTCTCCAGATCTAAACACGACAGCGGTGGCCACACTCTCTCTCTCTCTCTACTCACCGTTGGTCACAGATCTAGCCGGATCCTCTCCGCCGGGGAAGGTGAGAAGGTGCAACGTTCACGCGGTCGTCCTCGGCGATGGCTCTTACCCACTTCTGGCGCGTCCTGATCAGCGTGCCTTGCTGTTCTCTCCCAAGCATCGCTAGCGAGGGAGGGCCTCCCACCCCTTCTTCCTCACTACCGTAGTATGGGCAGATCCGGCCTCCCGCCGCGCACCTAGCGACATCCCGGCGACCCTCAGGTATAACTTCCTTCGAAACCGGCCTTGCTCTACTTCTCGAGCTCCTGAGGTCGCTGCATTTGTATCTTTTACTATTTCTCAGGGCCTCTCATGTAGATAGGATCGATCGGCTGTTCGAAAACCACCTAATTTTTTTTACTGTTAAGAGGTAAAACTAGTTCATGCACTCGAATCTAGTAGTACTTGGTTCAAACAAGGAAGAAAGGGGTGGGGGTGGGGGAAGATTGGTTACCTGAATCTAGGACATGGTCAAAAGAGGAAATAATGGGGGCAAAAAGTAGCAGAGACTGGCTATCCAACTGGTCTCTAGGTCTAATAGGGAAATAAAGGGAACGCAGTACAAACTCAATATAAACCCGATCTATTGGTTGAAAAAGGAAAGAAAGTGGGGACTCGGGGATGCTACCTCTTGAGCACTGCGTTGGATTTCCCCGAAGAGGAGAGGATGATGCAGCAAAGTAGCGTAAGTATTTCCCTTAGTTTTTGAGAACCAAGGTATCAATCTAGTAGGAGACCATGCACAAGTCCCTCGTACATACACAAAATGATAGCAACTCGCAACCAACGCGATTAGGGGTTGTCAATCCCTTGACGGTCACTTACGATAGTGAGATCTGATAGAGATGATAAATAATATTTTTGGTATTTTTGATAGATAGATGCAAAGTAAAAAGTAAAAGCAAAGTAAAAACAAAGCAAGTAAATAAAGTGATAGAGATTGATATGATGAGAATAGACCCGGGGGCCATAGGTTTCACTAGTGGCTTCTCTCAAGAGCATAAGTATTCTACGGTGGGTGAACAAATTACTGTTGAGCAACTGACAGAATTGAGCATAGTTATGAGTATATCTAGGCAATGATCATGTGTATAGGCATCACGTCCGAGACAAGTAGATCAAAACGATTCTGCATCTACTACTATTACTCCACTCATCGACCGCTATCCAGCATGCATCTAGAGTATTAAGTTAAAAACAGAGTAACGCCTTAAGAAAGATGACATGATGTAGAGGGATAAATTCATGCAATATGATAAAAACCCCATCTTGTTATCCTCGATGGCAACAATACAATACGTGCCTTGCAACCCTTTACATCCTTTGGTAAGGACACCGCAAGATTGAACCCAAAGCTAAGCACTTCTCCCATTGCAAGAACTACCAATCTAGTTGGCCAAACCAAACGGATAATTCGAAGAGACTTGCAAAGATAACTCAATCATACATAAAAGAATTCAGAGAAGAATCAAATATTTTCCATAGATAATACTGGATCATAAACCCACAATTCATCGGTCTCAACAAACACACCGCAAAAACAAGATTACATCGAATAGATCTCCACGAGAGAGGGGGAGAACATTGTATTGAGATCCAAAAAGAGAGAAGAAGCCATCTAGCTACTAGCTATGGACCCGAAGGTCTGAAGTAAACTACTCACACTTCATCGGAGGGGCTATGGTGATGATGTAGAAGCCTCCGTGGTGGATGCCCCCTCGTGAGCTCCTAACAGGCCCCAAGATGGGATCTCGTGGATACAGGAAGTTGCGGCGGTGGAATTAGGTTTTTGGCTCCTGTTCTGATCGTTTGGGGATACGTAGGTATATATAGGAGGAAGGAGTACGTCGACGGAGCGTCAGGGGGCCCACGAGGTAGGGGGGCACGCCCTCCACCCTCGTGACCGCCTCTGGCACTTCTTGGAGTAGGGTCCAAGTCTCCTGGATCACGTTCGGTTGGAAAATCATGTTCCTGAAGGTTTCATTCCGTTTGGACTCCGTTTGATATTCCGTTTCTTCGAAACACTGAAATAAGCAAAAAAACAGCAATTCTGGGCTAGGCCTCCGGTTAATAGGTTAGTCCCAAAAGTAATATAAAAGTGGAAAATAAAGCCCAATATAGTCCAAAACAGTAGATAAAGTAGCATGGAGCAATCAAAAATTATAGATACGTTGGAGACGTATCAGGTATCCCGAAGCTTAATTCCTGCTCGTCCTTGAGTAGGTAGATGATAAAAAGAAGAATTTTTGATGCGGAGTGATACTTTGGAATAATTTCAATATAAATCTTCTTACTTGTGATATGAATATTCAGATCCAAAAGATTTAAGACAAAAGTTCATATTGACACAAAAATAATAATACTTCAAGCATACTAATCAAAGAAATCATGTCTTCTCAAAATAACATGGCAAAAGAAAGTTCATCCCTACAAAATCATATAGTTAGGATATGCTTCATTTTCGTCACACAAAGATGTTCCCAACTTCTACACCCCCGATGACAAGCCAAGCAATTGATTCATACTCAAATAATCTCAAACTTTTTCAACCTTCACGCAATACATGAGCGCGAGCCATGGATATAGCACTATGCGTGGAATAGAATATGATGATGGGATTGTGTGGAGAAGACAAAAAAGGAGAAAGTCTCACATTGACGAGGCTAATCAACAGGCTATGGAGATGCCCATTGAGGGAGTCCTGGATTAGGGGGTGTCCGAATGGCCGGAATTGGCCTTTGGCCGGACTCCTGGACTATGAAGATACAAGATTGAAGACTTCGTCCCGTGTCCGGATGGGACTTTCCTTGGCGTGGAAGGCAAGCTTGGCGATACGGATATGTAGATCTCCTACCATTGTAACCGACTCTGTGTAACCCTAACCCTCTTCGGTGCCTATATAAACGGGAGGGTTTTAGTCCGTAGGACGAACAACAATCATACCATAGGCTAGCTTCTAGGGTTTAGCCTCTTTGATATCGTGGTAGATCTACTCTTGTACTACCCATATCATCAATATTAATCAAGCAGGAGTAGGGTTTTACCTCCATCGAGAGGGCCCGAACCTGGGTAAAAACATCGTGTCCCTTGTCTCCTGTTACCATCCGCCTAGACGCACAGTTCGGGACACCCTACCCGAGATTCGCCGGTTTTGACACCGACATTGGTGCTTTCATTGAGAGTTCCTCTGTGACGTCATCCTTTGGCCCGATGGCTCCTCCGATCATCAACGACGATGCGGTCCAGGGTGAGACTTTTCTCCCCAGACAGATCTTCGTATTCGGCGGCTTTGCACTGCGGGCCAATTCGCTTGGCCATCTGGAGCAGATTGAAAGCTACGCCCCTGGCCATCAGTTCATATTTGGAAGTTTGAACTACACGGCTGACGTCCGTGGAGACTTGATCTTCGACGGGTTCGAGCCATAGCCAAGCGCGCCGCACTGTCACGAGGGGCATGATCTAGCTCTGCCGTCGAACAGTGTCACGAGGGATGCAGACGACGAAGAAATTCAATGCCCACCCACCACCCACTTCGTAGCCACTGTCGATGATTTAACCGACATGCTCGACTTCAACTCCGAAGACATCGACGATATGGACGACGATGTAGGAGAGGAACATGAACCAGCACCTATAGGGCACTGGAGAAACACCTCATCTCACGATGTATACATGGTGGATACACCTAAAGGAAGCGACGACGAGGAACAACGGGACGCTACGAAGGATCATTCCCTCGAAGAGCAGTCAAAACGGCGACGTAAGCGCCGCTCAAAGTCCCACCTCGACAAAGACAACAGCCATACAGACCCAGCCATGGAGCAGGGCGAACCGGTGGACGACGAACATGCTATCGAGCAACCGTCTGAACAGGACAACCTGGATAAACAACCCGTCCCGGCGATGATAACATTCCGGACGATCTCACGCCGGACAAGTTGCTGGAGCAGAAGAACCTCCACAAAAGGCTCGTCGCCACTGCACGTAGCCTGAAAAAGCAGAAGCGGAAGCTCAAAACAGCGGAAGATGCACTCAGAATCAGATGGAGCAAAGTACTCAACACCGCAGACAAATACGGCGACAGTCACCGAACAAAGAGCTACTGAGGGAATTCCGGACTATCATCATCGGCCGGACTCCAAGACTATGAAGATACAAGATTGAAGACTTCGTCCCGTGTCCGGATGGGACTTTCCTTGACGTGGAAGGCAAGCTTGGCGATACGGATATGTAGATCTCCTACCATTGTAACCGACTCTGTGTAACCCTAGCCCTCTCCGGTGTCTATATAAACCGGTTGGCTTTAGTCCATAGGACGAACAACAATCATACCATAGGCTAGCTTCTAGGGTTTAGCCTCTCTGATCTCGTGGTAGATCCACTCTTGTAACACACATCATCAATATTATTCAAGCAGGACGTAGGGTTTTACCTCCATCAAGAGGGCCCGAACCTGGGTAAAACATCGTGTCCCTTGTCTCTGTTACCATCCGCCTAGACGCACGATTGAGACCCCTACCGAGATCCACCGTTTTGACACCGACAGCTACCCAAAGCGAAAACTACTTCCCGAATTTGATGAGGAGGCCGTGAGCCCCGCAATCAAAAACAAGGAGGCCACCCGTCGGATGGACGACCCCATGGCAAACAGAGAGCGGCAAACGGCACCGCACACAAGCCGCACGCGTCAACATGGGATCCGCGTGGTCTCTGGGAGGGAGCCGACACCTTATTAACTTTGCCTTGGCTATCCACTCCTGTTCAAGAAACGACTTTAAAGGGCATATATATATGAAATAAATGAATGAACAGCTTGTCCGGTTCAGGGACTACTTACTTGAGTATCTCTGGCGATTGCAGCTTAGTCCTGCGTCCTCGGTCAAGTCCGGACACTTCTCTTGTGATCCGAAGAACAATTTATACATCTCCACGGGCGTCATGCCCATAACATTTTGGAGAGCTCGTGGTCCCTCCGGATTGAATTCCCACAGGCGGAGGGGGCGATGTTTGCAGGGCTGAAGACGACGGATCGCCATAACCTGCGCCACTGCAACCAGATTGATCCTTCTTTCCTGGAGATCTCGAATACGGCCTTGCAGCGGGGGAACGTCCTTGGACGGCCCCCAGTCGAGCCCCTTGTTGACCCATGATGCCAGCCGCTGTGGTGGACCTGAGCGGAAGGCAGGGAGCGCCGCCCATTTGGTGCCCCTAGGAGCGGTGATATAAAACCACTCCCGTTGCCAACCAAGCTCCTCTTGAAAAGAGCCCTCGGGCCACGGAGCATCAGCACATTTGCTTATGACCGCCCCTCCACACTCCGCTTGCTGCCCCTTGATCATCTTTGGCTCCATCTTGAAGGTCTTGAGCCACAATCCAAAGTGGGGGGTAATATGGAGGAAGGCCTCACATACGACAATGAATGACGAGATATGGAGGATGGACTCAGGATTCAAGTCATGGAAATCAAGCTCATAATAAAACATGAGCCCCGCACAAAGGGGTCCGCGGGAAGCCTAAACCCGAAGGAAGTGGGACACGAACACCACATTCTCGCCGGGCTCAGAGTGGGAATGACCTGCCTGGAGCAGGCAGCCTATCGAGATCTCGCCGGTCGAGATACCAGGCGCCTCGCAGCTTTAGCACATCTTCTTCGTGATGGAGGAAGACATCCATCGGCCGTGCTGGTCAGAGCCGGACATCATCGAAAGTCCGAAGCGCCTGAATCTGAAGCTTTGGGTGTTGGAACTCGAAGCGCGAGGCGAACTCGATGGAGGGTGTAAAGAAGAAGAGGGCCTTGGTCTCATCATAAAGAGCTTGAATACCAAGAGCCCACCCCGTGGTCGATTAGGACTCGCCTTCGATAGAGAAGGCAGGCCAACGGGCATGGTTGGGTTACCCACGTCCGTATTGATGAGAATCCCGGAATAAGGGGGCACGATCTACGCTTTGATAAGACGTGCCAAGGAAACCGCCTCGCTAAACACGCTGAGGTGGAACAATAAAAACGATTCATATAAAGGCCTGGCCGTGGTGTGATGTCACGCCGCGGAATACGTCAGCAGATCTGTGCAAAAATTATTCTCTCTACGATGTTATGTGGAACTCGTTTTGCATAGCTGGACACTATCCTTGTGTGCAAAACCTTCTATGAAGTATTCGGAGGAGGAACCCGCCTCGCAATTCCGAAGACAATCAACGCGCTGGACTCGTCGTCATTGAAGCCTGGTTCAGGGGCTACTGAGGGAGTTCCGGACTAGGGGGTGTCCGGATAGCCCAACTATCATCATCGGCCGGACTCCAAGACTATGAAGGTACAAGATTGAAGACTTCGTCCCGTGTCCGGATGGGACTTTCCTTGGCGTGGAAGGCAAGCTTAGCGATACGGATATGTAGATCTCCAACCATTGTAACCGACTCTGTGTAATCCTAGCCCTCTCCAGTG
Organism: Aegilops longissima; assembly: GCA_021605205.1. Lineage (NCBI taxonomy): Eukaryota > Viridiplantae > Streptophyta > Magnoliopsida > Poales > Poaceae > Aegilops > Aegilops longissima. The sequence goes on from CM038681.1 coordinate 439,956,440, forward strand.
TCTATATAAACTGGATGGCTTTAGTCCATAGGACGAACAACAATCATACCATAGGCTAGCTTCTAGGGTTTAGCCTCTCTGATCTCGTGGTAGATCCACTCTTGTAACAAACATCATCAATATTAATCAAGCAGGACGTGGGTTTTACCTCCATCAAGAGGGCCCAACCAGGTAAAACATCGTGTCCCTTGTCTCCTGTTACCATCTTCCTAGACGCACAGTTCGGGACCCCCTACCCGAGATCCGCCGGTTTTGACACCGACATTGGTGCTTTCATTGAGAGTTCCTCTGTGTCGTCACCAACAGGCCCGATGGCACCTTTGATCATCAACAATGACGCGGTCCAGGGTGAGACTTTTCTCCCCGGACAGATCTTCGTGTTCGGCGGCTTTGCACTGCGGACCAATTCTCTTGGTCATCTGGAGCAGATCGAAAGCTACGCCCCTGGCCGTCAGGTCAGATTTGGAAGTTTAAACTATACGGCCGATATCCGCGGAGACTTGATCTTCGACGGATTCGAGCCGCAGCCGAGCGCCGCCGACTGTCTCGATGGGCATGATCTAGCTCGCAGCCGAATAAAGGCCACGAGGCCGCACTCGAATCCGCTCGACCCTTAATCCGGGCCGGATTCCCGATCGAGGACGAGTGGTTGGACACCGCCTCGGGGGCTTTAATCTCTACAGCGATCGAGCCGAACTCCATCCCTGTCCTTTGCGAAGACCTCGACTCCAGGGTGCCGGACTCCTCTCCGGACTCCGAACCCTCCGCGCCCTTGTCAATCGAATCCGATTGGGCGCCCATTATGGAGTTCACGGTCGCGGACATCTTTCAGCACTCGCCCTTTGGCGACATCCTGAATTCACTAAAGTCTCTCTCTTTATCCGGAGAGCCCTGGCCGGACTACGAACAGGAAGGATGGGATGCGGACGATGAAGAAACTCAATGCCCACCCACCACCCACTTCATAGCCACTGTCAAAAGTTTACACGACGTGCTCGATTTCGACTCCGAAGACATCGACGGTATGGACGACGATGTAGGAGACAACAATGAACCAGCACCTATAGGATGCTGGACAACCTCATCCCATGATGTATACATGGTGGATACACCTAAAGGAAATGAAGACGAGGAACAACGGGACGCCACGAAGGATAAATCCCTCGAAAAGCAGTCAAAACGGCAATGTAAACGCCGAACAAAGTCCCGCCTCAACAAAGACTCAGCCATAGAGCAGGGCAAACCGGTGGACAACGAACAAGCTATTGAGCAATCGTCCGAACAAGACAACTTGGATAAACAATCTGTCCCCGGCGAAGACAACAGTCCGGACGACCTCACGCCGGACAAACCATTGGAGCAAAATGACCTCCAGAAAAGGCTCATGTCACTGCGCGTAGCCTGAAAAAGCAGAAACGGAAGCTCAAAACAGCGGAAGATGCACTCAGGATTTGTAACATCCCAAATTTTGGAATGTTAATATAATTAATTGAATTGTTTGTTTGTTTGCTTGAGTGAATTAAACTTGAGTGAAATTTGAACCTTTTCAAAAACTTTTGAATGAGAGGGAATAAAATGACTTTCCCCTTCTCCGGTAAATTCAAATTCATCCTATTAAAATCAATGAGAGAAGATGACATGAATTCTTCAACTATAAAGAATTTGAACGGAGTTTTGCAATTTAATTCTTTCAAATATTTGCACTTGCTTCTCTATTTTTCTTCCCGAGAAATACCCGAAAATAAATTCTTGCAAGCAAGAAAGAGCGGAGGAAAATGACCCTCCAAAATCAGGGGCATTTTGAAAATATTTGAGCCAAGAAAAACCAAAGTTTTTATTTAAAATTATTTGCAAAAAGAAATAAAGCCTTTAGGGATTTTCTGAAAACATTTTTTTAGTTTTATTTTGGCCGTGGAATAATGCTCATCATCTACATTTTATTTTTCTGATAATTTTAGTATATAAAACTCTTTATTCGAATTGATTTAATTTCCTTTTTATTGTTTTAGTTTCCTAATTTTAAAAATAGGAATGGAATCCTTTTATTAGGAAAACCTGCTGGCCCATTAAGCACTTTCCTATTCTAGCCCAACAAGAGATCATCTCCTTCCTCTGTTTCCTCTCACGTTACAGAAGCTTTCCATGTCCATGGAGACAGGAAATCTCCACCTTCCCGATCTCCCTCGTCTTTCCATCCCAGCGCCTCCCGAGACCGCCTATAAAACCCCTCCCTCTCCTCATTCCATTTTTCCCATCACCACGCCTCCCTGCCCATAGCCTTCTCGCCACCGTCCTCCTTTTCCTGCCTAGAACGCCACCAGAGCTCTCCCAGAGCCCGACGCCAGGAGTGAGCAGCACTGAGGCGCCCAGCGCCACCTCCCAAGCGCCGACCCCTCCTCCGCCACCCCACCTCGCCGGCGACCTCGCCCCCTCGCCGAGCAGCCTCCACATCGCCGTCTCCTTCCTGCCATCTCTGCCTCACGTACAGGTAACTCCGTTTTCGTTTTCAGATTTATTCCCGTAACAGATTTAGTTCCGTTCTTGTTTAGCTTATAACTTTTGATCTAGAAGTCCAATGATGCTGATTCTTTTTGCGTTAGATCACAATTTTCTTGTAGTTTCCAAAATATATAATTTATCTATGTTTGGATTTATAAAATTGAGTTAGATCAGATTTAAATTAAAGCTTGTTTTGCTTATTCCGGGAGTTTAAAATAGATTTTTATTTGATTCTTTTTCCTACTGATCACTAGTGATCATATTTACCAGTGGTAAAAATTTCAAAATTGTTTGAGTATTTTAGCTTATTGTTTCATGTAAAACAAATTCTGTTTTAGTTCTATTCAATTATAGCTACTTTTTTCTATAGTTGTTTTTAAATTATTTTATTTTATATTTCAGAAAGTTTATGTTTGGTTTCTATTAGTTAAACAGTAGGTGTTCAACAAGTTTTTATATTTATTTTTATTTTGTTATCGTGAAATCAATTCAAGTTCGCTAATAACTTGCAATGGATTTCTCTACTTTTAACTCCCAATTGAAAATACTTTCAAAATAGCTTTATGAAAAAAATACTTTATTTTTTTCTTTGTCTTAACTAAATTTATATTTTATTCTCTGTTATTTTAGTGTTTTATTTTCCGTTAGACAAAACTATTTTTGTGAATGTTGTAGAAGAAGACTCCTAGTTTTATTTGAAGTTCCTTCGATTCTTATTCGCTCTCTCTTTTGTTTTGATTGTTAGTGTGAGTGCTTATGTGAATGATATGTTTGTTATATAGATTTCATCAGAGAGTGACGAGTAGTCTATCAAGTTATTTCTTGAGAACGATAATTCTTCTTCGTCAACATCACCGAGCAAGTTCACTTTGATCATTGCTTTCATACCTATGTTTTATTGCATTTAGTGGCATCCTTGCAACCACCCCTCAAGAGTGTTATTGAATCCTTGTAGTTGAGTAGTATGCATGAGGTAGCAACCCATCACCCTGTTACCAAGCCCGGACGTTATTTATTTTAATGCTACGCTATAGTAGACGGGTTTGGTATGAGTGCTCGTGGAGTGGTGTGAGAATGAAGGATTTCGCCAATGACGATAACTCCATGATGGCACCTGCAAGGACTGCATCTTCAAGGCCTCAAGACTTCAAGACTCGAGACAAGAATTCAATACACACTCTTGGGTGAAGGATGGTTGACGGGCACCTGGAGAAACCAGTGGTTGGCCGGATGCATGGAGAAGCGCCATGACATCTTGCGAAAGCTTCACCCAGACTCAAAGAGACGGAAGAATACTTCATGCCCGGAAGCTTACCTGCAAACCGCAAGTCATTATGGGCTCGCTTGGTTGACCTTAGTTGTGACTCTGGCTGGGGCGGTACTAGCAGATGTAGAACTACGGTAGGATGGGTTGAGTACCGGACAAAGTGGTCGAGGAACTCTTTGGAAGACCATGTTTGGTCATCTTGTTCTCAAACACTCTGAAGTGCGAGAACGTAAAGAGAGGGATCGAATCTTGCGGGTAAAGTGTACAAACCTCTGCAGAGGTTAAAACCTAATCGATTAGCCGTGTCCCGATTACGGACAATTTGAGCATCCGGACTGGATCTATCTCGGAACTCTCAACACCGGATTGATAACTTAATTGTGGGCAACATATGATGATTTTGGGCTATGAGACATCGGTTGGCGGAACCATGTCATGATAGAAAACTCCATAGTACAGACTTCATTTATTCCTTTGATGTAGGGAAAATAAAACCAGCTTTTACGCAAAAACCCTGCATACGAGCCACAAAGCCATATTGCATATAGTATAGTTTTATCATCTGTTCTTTTATTGTGATCTTGCCGTACATTCAATGTAATCGACCTACACGGCTGCAACGTATCATGTTGCGTATACTTTCTTCCGACGAGTAAGAATACGATGCAGGGGTTACGGTCTACACTCAACCTGCCGATGGCGTTGATGGGACTACACACCCGTTTGATTGTTTCCGCTGAGACTATTGAGGTATATATCAGTTTTACGTTATTTATACATGTGATTGCACTTTGATATATACATTGATGTAGTGTGTGTGCCAGCATACTGATCCAGGGATGGCACGGATACACAGAGGCTTGACCGTCTGAGGTCGGGTCGCTACAGGATTAGATGGAGCAAAGTATTCAGCACCGCAGATAAGTACGGCGACAGTCGCCGAACAAAGAGCTACCCGAAAAGAAAGTTACTGCCCGAATTCGACGAGGAGGCCTTAGAGCCCCGACAATTAAAAAGCAAGAAGGCCACCCGGTCGGATGGACGACCTCACGGCAAAAAGAGAGCGGCGAATGGTGCCGCACACAAGCCAATATGCGATCCGCCTAAGGATTCACATCAAAAGGATGGCCCAGTTAGGTCCATCTATGGGCCAAGAAAGCACGCCACAAAGCAATGCAACACGCCAAAATTCAAAACCATGGCACACCCAATATAGGGCGCCAGACACCCCTATGTTTCACCGATGAGGTGCCGGATCATGAATTTCAAATGATTCAAACCGTAAACATAGAGGCATACGACGGAACAACAGACCCTGGAGTCTGGATCGAGGATTACATCCTCCACATACACATGGCTAGAGGAGATGATCTCCACGCCGTAAAATACTTACCCCTTAAACTCAAAGGGCCAGCTCGGCATTGGCTTAAGAGCCTCCCCGAAAATACCATTGGAGGCTGGGAAGAGCTCGAGGATGCATTTCGGGAAAATTTTCAGGGAACCTACATCCGCCCTCCGGACGCAGACGATCTAAGTCACATAACTCAACAGCCCGGAGAGTCAGCCCGGAAATTTTGGAACAGGTTCCTTACTAAAAAGAACCAAATAGTCGACTGTCCGGACGCCGAAGCCTTAGCAGCTTTCAAACACAACGTCCGAGACGAATGGCTCGCCAGACACCTCGGCCAAGAAAAGCCAAGAACAATGGCCGCATTAACAAGCCTCATGACCCGCTTTTGCGCAGGGGAGGACAGCTTGCTGGCTAGATGCAGCACCAGCGACCCGAGTACATCCGAAATCAGGGATGGAAATGGGAAATCACGACGCAGAAAAGATCAGCGCCGGAATAAGGAAAATGGCCCAAATAGTACCGCGTCAACGCCGGATTCAATAGCTCTCGGCGAACAACAAAACACTGCCCTAAAGGATAATAAAGGACGAGCTATCCAACCTAAACAAGATTCGGATAGATCGTGCCAAATAGATGGTACCTCCGGAAGCCTGCAAACCATACCCACAGAGATTGTTGGGTCTTCAAGCAGTCTGGCCGACTTAACGCCGAACACAAGGGGCTCGACACACCAAGTGAAAGTGACGAAACCCAAAAGCAGCACTCCGGAAAACAAATGACTTTCCCACTAGAAGTCAAAACAGTGAACTCACTTCATGTGATAACACACAGCGCGGCACCTGCCATACCAGGACACCGTCCGCATAATGGGGATAGAACCTACCTAAATTCGCTATAGCAGCACTTCCTTCAAAGGAATGACGCCAGGCCTTCTTTATTATACAGGCTCTGTACCACTAGAGGTTGTGTTCGGTTCATCCGACAACCCCGTCATGAAAGCTCACTCCCCATCGCCCCATTCAGCAAAAGAGTTCTTAAGCACTACTAAGGCGATAGCTTTACGCCCGCTTTTACGCAATACCGCATTATGCATCTCTAACACTTAAAATGCCCGGTCCACGCGCATCATCTCGTTAAAAGGAAGTATTATGTCACTTGAGCACGGAAGAACGGGAGACTGCCTTGACAGCCCCACGCTATCCGGCTCGCTAGGCAAAGAACCTGAATCGGTCATTCAAACCCCGGACTCGGTTAGACGAGTCAGCGCCTACTAGCGCATACCACCATACGAGGGCCGCATACATGTATAACAAGAGACAATAAAGCTCAATTTTATTTAATTCTTCAACCGCACTCTGTTTATTTAATATTAAGTACACCTTTCGCACGACCCTTTTCTTTCAAACTAAGTTCCTCTCTTTACGATGAACAACGTGCTACACCCGTCCGTGATACGGCACAACGGGGACACAAAGCGCAGACGTGTAGTAGGGACCCGTTGCAAGGATTCTTTTCAGATTAAGACCTGCGTAAACCTTTTTTCACTGCCTCTTGTTGATATACATCCCCGGTTCCTTAATACAACCGAGGAGGAGGCTGGTGCTTTGGCATTGGCCGCACCAGAATTTTTATGCGTACCTAGACACTGGGGCTTAGGGCATTATTCTGCCCATTTTCATAAAGACCGAATACCTTAGGGAGTATTCGGCGTCTCGAGATTAGGCCTTGTATGCATCAGCTCCAATCATGTCTTTGGTCAAATGTTGGGTTGCCCGGCCCTGTGTTTTGCTGCCTTACGCCCGCTTTCACGGCTAATGCGGCACCAGGAGAACTATCGTGATTGTGCCCCGGTTCAGCCGGGCGAGCACCTCAATGAGAAAGCCAAAACCGATCTGTCATGATATAGCGAGAGACTGGTCAACCACTCGATGACTCACAGAATGTTTAGGATTCCTCCGCATTAGCGAAGGACCGGTTTTTGGTCGCACATACGCACTTTTGAATTCGGGAGAGTGCGGTGCCCCGGGGCTATATAGTAGCCCCACCCTCGAGCTCCTATGGCTAAGTGAAAGTGATAAAGCATTATAGTCCGGTTGCACGGTTTGCTACGCTATCACCTCCTTAACATGACCAAGACGTTGGATTAAGTGTGAAAAAGCGCTTTTTATTAAACACCCCGCACTATGTGCGTGGGGCTGAAGCCAAGGACTGCCATCTTTCAGGTTATATACACATATACATAAACGGCCGCACAGGGAGTAGTTTACTACTTGAACGCACAAGTATAAAAAGCACTCATATCACATTGAAACTTTGTTTTCACAAATCATACATGTCATTTAAACATAATATCCTTCGAGCATCGCGTCTCTATTAAACGAGCGCCGCAGGACTTCTTCAAAGTAGTGCTCGGCGTGTACTCGCCTCTGTCCAATCTCGGGATGCAACGTCGATGGCCTTCATCTCTGCCAAAGATGTCATGACACGGGCAAGAGCCATCCGCGCTCCCTCAATACACGCCGATCGCTTCATTGCGTCGACTGCTGCACCGCACCAAGAAACTGCTGCACTAAACCAAAATAGCTCTTGGTGGGGTCCGTCCGGCCACAAGTGAGTCAAGACACGCTTCATGGCAAATCCGGACAATCGATTCAGCTCGCCCATTCGCCAACCGATCGATCAGCGGCAGAGGACGCCCGGACTAAGGAATTGCGACCAATATAGCTCTTCCTTCAGGCCCCTTCGCCCCGGAAGTGCTCAACGCGTCCTGGCGCTTCGCCGCCAAGTCCAGATAAGCATCCTCTGAACTCCACAATTTATCCAACGAGCATACTTTGGATCTGATATTTCCTTCGCAGCGTAAACGGTTTTCCAGCCGCAATTGCCCGGCCCGACTCAGTTCCTCCTTGGCAGCTCTCAAAGCCGATTGGGCATTCTTGATTCGCGCGGCCTTCTTTAGGCCCTCTTGTTCCGCTTTGACGTTCCTTTTCAAGAACCGCAGCAGCGATCGGTAGTATTCCTTAACTTTTGGCCATATCGCCATCTCCTCTTTGCTTCGGCAAGGAGTAGCCCGCTCAGCTTCTAGCTCTTGACCGCCTTTACAGCGCGACACTAATTCTGGCTTGCTCTTTCGCTCAGCGAGTTCTGCCCGCAGCTCCTCCACGGCAGCGGCACCATCTGCATTAAGCATACAAACAGTAAGACATGGGCGTCAAGCTCCCTTACAAGGTGACCGCATAGAGGTCGATACCTTGTGACTCGTCAAACCGCTTATTGACCAGCGCGATGTCCGCATCCGCCTCGTCAAGTTGCCGCTTTAGTTCGGCATATTCAGCAGTCCGCTGGCCTTGGACGTCCGCCACCTGTTCAGGAGCGGCGATATGTTATAATGAGAATTTGATCCTCGGCACATTGTCAATTTTGACAACATACCAAGTCTCGGGGCTACTATCTATACAGGCGATTTTATATGCATAAGCGCCGAAGGTACATCATTTTTGCGTACCTCAAACCCCGTCAGTAAGCTTCTAACACGCTTCATGCAATCCGCTCTCCGCGGATGCAATTCTTTCAATCACCGTACCCATTAGAGCACGGTGATCCTCTGAAATAGCCGCTCTCCCGAGCAGATCCTTCGCTCCTCCGACCGCACGCCACTTGGCGCGGACCTTCCGCCCCGGGACTTGGGGGAACCCTCCGCGACGACACCTCCGGGTCGTCCGCCTCACATGAGGGTGCGATAGGTGGAGGCGTTTCGCTCTCCATCATCTCCGGAAGAAGATCCCCCGAAGACGAGCTCTGCTGACAAGGGCTGAAGTCCGGACTACAAGGTACAATTTTGGTTATCCTCATGAATAAATACAGGGATTTTCCTTATTTACAGGACCCCTTCTTTTTACTTACGGCTGGCTAGAGAGCTGATCCCCTTGGGGAAATAATGCGGCTGGGTTACTTCCCAGCGCCGGACTCTCTGCCGAAGATTCCTTCCCCCTCTTTGAGGCCTTGACCTCCGGATCTTCCGAAGCGGTCCTCTTCTCTCCTCGGAAGGTGGGACTCTTAACCCCTCCTTCCTTGATATCCTCCTTCGCAGAGGCGGTTGCTTCCCCGCTCCCCCCTTCGCCTTCTTAAAAAGGCGCGACCTTCAACATCTTGGTCAACATGGGATCCGGCGTGGTCTCTGGGAGGGGAGCCGGACACCTTATTAACTTCCTTGGCTATCCACTCCTGTTCAAGAAACGACTCCTTTAAAGGGCATATATATATGAAATAAATGAATGAACAGCTTGTCCGGTTACAGGACTACTTACTTGAGTATCTCGGCAATTGCAGCTTAGTTCTGCGTCCTCGGTCAAGTCCGGACACTTCTCTTGTGATCCGAAGAACAGTTTATACATCTCCACGGGCGTCGTGCCCATAAAATTTTGGAGAGCTCGTGGTCCCTCCGGATTGAATTCCCACAAAGCGAGGGGGGCGTTCTTGGGCTGAAGACGCCGGATCGCCATAACCTGCGCCACTGCAACCAGATTGATCCCTCTTTCCTAGAGATCTCGAATACGGCCCTGCAGCGGGGGAACGTCCTTGGACGGCCCCCAGTCGAGCCCCTTGTTGACCCATGATGCCAGCTGCTGTGGTGGACTGAGCGGAAGGCGGGGGCGCCGCCCATTTGGTGCCCCCAGGGCGGTGATATAAAACCACTCCGCTGCCAACCAAGCTCCTCTTGAAAAGAGCCCTCGGCCACGGAGCATCAGCACATTTGCTTATGACCGCCCCTCCGCACTCCGCTTGCTGCCCTTGATCATCTTTGGCTCCACCTTGAAGGTCTTGAGCCACAATCCAAAGTGGGGGTAATATGGAGGAAGGCCTCACATACGACAATGAATGACGAGATATGGAGGATGGACTCAGATTCAAGTCATGGAAATCAAGCCCATAATAAAACATGAGCCCCGCACAAAGGGGTCCGTCGGAAGCCTAAACCCGAAGGAAGTGGGACACGAACACCACATTCCCGCCGGCTCGGGAGTGGGAATGACCTGCCCGGAGCAGGCAGCCTATGCGAGATCTCGCGGTCGATACTGGCGTCTCGCAGCTTTAGCACATCTTCTTCGTGACGGAGGAAGACATCCATCGGCCGTGCTGGTCGGAGCCGGACATCGTCGAAAGTCCGAAGCGCCTGAATCTGAAGCTTTGGGTGTTGGAACTCGAAGCGCGAGGCGAACTCGATAGAGGGTGTAAAGAAGTAGAGGGCCTTGGTCTCATCATAAAGAGCTTGAATACCAAGAGCCCACCCCATGGTCGATTAGGACTCGCCTTCGATAGAGAAGGCAGGCCAACGGGCATGGTTGGGTTACCCACGTCCGTATTGATGAGAATCCCAGAATAAGGGGGCACGATCTACGCTTCGGTAAGACGTGCCAAGGAAACCGCCTCGCTAAACACGCTGAGGTGGAACAATAAAAAACGATTCATATAAAGGCCTGGCCATGGTGTGATGTCACGCCGCGGAATACGTCAGCAGATCTGTGCAAAAATTATTCCCTCTACGGTGTTATGTGGAACTCGTTTTGCAGAGCCGGACACTATCCTTGTGTTCAAAACCTTCTATGAAGTATTCGGAGGAGGAACCCGCCTCGCAATGCCGAAGACAATCAACGCGCTGGATCGTCGTCATTGAAGCCTGGTTCAGGGGCTACTGAGGGAGTTCCGGACTAGGGGGTGTCCGGATAGCCGAACTATCATCATCGGCTGGACTCCAAGACTATGAAGATACAAGATTGAAGACTTCGTCCCGTGTCCGGATGGGACTTTCCTTGGCGTGGAAGGCAAGCTTGGCGATACAGATATGTAGATCTCCTACCATTGTAATCGACTCTGTGTAACCCTAGCCCTCTCCGGTGTCTATATAAACCGGATGGCTTTAGTCCATAGGACGAACGACAATCATACCATAGGCTAGCTTCTAGGGTTTAGCCTATCTGATCTCGTGGTAGATCCACTCTTGTAACACGCATCATCAATATTAATCAAGCAGGACGTAGGGTTTTACCTCCATCAAGAGGGCCCAAACCTGGGTAAAACATCGTGTCCCTTGTCTCCTGTTACCATCTGCCTAGACGCACAGTTCGGGACCCCCTACCCGAGATCCGCCGGTTTTGACACCGACAGCTACCCAAAGCGAAAACTACTGCCCGAATTTGATGAGGAGGCCGTAGAGCCCCCGCAATCAAAAAACAAGGCGGCCACCCGGTCGGATGGACGACCCCATGGCAAACAGAGAGCGGCAAACGGCGCCGCACACAAGCCGGCACGCGATCCGCACAGGGATTCGCATAAAAAAGATGGCCCTGTTAGATCTATCTACGGGCCAAGAAAGCAAGCTCTAGTAAGCAATGCAACACATCAAGTATCCGAACATCACGGTACACCTAAATATAGGGGTGCCGCACACCCCCTATGTTTCACCGATGAGGTGCTGGATTATGAATTTCCAGCGGGATTCAAGCCCGTAAACATAGAGGCATACGATGGAACAACAGACCCCGGAGTCTGGATTGAGGATTACATCCTCCACATACACATGGCTAGAGGAGATGATCTCCACGCCATAAAATACTTACCCCTCAAGCTCAAAGGGCCAGCCCGGCATTGGCTTAAAAGCCTTCCCAAAAACACCATTGGAAGTTGGGAGGAGCTCGAGGATGCTTTTCGGGCAAATTTTCTAGGGACCTATGTCCGACCTCCGGATGCCGACGATTTAAGTCACATAACTCAACAACCGGAGAGTCAGCCCGAAATTTTGGAACATATTCCTTACTAAAAGAACCAAATAGTCGACTGTCCGACGCCAAGCCTTAGCAGCTTTCAAACACAACGTCCGAGACGAATGGCTCGCCAGACACCTCGGCCAAGAAAAGCCAAGAACAATGGCCGCATTAACAAGCCTCATGACCCGCTTTTGCGCGGGAGAGGATAGCTGGCTGGCAAGATGCAGTACCAGCGACCCAAGTACATCCGGAGTCAGGGATGGAAATGGGAAACCACGACGCAGCAAGGACCAGCGTCGGACCAAGGGAAACAGCCCGAAGAGCACGGCAGTCAACGCCGGATTCAAAAGCTCTCGGCAGAATCATAAAAAGCTGCCCCTTAAGGATAACAGCAACGAGCTATCTAACTTAAACAAAATCTTGGACAAGATATGCCAAATCCACAGTACTCCCGGGAAGCCTGCAAACCATACCCATAGAGAATATTGGGTCTTCAAGTAGTCCGGCAAACTCAACGCCGAACACAAGGGGCTCGACACACCAAGCGAGGACGATGACGAACCCCACAAGCAGAGCACCGGAAAACAAAAGAATTTCCCACAAGAAATCAAAACAGTAAACTCACTTCACATGACAAAAGGGAAAAATAGAGCGGCGCCCATAGAGGTACACGCCATACGGCCTATCCCGGAGGAGTCCCGCCACTGGTTGTTAAAACCAATCACCTTCGACCATCAGGATTACTCTAGAAGTATACGGAATGCATGTTGGACTGCCTTGATATTAGATCCGATAATTGGCGGACTCCAATTTACACAAGTCCTAATGGACGGCGGCAGTGATCTAAACCTGCTATATCAGGACACAATCCGCAAAATGGGGATAGACCCAACCAAATTTCTCCACAGCAACACTTCCTTTCAAGGGGTAATGCCAAGCCCATATGCCCATTGTACGGGCTCTCTACGGCTAGAAGTTGTGTTCGGCTCACCCGACAACTTCCGCCGCGAAAAGTTAAACTTCCACCTCACCCCATTTACAAGTAGCTATCAAGCACTATTGGGACGCGAAGCTTTCGCCCGCTTTAACGCAATACCGCATTATGCATCTCTTACACTTAAAATGCCCGTCCACGCGCATCATCTCGTTAAAGGGAAACATCGAGGGTTCCTCGAGTCCGAAAATTGTGCGGTTGCCTTGACAGCCACACAATACACCGCTTCACCAATACAAGCACTTAGACAGGTCGTCCGCACCCGGACACGGCTGGATGAGTCCGCGTAAACATACAAGGGCTTACTAGACGATACCCCGTATAAGGGGCTCCAGATGCACAACAAGAGACAATAAAGCTCAATTTTATTCATTTTTTGAATTGTACTTCGTTTATTTAATATAACGTACATTTTCGCACGATCTTTTTCAACCAAGTTCCTCTCTTTTACAGGTGAACACCGTGCTACACCCGTCCAGGATATGACACAATGGAGACACAGGCGCAGACGTGCAGTAGGGACCCGTTGCAAGGAATCTTTTCAGATTAAGACCCTGCGTAAACCTTTTTTACTGTCTCTTGTTGATACACATCCCCCGGTTTCTTTCTATAACCGAGGAGGAGGCTGGCGTTTTGGCATAGGCCACGTCAGAATTTTGCGCGTACCTGGACACCAGGGGCTTATTACCAAGGGCGTTGTTCGGCCCGTTTTCATAAAGACCGAATACCTTAGGGAGTGTTCGACGTCTCGAGTTAGGCCTTATATGCATCAGCTCCGAATCATGTCTTTGGTCAAATGTTGGGTTCGCCCGGCTCCTGTGTTTTGCTGCCTTACGTTCCGCTCTATCGGCTAATACGGCACCAGGAGAATTACTATGATTGTGCCCCGGTTAGGCCAGGTGAGCACCTCAGTAGAGAAAGCCGAAAACTAACTGTCATGATATAGCGTGAGACTGGTCAACCACTCGATGACCCACTGGAATCTTTAGAATTCATCCGCATTGACGAAGGGTCGTTTCCCGGTCAGGCACATACATGCCCCGAATTCGGGTGAGTGCGGTGCCCCTAGGGGTAGTAGCCCCACTGTCGAACTCCTATGGCTAAGTGAAAGTGATAAAGCATTATAGTCTGGTTGCCTAGTTTTCTGCGCTATCACCTCCTTTGTAGGACCAAGACGTTGGATCAAGTGTGAAAAGGCGCTTTCTGCAAACACCCCCGCATTATATGCGTGGGGGCTGAAGCCAAAGACGGCCATCTTTCAGGTTATATACACATATACATTAACGGCCGCACAGGAGGTATTTTAATTCTTGAAGGCACAAGTATAAAAAGCTTTTACATTCCATCAAAACATTGTTTCACAATAATACATGTTATTCATAATATCCTTCGAGCATTGCGTCTCTATTAAACGAAGCGCCTGCAGAACTTCCTCGAAAATAGTGCTCGGCGGTACTCGGCTTCCGTCCAATCTTGGGATGCAACATCGGTGGCCTTCATCTCCACCCAGTATGTCTTGACACGAGCAAGAGCCATCCGCGCACCCTCTATGCATACTGACCGCCTCATTGCTTTGATATGCAGCACCGCACCAAGGAACTGCTGCACCAAGCCAAAATAACTCTTCGGCTCGGGCCTTTTCGGCCACAAATGAGTCACGACATCCTTCATGGCAAGTCCGGACAATCTATTTAGCTCCGCCCATTCGGCCAAACGATCGGTTAATGGAAGTGGACACTCTGGATTACGGAACTGCGACCAAAAAAGCTCTTCCATCTCGTGATCCTTTTGATCTCCGAATGTTCTGCCGCGTCTGCGGCACTCGCCGCCAAGTCCAGATAAGCATCCTCCGCACTCCACAGCCGGTCCAACTAAGCATATTTAGGATCCGTGAACTTCCTCCGAAGGAGAAAGGGCTTTCCAGCCGCGATATCTCCGGCCTGACGTAGCTCCTCCTTCATAGCTCTCATCGCAGAGCGAGCATCCTTGGCCTCGGTTGTGGCCTTCTTCAGGTCCTCTTGCTCTGCTCGACCTTCTTTTTCAAGAAGCTCGCAGCGGTCGGTAGCATTCTTAAACTTCACGGCCATCTCGGCCATTTCCTTCTTGCTTCGGCTGTGAGCAGCCTGTTCGGCTTTTAGCTCTTCGGCCGCCTTTAAGGCAGCCGCATCACTTTTTCTGGCCTCCTCCTTGGCTCGGGCAAGCTCCGCCTGAAGGTTCTCCATGGCAGCGGCACCATCTGCATCAAGCATACATGTTGTAAGGCACGGGCATCAAGCTTCCTTACCAGGTGTCTGTGGAGAAACTGCATACCTTGTGACTCGTCAAGCCTCTTATTGACAAGCACGATGTCGGCATCTGCCACGTCAAGTTGCCGCTTTAGTTCGGCAAATTCATCAGTCCGGCTAGCCACCGGATGCTCCGCCACCTACATAGGAAGGGCGACATATTATAGCTGGGATTATGATCCTCGGCACGCTGTCATTTTTGACAACGCACCGAGTCTCAGGGGCTACTATCTACACAGGGCGCATCTTATATATGCGGAACCATCAAAAGGTACATCATTGCACGTACCTCAAAACCCGTCAGTAAACTCCTGGCGGCCTCGTATAACCCGCTTTCATGGACGAAATTTTTTCAATCACCGTACCCATCAATGCACGGTGATCCTCTGAGATAGTCTCTCGCCCGAGCAGATCCTTCAACTCCTCCGACCGTGCACCAGGAGGTGCCGGACTCGTCTGATGGCCTTTTTCGAAGGCCGGACACGGAGGGCTTTGGGGGGCCCTACGACCGCCCCCCGCCCCTGCCGGATTCGGAGAGACCCTCCGCGACGACACCTCAGGATCGTCCGCCTCGCTAGGAGGTACGGCAGGGGGAGGCGTTCCGCTCTCCATCATCTCCGGACGAAGATCCCCTGAAGACGAGCTCTGCTGAGAAGGGCTGAGATCCATGGTAAACTTTCGGTCATCTTCAGAAATAAAACAGGGATGTCTCTTATTTTAAAACTTCCCTCTCTACTTACGGCTCGCTGGAGGGCTGATCTCCTTGGGGAAATAGTGCGGCCGGGGCATCTCCGGCGCAGACCCTCTGGCAAGATTTCTTCCCCGCTTTGAGGTCTTGGTCTCCGGATCTTCAGAGGCGGTCCTCTTCTCCCTTGGATGGAGGGATTCTCGATCCTCCTTTCTTGATAACCTCCTTCATGGAGGCGGTAGCTTCCTTGTTCCCCCCTTCGCCTTCTTCCAAAGGCGCAGCCTCCAGCATCTTGGTTAACACGGGATCCGGCGTGGTCTCAGGGAGGGGGGCCGGACACCTGATCAGTTTTGCTTTCGCTATCCACTCATGTTTAAGGGACAACTCTTTTAAGGGCAAGTTTATAATAAATATACGGATAGCATGTCCGGGTAAGGACTACTTACTTGAGTATCCGGGCGATTGCAGCTCAGACCTACGTCCTCGTTCAAGTCCGGACACATTGCTTGTGATCCGAAGAACAATTTGTACATCTCCACGGGCGTTGCGCCCATAAAATCTTGGAGAGCTCATGTTCCCTCCGGATTGAACTCCCACAGGCGGATGGGGCGACGTTTTCAGGGCAGGGTGCGACGAATCAGCATGACCTGCGCTACTACGACCAGATTGATCTCTCTCTCTCTAGGAGGTCTCGAATACGGCCCTGCAACAAGGGCACGTCCTTGGACGGCCCCCAGTCAAGCCCTTTATTGACCCATGACACCAGCCGCGGTGGAGGACCCGAGTGAAAGGCAGGTGGCGCCACCCATTTGGTGCCCCTGGGAGCTGTGATATAAAGCCACTCTTGTTGCCATAGACTGAGCTCCTCTTGAAAAGAGCCCTCAGGCCATGAAGCGTCATCATTCTTGCTTATAACAGCCCCTCCGCACTCTTCCTGTTGCCCCTTGATCATCTTCGGCTCCACCTTGAAGGTCTTGAGCCACAATCCGAAGTGAGGGGTAATGCGGAGGAAGGCTTCGCATACGAAGATGAACGATGAGATGTGGAGGATGGACTCCGGATCCAAGTCGTGAAATTCCAGCCCGTAATAAAACATGAGCCCCCTCACGAAGGGGTCCTTCGGGAAGCCTTGCCCCCGAAGGAAGTGAGACGCGAACACCACGCTTTCACCGGGCTTGGGGGTGGGAATAACCTGCCCTTGGGCAGGCAGCCTATGCGAGATTTCGCCGGTTAGATACCTGGCATCTCTTAGCTTTAGGACGTCTTCTTCCGTGATGGAGGAAGGCATCCACCGGCCTTGAAGGTCGGAGCCGGACATCATCGAAGGTCCGAAGCGCCTGAATCTGGAGCTTTGGGTGTTGGAACTCGAGGCGAGGGGCGGATTCAATTCAGATTGAGAAAAAGGAGCGGGGCCTTGGTCTCTTTATAAAGAGGTTGAATACCAGGAGCCCTCCCCGTGACCGTTCGGGACTCGCCTTCGATAGAGGAGGCGTACCAACGGGCATGACTGGGTTACCCATGCCCGTATTAATGAGAATCTCGGAATAAGGGGACACGATCTCTACTTTGACAAGACGTGCCAAGGAAACCGCCTCGCTAAACGCGCTGAGGTGGGACAGTAAAAACGACTCGAATAAAGGCTTGGCCGTGGTGTGATATCACGCTGCGGAATACGTCAGCAGATTGAACTTGTGTAAATATTATTGTATCTACGGTGGTATGTGGAACTTATTTTGCAGAGCCGGACACTATCCTTGTGTTCAAAATCTTCTATGAAGTATTCGAAGGAGGAACCCGCCTTGCAATGCGAAGACAATATGCGCGGGACTCGTCGTCATTGAAGCCTGGTTCAGGCTACCGAGGAGTCCTGATTAGGGGTGTCCGGATGGCGGACTATGGCCTTTGGCCGACTCTGGACTATGAAGATACAAGATTGAAGACTTCGTCCCGTGTCCGGATGGGACTTTCCTTGGCGTGGAAGGCAAGCTTGGCGTACGGATATGTAGATCTCCTACCATTGTAACCGACTCTGTGTAACCCTAACCCTCTTGGTGCTTATATAAACCGGAGGGTTTTAGTCCGTGGGACTAACAACAATCATACCATAGGCTAGCTTCTAGGGTTTAGCCTCTCGATCTCGTGGTAGATCTACTCTTGTACTACCCATATCATCAATATTAATCAAGCAGGAGTAGGGTTTTACCTCCATCGAGAGGGCCCAACCTGGGTAAAAACATCGTGTCCCTTGTCTCCTGTTACCATCCGCCTAGACGCACAGTTCGGGACCCCCTACCCGAGATCCGCCGGTTTTGACATAGACATTGGTGCTTTCATTGAGAGTTCCTCTGTGACGTCATCCTTTGGCCCGATGGCTCCTCCGATCGTTAACGACGATGCGGTCCAGGGTGTGACTTTTCTCCCCAGACAGATCTTCGTATTCGGCGGCTTTGCATTGCGGGCCAATTCGCTTGGCCATCTGGAGCAGATTGAAAGCTACGCCCCTGGCCATCAGTTCAGATTTGGAAGTTTGAACTACACGGCTGACGTCCGTGGAGACTTGATCTTTGACGGGTTCGAGCCATAGCCAAGCGCGCCGTACTGTCACGAGGGGCATGATCTAGCTCTGTTGTCGAACAGTGTCCTGGAGGCCGCACCAGTGTCCGCTCCGACCCTTAGCTCGGAGCCGACTGTGCTGATCGAGGACGGGTGGCTGGACACCGCCTCGGGGGCTGCGATCTCTACGACGGTTGAGCCGTACACCTACCCTGTCCTTTGCGAAGCTCGTGACTCCAAGGTGTCAGACTCCTCTCCGGACTCCGAACCTTCCGCGCCCCTGCCAATCGAATCCGATTGGGCGCCGATCATGGAGTTCACCGTCATGACATCTTTCAAAGACTCCCTTTGGCGACATCTTGAATTCACTAAAGTCTCTCTCTTTATTAGGAGAGCCCTGGCCGGACTACGGTCAGCAAGGTTGGGACGCAGACGACGAAGAAATTCAATGCCCACCCACCACCCACTTCGTAGCCACTGTCGATGATTTAACCGACATGCTCGACTTCGACTCCGAAGACATCGACGATATGGACGACGATGTAGGAGAGGAACATGAGACAGCACCTATAGGGCACTGGAGAAACACCTCATCTCACGATGTATACATGGTGGATACACCTAAAGGAAGCGACGACGAGGAACAACGGGACGCTACGAAGCATCATTCCCTAGAAGAGCAGTCAAAATGGCGACGTAAGCGCCGCTCAAAGTCCCACCTCGACAAAGACAACAGCCATACAGACCCAGCCATGGAGCAGGGCGAACCGATGGACGACGAACATGCTATCGAGCAACCGTCTGAACAGGACAACCTGGATAAACAACCCGTCCCCGACGAAGATAGCAGTCCGGACGATCTCACGCCGGACAAGTTGCTGGAGCAGAAGAACCTCCACAAAAGGCTCGTCGCCACTGCATGTAGCCTGAAAAAGCAAAAGCGGAAGCTCAAAACAGCGGAAGATACACTCAGAATTAGATGGAGCAAAGTACTCAACACGCAGACAAATATGGCGACAGTCGCCGAACAAAGAGCTACCCAAAGCGAAAACTACTGCCCGAATTTGATGAGGAGGCCGTAGAGCCCCCGCAATCAAAAAACAAGGAGGCCACCCGGTCGGATGGACGACCCCATGGCAAACAGAGAGCGGCAAACGGCGCCACACAGCAGCCGCACGCGATCCGCACAGGATTCGCATAAAAAAGATGGCCCAGTTAGATCTATCTACGGGCCAAGAAAGCAAGCTCTAGTAAGCAATGCAACACATCAAGTATCCGAACATCACGGTACACCTAAATATAGGGGTGCCGCACACCCCCTATGTTTCACCGATGAGGTGCTGGATTATGAATTTCCAGTGGGATTCAAGCCCGTAAACATAGAGGCATACGATGGAACAACAGACCCTGGAGTCTGGATTGAGGATTACATCCTCCACATACACATGGCTAGAGGAGATGATCTCCACGCCATAAAATACTTACCCCTCAAGCTCAAAGGGCCAGCCCGGCATTGGCTTAAAAGCCTTCCCAAAAACACCATTGGAAGTTGGGAGGAGCTCGAGGATGCTTTTCGGGCAAATTTTCAAGGGACCTATGTCCGACCTCCGGATGCCGACGATTTAAGTCACATAACTCAACAACCCGGAGAGTCAGCCCGGAAATTTTGGAACATATTCCTTACTAAAAAGAACCAAATAGTCGACTGTCGGGACGCCGAAGCCTTAGCAGCTTTCAAACACAACGTCCGAGACGAATGGCTCGCCAGACACCTCGGCCAAGAAAATCCAAGAACAATGGCCACATTAACAAGCCTCATGACCCGCTTTTGCGAGGGAGAGGATAGCTGGCCCGAACCTGGGTAAAAAAATTGTGTCCCTTGTCTCCTGTTACCATCCGCCTAGACGCACAGTTCGGGACCCCCTACCCGAGATCCACCGGTTTTGACACCGACACCCATCAATTGATGTCAACATGAGGAGTAGGGATTGCCATGCAACGGATGCACTAGAGCTATAAGTATATGAAAGCTCTACAAAAGAAACTAAGTGGGTGTGCAGCCAACTTGCTTGCTCACGAAGATCTAGGGTGTCGGTGCGGAGACGACACCTATGGGATCACAAGAATCCCTACTACGGTTGCGGGGCGCGGGGTCGTGAGAAGAGCAGATCAAACAGATAGCACACGGGTTCTTTACCCAGGTTCGGGCCGCGAGATGCGTAAAACCCTACCCCTGCTTTGGTGGTTAGCTTATTTGCGTTCTTGAGCTAGCTATGGGGCGTGAGGAGCTACAAAAAGCCGAATCCCCCTCCTGGTCGCCTTGGGCCTCCTTTTATAGGGAAAGGGGTTGCCACAGTGGCGTCTGAGGTGGACGAATCTGATCATACGAGTTTATCCTCGCATTACATGACAAGGCGCCATAAATGCGTCTTGCTTAGGTGTCCTTGCTTTACCGGGACAAGGAGAGCCAGTCTCGTCGCCGCCGCTTCCTTTTATGCTGACACGCTGCCCAGCGGTGCCTGTGGTGCCATGTAGGCGGCAGCAGTGAGGTGGCGCCGTGGTGGAGTCTCCACGAAGGTTCGCTTGCCGCCACGCAGGTGCCTGCCCAACTGGTTGGGTCGACAGCTGCATGGTGGAGGCTCGATTGGCGCGGGCCCGATGGTGGCCCTACGGGTGTCCTTGGCAGGGGCCTTGCCGCAGCCCCTGCACGGTTTGCAGGGCCCCGGCAAGGTCTTGCATGGCGCTGCTATCATCCCCCTGCAAGGCTCTTGCCGGCGGGCCTCGTGGTCCTCCTTGGCCGGGATCCCGCCAAGGGTCGTCATCTTCGATAGTATGTATCTGATCTTTGAATGTCTTCACAAAGATCTGCATGCCACCACGGGGATGCCTCCCGAATCCTTTGCCCCATGGGGGGGGCAGTGGACTCAAAGGTGATCCGCTCCGTGGGCGTGGGGCGAGCCGCCCCGGCAAGGGCCTTGCCGGGTTTGCTAAAACCGCCCCCCGGCAAGGATCTTGCCGGGGGAGTCTGCTTCGTCCCTTTGCTCTTTGTGGTCTTGGTCTTGGCGTCGCTCTGCTCCTTTCGGGCTTCGGCCTTACCTTGGCTTACCTTCCTTGCCTTGCTTTAGCGTGGCGGCGCCTGTGGCTCAGACTGCCCGTGCACAGTTAAAAGGTGTACCCCTCTTTTTGTACACCGACATAGGGCATTTTGAGGAAGCCCATCATTGGAATATACAAGCCAAGTTCTATAATGAAAAATTCCCACTAGTATGAAAGTGACAAAATGAGGGACTCTCTATCATGAACATCTTGGTGCTACTTTGAAGCACAAGTGTGGTAAAAGGATAGTAGCATTGTCACTTCTCTCTTTTTCTCTCATTTTTTTGGGACTTTTTTTTGCCTTGCTTTCTTTTCTTTTTTTTCTTTTTTTTCGTCCGGAGTCTCATCCCGACTTATGGGGGAATCATAGTCTCCATCATCCTTTCCTCACTTGGGACAATGCTCTAATAATGATGATCATCACACTTTTATTTTTCTTACAACTCAACAATTACAACTCGAAACTTAGAATAAAATATGACTCTATATGAATGCCTCCGGCGGTGTACCGGGATGGTGCAATGAATCAAGAGTGACATGTATGGAAAATAATGCATGGTGGCTTTGCCACAAATACGATGTCAACTACATGATCATGCAATGGCAATATGACAAAAGTAATATATGTCATAATAATGATGATGGAAGTTGCATGGCAATATATCTCGGAATGGCTATGGAAATGCCATGATAGGTAGGTATGGTGGCTGTTTTGAGGAAGATATAAGGAGGTAGGGGGGCGCGCCCAGGGGGGCGCCCTCCACCCTCGTGACCTCCTCTGGCACTTCTTGGAGTAGGGTCCAAGTCTCCTGGATCACGTTCGGTTGGAAAATCACGTTCCCGAAGGTTTCATTCCGTTTGGACTCCGTTCGATATTCCGTTTCTTCAAAACACTGAAATAGGCCAAAAAACAGCAATTCTGGGCTGGGCCTCCGGTTAATAGGTTAGTCCCAAAAGTAATATGAAAGTGGAAAATAAAGCCCAATATAGTCCAAAACAGTAGATAAAGTAGCATGGAGCAATCAAAAATTATAGATACGTTGGAGACATATCAGGGGATAAGTCAACAGAGTAAGTCCAGCACTAGATTTGCTAGCCTCACACAGTATAAGGTGGCTATATACCGAACAAAAATGGGACCAACCCAGATATCCTCTTCTGATGTTTGTTGCCCCGAGCCGCTCTGATGTAATGCCACTGGTAAAATGTAGCAGTCGCACTGTTAAAAGTAAGGACATGTTAAACCAATGTTATTTTCAATGTAATGCCTCCATTAATATGAATCAATGGCACTTTTTTTCATGTCCTACTAAATTTCCCATTAAGACAAGTTGCTTCTTTTCCTTAGAGATGCAACTGTCCTGGTCCGCCTACTCTCCAGGAGCTTCACGACCAACCTTGATGTTGCTCAATTTTATTGCAACTAATGAAGAAGGAGCTCTGTGGGTTTTGTTTTCTGATGGAAATGGAACTAGGGCTGGAGCCCTTTTCTTAAAAAAGAAGAAGAAGAAGCTGCTAGCTCATGGGACATTGCTTCATTTTAGCTAAACTGCACCAAAAGGTCCCATGAATTGAATCATCCATACTGGTGACTGGTGTCATCCCTTCTACGATGGCGTTGCCTACAGATATGGTTCCCATCACGAGGTATGTTCCTTTTTGGTATGACCGTTTGCCAAAGATTCTGCATGTTGATCCTGCTCTTGTGCTACTGTTTTGGCACTGCCATGATAAAGCAGTAATGTTGTTATTTTGCACCTTAATCTAGTGTCACTATTAATTTGAGGAAATGTTTTGGCACCGCTAGTGCCACTGTTTTTTATATAATGAAAGAGGGGGTTCCCTCCGATTTCATTAAAGAAACCCAACCATAGAGAACCATTATCCGACAACATCTCAGTGTAAACGGGTAGTTATGCAACAACTACTAGAACGGAATGAGTACTAGCAGGAGACAAGTTCGCCACATAAGCTAGCCAGGTAGGGGACACAGACCAGCTCGACCAAGTTTGGATTACAACCCAAATGCTACCACGAAACATCGGGGAAGATAGGGACCGAAAGAGCCAGCTTGACATCCCGCTAAGAACCCCGCCTTCATCCTTGACGGCTGGTACACCTCGCTTGTCACCGCTCGACCCTAGTGTCACCGATAAAATGAAGTAATAATACAGTTAAAATAGAGCGAGTGTCCCCTCTATCATTTCATTTCCAATGTAGATAAAGAAAGTGCTTCTCTTTGTTAATGTATGTTTCATCAACTAGTCCCATTGTTAATGTTTAAGCGTTTCTACAACCTGGGGTGCTTAATTTTAGTTGATCTGCACAAAAATAGAGATTTGAATGTCTCAAGGCCCCTCCTTATCCTACCGCTGTACACTGATGTTCATCACTGTCAGAAGGTGTATCGGGGAGACTTGGGTCGATTTCCAGTATGATGTAATATTTTCTTCTGTTTATTAGTGTATGTTTCATCAACTAGTGCCACTATAATGTAATCACACATTTTCATTATCTGTGCAAACAGGGTTATTCAGCTGCATTTTGGTGGAACTGCACAAATGTATGGATGGAACCGGCATATATGCAGAGTGCGAGGTGGCAAGTAAAATTTACCGACACCAACCCTGCTCCATCTAAGCATTGGCATCCTCCACCATCAGTGGGATGTGTGGCGCTCACTGTGGACCGATCTTTCTCAGCAACAAATCCTCTAACCAAATACTAGTAGCTTAGACCTAAAAAATACTAGTAGCTTATATTGGCAGATTTCTAGGGGTGTACTCTTTTATGAAAGAAGCACCAATCTATTTTTCTTTATTTGTACACAGTGTCACAACTTTGACCCAAAGGTCCAGAGCTATTTTAGGCTGATTGGCGTAGTACTCGGAGACTGATTGTAAGCATGATTTTTATTAGTTGTCACACTGATTGTAAGCATGAGCAGATGGAAGATTAGGTTAGTGCGAGGCTTACCTTAAACCCTACTGACGCCGTTGAAACGAGGCGAGCGTCGAGGGAATCGTGGAGAACGGCGGGGAAGCGACGTCGCGCCATCCGGCCTCCTCTTGCGGTGGGAGAACGAATACTCCTGTGGCTCCGCCTGGCTCTGCACCCTCACAAACAGCACACCGTACTCGATCGATTCGTTATCCTCTGGGTGCTCGACCTTCGACCTGTACGCCCACCACCTCCGCCTGACTTTCACCTCGGCTGAATTTTTCTGCTCCATCGCCCAGAGGAGATACTCGATGAACTTGAAGGACTGCGGCGTGACTGCCGCTTAGGAGTACATCGCCGCCCTCATCGCCGTCGTCTCGTTGTTTCGCATACATTGCCACATGGCCCTCACCGTCCTTGAAATCTCCCACTCATTGTCAAACCAAGTAAGGATCTCCTTCAACCTGGCTAACTTTGCTTGGTCGTCGCAAGCGATCTGCCTGATTCGCTGTTGCATCCCCTCCATAGATGTCCTTCTGAGTGGTCTGGTGCTAGCTTTGGAAGATGGGAGGAGAGATGGTGGTCTTGCAATAGAGAAGAGGGAGAGGCGAGACAGTGGTTTTGGAATGGAGATGATGGAGATGAGAGGGGGTGGTTTTGAAATAGAGAAGAGGGAGAGGCGAGATGGTGGTTTTGGAATGGAGATGATGGAGAGGACAGGTTCCCCTGCCTTCCGTCGGTGACAGTGGGCCCAGCAAGTGGGGACCCATGTGTCAGTGTCTCAATGGCAGGATGGGCTACGTCAGGGGATCCTCGTCCGAGGAGAGAGGAGGTGGTTTTGCAATGGAGAAGAGGGAGAGGCGAGGCGGTGGTTTTGGAATGGAGATGATGGAGAGGAGAGGAGGTGGTTTTGCAATGGAGAAGAGGGAGAGGAGCGTGCGGCAGCGATTTAGGATTGGACGAGAGGGCCGGCGCTGTGACTGGATCAAAATCAAAATCAATTTACCCTTCAATTAAGAAAGCGACCCCACATTAACTAGTCTCCCTTTTATTCTGGGTCATAATTGACCATGATTTTCGCAAATAAAATATATGTTATACGTTGCAAAAATAATATAATTTGAAAGTACATTCGGATACAAACCAAGCGATACAATTTTTGGTGACATGCATTCACATTTTGCTTGTCAAATACAGTACGTGGTCAAACTTTGACCCAAAATACGCAAAACAAAAAATACTTCCAAGACCAGCGCCGCTCTTCCGCTCTTCTCCTCTTAAACCACCGCCGCTCCTCTCCTGTTCCAATCTAAATCCAGCGCCACTCCTCTCCTCTTCCATTTCAAAACCACCACCCCTCCTCTCCTGTTCCAATCCAAAACCAGCGTCGCTCCTCTCCCGTTCGAAACCAAAACTAGCGCTGCTCCTCTCCTCTTCCATTAAAAATCCACCGCCAGCGAGTGAAGGTTGTTGGAAATATGCCCTAGAGGCAATAATAAAATGGTTATTGTTATATTTCCTTGTTCATGATAATTGTCTATTGTTCATGCTATAATTGTATTAACTAGAAACCGTAATACATGTGTGAATACATAGACCACAACATGTCCCTAGTGAGCCTCTAGTTGACTAGCTCGTTGATCAATAGATGGTTATGGTTTCACGACCATGGACATTGGATGTCATTGATAAGGGGATCACATCATTAGGAGAATGATGTGATGGACAAGACAATCCTAAGCGTAGCACAAAGATCGTGTAGTTCATTTGCTAAAAGCTTTTCTAATGTCAAGTATCATTTCCTTAGACCATGAGATTGTGCAACTCCGGATACCGTAGGAATTCTTTGGGTGTGCCAAGCGTCACAACGAATCGGGTGGCTATAAAGGTGCACTACGGGTATCTCCGAAAGTGTCTGTTGGATTGGCACGAATCGAGACTGGGATTTGTCACTCCGTGTGACGGAGAGGTATCTCTGGGCCCACTCGGTAATGCATCATCATAATGAGCTCAATGTGACTAAGTAGTTAGTCACGGGATCATGCATTACGGAACGAGTAAAGTGACTTGTCGGTAACGAGATTGAACGAGGTATTGGGATACCGATGATCGAATCTCGGGCAAGTAACGTACCGATTGACAAAGGGAATTTTATACGGGATTGCTTGAATCCTTGACATCATGGTTCATTGTAACATCCCAAATTTTCAATTTGGAATGTTATACATAGGTCATTCATGCATATCATATTTTACTCCATCTTCATTCCGCAAATCCTAAGCAACTCAAGGACCCTCGGAGAGAGTTGGGGATTTTTCGGTTTTCATATTTGATTTTAATCAAATACTGAGAACGAGGATTTTTGATTTTAATTATTTTTCTCTCCGGAAAAATATTTCATATTAAAAATAAATGAGGGGAGATAATATGACTTCTCCAAAACAATTGAAATATTGGAGGAAAAATGTTAAAATCATTAGTTCAATTTTTATTTGGTTTTTATTTGGAATTTATTTGCCCTAGAAAAAATTGCACGTTTTCAAAAAAATTGCATTTAGGGCCAATAAAATGTTCATCTCGTTCTAAATTTTTCATTTAGACGGTGAAAATTTGTTTTGGCATTTTTAGATTTTTATTTTATTTTATAGGAGTTTTTTTTTCATCGTGAATAATTTAAAAAAATCCAGACGCGCCACACTGATCGGGCCGAGGCCCGGCCAGCCAGCCGCCCAAGCCGTCGCCGCCAAGATTCCTCCCAAGACGCCGGTGTCCGAGGCGGACACTACCACCGCCGCGCCGCTTGCCCCCCCCAAGCCACCGGACCCCCTCCTTTAAATACCGAGCCCCCTCTCGTCACCACCACCGCCACCGCCCTCGAGCCGCCTCTGAGCCCGAGCCGGAGCCCGAGCCTGCCGCCCCTCCCTAGCCGCCGCCGCCACCCGGAGCCGCAGCCGCCACCTCCCGCCGCCACCCCACCGAGCCCGAGCCCCGCCGGAACCCCCGCCGGATTCGAGCAAGGTAGCCGCCCCGCCGTCTCGGTTTTCTAAAGAAAACCGTTTCGGTTTTTTTAGAAAACCCTAGGTTTTTTGTTTTTTTATTTAGATCGGTTTATTTCTTCGGTTTATCTATTTAGCGAGCGTTCGCTCGTTCGTTCGTTTTAACGAACACGTTCTTTGTTTAGGTTCAGATAATGAATGTTCGTTCGTTAAGCTGTTCGTCGCTTTTCTTCTTCTCGGATTTATTCCGCGATTTTTCTGCTCGCGATTTCTGATCCGACTTTCGTTCCAGTTTAACTTTTCGCTCATTTATCGGAATCAGGCGATTCAAGCGCCTAGAGATTCGTCTCGAAACCCTGTTTTCGAATAACCAACTCAAACAATTTTTTGCCTCTGTAAAATTTGACCCTAGTTCATATTAGTAATTGGATCTTATTTCTTTCGCCGTTTGAGTTTCATTTCTTCGTTTGGTTTGATTCTTTTTGTGAACCGGAGTTCTTAAGTTGAACTTTCTGGTCAGCCTCTTTAGTTGAAGTTCTGCTTGTGCATCTTTGCTTGTTGCTTATGTGTGTGTATTATTTTCTTGTGATAGAATTCCCGAAGTGCGAAGCGTGTTACTACGAGTCTCTAGGGTTCAAGGATCGTCAGCAAGGCAAGTAACACTTTGATCATACTATTTTCATACCCAGTTTTTATGCATTAGTTTCAATCCTCAAACATTGCATGATTAGGATGTCATTAACTTGTGGGTTGGGAAGTAGTAGTTGAGGTAGAACCTATTGCCCTGTTACTATCAAACCTTTGGGAATTACTTCTACGTGTTGCTTATATTGCTATGCTATGCTCGTAGATGTGGTTTGGGTTTGAGTGAATCCATGACAGATGTGAGATTGTTAATTAATGGTTTAATTTAAGGTAGCAACTTTAATACACATCTGGGTGGATTGAGGCACCTGGGGAACCCAGTGTTGTCTGTTTTATTTTTGGAAATCCCGGGGTACCCTGTGATCTTCCTATGGACTGCCACCCAGGCTCAAAGGGAACTGAGATTATTCATGCTAAAAACTTCCATGTGCAGCCACAAGCTACTATGGGCTCTAGAATAGTTGAGTAAGTTACGTGAAGCTCTTGAAGAGGTAGATCAGCAGGTAGTGGGTTTGTAGGTTTGGTATGGTCTGCCCGGAGTAGAGAGTTAATGTTTACGAAGACTATGTCTCGATCATCCGTTTCTCAAACACCATGTAGTGCGAGAAATCAACGGAGGCGATCGAGTCTTGTGGGGAAAAGTGCACAAACCTCTACAGAGTGTACAATCTAATCATGGTTAGCCGTGTCCCCGGTTATGGACAATTCTGAGTATCTAGTACTTGAGTATTCACATGTATCTCATCACTCTTAACTAATATTGTTGGGTTGGTAACTACTTTAATTGGGATTGAGTTGGGGTTATACTATCTCAATGATGTTTCAACCACCATGATAGTTAAATAAAATTTATTCCTTTGTTGTAGGGAAAAATTGGCTTTTCGCAAAACCATAACCATAGAGCTTTCCACCAGCCAAATATGCATGTAGTGATAGCATTATTATGTTCCTGTTGTATTGTGTTATATTGCCAGCATATTCCATGTGCTGACCCGTTCTCGGGCTGCAACGTATTATGTTGCAGACTTTTCAGACGAGGAGTAAGGTTCGATAGGTCGTTGCCGTGCAGCTCAGCTATGCCGTTGGAGTTGATGGACTCACTTTATCTTCCAAGCCTTCCGTTGTTATGCATTAGATGGCCTTAAGCCATATTATTGTAATAAGTTCTCTTTCGAGACATTCGATGTAATAAGTGTGTGATTGCTACTCTGTTATAAATCCTTCGAGTACTATGTCTGTCAGCATTACTGATCCAGGGATGACACTAGAACACAGAGACTTGACCATGTGAGGTCGGGTCGCTACAAGATGGTATCAAAGCACACGTTGAGTGTAGGACACGACCATTAAGATAAACCATAGGTCACTCTTCTCTACTCATTTCTTACTCCTCTCCATTTTTCCACTCTGTAGGATGACGGAGATGAAGAACAAGTTTGCACAACCGGGTGAAGACACACCTTTTGGATGCCACTTGAAGGAAGTCACTAGGTACTTGAACATTGGACGCTAAGCTTCACCGGACGCATAACGCCACCTTACGAAGAGGAGCACCGGATGATTCAAGTACAAGTTCCGGAAGGACGTTCTCGCCAACTTCTAAGCCCATAGAATTTTCTTTCGAAGCACCTACCTGGAGTCTAGGCAAGAGCATGGCAGCCCACATTACCATGGGACGCATTGGAGAAGTCTACAACAGGGAGCTTAAGGACACCATCTATCAGATATGTGGGCGTCGAGACGAGCAATGGGAAGTAATCAGCACCAAGAAGGATAGATCCATTGCAGCTTTCATCCAGGAGCTAAACTAGCACATTCGACGTCAGGAGAACCAAATGTGCGCAGACATGATGGAGTTGAAGAAGGCGAAGACCAGGATCATCGAGCTGGAGGAAGAACTCAAGTTTACACGCGATAGATATGAGGAGGAAATCAAGACACTATCGGAGAAGAACGACAATCTAGTTAAGAAGATCGGAGTATTCATGGGAGGACGGCACCGGAAGAAGAGGACGATGACCCCACTTTCCCGAACAATTACATCATCATCGACGACACCGATTCCGATCCAAGTGATGATGACTACGAAGATGAAGCTGGAGCAGACATCATGGAGTCTTCCACCGATCAAAATTTCTAGATCACCACCATATATTAGTAGTATTCCCCCCATGTATCTAGTAGTAGTTGAGCACTTTTGCGATAGTTCTAGATCGTTTGTATGCCCTTGCTTGATTGACTGAGTGAAATGATTGTGTTTGCCTCATATGCATATGGGTAGTGTTTTCTCATTAGACCTTTTTCTCTATTCTAATCTCTTCCATCTAAACCCTCAGATGCCTCCGAGACGTGACACCGGTTTTGTTTTCCCACCGGAGCTCACCCAGTTGATCCAGCAGCAAAATGCCTTGATGCAATTGCTAGTTTAGAACCAGGGCAACAACAACAACAATAACCCGCCGCCAGCGGACAATTTAGCATGTTTCCTGAGGTTACAACCGCCGGTGTTTTCCAGTAGCACCGAGCCAATAGTTGCTGATGATTGGCTACGCCGTATTGGAAGGGAGTTAACCACCGCTGGATGCACGGATGCTGAGAAGGTGCGCTTCACCGCACATCAATTGGATGGACCAGCAACCGCATGGTGGGAGAATTACACGGCTACTTTTCCTATAGCCAATGTCACTTGGGACCAGTTTCAGCAAGCTTTTCGCATGACCCATGTCTCAACTGGAGCCATGCAGATGAAGAAGCGTGAGTTTCGCAACTTACGCCAAGGGAACCATACTGTAGCTCAGTACGTGGATGATTTTAGTAAGTTGTCACGCTATGCCCCTGATGATGTGGCCACAGATGCCGCGAAGCAGGAGAAGTTTATGGAAGGACTGAATGATGAGATGATCATGCAGTTGATGGTGGCAACTTTCAACAACTACCAGGAGTTGGTAGAAAAGGCCCTTATGATTGAAGGGAAGCAGCAGCGAATTGAGAGCCATAAGAGGAAATATGGACAAGGGAAGTACAACTCAGGAGCTCAACAGAAGCCTCGCTTAACCCCAAACTCGGGAGGACTTGTTCATAATCATGGAGGTCACAACCACACTGGAGGAGGATCGCATAACCACAATGGTGCTAAGAATGGGAATGGGAACGGAGTTAATAACAATCAGAACCGCTCCAACCCCTCTACACCCGCCAAAAGGGACGTAAGTCAAGTTACTTGCTTTAAGTGCGGGAAGACATGGCACTATGCCAATGATTGCCCTGAAGGACGGAATGGAAACGGAAATGGGAGCGCTGGGAAGAAGCCCAATCCATTCAACAAAGGACAAGTGAACCACGTTAACATGGAGGAAGTTGAAGAGCAGCCAGACGCGGTGATAGGTAAGTTTTTGGTTAAGTCATTTACCGCTCTTGTTCTTTTCGATACTGGTGCATCGCATTCATACATATCAAGGGGATTTGTGGATAAGTTTAAGCTACCAACCCAAACCCTTAGGACCCCTCTTTTAGTGAGCTCGCCTGGAGCAGATTACATGGCTAGCCGATGGTGCAACCAGATACCCCTAACCATTGGCACACATGTTTTTCCCTCTGACCTAATTATCTTGGAGTCGCAAGGATTGGATGTGATATTAGGTATGGACTGGATGTCAAAGTATGGAGGAAGCACTGACTGTGCTAGCAAGTCAATTTACCTTACCACCCCTGAGGGAAAAAGGATTAAGTATGTATCTAGGCATATGCCTAGGAGGAGCCAAGTGAATGCCCTCACGGGAGTTGTACAGGAGGAAGTGCCTGTAGTAAAGGATTACCCGGATGTTTTCCCAGAAGAGTTACCAGGCATGCCACCGGATCGAGACATCGAATTCCTGATAGAGCTATTGCCAGGTACAGGGCCAATATCCAAGAGATCCTATCGGATGCCCGCAAATGATCTGGAGGAAATTAAGAAACAGATCAAGGAGTTATTGGAGAAAGGATACATTCGACGGAGTTCATCACCTTGGGGAGCTCCAGTGCTTTTGGTGGAGAAGAAGGATAAATCCCTGAGGATGGTTGTTGATTACCGAGCCTTGAATGAAGTAACGATAAAGAACAAGTATCCATTACCGATGATCAATGATCTGTTTGATCAGTTGCAAGGAGCTAAGGTGTTTTCGAAGATTGATCTACGGTCGGGATACCATCAGTTGAAGATTCGAGATAAGGATATACCAAAGACAGCGTTTACCACGTGGTATGGATTATACGAGTATACGGTCATGTCGTTTGGACTGACTAACGCCCCTGCCTATTTCATGAGTATGATGAACAAGGTGTTCATGGAGTATTTGGACACGTTTGTTGTGGTGTTCATTGATGATATTATGGTATACTCGAAGAATAAAGAGGAGCACAAGGAGCACTTGCGTTTGGTTCTCGAGAAACTCAGGGAACACCAGTTATACGCCAAATTCAGCAAGTGCGAGTTTTGGTTGAAGGAAGTTGGATTTCTTGGGCATGTTATATCGGGAGAAGGTATAGCGGTGGACCCGAAAAAGGTTCGATCGATCCTTTGAATGGTTGGCACCCACTTCAGTTGGCGAGATCCGCATGATTTCCTTGGACTCGCAGGGTATTATCGGAGATTCATTGAGAATTTTTCCAAGATTGCTAAGCCAATGACTGAATTGCTGAAGAAGGGTACTAAGTTTAAATGGACGGAGGATTGCGAGGCAAGTTTTCAAGAGTTGAAGAAACAGTTGACTACAGCCCCAGTGCTAACACTACCAGATATACATAAGGAGTTTCAAGTATATTGTGATGCCTCAGGCTTGGGACGTGGATGTGTACTTATGCAGGACGGAAAGGTTGTTTCGTATGCCTCACGACAACTGAAGCCCCATGAGTTGAACTATGCCATGCAGGATTTGGAGCTAGCAGTCGTAGTGCATGCATTGAAGACTTGGAGATATTATCTTATTGGAAATTGTTGTGATGTGTACACGGATCATAAGAGTTTGAAGTACATTTTCACATAGAAGGAGTTGAACCTTAGACAGAGGAGATGGTTGGAGCTTATAAAGGATTATGACATGAAGCTGCACTATCATCCAGGAAAGGCCAATATCGTAGCAGATGCTTTGAGTCGGAAGAGTTACGCTAATATCCTTGAAAGTAAGGGATTGCCGAAGGAGTTACTGGAAGATATCATGGAACTCTGGTTGGAGATTGTTCCAAGAGGTTTCATTGCAACAATGGAGGTTCAGTCTACATTGTTGGACAAGATTCGAGAAGCTCAGAAGGAAGACAAAGAAATTGCTGAGATAAAGGAGAAGATGAGCAAAGGAAAGTCCAAAGGTTTTCGCGAGGACGAGCACGATACCTTATGGTTTGAGGACCGAGTTTATGTGCCCAATAACCCCGAGATCAGGAAGTTAATACTTCAGGAGGCCCATGACTCACCATACTCGATACACCCCGGAAACACCAAGATGTATTTGGATTTGAAAGAACGTTTCTGGTGGACTGGTATGAAGAAGGATATTGCCGAGTATGTAGCCGTATGTGGTGTATGTAAGAGAGTGAAGGCAGAGCATCAGAAGCCAGCAGGACTGTTACAGCCTATGCCGATACCCGAATGGAAGTGGGATAAACTTGGCATGGACTTTATCACCGGATTGCCTAGAACCAAAGCAGGATATGACTCAATATGGGTAGTAGTGGATCGCTTGACCAAAGTGGCTCACTTCATCCCAGTGAAAACAACTTATACCAGTGCAAAGTTGGCCAAGATATATATGTCCAGGATCGTATGTTTGCATGGAGTTCCGAGGACCATCGTATCAGATAGAGGAACACAGTTTACTTCAAAGTGTTGGCATCGCCACACGGACCTTGGAGTGCGAGATTGGAGTTCAGTACAACATTCCACCCGCAGACAGATGGACAGACAGAGAGAGTCAACCAGATTCTGGAGGACATGTTAAGAGCCTGTGCGCTAGACTATGGATCTAGTTGGGATGACAATTTACCTTACGCAGAGTTCTCATACAACAATAGCTACCAGACCAGTTTGAAGATGGCACCGTTCGAAGCTCTGTATGGACGCAGATGTAGAACACCTCTGAAGTGGGATGAGGTAGGAGACTGTCATTTGTTTGGACCAGATTTGATCAAAGAGTCGGAGGAGAAGGTTAAACTGATCCGCGACAGATTGAAGATTGCCCAGTCCAGGCAGAAGAGTTATGCAGACTCAAAACGCAAGGAGGTAACCTATGAGATTGGAGACAGAGTCTATCTGCGAGTATCACCGTTGCGAGGAGTGAAACGTTTTGGAGTTAAGGGAAAACTAGCTTCGAGATTTGTAGGACTGTATCGTGTTTTGGAACGGATGGGAGAAGTTGCCTACAAGTGGAGTTACTCAAGGATTGTCGAGGAGTTCACGATGTGTTCCATGTATCACAGTGAAGAAGTGTCATCTTGAGATGGCGATATACCGTTAAGAGATAGAGTGCCCCTCGGAGGCGTCTGAGCTTGGACAAGAATTTGACTTATGAGGAGAAGCCAAGAAGATTCTTGACTTTGACTGCCGAGTCACTCATGACAAGGTTATCAAGTTTTGCAAAGTTCGATTGGAGCCACCATACCGAGAAGGAAGCCACCTGGGAACGAGAAGAGGATATTCGCAAGGACCACCCGCACCTATTTTCTAGTCAACCTGAATCTCGAGGACGAGATTCATCTTAAGGGGGGTAGGTTTGTAACATCCCAAATTTTCAATTTGGAATGTTATACATAGGTCATTCATGCATATCATATTTTACTGCATCTTCGTTCCGCGCAACTCAAGGACCCTCGGAGAGAGTTGGGGATTTTTCGGTTTTCATATTTGATTTTTATCAAATACTGAGAACGAGGATTTTTGATTTTAATTATTTTTCTCTTCGGAAAAATATTTCTTATTAAAAATAAATGAGGGGAGATAATATGACTTATCCAAAACAATTGAAATATTGAGGAAAAATGTTAAAATCATTAGTTCGATTTTTATTTGGTTTTTATTTCGAATTTATTTTCCCTAGAAAAAATTGCACATTTTCAAAAAAATTGCATTTAGGGCCAAGAAAATGTTCATCTCGTTCTAAATATTTCATTTAGACGGTGAAAATTTGTTTTGGCTTTTTTAGATTTTTATTTTATTTTATAGGAGTTTTCTTTGTCAGCGGAATAATTTAAAAAAATCCAGCAGCCCAACCCTCTTGGGCCGAGGCTCACTTAGGCCAGCCGGCCCAAGCCGCCGCCGCCGCCTTAAATCTCTTGCCGCCGCCGTGTCCGAGGCGGACACTGCCACCGCCGCCGCCGCTGCCCCCTCCCCAAGCCACCGGACCCCCCTCCTTTAAATCCCGAGCCCCCTCTCGTCACCACCACCGCCACCGCCGCCTCGAGCCCGAGCCCCGCCGCGCCGAGCCCGCCGCCTCCCTAGCCGCCGCGCCTCCTGCTGCCACCCGCCGAGCCCGAGCCCCGCCGGAACCCCCGCCGGAGTCGAGCAAGGTAGCCGCCCCTCCGTCCCGGTTTTCCGAAGAAAACCGTTTCGGTTTTTTTAAGAAAACCCTAGGTTTTTCATTTTTTTATTTAGATCGGTTTATTTATTTGGTTTATCTATTTAGCGAGCGTTCGCTCGTTCGTTCGTTTTAACGAACGCGTTCTTTGTTTAGGTTCAGATAACGAATGTTCGTTCGTTAAGCTGTTCTTCGCTTTTCTTTTTCTCGGATTTATTCCGCAATTTTTCTGATCGTGATTTCTGATCCGACTTTCGTTCCAGTTTAACTTTTCGCTCGTTTATCGGAATCAGGCGATTCAAGCGCCTAGAGTTTCGTCTCGAAACCCTCTTTCCGAATAACCAACTCAAACAAGTTTTTGCCTCTGTAAAATTTGACCCTAGTTCAGATTATTAATTGGATCTTATTTCTTTCGCCGTTTGAGTTTCGTTGCTCCGTTTGGTTTGATTCTTTTTGTGAACCGGAGTTCTTAAGTTGAACTTTCTGGTCAACCTCTTTAGTTGAAGTTTTGCTTGTGCGTCTTTTCTTGTTGCTTATGTGTGTGTATTGTTTGCTTGCGATAGAATTCCCGGAGTGCGAAGCGTGTTACTACGAGTCTCTAGGGTTTACGGATCGTCAGCAAGGCAAGTAACACTTTGATCACACTCTTTTCATACTCAGTTTTTATGCATTAGTTTCAATCCTCAAACATTGCATGATTAGGATGTCATTAACTTGTGGGTTGGGAAGTAGTAGTTGAGGTAGAACCTATTGCGATGTTACTATCAAACCCTTGGGAGTTACTTCTACGTGTTGCTTATATTGCTATGCTATGCTCGTAGACGTGGTTTGGGTTTGAGTGAATACATGACATATGTGAGAATGTTAATTAATGGTTTAATTTAAGGTGGCAACTTTAATACACATCTGGGTGGATTGAGGCACCTGGGGAACCCAGTGTTGTCTGTTTTATTTTTTGAAATCCCGGGGTACCCGTGTGATCTTCCTATGGATCGCCACCCAGGCTCAAAGGGAACTGAGATTATTCATGCTAGAAACTTCCGTGTGCAGCCACAAGCTACTATGGGCTCTAGCATAGTTGAGTAAGTTACGTGAAGCTCTTGAAGAGGTAGATCAGCAGGTAGTGGGTTTGTAGGTTTGGTACGGTCTGCCCGGAGTAGAGAGTTAATGTTTCTGAAAGACTATGACTCGGTCATCCGTTTCTCAAATACCATGTAGTGCGAGAAATCAACGGAGGCGATCGAGTCTTGTGGGGAAAAGTGCGCAAACCTCTGCAGAGTGTACAATCTAATCATGGTTAGCCGTGTCCCTGGTTATGGACAATTCTGAGTATCTAGTACTTTTGTATTCACATGTATCTCATCACTCTTAACTAATATTGTTGGGTTGTTAACTACTTTAATTGGGATTGAGGTGGGGTTATACCTTCTCAATGATGTTTCAACCACCATGATAGTTAAATAAAATTTATTCCTTTGTTGTAGGGAAAAATTGGCTTTTCGCAAAACCATAACCATAGAGCTTTCCACCAGCCAAATATGCATGTAGTGATAGCATTATTCTGTTCCTGCTGTATTGTGTTATATTGCCAGCATATTCCATGTGCTGACCCGTTCTCGGGCTGCAACGTATTATGTTGCAGACTTTTCATACGAGGAGTAAGGTTTGATAGGTCGTTGCCGTGCAGCTCAACTATGCCGTTGGAGTTGATGGACTCACTTTATCTTCCAAGCCTTGCGCTGTTATCGCATTAGATGGCCTTAAGACATATTATTGTAATAAGTTCTCTTTTGAGACATTCGATGTAACAAGTGTGTGATAGCTACTCTGTTATAAATCCTTCGAGTATTGTGTGTGTCAGCATTACTGATCCAGGGATGACACTGGAACACAGAGACTTGACCATCTGAGGTCGGGTCGCTACATTCATCTGATGAGATCATCATGGAACATGTGGGAGCCAACATGGGTATCCAGATCTCGCTGTTGGTTATTGGCCGGAGAGTTGTCTCGGTCATGACTGCATGGTTCCCGAACCCGTAGGGTCTACACACTTAAGGTTCGATGATGCTAGGATTATAAGGAAGATTTGTATGTGATTACCGAATGTTGTGAGGAGTCCCGTATGAGATCCCGGACGTCACGAGGAGTTCCGGAATGGTCTGGAGGTGAAGATTTATATATGGGAAGTCATCATACGGTCGCTGGAAATATTCGGGGGTATACCGGTATCGTACCGGGACCACCGGAGGGGTTCCAGGGGTCCACCGGGAGGGTCCACCTGCCCCGGAGGGCCTTATGGGCTGCAGATGGAAGGGAACCAGCCCCAAGTGGGCTGGGGCGCCAACCCCCCTTGGTCCCATGCGCCTAGGGTTGGGGGGACCCTAAGGGGGCGCCCCCTTGGCTTGGGGGGCAAGCCCCTTTCCCCTTGGCCGCCGCCCCCCTCTAGATCCCATCTAGAGGGGCCGGCCCCCTTCCCCCTTCTCCCTATAAATAGAGGGTCAAGGGGAGGGCTGCAGCAACACATCCAAGGCGCAGCCCCTCCCCTCCCCAACACCTCTCCTCCTCGCAAGAGCTTGGCGAAGCCCTGCCGGGGATCTGCCACTCCATCACCACCACGCCGTCGTGCTGCTGTTGGAGCCCTCTTCATCAACCTCTCCCTCCTCCTTGCTGGATCAAGGTGCGGGAGACGTCACCGGGCTGCACGTGTGATGAACGCGGAGGCACCGTTGTTCGGTGCTAAGATCGGATTCGGCCGTGATCTGAATCACTACGTGTATGACTCCTCCAACCGCGTTCTTGCAACGCTTCCGACTCGCGATCTTCAAGGGTATGAAGATGCACTCCCCTTTCTCTCGTCGCCAGTTACTCCATAGATTGATCTTGGTGATGCGTAGAAAATTTTGAATTTCCGCTACGTTCCATAACAGTGGCATCATGAGCTAGGTCTATGCGTAGTTTCTATGCACGAGTAGAACACAAGTTGTTGTGGGCGTCGATTTTGTCAATTTACTTGTTGTTACTAGTCTTATCTTGATTCGGCGGCATCATGGGATGAAGCGGCCCGGACCGACCTTACACGTACACTTATGTGAGACGGGTTCCACCGACTGACATGCACTAGTTGCATAAGGTGGCAGCGGGTGTCTGCCTCTCCCACTTTAGTCAGATCGGATTCGATGAAAAGGGTCCTTATGAAGGGTAAATAGTAATTTGCATATCACGTTGTGGTTTTGGCGTAGGAAAGAAACGTTCTTGCTAGAAACCTATAACAGCCACGTAAAAACTTACAACAACAATTAGAGGACGTCTAACTTGTTTTTGCAGCATATGCCGTGTGATGTGATATGGCCAAAAGAATGTGATGAATGATATATGTGATGTATGAGATTGATCATGTTCTTGTAATAGGAATCAAGACTTGCATGTCGATGAGTATGACAACCGGCAGGATCCATAGGAGTTGTCTTAATTTATTGTATGAACTACGTGTCATGAGTAACGCCATGTAATTACTTTACTTTATTGCTAAACCGTTAGCCATAGTTGTAGAAGTAATGGTTGGCGAGACAACTTCATGAAGACACGATGATGGAGATCATGGTGTCATGCCGGTGACAATGATGATCGTGGCGCCCCGAAGATGGAGATCAAAAGGAGCAAAATGATATTGGCCATATCATGTCACTATTTGATTGCATGTGATGTTTATCATGTTTGACATCTTATTTGCTTAGAACGACGGTAGCTTAAATAAGATGATCCCTCGCAATAATTTCAAGAAAGTGTTCCCCTAAGCGTACCTTTGTTGCGAAGGTTCGTTGTTTCGAAGTACCACGTGATGATCGGGTGTGATAGATTCTAACGTTCGAATACAACGGGTGTAAGCCAGATTTACACACGCAATACACTTAGGTTGACTTGACGAGCCTAGCATGTACAGACATGGCCTCGGAACACGGAAGACCGAAAGGTCGAACATGATTCGTATAGAAGATACGATCAACATGAAGATGTTCACCGATGATGACTAGTCCGTCTCACGTGATGATCGGAAACAGCCTAGTTGACTCGGATCATGTATTACTTAGATGACTAGAGGGATGTCTATCTAAGTGGGAGTTCATTAAATAATCAGATGAACTTAATTATCATGAACATAGTCAAAAGGTCTTTGCAAATTATGTCGTGGCTTATGCTTTAGTTCTACTATTTTAGATATGTTCCTAGAGAAAATTTAGTTGAAAGTTGATAGTAGCAATTATGCGGACTAGGTCCGTAAACTGAGGATTGTCCTCGTTGCTACGCAGAAGGCTTATGTCCTTAATGCACCGCTCGGTGTGCTTGAACCTCAAACGTCGTTGCATGGATGTTGCGAACATCGACATACACGTTTGATGACTACGTGATAGTTCAATGCGTAATGTTAAACGGTTTAGAATTGAGGCGTCAAAGGCATTTTTGAAATGTCGCGGAACATATGTTCCAAGGACTGAAATTGGGATTTCAGGCTAGTGCCCACGTCAAGAGGTATGAGACCTCTGACAAGTTTCTTAAGCCTGCAAACTAAGGGAGAAAAGCTCAATCGTTGAGCATGTGCTCAGATTGTCTGAGTACTACAATCACTTGAATCGGGTGGGAGTTAATCTTCCAGATGAGATAGTGATGGTTCTCCATAGTCACTGCCACCAAGCTATTAGAGCTTCATGATGAACTATAACATATCAGGGATAGACATGATGATCCTTAATCAATTCACGACGTTTGACACATAAAAGTAGAAATCGGTAGGAGCATCAATTGTTGATGGTTAGTAAAACCACTATTTTCAAGAAGGGCAAGGGCAAGAAGGGATACTTCATGAAGCGGCAAATCAGTTGCTGCTCTAGTGAAGAAACCCAAGGTTGAACCCAAAACCGAGACTTAGTGCTTCGTAATGAGGGGAACGGCATCAAGCAGAACCACCCTAGATACTTGGTAGACGAGAAGGCTGGCAAGGTCGTGTATATATTGGATATACATTATATTAATGTCTACTTTACTAGTACTCCTAGTAGCACCGTGGTATTATATACGGTTTGGTTGCTAAGTGTTAGTAACTCAAATAAAAGCTATGGAATAAACGGAAACTAGCTAAAGGTGAGATGACGATATATGTTGGAAGTGTTTCCAAGGTTGATGTGATCAAGCATCGCATGCTCCCTCTACCATCGAGATTGGTGTTAAACCT
Organism: Aegilops longissima; assembly: GCA_021605205.1. Taxonomy (NCBI): domain Eukaryota; kingdom Viridiplantae; phylum Streptophyta; class Magnoliopsida; order Poales; family Poaceae; genus Aegilops; species Aegilops longissima. Next base: position 439,997,292 of record CM038681.1, read on the forward strand.
AAATAATTGTTATTTGGTGTTTGCGTTGAGCATAGACATGATTGGATTATGTTTATCGCAATATGGTTATTCATTTAAGGAGAATAATTGTTACTCTGTTTATTTGAATAATACATTCAATGGTCTTCCTAAAATGAATGATTCATTGAGTCTCGATCGTAGTGATACACATGTTCATGCCAAAAGATATAAGATAGTAATGATAGTACCACATACTTGTGGCACTACCATTTGAGTCATATTGGTATAAAACGCATGAAGAAGATCCAAGTTGATGGATCTTTGGACTCACTCGTTTTTTGAAAAGTTTGAGACATGCGAACCATGTCTATTGGTTTATACGCATGAACAAACTCCATGCAGATGGATCGTTTGGACTCACTTGATTTTGAATCACTTGAGACATGCAAATCATACCACATGGGCAAGATGACTGAAAGGCCTTGTTTTCCAGTGAGATGAAACGAGAGAGCAACTTGTTGGAAGTAATACATTTGATGTGTGCAATCCAATGAGTGCTTTGAGGCACGCAGATGAATATCGTTATGCTCTTACTTCACGGATGATTTGAGTAGATTAAGGTATATTTACTTGATGAAACACGAGTCCGAATTATTGAAAGGTTCAAGCAATTTCAGAGTTAAGTTGAAGATCATCGTGGCAAGAGGATAAAATGTCTATGATATGATCATAGAGATGAATATCTGAGTTACGAGTTTGGTACACAATTAAGACCTTGTGGAAATTGTTTCACAACTAATACCGCCTGGAACACCATAGTGTGATGGTGTGTCCGAACATCATAGCTGCACCATATTGGATATGGTGCATACCATGATGTCTCTTATTGAATTACCACTATCATTTATGGGTTAGGCATTAGAGACTACCACATTCACTTTAATAGGGCACCACGTAATTCCGTTGAGATGACACCGTATGAACTATGGTTTAGAGAAACCTAAGCTGTCGTTTCTTAAAAGTTTGGGGCTGCGACACTTATGTGGAAAAGTTTTAGCCTGATAAGCTCGAACCCAAAGCGGATAAATGCATCTTCATAGGACACCCAAAACAGTTGGGTATACCTCCTAATTCAGATCCGGAAGCAAAAGTGATTGTTTATGGAAATGTGTCCTTTCTCGAGGAAATGTTTCTCTTGAAAGAATTGAGTGGGAGGATGGTGGAGACTTGATGAGGTTATTGAACCGTCACTTCAACTAGTGTGTAGCAGGGCACAGGAAGTTTTTCCTGTGGCGCCTACACCAACTGAAGTGGAAGCTGTTGATAGTGATCACAAATCTTCGGATCAAGTCACTACAAAACCTCGTAGGTCGACAAGGATGCGTACTACTTCAAAGTTGTAACACCCGGATGATTAGGGAACAGTAATCACCCCGGTTATGTTAGTTAACCTCTCTTTGATTCGAACCCGTCCTAAAACAAAAATCAAAACTAAAACAAACGATAAAAAGTTTCGAAAACAAATTCTAAAATGTTCGGGGGTTGTCTAAAATAGCTAACCTAATATTGGTGGGGTGCACTAAGTTTTGTAAAATGCTCTGGCATTTTAAATAAAATAAAAACAGAAAAGAAAATTAATAAAAGAAAAGAAAGACTAAACATGTGGGAGGGAAAACACTGCCCACCGACCCCCCCCACCGCCCCCGCCCCGCCCATTCCCTTTCCCCACTGGCCGCCCATCGCCCAGCCCCCCGCCACATCCCCCACCCCGCTGCAACCCTAGCCGCATCCCATTCCCCCACGCCCCCCCTCTCCCTCGCCTGATTGGATCGGGCGAGAACCCCGACCGAGCCACCGCCCCCCCACCTGGGTGGCCCCGCCCACCGCCGCCGGACCCCCTCTCTCCTCCCTCCCGCCCGGGGCTCCCTCCTCCCTCCATTGCCCCCAAGCGCATCCATCCGCTACTGTCGGCCCCGCCTCCCAGACCGCCTCCCACGGTCGTCACCGCCCCCACCGCCCTGCCGAGACCCTACTCCCCTGTGAGGCCCTCTCTCTCTCCTCCCTCCAGATCGGCCACCGCCCGCCTCGTCCTTGGCCCCGAATCCCACCAGCCACCGCGCCCCCCCGTTCCATCTCTCCCCTCCCAACCCCTCCGTCGACGACGCCTGTCGCCATGGACGCCAACGTCATGGAGCCCTTCCCGTCGACCACCGAACCCCGGGCCCTTCCGGCATCTCGGCGCCCCATTCGGCGCCCTCGCCTCACCGAGCCCTCTCCCCACTTGACGGCGCTCGGCCACCGGCCCGAACCCCCCCTCCGCCGCCTCCGGCGCCGCTCGCCACGGCCGGTCCCGCCATGGCCTCGGCCGCGCCTCCCCGTTGACCTCGGGCGCGGGCGCCCGAACCGTGCCCTCCTGTGGGCGCCCGAACGGGCATCGCCCGCATACCCGCATGCCCGATTGGCCTTGGGCCAATGACATGGGGCCCCACCCCCCAAAAGAATGTTTTTAATTAAAACGGAATAAAAATAGAATGAAAATGAATAAAAATTAATTAACTAATTAATTAATTAATTAATTAATTAATTAAGTAATTAATTAATTTAATTAATTCTGAATTAATTAACCCTAATCATTAATTAACTTAATTAACTATTGTTAATTAACTTTGGATTAGGTTAATTAGGTATTAGAGAATGACATGCGGACCCACAGTCAGGTTGACTCAGTCAACCTGTTGATCGATGACGTCGATGACATCATGCTGATGTCATAAATGCATTTTGAAATTAATTAAATAATTAATTAAAATTCCGAAATTAATAAAATCTTTTAAAATCATATCTTTTAATCCGTAATCCGGATTAAAATATTTCCAACATGAAAGTTGCTCAGAACGACGAGACGAATCCGGATACGCAGTCCGTTTGTCCACCACACACCCCTAACCTATCAAACCTGCAGACTTTCCTCTCCGGTTCATCTGTCTGACAGACGTCCGAAACCGGGAAAACTTCCCGGATGTTTTCCCCCCTAACCAGTACCCCCCTCATACCACGTTAGGGCACGCCTAGCATCGCTTCTTGTCATATCATGCATCGATATGCATATGTTTACTTTGTATTCATTGTTTCTTCCCCCTCTTCTCTCCGGTAGACTACGAGACCGACGCTGCGGTGGCGATTCGACTACGGTGTTGATTTACCCTCTCTCTTGCGGAGCAACCAGGCAAGCCCCCCTTGATCACCAGATATCGCCTACTCTTATCTACACTGCTTGCATTAGAGTAGCATAGCATGTTACTGTTTTGGATACTCCTATACCGCTGCATAGCTTTGTCCTTGTAACTTCATTGTTACCTTACCGCAATCCTATATGCTTAGTATAGGATGCTAGTACTTTCATCTGTGGCCCTACTTTCTTGTCCGTCTGCCGTGCTATACTATCGGGCCGTGATCACTCGGGAGTTGATCACGGTATATACTATATACTTATACATGATACATGCGAGACTAAAGTCGGGTCGGTGATGGAGCACCATGAGTGGATCATTGAGGCGGAGCGACAGGCAGGTTGAGACCGCCTAGGAGAGAGGTGGGCTGGCCTGTTCGGCGTTCGGTTACTTAACACGCTTAACGAGGTCTTGGTATTTGATCTGGGTTGGCTCGAGCTTATACGCACTAACCATCTACGCTGGAGTAGTTATGGGTATCCCGCGTCGTGGTATCACCAAGTACTTCAGACATCGGCGACGGAGCGCGCCCGATTGGACTGGAGCGCTGACGGGCTAGGTGCGCTTCGGCGTCACAGACGCGTCGCAGTGTGTGCTTTCGAGGAGATGGGCCCGCACCTGCGCGCTTAGGTTTAGACCGGCGTGTTGGCCTCTGTTGTGCCGAGGTGGGGCTGCGGCGTGTTGATCTTCGCGGCGGGCATGACCCAGAAAGTGTGTCCGGCCAAATGGGATCAAGCGTCTTTGGGTAAGATGGTGCACCCTGCAGGGAAGTTAATCTATTCGGATAGCCGTGATCTTGATAACAGGGCGACTTGGAGTTGTACCTTGAGCTTATGACAACTAGAACGGATACTTGATAAAACACACCCTTCCAAGTGCCGATACAACCGGTGGTCGCTCTCACTCGTGGTTATGAGCGAGGATTGCGGGTAGGATTATTGCTATATGATGTTACTTGGAGGACTTCCGTTTGTCCTCTTCTGCCTGTTGCAAGACCGGTGTCCAGAAGCGTAGTCTTCGTTAAGACTAGATATCCCCCTCTTATTCTGGCATTCTGCAGTTCAGTCCACTGATATGGCCCTTTACCCATATATCCATGCATATGTATTGTAGCTCCTTGCTTGCGAGTACTTTGGATGAGTACTCACGGTTGCCTTGTTCCCCCTTTTCCCCCTATTCCTACTCGATTGCTGCAACTGCACGATGGAGCCGGAGAGATGACGCCACCGCCTATGACGACTACTACTCCGGAGGTGCCTACTACTACGTGCAGCCCGCGGCGATTTACCACCAGAGTGACCTAGGAGGATCCTGGCAGGAGGCCTGCTCCTCTTCGATCTGTATCCCGCTTTGTGCTAGCCATCTTATGGCACCTTGTTTAACTTATGTCCGTATCAGATATTGTTGCTTCCACTGACTTCGTCTATGATCGAGCACTTGTATTCGAGCCCTCGAGGCCCCTGGCTTGTATTATGATGCTTGTATGACTTATTTTATTTGTAGAGTTGTGTTGTGATATCTTCCGTGAGTCCTTGATCTTGATCGTACACACTTGCGTGCATGATTAGTGTACGATTGAATCGAGGGCGTCAAGATTGGTATCGAGCCGATCGCTGTAGGAATCCCCCTTCCACACTCCTTGGCCGAAGTCGAGTCTAGACATTGCAAAAACTTTCACTAACTTGGCTGTGTGCCTTACGGGCCCACGTTGCCATTGGGTGGTACTAGGATCTTTTACTCCTCGACCTTTACTCTGGGACTCAACTCTCTTCTACTCGGGTTAAGCGATTTTACTAACTATCACTAGGATCCCGTGACTGCATTCACCCCAAAGTTGGATATAGCCTTAGTTGTTTTTGGAATTGTATTTGAGCAATTTCCACACCGCATTTGACTCCTTTGAAACGTCTTTGTTTTCGGATGGAACCCACGAGGCAGGTCGTGCGCCACACGACGGCCATTGGTGCCTCGGGATCACTGCGGTGCTAGCCGAGATGATGACCTATCCGGGTTATCGCTGGCACCCCGAGTACACCGTCTATGAGGAGTACCAGACTATAACCGGAGCAGCGATGCAGCCATCGTCCACCTCTACTCTCGGGAGTATGAGTCCACTCTTGTCTGCACACCGCACATGGTGTTGGAGTGACCATCGATATGGCAGTCCACGATGCTGCTTATGCTGCTCGACACGTCTTCGTGCGAGTATCGAGAGTTGGACACCTCCCCTTCGTGCACATTGCTATCGCGTCGATGTTGGTGAGGAGGTTACTACACCGCTGCCTACACCATCGTCACCAGAGAGCCCTTCCACCATCGAACTTTGTTACGCATCGCGATGGGCTGGATCGAGCTAACCGAGCTCTTCGCCACGAGTTGTACATCACCCGTCAAGACCTCTACCGTGCTCGACGCTGATGCACCCTTTGTCCGATCCGGAGAGCTGCCGTTCTGCGATCTACCCAGCCAGACCGTGATGCCCCGGGGTGTCGGTTGGCCAGACGTGGGAGGCTACTCTCCCGCACTTGGCCCTTTTCTGCCACCTGGACGTCGGATTCAGCACCAGAGTATCCGCGGCCCCCAGGTCACTGACGTGGAGGACTATCCACTGCCGCACTATCAGCTTTCAGGCTACAGCTACCTCCGCAGTGCCGCGTGGGACTGATGTAGACTTGCTTGTTAGTGTTTGATGTATTCACCGCGAGCCTGCGTGCCGCCTATGATGTAGTAGTCTATGTACTGGACTCTATGTATCGAACTCTATGCATGATTCATTTTGTAAGATATGCCAACTACTATGTAGTTCCCATCATGCTGCTTTCATTATGCATGTTTCATCATGAATGATTCCTGTCTCTTGCTTAATTTCTCAAATGCTGAACTACCCCTGTTATATAAAAGCAGGATGGTTAGGCCAGCAGGTCGTGGCCGTGGTGCTAACTTCCCACCACCGCCGAGTACATGGCTGGTATGATCCAACAGCTCGAGATGAATCGCCAGCTCATGGAGAACATGATGGCTCAGTTCCCTCGCCCAATATGCACCAAAGACCCAAACGGGACAACTCTGCAGGATTTCATACGCTGAACCCCAGCGTGTACCGCAGCTCAACTCAGCCATCGGATGTTGATGGTCGCTCCGTGACATCACCTATGAGATGGAGTCTGCTGATGTAGCCCCGCCAGCTATGTCACTTTTGCTTCCTTCTTCTGAAGGGACCCGCAGCTCAATGGTGGGACAGCCACCGGCGTACTCTGCCAGTTGGAACACTCATCACTGGCCGACTTCCGGGCTGCCTTCCGTGCCCGCTTCATCCCTCAAGGGTCATGGACGGAAGAAGCGTGAGTTCCGCAACCTCACCCAAGGCAACAAGACTGTTGAAGCCTATCGGCGAGAGTTCTTGGACTTGTCTCGCTATCCGTGAAGAGGATATTGCAACTGATGCACGCAGACAGGAGAAGTTCCGTGACGGTCTTCAAGCTGACATCAAGCTCGCACTTCTAGTGCATGACTTTGCTGATTTCGCCACCTTGGTGAACAAGGCCATCAACGTCGAGACTGGTCTGCAGGAATACCAGAGCTCTAACAGGCGCAACCGTGACACGGGCTCATCTTCGGGCCCGTCCTCGCAGAAGCGCAAGATATGGATTCCCAACAGCATGTACCAGCCGAATGCACTGCTTCAAAGCGAACTATGCTACACCTCGCCCGCCTACAACTAAGCAGCCAAGCTTCCAGCTCCACCACCCCAAGCTCCTGTTCCCACACCCAATAATGGCTTATGCTTCAAAAGCGGACAGCCGGGCACCGTGCTAGAGAATGCAACGAACCAGAACCAAGCGGCCCTTCCAAAGGCTGGCCGTGGAAACAACCGAACCGCAACAACACCGGCAAGTCTTATGGGCAAGCTCAGGCCAACCACGTTGATCCGAACGAAGCTCAAGACCAGCCTCGCTCTTGTGATGGGTACACTCCTCGTAAATTCAGACACAGATCTGCTTTTATTCGATTCAGAGCATCGCATTCATTCATGTCGAGGACTTTGCATACAAGCACGACGTTAAATGTGAAGAGATGAACTCTTCGGTAGTGGTAAAAACCCCATTGGGACAATGTCAAACCTCCATGGTTGGCATCGACGTCCCCGTGGAAATCGAAGGGTTGGAATTCTATGCCTCCCCCATTATCCTGAAGATGTCTAACATCGACCTCATTTTGGGGATGGATTGGTTGAAAGCGCATACGGCGTCAATCGTTTGCGCCACTAAGACCGTCCATCTGCTGCATCCTTCTGATGAAATCGTAAGCTACAATGCTCGTCTGGTTCAAGATGCCGAGGCAAGGCTCTATGCATTGAATGCATTGAACGCCGCACCACTCGAGGGCATTGAAAACATTCCTGTCGTTTGCGATTTCCAGGACGTCTTTCCTGAAGAACTTCCAGGGATTCCCCCTGCTAGGGCTGTCGAATTCGTCATCGACTTGAAACCGGGCACCACTCCTATAGCCAAGCGACCCTACAAGATGCCGCCGCATGAACTCCTTGAGCTAAAGGAGGAAATCAACAAATCTCTTCAAAGCGGCTTCATTCGCCCAAGTTGCTCTCCTTGGGGAGCACCTTCTCTCTTTGTCAAGAAGAAGGATGGGACAAACCGATTGGTCCAAGACTACGATCCTATAAATCAAGCTACCATTCGAATAAGTATCCTCTTCCTCGGATCAATGATCTTTATGATCAAGCTGGCTGGTTCGTCGGTGTTCTCGAAACTTCGACTTGAGGTTGGGTTACCACCAGATCCGTGTTCGCGAGGAGGATATCCCCAAGACCGCATTTGTGACTCGTTATGGTTCATACGAGTACACCGTCATGTCTTTCGCTTAACCAATGCTCCAGCCACCTTCTCTCGCTTTGATGAACTATATATTCATGGATTACCTCGACATGTTCGTCGTGGTTTATCTAGATGATATCCTGATCTATTCCAAGAATGAAGAAGAACATGTTGAACATCTTCGTCTTGTCTTTGGAAAAGCTACGAGAGCATCAACTCTATGCCAAGTTCTCCAAGCTGTGAATTCGGCTTCCAAGTAACCTACCTTGGACATGTCATCTCTAAGGATGGTATTGCCGTCAACCTGAGCGAGTTCAGGCTATTCTCGATTGACTCCTCCAAGAACGTTAAGCAAGTCGAAGTTTTCTCGGTCTCGCCAGCTATTGCCGTCGATTCGTCGAGAACTTCTCCAAGATTGCCAGGCCTCTAACTAACCTGTTGCATAAGGGCGTCAAATTCCAATGGATAGATAAATGTCAGGAAAGTTTCCAGCACTCAAAGACAAGTTGACTTCTGCCCGATGCTAGCTCCTCCCGATACTAAGAAGGACTTCGTCATTTATCGCGACGCTTCTCGTCAAGGATTAGGCGGTGTCCTAATGCAAGAGCGCAAGTAGTTGCTTATGCCTCTCGACAGTTTCGCCCTCACGAGGAGAACTACCCAGTTCATGACCTCGAACTTGCTCATCATTCATGCGCTAAAGCGATGGCGACATTACCTTCTCGTAATCGTTATGAGATCTACACCGATCACCAAAGTCTGAAGTATCTGTTTACTCAGCAGACCTGAACCTCCGTCTGCCAGAGATGGATGGAGACTGTTGCAGACTTTGATTTGGGTATTTCCTATCGCCGAGCAAGGCTAATGTAATGGCTGATGCCTTGAGCCGCAAGTCTTCTGCAACCACCTTGAGTTCACCAAGTTCAGCCCCACTTGTTGAAGAATTCAGAAAGCTGAACCTCCATATTGTTCCTCCGGTGCACTCGCTCCCCTCCTCCGGAGTTCCAAAGATGAATCTCCGTGTTGTTCCCCGTGGTTCCCTCTATACCCCGGCTGTTGAACCCGATCTCGTGGGCACCATAAAGACAATGCAGGATTTGACTCAAGTCTACAAGCTTAAACAAGACATCAGGAAAGGAAATCCCTCATCCTTCACTATTGCCGATGATGGCGCCTTGTACTTCAAAGGCCGCCTAGTGGTGCCTTGTAAGAAGGAAAACCTGAATATGACTCGGAAGGTTATGCAAGAAGCTCATGATACGCCTCTATGTATCCACCCTGGCAGTACAAAGATGTATCAAGACATTCGCCGAGATTCCGTGGTCTAATATGAAGCAGGACATTGCTCGCTATGTTTCGAGTGTGGCGTTTGCCGTCGTATCAAAGCAGAACATCAAAGGCCTCTTGGAACTCTGCAGCCTATCTCTATTCCGAATGGAAATGGGACCATGTTGAAATGGACTTCGCCACCGGATTTCCCAAATCGCAGAAAGGTAATGATGCTATTCTTGTCGTCATTGACCGGCTTTCTAAAGTTGCACATTTTCGGCGGTCAAAGAAACGATCATCGCTAGCCAGCTTGCAACGCCTATATGTCCGAAATTGTTTCACTTCACGGTATTCCACTGGTTATCGCTTCGGACCATGGCAGCTTATTCACTTCAAGATTCTCGGCAAGTTTTCAAGAAGCTATGGGGACTCATTTATCTTTCAATCTCGCGTTCCATCCGCAGATCTCAAGGGCAAGTTGAGCGTGTCAAGCAAATTCTCAAGACATGCTTGAGCTTGTGTCGCTTCCTTCGCAAGAAATGGGAGGAATCTCTCGTATGCTGAGTTCTCTTATAATAATAGCTATCAAGCTAGTCTCAAGATGGCCCCCTTCAAGTGTTATATGGACGAAAGTGCGAACCCTCTGAACTGGTCGAAATCGGGAACGTCCACTCTTGGTCCGGATATTATCCAACATGCCAAGAACAAGTCCGCATTATTCGCGAGAATCTCAAGACTGCTCGATCGCGTCAAAGAGTAATTATGACCGTCATCACAAAGACATGGTCTATCAACTTTGGCGAAAAGGCCTATCTTCGCGTTACACCAATGAAGGGTGCTCACCGCTTCGGGATCAAGTGCAAGTTAGCGCCTCGCTATATTGGCCCTTTCACTATTCTGGAAAGGCGTGGAAAAGTGGCTTATCAACTGGAGCTTCCGTCGAACCTTTCTCAAGTTCACGATGTGTTCCACGTGTCACAACTTCGACGCTGCTTCAAGGACCCAATCCGAGCAGTGGACCATGAAGTGCTCGAATTACAACAGGACCTCTCCTATAAGGAGCATCCGGTCCGCATTCTCGACCAAGCTGAACGCCGCACACGTCAGAAGGCGATCAAGTTCCTCAAAGTCCAGTGGTCGAATCACTCTGAAGACGAAGCCACCTGGGAACACGAGGATCGTCTTCGAGATGAATACCCCGCACTTTTTCCTTCTACCTCCTAAATCTCGGGACGAGATTTCTTGTAGTGGAGGAGATTTGTAACACCCGGATGATTAGGGAACAGTAATCACCCCGGTTATGTTAGTTAACCTCTCTTTGATTCGAACCCGTCCTAAAACAAAAATCAAAACTAAAACAAACGATAAAAAGTTTCGAAAACAAATTCTAAAATGTTCGGGGGTTGTCTAAAATAGCTAACCTAATATTGGTGGGGTGCACTAAGTTTTGTAAAATGCTCTGGCATTTTAAATAAAATAAAAACAGAAAAGAAAATTAATAAAAGAAAAAGAAAGACTAAACATGTGGGGGAGGGGAAAACACTCTGGCCCAGCCGGCCCCCTCCCCACCGCCCCCCCCCCGCCCATTCCCTTTCCCCTGGGCGCCCATCGCCCAGCCCCCCCCCACATCCCCCACCCCCAACAACCCTAGCCGCATCCCATTCCCCCACGCCCCCCACCCTCTCCTCGCCCGATTGATCGGGCGAGAACCCCCGACCGAGCCACCGCCCCCCACTCTGGCGGCCCCCCGCCGCCCACCGCCTGACCCCTCTCCTCCTCCCCACCGCCTGGGAGCTCCCTCCTCCCTCCGTCGCCTCAAGCGGGCATCCATCCATGGGTCGGCTCCCTCCTCCCATCCGTCCGGCCAAGCCTCCCCAACCGCCTCCCTCCGGTCGTCACCGCCCCCACCGCCGCCGCCGAGACCCTACTCCCCCACAGAGGCCCTCTCTCTCTCCTCCTCCCAGATCGGCCACTGCCCCGCCGTCGCCTTGGCCCCGATCCCACCCATGCCACCGCGCCCCCCCCCCCTGTTCCATCTCTCCCCTCCCGAACCCCTCCGTCGACGACGCCCGTCGCTTGTGACGCTAACGTCGCCGGCGCTTCTTCCCCGTCGACCACCGAACCCCCTGGCCCTTCCAGCATCTCCGGCGCCCCATTCGGCGCCCTCGCCCCCGACCCAGCCCTCTCAAGACGGCGCTCGGCCATCGCCCGAACCCCCACCTCTCGTCGCCTCGGCGCCCGCTCGCCGCCCGGTCCCGCCGTGGCCTCGGCCGCCCGCCCCCGTTGACCTCGGTAGCGGGCGCCAACAACTGCCCTCTCAGGCGCCCGAACAGGCATCGCCTCGCATACCAAGATGCCCGATTGGCCTTGGGCGAATGACATGGGGCCCCACCCCCAAAAAGAATGTTTTAATTAAAACGGGAATAAAAATAGAATGAAAATGAATAAAAATTAATTAACTAATTAATTAATTAATTAATTAATTAAGTAATTAATTAATCTAATTAATTCTGAATTAATTAACCCCTAATCATTAATTAACTTAATTAACTAATGTTAATTAACCTGGATTAGGTTAATTAGGTATTAGAGAATGACATGCGGGACCCACCTGTCAGGGTTGACTCAGTCAACCCTGTTGACTGATGACGTCAGCATGACATCATGCTGATGTCATAAATGCATTTTCGAAATTAATTAAATAATTAATTAAAATTCCAGAAATTAATAAAATCTTTTAAAAATCATATCTTTTAATCCGTAATCCGGATTAAAATATTTCCAACATGAAAGTTGCTCAGAACGACGAGACGAATCCGGATACGCAGTCCGTTTGTCCAACACACACCCCTAACCTATCAAACCTGCAGACTTTCCTCTCCGGTTCATCTGTCTGACAGACGTCCGAAACCGGGAAAACTTCCCGGATGTTTTCCCCTAACCAAGACCCCCTCATACCACGTTAGGGCACGCCTAGCATCGCTTGTTGTCATATCATGCATCGATATGCATATGTTTACTTTGTATTCATTGTTTCTTCCCCTCTTCTCTCCGTAGACTACGAGACCGACGCCTGCGGTGGCGATTCGACTACGGTGTTGACGACCCTCTCTCTTGCCAGAGCAACCAGCAAGCCCCCTTGATCACGGATATCGCCTACTCTTATCTACACTGCTTGCATTAGAGTAGCATAGCATGTTATTGTTTTCGATACTCCTATCTTTTGCATAGCCCGTCCTTGTAACTTCAGTTGTTACCTTACCTGCAATCCTATATGCTTAGTATAGGATGCTAGTACTTTCATCTGTGGCCCTACTTTCTTGTCCATCTGCCGTGCTATACTATCGGGCCGTGATCACTCGGGAGTTGATCACGGGTATATACTATATACTTATACATGATACATGCGAGACTAAAGTCGGGTCGGCTGATGGAGCACCCGCGAGTGGATCATTGAGGCGGAGCGACAGGGCAGGTTGAGACCGCCTAGGAGAGAGGTGGGCCTGGCCCTGTTCGGCGTTCGCGGTTACTTAACACGCTTAACGAGGTCTTGGTATTTGATCTGGGTTGGCTACGAGCTTATACGCACTAACCATCTACGCGGGAGTAGTTATGGGTATCCCGGCGTCGTGGTATCACCGAAACTTCAGACGTCGGCGACGAGCGGCGCGCACCGGATTGGACTGAACGCTGACGGGCTAGGTCTGCTTCACAGACGTCACAACGTCTTGTGTGTGCTCAGGAGATGGGCCTGACCCTGCGCGCTTAGGTTTAGACCGGCGTGTTGGCCTCTCTGTTGTGCCGAGGTGGGGCTGCGGCGTGTTGATCTTCCGCGGCGGGCATGACCCAGAAAGTGTGTCCGGCCAAATGGGATCAAGCGTCTTTGGGTAAGATGGTGCACCCTGCAGGAAGTTAATCTATTCGGATAGCCGTGATCTTGATAACAGGACGACTTGAGTTGTACCTTGAGCTTATGACAACTAGAATTGGATACTTGATAAAACACACCCTTCCAAGTGCGGATACAACCGGTGGTCGCTCTCGCTCAAGGTTATGAGCAGGGGATCGCCGGGTAGGATTATTGCTATATGATGTTACTTGGAGGACTTCCGTTTGTCCTCTTCTGCCTGTTGCAAGACCGGTGTCCAGAAGCGTAGTCTTCGTTAAGACTAGCTATCCCCTCTTATTACGGCATTCTGCAGTTCAGTCCACTGATATGGCCCTTTACCCATATATCCATGCATATGTAGTGTAGCTCCTTGCTTGCGAGTACTTTGGATGAGTACTCACGGTTGCCTTGTTCCCCCTTTTCCCCCTATTCCTACTCGATTGCTGCAACTGACGATGGAGCCGGAGATGTGACGCCACCGCCTATGACGACTACTACTCCGGAGGTGCCTACTACTACGCAGCAGCCCGCGACGATTTACCAGAGTGACCTAGGAGGATCCCAGGCGGGAGGCCTGCTCCTCTTCGATCTGATCCCGGTTTGTGCTAGCCATCTTATGGCACCTTGTTTAACTTATGTCTCACTCAGATATTGTTGCTTCCGCGACTTCGTCTATGATCGAGCACTTGTATTCGAGCCCTCGAGGCCCCTGGCTTGTATTATGATGCTTGTATGACTTATTTTATTTGTAGAGTTGTGTTGTGATATCTTCCCGTGAGTCCTTGATCTTGATCGTACACATTTGCGTGCATGATTAGTGTACGATTGAATCGAGGGCGTCACAAAAGTGGTACATAATCCTGTCATGGAGGTCATGTTGCTAGAAAACAATGAACCTACGAGCTATGGAGAAGCGATGGTGGGCCCGGATTCTGACGAATGGCTCGAGGCCATAAAATCTGAGAGAGGATCCATGTATGAAAACAAAGTGTAGACTTTGGAAGAACTACTTGATGGTCGTAAGGCTTTTGGGTACAGACGGATTCGAAAAGGGAAGACAAACAATGATGGTATGTGTCACCATTAAAGAAAGCTCGGCTTGTCGCTGAGATGTTTCTGACAAGTTCAAGGAGTTGACTATGATGAGACTTTCTCACTCGTAGCGATGCTAAGAGTCTGTTGGAATTATATTAGCGATTCTTGCATTATTTATGAAATCTTGCGATAGGATGTCAAAACATTATTTCCTCGACAGCTTTTCTTGAGGAAAGGTTGTATGTGATACAACCGTAAGGTTTTGTCAATCCTAAAAGATGCTAACAAGTATGCAAAGCTCCGTAAATCCTTCTAAGGACTGGAGTAAGTATCTCGGAGTTGGAATATACACTTTGATGAGATGATCAAAGATTTTGGGTTTATACAAAGTTTATGAGAAACTTGTATTTCCAAAGAAGTGAGTGGGAGCACTATAGAATTTCTGATGAGTATATGTTGTAAACATATTGTTGATCAGAAATGATGTAGAATTTCTGGAAAGCATATAGGGTTATTTGAAAAGTGTTTTTCAAGGGAAACCCCGGATTAAGCTACTTGAACATTGAGCATCAAGATCTATAAGGATAGATCAAAATCGCTTGATAGTACTTTGAAATAAGTACGCACCGTGACAAGATTTTGAAGGAGTTCAAAATAGATCGGCAGAGATGGAGTTCTTGGCTGTGTTATAAGGTGCGAGTATTGAGTAAAGACTCAAGACCTGACCACTACAGAAGAGAGAAAAAGACGAAGGTCATCCCCTATGCTTTAGACGTAGGCTCCACAGTATGCTATGCTGTCTACCACACCTAAAGTGTGCCTTGCCATGAGTCAGTCAAGGGGTAGAAGTGTGATCCAGGAATGGATCACAGGACAGCGGTCAAGGTTATCCTTAGTAACTGGCGGACTAAGGAATTTTCTCGATTATGGAGGTGGTAAAGGAGTTCGTCGTAAAGGGTTACGCCGATGCGAACCTTGACACTAATCTGGATGACTCTGAGTAGTAAACCGGATTCGTATAGTACATCAGTTATTTGGAATAGCTCCAAGTAGCGCCTGGTAGCTGCATCTACAAGATGACATAGATATTTGTAAAGCACACATGGATCTGAAAGGTTCAGACCCGTTGACTAATAAACCTCTCTCAAGCGAGATATGATCAAACCCAAAGGTGTTGGATTCATTGCAATCACATAGTGATGTGAACTAGATTATTGACTCTAGTGCAAGTGGGAGACTGTTGGAAATATGCCCTAGAGGAAATAATAAAATGGTTATTATTATATTTCCTTGTTCATGATAATTGTTTATTGTTCATGCTATAATTGTATTAACTGGAAACCGTAATACATGTGTGAATACATAGACCACAACATGTCCCTAGTGAGCTTCTAGTTGACTAGCTCGTTGATCAATAGATGGTTATGGTTTCCTGACCATGGACATTGGATGTCATTGATAGCGGGATCACATCATTAGGAGAATGATGTGATGGACAAGACCCAATCCTAAGCGTAGCACAAAGATCGTGTAGTTCGTTTGCTAAAAGCTTTTCTAATGTCAAGTACCATTTCCTTAGACCATGAGATTGTGCAACTCCCGGATACCGTAGGAATGCTTTAGGTGTGCCAAACGTCACAACGTAACTGGGTGGCTATAAAGTTGCACTACGGGTATCTCCGAAAGTGTCTGTTGGGTTGGCACGAATCGAGACTCGGATTTGTCACTCCGTGTGACGGAGAGGTATCTCTGGGCCCACTCGGTAATGCATCATCATAATGAGCTCAATGTGACTAAGTAGTTAGTCACGGGATCATGCATTACGGAACGAGTAAAGTGACTTGGCGGTAACGAGATTGAACGAGGTATTGGGATACCAACGATCGAATCTCGGGCAAGTAACGTACCGATTGACAAAGGGAATTGTATACGGGATTGCTTGAATCCTCGACATCGTGGTTCATCCGATGAGATCATCGTGGAACATGTGGCAGCCAACGTGGGTATCCAGATCCCGCTGTTGGTTATTGGCCGGAGAGTTGTCTCGGTCATGTCTGCATGGTTCCTGAACCCGTAGGGTGTACACACTTAAGGTTGGATGACGCTAGGGTTATAAGGAAGATTTGTATGTGATTACCAAATGTTGTTCGGAGTCCCGGATAATATCCCGGACGTCACGAGGAGTTCCGAAATGGTTCGTAGGTGAAGATTTATATATGGGAAGTCATCATCGATCGCTGAAATATTGAGGGTATACGGTATTGTCTGGGACCACGGAGGGGTTCGAGGTCCACCAGTAGGGTCCACTTGCCCCGGAGGGGCTTGTGGGCTGTAGATGGAAGGGAACCAGCCCCAAGTGGGCTGGGGCGCCAATCCCCCTAGGGCCCATGCGCCTAGGGTTGGGGGGGGGACCCTAAAGGGCCGCCCCTTGGCAGGGGGCAAGCCCCTCCCCTTGGCCGCCCCCCCTTTAGATCCCATCTAGAGGGGCCGACCCCCTTCTCCCTATAAATAGAGGGTCAAGGGGAGGGCTGCAGCAACACATCCAAGGCGCAGCCCCTCCCCTCCCCAACACCTCTCCTCCTCCGCAAGAGCTTGGCGAAGCCCTGCCGGAGAACTGCCACTCCATCACCACCACGCCGGTGTGGTGCTGTTGGAGCCCTCTTCCTCAACCTCTCCCTCCTCCTTGCTGGATCAAGGCGCGGGAGACATCACCAGGCTGCACCTGTGTTGAACGCGGAGGCACCGTTGTTCGGTGCTAAGATCGGATTCGGCCGCGATCTGAATCGCTACGTGTACGACTCCTCCAACCGCGTTCTTGCAACGCTTCCGACTCGCAATCTTCAAGGGTACGAAGATGCACTCCCCTTTCTCTCGTTGCCAGTTACTCCATAGATTGATCTTGGTGATGCGTAGAAGATTTTGAATTTCTGCTATGTTCCCCAACAAAGGTGCTGTGGAGAAGTAGATCGATGGAGGAGTACAACAGATACGTGAGGATCGCAGACGGCGACCCTGTGAAGCTAGCTAGGATGTTGGAGATACAGTCTTGGTTTGACAACAAGGACCAACTAGCGGCGACGGCGACATCCATGGCCAAATATCTGCAACAGAGCGAAAAGGCGACGATACTCCCGGAGGGAGTCGCGCGGGAGTACATAGAGCTGCTCCTCTGGGCCATGGAGCAAACAGATTCTCCAAATCCGATCGTGAGGGAGCGGTGGTGGGAGTATTGATCCCAGATGGAGCATCCACCAGAGATTGAAGTATCGAGCATCTACAGGGTACCGTTTGTGAGGGTGTCGTGCCAGAGCAAGCCGGTGGAGTCTTCATCGACCGAACCCAACTGTAAGAGGAGAAAAATAGTTGGCCCGACGACGCTTCCCCCGCCATCCTCTCCCTCGCCGTTCACATCATCTCACGGGGCAGCTGTCTGCTGCCGAGGAATAGGAGGATTGCCCCCAAGACCAATAGTCGGGCAGGTTGTGAATTGTCAGGAGGAGCTTAGGGTTGTTAGTATTTGTAGGTTGTGAATTGTGTTTTGTGTTGTGTATTTTGAGAGTACTTTCAGATATGAATGCATTTTGAATTTCAGATTTGCAGTATTGAGCATATGAAGTATTTTATGAATTCTAGAGATCTATTTTTAGCACTTAAAAAATCGTAGTTTCATAGGAGTATAAAAGTGCAGACAATGTGATTCTCAGAGAAGAAACTGCAAGTTTCAGTTTCAGATAAGAAACTCCAAGTTTAGTTTCAGATAAGAAACTGCAACTTTCAGAGGAAGATCATTTATATTAACACGACCTTTTCAAACAGTGTTAACATCATGCTAGAAGTTTTATTCATGGTTGAAACTGGAACTACCAGCCAGTTAATATCATGCTGATCAACATTCATGCATAGCACATCTTCATATGATGCACAATAAAAAAGATATGCTATTTTCAAGATGCCCACACAATGTCGAGTGTGCAAAAAACAGAGAAAACGAGGGACGCCGCTGTCTGCCGTTGTGAACATGCTGAACAAATGAGAGGAATCTGGAGAGGCCTGTACGTTGAGAGGCGGACAGTCAGGACCCACCAGGTCTATGGCCGTGCGCAAGCAAGTGCCTCATTGAAAAAATACTTCCTCCTAATGCTATACTGACGTTGGGGCCCACGGGTTTGTCAACATAGTTACATTTTTTAGGTGCTTCAACATAGTTACTATAGGAGATAAATTCACAACGAAGCCGGGGAGCTGTCAGGTATCATTTATTATCACTGGGGCAGCAAGTATCAGCTGGGTTTTGGGCTGCCCCATCTAGGCTCCATCTAGGCTTTCTTTTTTAACATGCGCAGCCCACGACCTCGGATGGGAGGTCCATAGGCCTGTTTGTATTTTCTTGAGGGCCGTCATGTATCGACCGGCCTATGGACCTCCCATCCGAGGTTTTATTTTTCCTGAAACATCGGCAGCCCAATTTATGTTTTTTTTGAAGAAAACGCAGAGGTCTGTTCTATTTTTCTATATAAGAATAGGAACGCCTGGTCCAACTTATGTTTCCCCTCTAACTATATTATATATATATTTAAATTATTTTATATGTTATTATATATTATTTTTATTTTCATCATATATTTAATAGATACTTACATATTATAAGTGCAACTATCCCAGGGTGGTTTGGGTAATTCCTAACATATAGCTCATTGAGTTAATGCTACTTAAAGATAAACATTTAAGGAAAGCTCAATGATTGGCATGGTATGGATGAGAAAAGTGGATCCCTCAAAATACTTAGGACAACGGATTGGCTCAATCTCAAAGGTCAGGACTCTATCTTTTTTCATTTTAACTGATCCAAGATCACATTGAGTCCATAGGAAAAGCCAATACTATTAAGAGGGGATGAGGTGTTGCTTAATGAGTTTCTTGCTCAAAGTGCTGAGTGATATGCTCCAAAGCCCTCAACTACTTTCTCACATCCACATATGTCCCAAACCAAAAGTCAAACTCGGCCCCACCGAATCTTTCTATCCGGCGCCACCGAGTTCAGTTGACATAGCCACTGCCAGAAACCCTAGTCTTTTCGGTCTCACCGATAGGGATCTCGGTCTCACCGAGATGGGATTGTAATCTCTCTGCTTCCCTTCGTAACATTTCGGTCAAACCGAGATGAGCGATCAGTCCCACCGAGATTGCAATGTAAACTTTTTGTTTCCCTTTCGTAACGTTTCGGTCCAACCGAGATGAGCGAATCGGTCCCACCGAGTTTGCCTGACCAACTCTCTGTCTGTCTATTACCAAAATCAGTCTCACCGAGTTTGTGTAATCGGTCTCACCGAGATTACATTATGCCCTAACCCTAAAAAGATCGGTCCGACTGAGTTGACATGCCGGTCCCACCGAAAATCCTAACGTTCACATTTTGAACAAAATCGGTCCGTCCGAGTTTCATGATTCGGTCCCACCGAGTTTGGTGATTCGGTCCCATCGAGTTTCACTATATATACCCCTCCACCCACTCTTCATTCGTGAAGAGAGCCATCAGAACATGCCTACACTTCCAACATACATTTTCTGAGAGAGAACCACCTACACTTGTGTTGAGGTCAAGATATTCCATTCCAACCACATAAATCTTGATCTCTAGCCTTCCCCAAGTTGCTTTCCACTCAAATTATCTTTCCACCAAATCCTATCCTATGAGAGAGAGTTGAGTGTTGGGGAGACTATCATTTGAAGCACAAGAGCAAGGAGTTAATCATCAACACACCATTTGTTACCTCTTGGAGAGTGGTGTCTCCTAGATTGGCTAGGTGTCACTTGGGAGCCTCCGTCAAGATTGTGGAGTTGAACCAAGGAGTTTGTAAGGGCAAGGAGATCGCCTACTTCGTGAAGATCTACCCGAGTGAGGCAAGCCCTTCATGGGCGGCGGCCATGGTGGGATAGACAAGGTTGCTTCTTCGTGGACCCTTCGTGGTTATGCTCATCTTCTAGACATACTTTCGATTCCAAGTGTTGCTTCGGTATCACCGAGTTTGTCAATTCGGTAGATCCGAGATCACTTCTACAGAGAACTAAAACTAAGCTTTTGACTCAATTGTTTTGCAAAACTCCTGTACTTTGTGATGCTCATCTTCTCTACCTCATCTATAATCTATTCACAGGGTTTGCTGATTGTTTGCTTGCAAGATGTCTGACCAAAGTGACAGCTAGAACAAGTCTGAACAACAGGTGCAGATGAGTGAGGGTTCTGATCCCTCTAGTAGCTATGATGAGGGCAGCAGGAGCACACCAAGTAACTTGCCAAAGGCATCTACCAGGACAAGGAAGAAGAAAACTTCTGATTCAGAGGATGAACTTATGTGGCTGTTGAGGATGAGGCCACTTCAAGGAAGAAGGTGCTAAAGAAGGAGTATGGAACAGCTGCTGCCACCAAGCCAGGAATGAAAACAAAGGCTCCAGCAAGAAGAGTTCCAATGTCTAAGGCCAGGGCATCCACTCAGAAGCCCTCCAAGTGAACAGGAGGAGATGATGTTGCAAAGGTGAAGGAAAAGAAATAAAGAAAAAGGGGAAGATGGTGTCAGAAAGTTGACCCCATGGCTGAATTTGAGAAGCACACTTCTGAAGAAGAGGAAGAGGAAGAGGATGCTGCACTAGCACCCAAAGCACAAAAGCTCATGGGTGATGCAATCAGATTAGGGGCTGCTCCATCTAAGCCCAAAGCTGCCCCGAAGGCTGCTGCTCCAGCTCAGAAGCCTAAACCCAAGAGAAGCACTAGAAACATTCTTGCCGAGGAGAAAAATAAGGCCCCAGTGCCTGAAGCTGCTGAAGAAGAAGATGATGACTCAGTTGTGTTGAGGAAGCTGAAGCCCAAGATCCCTGATCACAATGATGCACATCCTATTGCAGAAAACATGAAAATCAGGAAGGATGCAGGACTAAGGTTATGGACACAGTTTGATCCATATAATGTCAGGAGAAGAACTGTTGTTGACTATAGGATTCACACTAAGGAACAACAAGACTTTTACGAGACAATCCTGCTTAACAAGAAGCCCATTGTGTGTGACATGAGATGGGTTGACTGGGAGTACATCAAGAAGAATGAAGATCACTATCCAGGTGTACATGACAGCTCCAAGGCATGTGGAGTTGATACCTTTGTGGCCCAGAAACTCACCAAGTGGAATGATGAGCTGATCATGCAGTTTTACTCCACTGCCCACTTCTACCCAGATGGAAAGATCATTTGGATGTCTGAAGGTACAAGGTACCAATCTTCTATTGAAGAATGGGCTCAGTTGATCAATGCCCCAGAAGAAAATGAGGATGACTTGGATATTTATGCTGAGAAGAAGAAAGACCACAACACAATGGCCAAAATGTACAAAGAGATCCCAGATCATGCTTTGGATACTCATAAGTTTGGATCTGTCCACTTCTTGCTATCTGGTCTGCCAACTATCAATTGGATCTTAAGGCACACACTGCTACCCAAGTCAGGTGATCACAAGATGATGATAGGTCATGCCATCAACTTGCTACATGTGTTTGATGTGCCTCAAAAATTCAAAGTCATGAGTCTGATTGTGGAAACAATCAAAAGGACAGCAGCTGATCAGAAGAGAAGTTGTGGGTATGCTCCACACATTCAGGAGCTCATCAACTCAAAGATGGGCACATGTACATATCGTTTGGATAAGGAGCACCTGCCCATCTACCCCGAATTTGAAGATAACACTGTTGTCATCCATGAGAATGAACCATCATCAGCTCCAGCACATGAGAAGAGAGAGAAGGCAAGGGCAGAGAAAGCTGCAATGATGCCAAGTGTTGAGGAGGCATCTCAGGTATTCTTGAAGAGCAAGCAAGACTAGCTTGGATATCTGATCCAATCCACCCTGAGGATTGAGAAGGGCTTGGCCACCCTGACTAAGAACCAGGAGAGTTTGGAGAGGATCATTGAGCAGAAATTCTATGACCTTGATGTCAAGGTAATAGAGATCCAAACTACACTTGAGCAACTTCAGGAGGAAGCAGAGGAGAAGAAGGGCAAGTCTACCACATATGATTTTGCTAGATTGCCCAGAAGCCAGAGATCTGCTGCAGTGCCTGTCGGTGTCAAAACCGGCGGATCTCGGGTAGGGGGTCCCGAACTGTGCGTCTAAGGCGGATGGTAACAGGAGGCGGGGGACACAATGTTTACCCAGGTTTGGGCCCTCTCGATGGAGGTAATACCCTACTTCCTGCTTGATTGGTCTTGATGATATGTGTATTACAAGAGTTGATCTACCACGAGATCGTAGAGGCTAAACCCTAGAAGCTAGCCTATGGTATGATTGTAGTTGTCATACGGACTAAACCCTCAATAATATAGACACCGGAGGGGGCTAGGGTTACACAGAGTCGGTTACAAGGGAGGAGATCTACATATCCGTATTGCCAAGCTTGCCTTCCACGCCAAGGAGAGTCCCATCCGGACACGGCACGAAGTCTTCAATCTTGTATCTTCATAGTCTAACAGTCCGGCCAAAGGATATAGTCCGGCTGTCCGAGGACCTCCTAATCCAGGACTCCCTCAGTAGCCCCTGAACCAGGCTTCAATGATGATGAGTCCAGCGCGCAGATTGTCTTCGGCATTGCAAGGCGGGTTCCTCCTCCGAATACTCCATAGAAGATTTTGAACACAAGCATAGTGTCCGGCTCTGCAAAATAAATTCCACATACCACCGTAGAGAGAATAATATTTCCACAAATCTAATCTGCTGATAGCTTTTCATAACGTGACATTTTGCCATGTCTGGTCATGACGAACCGTTTTTCCGAGCCTGCCACTGCACGTGTTGCGAGGCAATTTTATTGGCACGTCATGTCGAAGCAGAGATCGTGTCCCTATTTTCACGGGATTCTCATCAATACCGGTGCGGGTAACCCAACCACGCCATCAATTACGGCGCTTGGGAGATAAGCGGTTTTACCGGGCAAGTGGGGAGGCGCCGAATACCTGCTGCCTTTATAAGGGGATAAGAACACCCATTCGCACCCACACCTTCTTCTTCCCGATCCACTCCCCTCCGCCCGAGCTCCAGCGCCCAAGCGTTCATCTCTTATGCCCACAAAGGCCTTCCAAAAATGTCCGGATCCGGAGCGGGAGGCAAATGGATGGCCTCTACCGTCCGAGAGAAGGATATCAAAAAGCTTCGGGAGACCGGGTATATGGCAAAGAAAATCAGCCACCGTCTCCTGACGGCGGGACAGATCGTCCCTACTCCGGAACCCCACGAGAGGGTTGTATTCCTCCTTCACTTTGTCCGCGGGCTAGGGTTTCCCCTCCACCCGTTCGTTCGCGGCATCATGTATTACTATGGGATCGATCTTCACAATCTGTCCCCTAATTCCTTCCTCAACATCTCGACATTCATTGTCGTGTGCGAGGCTTTTCTCCGCATCTCGCCACACTTCGGCTTATGGCTGAAGATCTTTAATGTGAAGCCCAAGGTAGTGGGCGGTGAGCACGCGTAGTGCGGGGGCGCTATGGTGAGCAAGATGCCCAATGTCATATGGCCAACAACCACCTTTAACGATTCTTTCAAGGAGCGGCAACAGCAGTGGTTTTACATCACCGAGCCGCGTGGCACGGAATGGGCCGCTACTCCCGAGTTTCGATCCGGTGCCCCCCTGCGGCTTACATCCTGGGTCAGGAAGGGCCTGAACTGGTCCTCGTCCGATGAACTATCGGTGCTCCAGTCGCACGTTAAATATATGGGAGACAAGAACATTGAACTTGTCAATGTAGTCCAGGTGATGTTAGTTCGTTGGATCCTGCCTTGTCAACACCGGACTTGCAATCTAGGGAATTTGATCCGGCCAGGCACCAAACCTTACGAGAGCTTTTTGGCTCCTCACACAAGGACATCTGGAAGGTGCTTTTCAAGTCCAGCAAATCATGGCCGGACTCCGCCGAGGAACGCGGGTAGCAACTGTCCCGCCCTGCAAGTTCGGTAAGTCATCATACTTTTCATCTGTATAACGCAAAGGAAGAGCTTAATGTGTTTTCTACAACTCTCCCAGGGATGGACGAAGAAGGCGGAGCGGATCCATTGTCCGGTCCCGCTGCCCAAAGAACCGGCCGTCCCACTTCTGACGAAGATGCTGGTCCCGGCGCCTTACAAGGTGCCGAAGAAGACGGCCGAGAAGGAGGCCAAAAAGACCCGGGGAGGTCTTCGTCGCCGCGGCACTTCGGACACAATATCCGAAGGCTCTGATGCCCGTTCCGGCTCCGAAGAGGACGAGGAGGAGGAGGAAGATGAATCCCCCACGGGAGGAAGAAATAAGAGGACGACCTCCGTACACTTGGAGGCCGAGCCGCCCAAAAGGGGAAAGGCTCCTCTTCCGGAGGAGTCCATTGCCGCCGCCGACAGCGGCCCGGCGTGGGATCCCAGGGCCCAGCCCTTGGTGAACTCGTGAGTATACAAAATCTGAGTACGTCTATGCGTCCAGACTCGTCATGGCATAGTATTTTAACCTGAGCCATATTCTTCGTAGTCTGGCGAGGTGCCGTACCAAACAATCCTCATCAGAGGATTCGCTGAGCTCGGATGCTATGGAGAGCGGGACGCCCCCAAAGGCCCTTCCTCCGAACAGGTGGATAACACCGAGGCTTCATCCCAGAAGGACCCCGGCCAAAGAGGAGAGGGGAAGACCGCGAAGGCAGTGCCTGGAGGTCAAACTTCAGGGGCCGGACACATGGGGGAGAAAATTCCCATGGAGCTGATGGCAGGGACCATATGGAATTCGGCTCCCAGCCGGATACAGCTCCGGAGACCAATACGGCTCCATAGTCAGGCAGGCAGCCTCTCTCAGCTGGAGGGGACATGCCTGTTCCACCGGCAACCTCAGTCCAACCAGAGGTGTCGAATGCTTTGTTGGTGGCACTGAAGAGCGCCTCCATCCTCAATGAACACCGTGTCCTTATGGGTGCGGTGATTGAGAAGATTCAGTCTGCTGAGAGTGGACTAAATGGAGCCTGTATCGGCCTTATAAAAGGTTTTGAGGTATGTTTTATGAGGTTTCGAAGAGTGTCATGGTATGTATAGTAGCCCCTGATACACTGTTCGGTGAAAGAAGAACCGGACAGAGGATCAAATTTATGTACGCATGAAGGATCATTGAATGACGTTTATTTCTCTTCTGTTATAAGCAGGCGTATGAAGTGGCTGCTGCCTCTCGTACTGCGGAGATCTCCGGACTGAATCAAAGTCTGGAGTGGGCCAAAGAAGAACTTGGCCAATTGAAAATGCAGTTGGGTGATAAACAAGGTATGCACAAGTCTCGTTTGCATTTATTGCGAATGAATTTGTAGTATAATGAAATAAGCTTCATGATTTGTGCTAGGGATGGTGACCGAAGTTGAGGCTCTTAAGAAAGCTGTGGCCGAGGCCGAGAAAAAGGCAGCCACAGAGCAGGCTCTTCGCGAGAAGCACGAGGCCAGGGTTATTAAAGCTGAGCAGGAGCTGCAATAGGCCGTGAGGAAATGCGAGACCTTGGAGCAGAGTTTAACGAAGAAAGAATCCAAACTCGCCCAGGCGCATCAGGCCACGAGCGATGCTCGGGGGGAAACCCAAAGCGCCCTGCAGGGGATCCAAGAGGCGAGAAAGATCGCGGTGGGGAAAGCTTTTCCATGTAAAACAAGTATTTGAGGGGAAAATTATGCTTCTAATTTTGAATTCGGATCTCTCATGGGTATTTGCCGAGCTGCCCCGCAGCATATCAGGTGCCGCCCACTTCTACCGAGACGAAGAAAAGGACACTGCGGATAAGCTCTTCTGGTCGCAATATTCGGCACTGAATTATCCGATGCCTTTTGTCGATCAACTGAAACAGCTAATCAAACTGCATAAGACGGCAGAACTGGCCATGAAGGATATGATTATCCGGCTATGGCCCGCCGAGCCGATTCCAAGAAGCTACTTCAGGATCGTGAAGCGGCTTGTGAGTGTCTGCCCTTGACTTGATGTCATCAAGCGGTCGGTCTGTATAGAAGGTGCGTGAATGGCCTTCGCCCACGCAAAGGTGCACTGGGAGAAGATGGATGCTGAAAAGCTGATGACCGAAGGAACGCCAGAGGGGAAGGAGCACCGCAAGCCCGAATTATATTATGAGAGTGTCCGGAAAGGATCCTACCTGGCAGCGGAGCTATGTACGAAGGACATTATATTTCCATGAATGCAAATCATGTTGTCCTTTGTAATGTTTAAACAAGGTCATTTATATTATTTATTGCTTGTTATATAAAAGTTTATCCTCCTGCGCGGCTGTTTTATATATTAATCCTGAGAGTTGGCGATCGTAAACTCGCCCCATGTAAGAAATGCGGGGTGTTCCGGATAAACCTGATCACTCTTTATCCCAGTTTTGGGTCCTTCGAAGGAGGTGTTCAACATAGCGAACCAGGCAATTGGACTATAAGGCTTTATCACTCTCACTTAGCCACAGGAGCTTTAGGAAGGTAGGTGCAGCCCCTGGTGTTCAGAAGACCGCACAAGGGGCTCTATAAGCACCTGATCGGAAGAAAAACCGATCCATCGCACGCTGCATTGGTTATGGTATTGTGTGGAAGAAATCCTTAAAGATTTTGTAACCTCTCGAACAGCTGACCAGCTCTTGCCGTATCATGACAGTCAGTTTTCGGCTTTCTCTACTGAGGTGCTCGTCCGGAAGAACCGGGACACAATCGCAGTAGTTCTCCCAGTGCTACCTTAGCCAATATAGCGGAATGTAAGGTACCAAAACATGGGAGCCGAGAAAACCCAACTATTGACCCAAGACATGATTCGGAGCTGACGCATATAATGCTATAGGTTCGGGGTGTCGAACTTCCGCAAAGGTGTTCGGACTTTATTGTCGTGTTATGGGTAAAACGAAGCCCCTGGCATATTTTAAGGCATATCGCTGTATACGGATGCCCCTTGACAAAATAATTTCAATAAGAAATAACAGCAGGTAAGCATCATATAAATCCACATGTTGTATTTGAATAGTACGTCTATGCGTATGAGTACAGGTAATGTGATAAAAAAAAGGAATATGACCGCGAAATCTGCTGAGACCGGGGGCAAAGAAGCTGAGTGCGGATCCAGAGTATAGCCGGATGGTCATTGCGGGGAATGTCTAAGGATTCCCCTGCGCGTTCAAGCTACCTCTGTATCGCCCGTCCTGGTCTGCGCAAAGGTGAACCTGCGAAGGAAATGTAAGAAATGTTTGCGTGTCGGAGAGCGGTTGAGCCGCCGAGAGCGGTTGAGCCGCCGAGTGCGGCCTGTCCAGGCCTTTGCCGGAGCGTTTAATCAAGCTCTGGACGAGTCGGGCTATCCTTCCGTGAAGTAGTTCGGAGTCCCTTGACGGTGTCCGGGAGCCTGGACGTCGACTCGAGGTTCGGCTGCAAGGTGTGGCTCATTGCTTCTACTGTTAAGGCGGTGGTGCCATTAACCGTGATGACGCCGCGTGGACCAGGCATCTTGAGCTTACGGTAGGCATAATTTGGCACCGCGTTGAATCGAGCGACCGCGGTTCGTCCGAGCAGTACCTGATAATCACTGCAGAAAGGGACAATTTCGAAGATTAACTCTTCGGTACGGTAATTTTCTGGTGATCCGAAGACTACCTCAAGGGCAATGGAGCCTGTACAGCTGGCTTCCACACCTGGTATAATGCCTCTGAAAGTGGCTTTAGTGGGTTTCATCGCCGAATGATCGATGCCCATCTTGCGCACTGTGTCCTGGTAAAGCAGATTTAGACTGTTGCCTCCGTCCATAAGGACTCGTGTGAGGTGGAACCCGTCAATTATTGGGTCGAGGACTAGTGCAGCTGGATTGCCCTGATTGGCATTAACCGGACGATCCATGCGGTTCAAGGTGACCGGCCCTAGTTCATATTGTCCCTAAGGGTGCGTATCCGGTCCGAGTTGGGAATTTGAGTGGTGTTTACCACATTCACCGATTGAATATGCGGGGGAAATTTCTTTTGCCCTCCTGTGTTCGGTGATCTGGGCTCTTCGCGGCCATCATCGCTTTGAGACCCCCCTTCTCCGTGTTTGGCGCCTGCCCTACAGGCTTGTTTGAAGATCCAGCATTCTCTGTTGGTATGGGTGGCTGGCGTTCCTGGGGTGCCATGAATTTAGCATTGGCGATCGAGTATGCGGTCCAGACTGGATGGACCCGAATTGTTATTTTTGAGTGGCCCTTTCCTCTGACCGGTCTATAAGCCCCTAAACCAGGCATTAACTGCCGTCTCTTCGGCGTTTTCACCATATTTGCGGCGCTTGTGTTTGTTGCGTCGTGGTTTTCCGTTGCTATCCCTGGCTTTTGATGTGCCAGGTTTGCTTGTTGTATTGTTACTATGAGCCAACCAGCTATCTTCGCCCACGCAAAAGCGGGTCATAAGTGTCGTGAGGGCTGCCAGGGATTTTGCCTTCTCTTGACCGAGGTGCCGGGCGAGCCATTCATCACGGATGTTATGCTTAAATGCTGCTAAGGCCTCTGCATCCGGATAGTCGACAATTTGGTTCTTAGTTAGAATCGGGTCCGAATTTCTGGCGATTCCCTTGTTTGCTGAGTTATATGACTTAAATCGTCAACATCCGTGATCGCATTATAAGTGCATTGGAAATTGTCCAGGAATGCATCTGCCAGGCTCTCCCAACTTCCGATGGAGTTTGCCGGTAAGCTATTGAGCCAATGTCGAGCCGGCCCTTTGAGCTTTAGCGGGAGGTACTTGATGGCATGTAAATCATCCCCGCGGGCCATGTGAATGTGGAGAAAGAAGTCTTCTATCCATACCACGGGGTCTGTAGTACCATCATATGATTCAATGTTTACGGGTTTAAACCCTTCTGGGAATTCGTAATCCATTACTTCATCGGTGAAGCATAGGGGGTGTGCGGCGCCTCTGTGTCGGGCTATATCATGACGCAGTTCGTATGAGTCTTGTCTGCTGTATCCGGCCCGGCCAGATTTGCTTTTAGTATATCCGGCGTGACGGTCATCTTCCCGCATTGGGGCGTGCCCCCGTGATCCATAGATCGATCTTGCATGTCCTTCTTTGTTTTCCAATACGATTCGCAGGTCCCGCGTGTTGCCCCGGGCCTTGGTATTTTTGTTTGAATGGAGGCGGGGTGTGGGTTGGACTTCGGGCTGGCATGCCCCTCTGTCTTGGCCACGAGGTGGCCGATCAGCCACATCATACGCTGGTGATGTAGGTTTTACTGCTTCCTCCTTGGGGTAGCAACCTGCACTTTGGGTAACTCTAGGTTGGGCGCTCGAGTTTGTATTCCTCGGCCGCCAGGACTTCAGTCCATCTATCCGCTAGCAGATCTTGATCAGCTCGAAGCTGTTGTTGCTTTTTCTTCAGGCTGTTTGCGGTGGCTATAAGCCGGCGCTTGAAGCGCTCCTGCTCGACGGGATCCTCAGGCACGATAAATTCTTCGTTGCCAAGGCTCACTTCATCTTCGGAGAGAGGCATGTAAATGTCATCCTCTGATTCTCCGTCCGCTGTCTGTTCTAGAGGGCTAGCTTGTTCATCCTCCCGCTCGATGTTTGGCTGGAGGGGGTTGTCGTCGTCTTCGGCACTATTCAGAGCGTTATTGTTTATTGGGTTGGTATCGCTGCTATGGCGGAACTTAGAGCGGCGCCGCTCACGTCGGTGCTTAGATTGCTGCTTGGAGGGATTATCATCCGTTGTCTTATCGCCATCGCCTTCTTTGGGGGTGTCCACCATGTATATATCATATGATGAGGTGGCAGTCTAGCACCACAATGGGCGTGGTTCTGTTAAATCTCCTGCATCATCGTCCATACCGTCGATGTCTTCGGAGCCGAAATCGAGCATGTCGGTTAAATCGTCGACAGTGGCTACTAAGTGGGTGGTGGGTGGGGAGCGAATTTCTTCGTCATCCGCATCCCATTCTAGCCGGACATAGTTCAGCCAAGGTTCTCCCGACAAGGAGAGACTCCTTAATGAATTTAGCACATCGCCAAAAGGCGAGTGCTGAAAGATATCCGTGGAGGTGAACTCCATGATCGGCACCTAATCAGATTCGATAGGCATGGACGCAGGCGGTTCGGGGCCTGTGGCCGGGGATAAATCCAAGGATACGGCGCCACAGGTCTCATAGGAGCTGAAGTCAGTATTCGGCTCTACCGCAACTGAGTGTGTGACCTCTGGGGCGGGGTCCATCCACCCATCCTCGGATGGCGTAATCGACTCTGGATCTAGGGCCAGAGTAGGCACAGGTGTGATCTCCCGAACACCGTCTGGCGGCAGAGCTAATTCGTGCTCATTGTGACTGTGCGGCGCACCTGACATGTGCTCGAATCCGTCAAAGATCAAGTCTCCGCGGATATCGGCAGTATAGTTCAAGTTTCCAGACCTGACCTGATGGCCAGGGGCGTAGCTCTCGATCTGCTCCAGATGGCCAGGCGAGTTGGCCCGCAGTGTGAAGCTGCCGAACATGGAGATCTGTCCGGGGAGGAAAACCTCGCCCTGGATCACATCATTGCCGATGATCGAAGGGGCCATCAAACCTTGCGGTGACGGCACAACGGAATTCTCAATGAAATCACCAATGTCGGTGTCAAAACCGGTGGAGCTCGGGTAGGGGGTCTCGAACTGTGCGTCTAAGGCGGATGGTAACAAGAGGTGGGGAACACGATGTTTACCCAGGTTCGGGCCCTCTCGATGGAGGTAATACCCTACTTCCTGCTTGATTGATCTTGATGATATGAGTATTACAAGAGTTGATCTACCACAAGATCGTAGAGGCTAAACCCTAGAAGCTAGCCTATGGTATGATTGTTGTTGTCCTACGGACTAAACCCTCTGGTTTATATAGACACCGGAGGGGGCTAGGGTTACACAGAGTCGGTTACAAGGGAGGAGATCTACATATCCATATTGCCAAGCTTGCCTTCCACGCCAAGGAGAGTCCCATCCGGACACATGACGAATTCTTCAATCTTGTATCTTCATAGTCTAACAGTCCGGCCAAAGGATATAATCCGGCTGTCCGAGGACCCCCTAATCCAGGACTCCCTCAGTGCCCGTGACAGATACTGGAGCTACAGCATCAGCACCAGCAGCTACAGCTCCAGTGCAACCTCTAGCAGCTACTCCACCATCTCCAGCTACATCATCTGAAGCTTTCGTCCTTGGACTTCTCTCAACACCACCTCCCGAAGATCAAGCCTGAGAAACGTTTAGCACTATGCATTCTTGAACTTTTTGGTAACTTGTTGCCAAAGGGGGAGAAAAATGTATAGATCATAGGCTTCGAGAGAGGGTGTTGCTTTTCTATCTCTCTTGCTATTTTGGTTGAACTTATTTATTGAGTGCTTGTGTGAGATACTTTATATCCTTGTGAGATACTTGTTGATCTTGTGTTTGATCATATGCTACCCTTAATGCTTGTTGAATGATATTATCTCTTATATCCTTATATGATTATTCACTTGCTTGGTGATGAGTGCATGCTTTTAATCTCTATCATTTTGAGCGCTCCACCAAGATGTATATGACATGGAAGAGTAACCCATGATCCTAATCAGTTGTGCATTTGCATTCACAAGAAAATTTTAAATAATGCACAAATTTAGGGGGAGCTCGTGCTTATCACATACTTCTCAAAGCGACGATTTTTTTCAATATTATTTATCATTTGTCGAAGCTTTGATCTATATGTTGTCATCAATTACCAAAAAGGGGGAGATTGTAAGTGCAACTATCCCTGGGTGGTTTTGGTAATTCCTAACAACATATAGCTCATTGAGCTAATGCTACTTAAAGATAAACATTTCAGGAAAGCTCAATGAATTGCATGGCATGGATGAGAAAAGTGGATCCCTCAAAGTACTAAGGACAAAGGATTGGCTCAAGCTCAAACCTCAGGACTCTATCTTTTTTCATTTTAAGTGATCCAAGATCACATTGAGTCCATAGGAAAAGCCAATACTATTAAGAGGGGATGCGGTGTTGCTTAATGAGTTTCTTGCTCAAAGTGCTTAGTGATATGCTCCAAAGCCCTCAACTACTTTCTCACATCCACATATGTCCCAAACCAAAAGTGAAACTCGGCCCCGCCGAACCTTTCTATCCGGCGCCACCGAGTTCAGTTGACATAGCCACTACCAGAAACCCTAGTATTTTCGGTCTTACCGATAGGGATCTCGGTCTCACCGAGATGGGATTGTAATCTCTCTGTTTCCCTTCGTAATGTTTTGGTCAAACCGAGATGAGCGATCGGTCCCACCGAGATTGCAATGCAAACTCTCTGTTTCCCTTTCGTAACGTTTCAGTCCAACCGAGATGAGTGAATCGGTCCCACCGAGTTTTCCTGATCAACTCTCTGTCTGTCTATTACCAAAATCGGTCTCACCGAGTTTGTGTAATCGGTCTCACCGAGATTATGTTATTCCCTAACCCTAAAAAGATCAGTCTGACCGAGTTGACATGTCGGTCCCACCGAAAATCCCAACGTTCACATTTTGAACTAAATCGGTCCGACCGAGTTTCATGATTCGGTCCCACCGAGTTTGGTGATTTGTGTGTGACGGTTAGATTTTGTGTGGAGGCTATATATACCCCTCCACCCACTCTTCATTCGTGAAGAGAGCCATCAGGACATGCCTACACTTCAAACATACATTTTTTGAGAGAGAACCACCAACACTTGTGTTGAGGTCAAGATATTCCATTCCAACCACATAAATCTTGATCTCTAGCCTTCCCCAAGTTGCTTTCCAGTCAAATCATCTTTCCACCAAATCCTATCCTATGAGAGAGAGTTGAGTGTTGGGGAGACTATCATTTGAAGCACAAGAGCAAGGATTTCATCATCAACACACCATTTGTTACCTCTTGGGAGCCTCCTTCAAGATTGTGGAGTTGAACCAAGGAGTTTGTAAGGGCAAGGAGATCACCTACTTCGTGAAGATCTACCCGAGTGAGGCAAGTCCTTCGTGGGCGACGACCATGGTGGGATAGACAAGGTTGCTTCTTCGTGGACCCTTCGTGGGTGGAGCCCTCCGTGGAGTCGTGCAACCGTTACCCTTCGTGGGTTGAAGTCTCCATCAACGTGGATGTACGATAGCACCACCTAGCGGAACCACGGATAAAAAATCTCAGTGTCAACATTGTGTTTGCTCCCTTAAACTCCTCCCTTTACCTTCATATGCAATTGTTTTTCATTCCGCTGCTATGCTCTTAGAATTGCATGTGTAGGTTGATTGCTTGACTTGTGCAAAGTTGCTAAAATCTGCCAAGAACTAAAATTTGGAAAAGGCTAGATTTTATTTGGTCAAGTAGTCTAATCACCCACCCCCTGTAGACATACTTTCGATCCTACAAGTGGTATCAGAGCTTTGGTCTCCATTTGCTTTGATTTCCATAGCTTTTGGTGGTCATAGCCTTGGTTTCACAACCTAGGAGAGTATGGCGTCTAGCGAGGGAAATTACCACCGTAGAGGTCCTTACTTTGATGGTACAAATTTTGATAGTTGGAAGCATAAGATGAAAATGCATATTCTTGGACATAACCCCGCCGTTTGGGCTATTGTGTGTATTGGCTTGCAAGGTGAATTCTTCGATGGGAGAGAACCAAACCGTGAAGCTACCGTGGAAGAGTTGAAGATGCTACAATACAATGCTCAAGCTTGTGATATTCTCTTCAATGGATTATGCCCCAGTGAATTCAACAAAATCAGCCGTCTTGAGAATGCAAAGGAAATTTGAAATACTTTGATTTTTATGCACGAAGGTACTGAATCCGTCAAGGAATCCAAATTGGATGTGCTTCAAAGTCAGCTTGACAAGTTCAAAATGAAGGATGGTGAAGGCGTTGCTGAAATGTACTCTAGGCTTGCTCTCATCACAAATGAGATTGCCGGCTTAGGAAGTGAAGAGATGACTGATAAATTCATCATCAAGAAGATCCTAAGAGCTTTGGATGGAAAATATGATACCGTGTGCACATTAATCCAAATGATGCCCAATTACAAAGATCTCAAGCCAACGGAAGTTATTGGAAGAATTGTTGCTCATGAGATGTCACTCAAGGATAAGGAAGACCTTCACAACAAGTCAAGTGGTGCTTACAAAGCCTCGTGTGATGCTCCCACATCATCAAGTGAGAAGAAAACCTTCAATGAAGAATTGAGTCTAATGGTGAAGAACTTCAACAAGTTCTACAAGAGTAAAAGCAAGGGAAGAAGTTCCAAGTCAAGGTCCTACAATGACAAAAGATCTTCTAGTCATGAGCGTAATTGCTACAATTGTGGAAGACCTGGACACTACTCCAATGAGTGTACGACCCCCTACAAAAGAAGAGAAGATTCTCCCAAAAGAAGGAGTAGAAGAGAAGAATCACCATCAAGAGAAAGAAGGAGCAGAGATGATCGTTATGAACGAAGACCCTCTCGGAGAAGCAAGGACTCGGAAAGGAAGGATAAGTCATCAAGGAGCTACACAAAAATAAGACATCAAGCTCTTGTTGGTGAATGGGTATCCGGCTTCGACTCCGACAATCACTCCGAAAGAAGTTATCACTCCGACTCCAAATATACTCAAGATGAAGGTGTTGCCGGACTATCACTTGTGACAACCAACTCCTACGACATATTTGACTCACCAAATGAAGGAATTGGAAGATTCTTCATGGCTAAAGCTCCAATGCTAACACATACCGAGTATGTTGATTTTAATAGTGATGAAGATGATTTGCTAGGAGATGATGATTTACTTGTTGACAATTCTAGTTATGAAAACTATGATGAGCTTGCTATTAATCAGCATAATCAAGATAAAACTACCTTGGAAGATCATCGAGAACTTTTAAAGACTCGTGATAAGCTACGCTTTGAAAAGCTCAACCTTGAGCAAGAACATGAGTTTTTAAAGGCATTTAATGATGATCTTTGCAAGAAAAGTTCTTCTTACATTGCCAAGCGTTTAGTCTTGTCTACTTACATGCCACAAGTTAAATCTAGCAACAAGAACAAGAAAGATTCTTAATCTAGTAGTAACAACAATCATGCTAAATCAAATATTGTTGCTTCTAGTAGTTCTCTTGATTCCACTAATGGTTCTCTTAGCCAAGTTACATTTGAGCAGGAAAATAGCTTATTGAAGGGGATTATAGAGAAAGATGTTTACAAGAGCCTTGCCGGTAGTAAGCAATTTGAGGAAATTGTACGCAAGCAACGAAGACGCCGGAAGAATCAAGGTGTTGGTTTTGAACAAATGTTCAATGCCAATGGAGTTGAGTGGGAAGAAGATCAATACCCCAAGATGAAGTTTGTTCCTCAACAAGAGAAGTATGATCCTACATCTTTCAAAGGAACACAAGCTCAAGTTGATCTTCCACCACAAGACCACAAGCAAAAAGGCAAGGACAAGCTTCAATAGGAGATTGATGCATTTGAGGAAGCACCTAAGGCCTTGGTCAAGTGGATTCCCAAGACTACATCAAGATCTACTTCAAGTACGACTACAACTCCAAGGATTCCCATCAAGATGGTGTGGATCCCGAAGAACAAGAACTAGATAATTCTTGAGGGTGACTCCGCCAACATACTTCACTCTTATCATTTTGGCAAGGACAAGTGCAAACAACTTTCATATCTTGCACTAGTTCAAGGAGTCACAAACCCTCTTGTTGGTAAGACAAGGGACAAGGTAACCTAATGCTTTCATGGGCAACACCTTGTGTACACATCACTCTATGTCTATGGATATCCTTGTTTTTTCCTTGTGGGACTAACCCATGTAGGTATTGAAAGTGCAACTCACTCCAAAGGATTGCTCCGGATGATCTACATCAACATTGAGCATCCACATCTTCAACACCTACATGAAGTCATCATCAACAAAACCCAAGGTTAGTTGATACCTCTTAGGGGGGATATCACATCTAGGGGGAGCTTTACTCTAACCAATTGAGTAAAAGCAACTCTAATGGTGCGAGCACAACAATGCTTTATGTAAAAGTGGTAACCCCACTTGTGCTTAAACAATGAGTATGACCTATGATCAAATGTTCTCATTTGACTCCTAAGTCAATATACTCATATATAGATGACCTAGTCATCACCAAAATGCTTGATAGATGCTAGAGTGTTTGTGCATGCTTTGTCACATCCATTTGTTGCTTTGATTGTTTGGCTTTTTCTTCTTTTACCAAATGGATGGACAAGAATGCCTGAGAACTCCCTCTAGCTATCTATGCTTTTCTCGTCCCAAACTCTATTCATGCTACATCACAAAGTTTGATCAAGTCAGATTCGAACCACTCTGTGTGAGGAGCACTCGGAGTCCCCGATTCGTCATAGACTTAAAATTCCAAAACCTCTTTGTGCATTTCGGTCTGACCGATTCATCCTTTTCGGTCCTACCGAGATCACTTAGTTGATGTAGGTTTTCAATCTCGGTGCAACCGATTAGAACCTTTCGGTCACACCGAGTTGCAGTAATTGCATGCAGTTTTGCATCTCGCCACCGAGTCGTTCCACTCGGTCACACCAACAGGGTCAGGTTATATATACTGATGGGCCAAATTTTAGAAAATTTTCCGAAACCCTTCGCCCGCGCATAACCTGCTCTACCTCTTCGGGTCTCCGGATCATCTTCTCACCGCCAGCAACCTCCCACCCCTGATCTCCGCCGCCGTCAACGGCAATCTGCCCCGCCGTTGCCGCCGTAGCGAACACTCGCCGCATTAGGGTAAGTCTTCAATCCCTTGTGCTGTCTTTTTCACTCCGATTCCTAGCACAAGGACAATGCCATGTTTCTTGCCACGATTGAGATTGATCCATTGATGACCCACAAGTATAGGGGATCTATCGTAGTCCTTTCGATAAGTAAGAGTGTCGAACCCAACGGGGAGCAGAAGGAAATGATAAGCGGTTTTCAGCAAGGTATTCTCTGCAAGTACTGAAATAAGTGGTAACAGATAGTTTTGTGATAGGATAATTTGTAACGAGCAAAAAGTAACAAAAGTAAGTAAAGTGCAGCAAGGTGGCCCAATCCTTTTTGTAGCAAAGGACAACCCTGGACAAACTCTTATAATAGGAAAAGCGCTCCTGAGGACACATGGGAATATCGTCAAGCTAGTTTTCATCACGTTCATATGATTCGCGTTCGGTACTTTGATAATTTAATATGTGGGTGGACCGGTGCTTGGGTGTTGTTCTTACTTGAACAAACATCCCACTTATGATTAACCTCTATTGCAAGCATCTGCAACTACAACAAAAGTATTAAGGTAAACCTAACCATAGCATGAAACAAGTGGATCGAAATCAGCCCCTTACGAAGCAACGCATAAACTAGGGTTTAAGGTTCTGTCACTCTAGCAACCCATCATCTACTTATTACTTCCCAATGCCTTCCTCTAGGCCCAAATAATGGTGAAGTGTTATGTAGTCGACGTTCACATAACACCACTAGAGGCTACACAACATACATCTCATCAAAATATTGAACAAATACCAAATTCGCATGACTACTAATAGCAAGACTTCTCCCATGTCCTCAGGAACAAACATAACTACTCACAAAGCATATGCATGTTCATAATCAGAGGGGTATTAATATGCATATAGGATCTGAACATATGATCTTTCACCAAATAAACCAACTAGCATCAACTACAAGGAGTAATCAACACTACTAGCAACCTACTAGTACCAATCCTGGACTTGGAGACAAGAATTGGATAAAAGAGATGGACTAGGGTTTTGAGAGGAGATGGTGCTGGTGAAGATGTTGATGGAGATTGCCCTCTCCCGATGAGAGGAGCGTTGGTGATGACGTTGGTGATGATTTCCCCCTCCCGGAGGGAAGTGTCCCCAGCAGAACAGCTTTGCCGGAGCCCTAGATTGGTTCCGCCAAGGTTCCACCTCGTGGGGGCGGAGTTTCGTCCCGAAAGGTTGCTTCTGATTTTTTCTCGACGAAAGACCTCATATAGCAGAAGATGGCCATCGGAGGGCCACCAGGGGCCCACGAGGTAGGGGGCACGCCCTAGGAGGGGCGCCCCTCCCTCGTGGCTGTGTGTGGGCCCCCTGGCCTTCATCTTTGGCGAGGATTTTTTATTATTTATTATAAGATATTCCGTGGAGTTTCAGGACTTTTGGAGTTGTGCGGAATAGGTCTCTAATATTTTCTCCTTTTCCATCCCAGAATTCCAGCTGCTTGCATTCTCCCTCCTTATGTAAACCTTGTAAAATAAGAGAGAATAGGCATAAGTATTGTGACATAACGTGTAATAACAGCCCATAATACAATAAATATCGATATAAAAGCATGATCAAAAATGGACGTATCAACTTCCCCAAGCTTAGACCTCGCTTGTCCTCAAGCGAAAGCCGATAACGATAAATATGTCCCCATGCTTAGAGGTAGAGGCGTCGATAAAAAATAAAATACGGACATGAAGGTAGAGTACAAGTCATAAACTTTATTGAGAACCAACAAACTATAGTCTCAGTCATTGAAGCAATTGCAATTTATCATAACATCGGAAAGAGTCTATGTCAGAGCTTAATAGCAACTCCACATACTCAACTATCATTTAGTCTTTCATAATTTCTAACACTCACGCGATACTTGTGGTTACGGAGTTTTAATCGGACACAGAGAAAGATAGAGGCTTATAGTTTCGCCTCCAAACCTTTTACCTCAAGGGTAATGTCAACAATAATAACTCATGCCCCCTACATCTAATTAGATATATCAATCAGGATCTTTCCAACACAGTGTGCTTGCCAAAGGATAAAATGTAAAAGGAAAGGTGAAGATCACCATGACTCTTGCATAAGGTAGAAGATGATAGTAACAGACAGGCCCTTCGTAGAGGGAAGCAGAGGTTGCCATGCGCTTTTATGGTTGGATGCACAATATCTTAATGCGAAAGAACGCCACTTTATATTGCCCCTTGTGATATGAACCTTTATTATGCAGTCTGTCGCTTTTATTTCTTCCATATCACAAGATCGTATAAAGCTTATTTCCCCACACCAATCAATCATACATATTTAGAGAGCAATTTTTATTGCTTTGCATCGATGACAACTTACTTGAAGGATCTTACTCAATCCATAGGTAGATATGGTGGACTCTCATGGCAAAACTGTTTTAAGGGCTTTTGGAAGCACAAGTAGTATCTCTACTTGGTGCTGAGAATTTGGCTAGCATGAGGGGGAAAGGCAAGCTCAACATGTTGTGAGATCCATGACAACATACTTTATCTCAGATATAAGAAAACATAACTCATTACGTTGTCTTCCTTGTCCAACATCAACTCTTTAGCATGTCATATTTTAATGAGTGCTCACAATTATAAAAGATGTCAATAATAGTATATCTATATGTGAAACCTCTCTTTCCTTATTACTTCCTATTAATTGCAACGATGACCAAAGCAATGTTTGCCAACTCCCAACAACTTTCAATCATCATACCCTTTCTATGTGAAGTCATCACTTTCAATAAGATCAATATGAACTCTTTGTTTCTTTTTATTATTTTTCTTCTTTTCTTTTATTCACTCAAGATCATGGCAAAACAATCAAGCCCTTGACTCAACACTAATCTTTATTATATGGCTCACAGACTCGATTACATAGAGATATCATAAAGCAAAACTTAAAACTAGATCATGCCATAAACTTATTCTACTTGATCAAGATACTACTAATAGGATCGAACTAAGAAAACAGTAAAGATAGGAGATGTGATTGTGATACGATACCGGGGCACCTCCCCCAAGCTTGGCAGTTGCCAAGGGGAGTGCCCATACCCATGTGATTATGTCTCCTTTGTTGGTGAAAAAGGTGGTGGTGATGTTGACTTAGTTGATGGCATAGACTTCTCCCTTAATTTGCGCTTGAGGACGGCATTTTGATCCCTCAGATCATCAATCTCCCACTCCAGGGTTAATATCTTTTTGCATAGGTCCTGCTTATTTTCCTGCAAGAGACGAAAAGGGAAAAACTCGAACTTTGGTTTCTTTACCGTATCAGGGAGACTTGACTTTTTGAACTCCACGTGCATGTCCCCAGGTTGAGGTAATGGGGTTTGATCTTCATCTGATCTCGTCTCCTCCTTCTCCTTTGGTTCATAGTCCTCTTCTTCCTACGTGGTCCAACCATCGTGCTTCAAATCTCCATAGACCTTAGGATTTGCTAAGTAATCATCCACATAGCTTTCTCCTTCCGAATCCTGGGACGACATGTTGATCTAATCTGCAATAGGACAATTCGAAACAAGAACAGAGGATATTTGCGTGATACGGGAGTCAAAACCTTCTGGAGAATATATAACGAATTTTTACCGACCAAAATACGTATCGTGCAAGAAAACGGAGTCCGGAAGGCACACGAGGTGCCCACGAGGTAGGGGGCGCGCCCTCCACCCTCGTGAAGCCCTCGTGTCCTTCCTGGACTGCTACTTATTTTTCTATTTTTCTAAATATTCCAAAACGGTGAAATATTGCTTTAAAAATTGTTTTGGAGTCGGTTTACTTACCGTACCACATACCTACTCCTTTTTGGGGTCTGAAACGTTCTGGAAAGTGTCTCTTATGTATTCCTCCGGAGTTACGGTTTCAATAACATTGGTTTCAACATTTATAGGATTACCTGAGATATAGTGTTTGATTATTTGGCCGTTTACCACCTTCGGATTTGTGCCTTCGAAGTTGTTGATTTTTACGGCACCGGAACGGTAAACCTCCTCGATAACGTAGGGTCCTTCCCATTTGGAGAGAAGTTTTCCTGCAAAAAATCTTAAACGAGAGTTGTATAGCAATACATAATCACCTACATTAAACTCACGCTTTTGTATCCTTTTATCATGCCATCTTTTAACTTTTTCTTTAAATAACTCGGCATTTTCATAGGCTTGGGTTCTCCATTCATCAAGTGAGCTAATATCAAATAACCTCTTCTCACCGGCAAGTTTGAAATCATAGTTGAGCTCTTTAATAGCCCAATAAGCCTTATGTTCTAGTTCGAGAGGTAAATGACATGCTTTTCCATAAACCATTTTATACGGAGACATACCCATAGGATTTTTATATGCAGTTCTATAGGCCCATAATGCATCATCGAGTTTCTTGGACCAATTCTTTCTAGACCTATTGACTGTCTTTTGCAAAATTAATTTGAGCTCTCTATTACTCAATTCTACTTGACCACTAGACTGCGGGTGATATGGAGATGCAATTCTATGATTAACGTCATACTTAGCAAGCATCTTACGGAAAGCACCATGAATGAAATGTGAACCACCATTAGTCATTAAATATCTAAGGACTCCAAACCTCAGAAAAATAACTTCTTTAAGCATTTTAATAGAAGTGTTATGATTAGCACTACTAGTTGGAATAGCTTCTACC
Source organism: Aegilops longissima (assembly GCA_021605205.1). NCBI lineage: Eukaryota > Viridiplantae > Streptophyta > Magnoliopsida > Poales > Poaceae > Aegilops > Aegilops longissima. Next base: position 440,038,938 of record CM038681.1, read on the forward strand.
CACTTAGAAACGTAATCAACAACAACTAAAATATGTGTATATCCATTAGAGGCAGGAAAAGGTCCCATATAATCAAAGCCCCAAACATCAAATGGTTCAATAACAAGTGAATAATTCATAGGCATTTCTTGATGTCTACTAATATTACCAATTCTTTGACATTCATCACAAGACAAGACAAACTTACGGGCATCCTTGAAGTGAGTAGGCCAATAAAAACCAGATTGCAATACCTTATGTGCAGTTCTATCTCCAGCGTGGTGTCCTCCATAAGCTTCGGAGTGACACTTGCGTAGGATTTGTTCCTGTTCATGCTCAGGTACACAACGTCTAATAACACCATCTACTCCTTCTTTATAAAGATGTGGGTCATCCCAAAAGTAGTGTCTCAAACCATAGAAAAACTTTTTCTTTTGCTGGTATGTGAAACTAGGTGGTATAAACTTAGCAGCAATGTAATTAGCATAATCAGCATACCATCGAGTACTACGAGAAGTATTTATGACATTTAATTGCTCATCAGGAAAGCTATCATCAATAGGTAGTGGGTCATCAAGAATATTTTCTAACCTAGACAAGTTGTCTGCAACGGGGTTCTCAGCTCCCTTTCTATCAACAATATGCAAATCAAATTCTTGTAGCAAGAGAACCCATCTAATAATTCTAGGTTTAGCATCTTTATTTTCCATCAGATATTTAATAGCAGCATGATCAGTGTGAATAGTTACCTTAGAATCAACAATATAAGGCCTGAACTTATCACAAGCAAATACAACTGCTAAAAATTCTTTTTCAGTAGTAGCATAGTTTCTTTGAGCATTGTCTAGAGTCTTACTAGCATAATGGATAACATTTAATTTCTTATCAACTCTTTGCCCTAGAACAGCACCTACAGCATAATCACTAGCATCACACATTATTTCGAAAGGTAAATTCCAATCAGGTGGCTGAATAATAGGTGCAGAGATCAATGCTTTCTTAAGTATTTCAAATGCTTCTACACAATCATCATCAAAGACAAATGGTATATCTTTTTGTAATAAATTAGTTAGAGGCCGAGAAATTTTTGAGAAGTCCTTAATGAACCTCCTATAAAATCCGGCGTGGCCAAGGAAACTTCTTATACCTTTGATGTCCTTGGGACATGGCATCTTTTCAATAAGATCAATTTTGGCTTTATCAACTTCAATACCTCTTTCAGAAACTTTATGCCCCAAGACAATACCTTCATTAACCATAAAGTGGCACTTTTCCCAATTCAAGACAAGATTAGTTTCTTCACATCTCTGCAAAACTCGATCAAGATTGCTCAAGCAATCATTAAAGGAGAATCCATAGACGGAAAAGTCGTCCATGAAAACCTCACAAATCTTTTCACAAAAGTCAGAAAATATAGCCATCATGCATCTTTGAAAGGTAGCGGGTGCATTACATAAACCAAAAGGCATACGTCTATAAGCAAAAGTACCAAAAGGGCATGTAAAAGTAGTCTTTGATTGATCTTTAGCCGACACAGGTATTTGAGAGAAACCAGAATAACCATCTAGAAAGCAATAATGGGTATGTTTGCATAATCTTTCTAGCATTTGGTCAATAAAAGGTAAGGGGTAATGATCTTTCTTAGTAGCTTTATTTAATTTGCGAAAATCAATTACCATCCTATAACTTGTAATAATTCTTTGCAGGATCAATTCATCTTTATCATTAGGAACAACGATAACACCTCCCTTCTTAGGGACACAATGAACAAGACTTACCCACTGACTATCAGCAACGGGGTAAATTATACCTTCCTCAAGAAGCTTTAGTATTTCTTTTCTTACCAGTTCTTTCATCTTAGGATTAAGCCTTCGTTGATTATCGCGAACCGGTTTGGCATCTTCTTCCAAATTTATTTTATGTTGACATAGAGTGGGACTAACGCCCTTAAGATCATCAAGAGTATATCCAATAGCAGCACGACGCTTCTTCAGAGTTTTCAATAATCTTTCTTCTTCATGCTCTGAAAGGTTAGCACTAATAATAACAGGATATATCTTCTTTTCATCAAGATAAGCATATTTAAGATTATCAGGCAACGGTTTAAGCTCAAACACGGGATCACCCTTGGGTGGAGGGGGATCCCCTAGGATTTCAACAGGCAAATTGTGTTTAAGAGGTTCCTATTTAAAGAATAATTCATCTATTTCCCTTCTTTCATTCATAAACATATCATTTTCACGGTCTTGCAAATAATGTTCTAGAGGATCACTAGGAGGTACGGCAATAGAAGCAAGACCAATAATTTCATCCTTACTAGGCAATTCTTCTTCACGGTGTTGTTTACTAAACTTAGAGAAATTAAACTCATGAATCATATCATCCAAACCAGTAGTAACAACATTCTTTTCGCAGTCTGTCTTAGCATTAACAATATTCAAGAAAGGTCTACCAAATATAATGGGACAAAAGCTATCTTGTGGGGAGCTAAGAACAAGAAAATCAGCATGATATTTTATTTTTCCACACAGGACTTCAACATCTCTAACAATTCCCACTGGCGATATGGTATCTCTATTGGCAAGTTTAATGGTGACATCAATATCTTCTAACCCAGCAGGTGCAATTTCATGCTTAATTTCTTTATATAAGTCATAAGGTATAACACTAGCACTAGCACCCATATCACATAAGCCATGATAACAGTGATCTCCTATTTTAACAGAAATAATAGGCACGCCTACCATAGGTCTATGTTTATCTTTAGCGCCAGGCTTAGCAATTCTAGCAGATTCACCACAGAATTGAATAACATGCCCATCAATATTATCAGACAAGAGATCTTTAACAATAGCAATATTAGGTTCTACTTTGACTTGCTCAGGAGGTTCATAAGTTCTAATATCGCTTTTACGAACCACAGTTGAAGCTTTAGCATGATCCTTTATTCTAACAGGGAAAGGTGGTTTCTCAACATAAGAGGTAGGAACAATAGGATCATTTTAAGTGATAGTCTTTTCTTCAACTTTAATAGGTGCAACTACTTTTAGTTCTTTGGGAGGATGATATTTAAACCACTTCTCCTTTAGGTGCCACAAGTAAGTGGTACTATCATTACTATCTTATATCTTTTGGCATGAAAATGTGTATCACTACGATCGAGATAAACCATTCCTTTAGGTGCAAGACCATTGAAGGTATCATTCAAATAAATAGAGTAACCATTATTCTCCTTAAATGAATAATCAGTATTAGATAGACATAATCCAATCATGTCTATGCTCAACGCAAACACCAAATAACAATTATTTAGGTTTAACACCAATCTCGATGGTAGAGGGAGCGTGCGATGCTTGATCACATCAAGCTTGGAAACACTTCCAACACATATCGTCAGCTCACCTTTAGCTAGTCTCCGTTTATTCCGTAGCCTTTATTTCGAGTTACTAACGCTTAGCAACCGAACCGGTATCTAATACCCTGGTGCTACTAGGAGTACTAGTAAAGTACACATTAACATAATGTATATCCAATATACTTCTATTGACCTTGCCAGCCTTCTCATGTACCAAGTATCTAGGGTAATTCTGCTCCAGTGGCTGTTCCCCTTATTACAGAAGCACTTAGTCTTGGGTTTGGGTTCAACCTTGGGTTTCTTCACTAGAGCAGCAGCTGATTTGCTGTTTCATGAAGTATCCCTTCTTGCCCTTGCCCTTCTTGAAACTAGTGGTTTCACCAACCATCAACAATTGATGCTCCTTCTTGATTCCTACTTTCGCGGTGTCAAACATCGCGAATATCTCAAGGATCATCATATCTATCCCTGATATGTCACAGTTCATCACGAAGCTCTAGTAGCTTGGTGGCAATGACTTTGGAGAAACATCACTATCTCATCTGGAAGATCAACTCCCACTCGATTCAAGTGATTGTTGCACTCAGACAATCTGAGCACAAGCTCAACGATTGAGCTTTTCTCCCTTAGTTTGCAGGCTAAGAAAATCGTCGGAGGTCTTATACCTGTTGACGTGGGCACCAGCCTAAATCCCAATTTCAGCCCTTGAAACATCTCATATGTTTCGCGACGTTTCGAAAAACGTCTTTGGTGCCTCAACTCTAAACCGTTTAACTGAACTATCACGTAGTTATCAAAACGTGTATGTTCGATGTTCGCAACATCCACAAACGACGTTTGGGGTTCAGCACACTGAGCGGTGCATTAAGGACATAAGCTTTCTTCTGTCCGCATAATCGCTACTGTCAACTTTCAACTATATTTTCTCTAGGAACATATCTAAACAGTGGAAGTAAAGCGCGAGCTTACGACATAATTTGCAAAGGGATTTTGACTATGTTCAGGATAATTAAGTTCATCTAATGAACTCCCACTCAGATAGACATCCCTCTACTCATCTAAGTGATTACATGATCCGAGTCAACTAGACCGTGTTCGATCATCACGTGAGACGGACTAGTCATCATCGGTGAATATCTTCATGTTGATCGTATCCTCCATACGACTCATGCTCGACCTTTCGGTCTCTTGTGTTCCGAGGCCATGTCTGTACATGCTAGGCTCGTCAAGTTAACCTAAGTGCTTCGCGTGTGTAAATCTGGCTTACACCCGTTGTATGTGAACGTAAGAATCTATCACACCCGATCATCACGTGGTGCTTCGAAACGACGAACTTTCGCAACGGTGCACAGTTAGGGGGAACACTTTCTTAAAATTTTAATGAGGGATCATCTTATTTACTATCGTCGTTCTAAGCAAATAAGATGCACAAACATGATAAACATCACATGCAATCAAATAGTGACATGATATGGCCATTATCATTTTGCTCCTTTTGATCTCCATCTTCAGGGCTCCATGATCATCATCGTCACCGGCATGACACCATGATCTCCATCATCATGATTTCCATCATCGTGTCTCCATGAAGTTGTCTCGCCAACTTATTACTTCTACTACTATGGCTACCGGTTAGCAATAAAGTAAAGTAATTACATGGCGTTTGTTCAATGACACGCAGGTCATACAATAAATTAAGACAACTCCTATGGCTCCTGCCGGTTGTCATACTCATCGACATGCAAGTCGTGATTCCTATTACAAGAACATGATCAATCTCATACATCACATATCATTCATCACATTCTTATTGGCCATATCACATCACGTAGCATACCCTGCAAAAACAAGTTAGACGTCCTCTAATTGTTGTTTGCATGTTTTACGTGGCTGCTATGGGTTTCTAGCAAGAACGTTTCTTACCTACGCAAAACCAAAACGTGATATGCCAATTGCTATTTACCCTTCATAAGGACCCTTTTTATCGAATCCGTTGCGACTAAAGTGGGAGAGACTGGCACCCGCTAGCCACCTCATGCACCAAGTGCGTGTCAGTCGGTGGAACCTGTCTCACGTAAGTGTACGTGTAAGGTCGGTCCGGGCTGCTTCATCCCACAATACCGTTGAAACAAGATTGGACTAGTAACGGTAAGCATATTGAACATCATCAACGCCCACAACTACTTTGTGTTCTACTCGTGCAAAGAATCTATGCAATAGACCTAGCCCATGATGCCACTGTTGGGGAACGTAGCAGAAATTCAAAATTTTCCTACGTGTCACCAAGATCTATCAATGGAGAAACCAGCAACGAGGGGAAGGAGAGTGCATCTACATACCCTTGTAGATCGCTAAGCGGAAGCGTTCAAGAGAACAGGGTTGAAGGAGTCGTACTCGTCGTGATCCAAATCACCGGAGATCCTAGTGCCGAACGGACGGCACCTCCGCGTTCAACACACGTACAGCCCGGTGACATCTCCCACGCCTTGATCCAGCAAGGAGAGAGGGAGAGGTTGAGGAAGAATCCGTCCAGCAGCAGCACAACGGCGTGGTGGTGGTGGAGGAGTGTGGCAATCCTGCAGGGCTTCGCCAAGCACCGCGGGAGAGGAGATGGGAGAGAGGTAGGGCTGCGCCAAGAGGGAGAGAAACTCGTGTGTTGGGCAGCCCCTAGACCTCAACTATTTATAGGGGAAGGGGAGGGGGCTGCGCCCCCTCTAGGGTTCCCTCCCCAAGGGTGGCAGCAGCCCCCAGATCCCATCTGGATGGCGGCCAGAGGGGAAGAGAGGGGAGGCGCACCTGGGGTGGGCCTTAGGGCCCATCTGCCCTAGGGTTTGCCCCCTTCCCACTCTTCCCTGCGCCTTGGGCCTTGTGGGGGGGGGGGCGCACCAGCCCACCTGGGGCTGGTCCCCTCCCACACTTAGCCCATGCAGCCCTCCGGGGCTGGTGGCCCCACTTGGTGGACCCCGGGGACCCTCCCGGTGGTCCCGGTACGTTACCGATAAAACCCGAAACTTTTCCGGTGACCAAAACAGAACTTCCCATATATAAATCTTTACCTCTGGACCATTCAGGAACTCCTCGTGACGTCTGGGATCTCATCCGGGACTCCGAACAACATTCGGTAACCACATACAAACTTTCTTTATAACCCTAACGTCATCGAACCTTAAGTGTGTAGACCCTACGGGTTCGGGAACCATGCAGACATGACCGAGACGTTCTCCAGTCAATAACCAACAGCGGGATCTGGATACCCATGTTGGCTCCCACATGTTCCACGATGATCTCATCGGATGAACCACGATGTCAAGGACTCAATCAATCCCGTATACAATTCCCTTTGTCTAGCGGCATTGTACTTGCCCGGGATTCGATCGTCGGTATCCCGATACCTTGTTCAATCACGTTACCGGCAAGTCTCTTTACTCGTTCCGTAACACATCATCCCGTGATCAACCCCTTGGTCACATTGTGCACATTATGATGATGTCCTACCGAGTGGGCCCAGAGATACCTCTCTGTTTACATGGAGTGACAAATCCAGTCTCGATTCGTACCAACCCAATGACACTTTCGGAGATACCTGTAGTGCACCTTTATAGCCACCCGATTCGTTGTGGCGTTTGGTACACCAAAGCATTCCTACGGTATCCAGGAGTTGCACAATCTCATGGTCTAAGGAAATGATACTTGACATTAGAAAAGCTTTAGCATACGAACTACGATCTTTGTGCTAGGCTTAGGATTGGGTCTTGTCCATCACATCATTCTGCTAATGATGTGATCCCGTTATCAACGACATCCAATGTCCATGGTCAGGAAACTGTAACCATCTATTGATCAACGAGCTAGTCAACTAGAGGCTTACTAGGGACATGGTGTTATCTATGTACCCACACATGTATCTGAGTTTCCTACCAATACAATTATAGCATGGATAATAAACAATTATCATGAACAAGGAAATATAATAATAACTAATTTATTATTGCCTCTAGGGCATATTTCCAACACTTACATCATACTCCCTCCGTCTGGATTACATGTCGCAGAAATGGATAAAAATGGATGTATCTAGAACTGAAATATGCCTAGACCCATCCATTTATTTCCGGATGGAGGGAATACATGTCAATATGTCATACCTTTCTATTCTTCAGTACCTGTTCCATCTCTGTTGTAGCATGTTTTATAATTGAAGCACCATTCTTCTATATAAGGCATGCAAGGGGAAGACGGCTATGTTAGAATCTTAAGGGTTACAAACCAGGTCTTTGCAAAAGATCCAAACGTCAGGAGATAGTAAACCGACTCCAGTTTTCATAGATACTGCTCCAGCATAGAGAAACCCAACTCCTACTGATAATAAGCAGATTCTAGTGGCCAAAGAACTAGTCCGCTCCAGTCCAGCAAAAATATGTCAACTCCATTCTAAGAAGCGCGTGCATATCCTCGCATCATGAAATTTCATAGCATTCTGATCATATTTTCTACATGTTTCTTACCCATCCCCCTTTTAGAAAATAAGGTTAAATGACAGAAGATTTTGTGCACTTGGATCGTATTCGAGGAAAGTATCTTGCGGGAATTCTCTATGCTCCAATGCTGATGTAAGTACATGTTGTATATCGCTATATTTCTACATCAGCATGTATTTTGTTAATCGGCGTGAATCCAACCTTTATCTAATCTAAATTTAGTAGTAGCAAAATGTAGGCGACAATGTTGATTTTTGTAAGGAAAACTGCCTGGTAGTTTTGCATACTGAGGTGCATGAGTGTACTATCTCATATCATGCACATTACTGAATTGTAGTGCTGCTCTGGTTGCCCATTCATTCATTGTGTCAATGTTGCTTTCGTATTACCTTACCTGGCTGATGATAGTTGTGCCATATTATGTTAATTCGGTGTAGGCTGGTGTGGTCTGGTTGCCCAAATGTTCGTTGTGTCAATGTTGCTTTCCTATTATCTGACCTAGCCAATGATAGCAATGCTAGTGCGTTAATTTGGTGCAGGCTGCTGAAGATAAAAAGACAAACTCTGAAAACAGCAAGGCAACCCCATTTTTCTTTCCAATAAATCTAGGCCAGGTAACATAGCAATAACTCTTGATTAATCTGTTCGGTTCCCCTCCTAATTTATGTTATGATGCAGCGGTCGAGACACTCTCCACTATCAATAATATAAGCCTGCCAAAATCGCCATCCGAATTTGTTAAGTTTCCTCTATCTCGAATGCAACGGAAAAATTGTATGTTTGTGAACCAATTACTGGCTGAAGTAATGGTGGAAATGGTGGAGGAATCAGAGGTGCACATTCGTGCGCAACATCAACTGATCAGTGTTTTCTAAGACAGTGTTGCAAAGCAGCAAGAACTTGCCCACATGCTTATGGGGGTCATCCACGCTGAGGTTGCAGATTGTGACATTGTAGATCGTTAGGTTCTGTTCATTTATTTGCACTCGCATCAATCTTTGATTGCCCAGTGCATGTAATTTCCTATAATATATGCTGGATGTGCAACGTTTTTCCCTGTATGTTGTACCTTTGCTTAGCGCGCCTCGTATTCCAACTAAATGGTCGCTAGGAAGCTAAAAATGCAGTGAAATTATTAGTTAGCACGAACAGGCATGGGCCCTATATGAAGGAAGCAGCCCACTGGTCTTAATGAGCTTCCCTAATGGGCTCGCAGGGGCCAAAATTCTCATAGGCCTTTTATTGATCGGTTTTGGTCCTGTGCATAATTTCTTGTCGTAATGGGCTCAAATTATCTAATTTGGCCTACAGACATGTTCGTTTAGTGGGCCCATTAAGTTAATGGGTCGTTACCAGGCCGAAAGTTAATGGCCGGCATTGTTACCTCCCGGGTCGTTAACATGCCGACATCAAAGCGGGCAACAGGTAGCCCATTTGATTTCACGGGCCGTTAACAGGTCGATACTAAGGTCGGGCTACATATGGCCCAACTATATTATGGGCCTTTAGCAGGCTGAAAGAGACAACGGGCTCGTATTGGACCATGAAGAGCATGGGCCGCTAAGAGGCCGAAAGTCAGGTCATACCGTATATGCCCCAACTGTGTTGTGGGCCTTTAGCAGGCCAAAAGAGAAACCGGGCTGGTATTGGACCATGAAGAGCATGGACCGTTAAAAGGCCAAAACTCAGGTCCGATTGCAAATGGGCCAACTCATTTATGGGCCGTCAACAGGCTGAAGGACACACCGGGCCGAAAATTGGCCCAACACTTAAATGGGTCGCTAAAAGGCCGAAAGATGTACATCCTGAAAATTGGCCCATCCCTTGAATGGGCTGTTAACAGGCCGAAACCACATCGGGCCGATATTGAGCCCAAATATATAGCGGGCTGTTAACGGGCTCGAGCTGACAATAGGTTGCAATGGTGTCAAATCGTTAACGGTCCGTTGACGGGCCGAATTGGCACATCTCGTATGGGTCGTGGGCTTAAATGGACTTGACACAAGTAGGCCTTATATGGCCGGCCTGCTAATTATTACTGGGCCGGCCTTTTTCACCGGAATGGGCCACTGTTGGGCCGTGCCACGTGTCGACCTTGAAGGAAATATGCCCTAGATGCAATAATAAAGTTATTATTTATTTCCTCATATCATGATAAATGTTTATTATTCATGCTAGAATTGTATTAACCGGAAACATGATACATGTGTGAATACATAGACAAACTTAATGTCACTAGTATGCCTCTACTTGGCTAGCTCATTAATCAAAGATGGTTATGTTTCCTAACCATAGACATGTGTTGTCATTTGATTAACGAGATCACTTCATTAGGAGAATGATGTGATTGACTTGACCCATTCCGTTAGCTTAGCACTTGATCGTTTAGTACGTTGCTATTGCTTTCTTCATGACTTATACAAGTTCCTATAACTATGAGATTATGCAACTCACGTTTGTCGGAGGAACACTTTATGTGCTACCAAACGTCACAACGTAACTGGGTGATTATAAAGGAGCTCTACAGGTGTCTCCAAAGGTACATGTTGAGTTGGCGTATTTCGAGATTAGGTTTTGTCACTCCGATTGTCGGAGAGGTATCTCTGGGCCCTCTCGATAATGCACATCACTATAAGCCTTGCAAGCAATGTAGCTAATGAGTTAGTTACGTAATGATGCATTACGTAACGAGTAAAGAGACTTGCCGGTAACGAGATTGAACTAGGTATTGAGATACCGACGATTGAATCTCGGGCAAGTAACATACCGATGGCAAAGGGAACAAGGTATGTTGTTATGCGGTTTGACCGATAAACATCTTCATAGAATATGTAGGAGCCAATATGAGCATCCAGGTTCCGCTATTGGTTATTGACCCGGAATGGTTCTCGGTCATGTCTACATAGTTCTCGAACCCGTAGGGTCCGCGCGCTTAAGGTTTCGATGACAGTTATATTATGAGTTTATGAGTTTTGATGTATCGAAGTTTGTTCGGAGTCCCGGATGTGATCACGGACATGACGAGGAGTCCCGAAATGGTCGAGACATGAATATTGATATATTGGACGACTATATTCGGACACCGGAAGTGTTCCGGAGAAGTTTCGGATAAAACCGGAATGACGGAGGGTTATCTGAAACCCCAGGGGAACTAATGGGCCTCGATGGGCCTTGGTGGAGAGAGAGAGGGGCGGCCAGGGCAGGCCGCGCGCCCCCTCCCCCTCTGGTTCGAATTGGACTAGGAGAGGGGGGGCCCTTTCCTTCTCCCTTTCCCTCTCCTTCCTTCCCCGTCTCTCCCTTTAGGTGGAAACCTACTAGGACTTGGAGTCCTAGTAGGATTCCCCTCTTGGGGGCGCGCCATAGAGGGCCGGCCGGCCTCCCGCTTGCTCTTTTATATACGGGGGCAGGGGGGCACCCCAAAGACACAACAATTGATCTCTCGATCTCTTAGCCGTGTGCGGTGCCCCCCTCCACCATAATCCTCGATAATATTGTAGCGGTGCTTAGGCGAAGCCCTGCGATGGTAGAACATCAAGATCGTCACCACGCCGTCGTGCTGACGGAACTCTTCCCCGACATTCTGCTGGATCGGAGTCCGGGGATCGTCATCGAGCTGAACATGTGCTAGAACTCGGAGGTGCCGTAGTTTCGGTGCTTGATCGGTCGGGCCATGAAGATGTACGACTACATCAACCGCGTTGTTATAACGCTTCCACTTTCGGTCTACGAGGGTACGTGGACAACACTCTCCCCTCTTGTTGCTATGCATCACCATGATCTTGCGTGTGCGTAGGAATTTTTTTGAAATTACTACGTTCCCCAACAGTGGCATCCGAGCCTGGTTTTATGCGTAGATGTTATATGCACGAGTAGAACACAAGTGAGTTGTGGGCGATACAAGTCATACTGCTTACCAGCATGTCATACTTTGGTTCGGCGGTATTGTTGGATGAATCAGCCCGGACCGACATTACGTGCACGCTTACGCGAGACCGGTTGTCCCGACGTGCTTTGCACAGAGGTGGCTAGCGGGTGTCAGTTTCTCCAACTTTAGTTGAACCGAGTGTGGCTACGCTCGGTCCTTGCGAAGGTTAAAATAGCACTAACTTGACGAACTATCGTTGTGGTTTTGATGCGTAGGTAAGAACGGTTCTTGCTCAACCCGTAGCAGCCACGTAAAATTTGCAACAACACAGTAGAGGACGTCTAACTTGTTTTTGCAGGGCATGTTGTGATGTGATATGGTCAAGACGTGATGCTATATTTTATTGTATGAGATGATCATGTTTTGTAACCGAAGTTATCGTCAACTGGCAGGAGCCATATGGTTGTCTGTTTATTGTATGAAATGCAAACGCCCTGTAATTGCTTTACTTTATCACTAAGCGGTAGCGATAGTCGTAGAAGCAATAGATGGCGTAAACGACAATGATGCTACGATGGAGATCAAGGTGTCGCTCCGGTGACGATGGTGATCACGACGGTGCTTCGGAGATGGAGATCACAAGCACAATATGATGATGGCCATATCATATCACTTATATTGATTGCATGTGATATTTATCCTTTATGCATCTTATCTTGCTTTGATTGACGGTAGCATTTTAAGATGATCTCGCACTAAATTATCAAGAAGTGTTCTACCTTAGTATGCACCGTTGTGAAAGTTCTTCGTGCTGAGACACCACGTGATGATCGGGTGTGATAGGCTCTACGTTCAAATACAACGGGTGCAAAACAGTTGCACACGCAGAATACTCAGGTTAAACTTGACGAGCCTAGCATATACAGATATGGCCTCGGAACACGGAGACCGAAAGGTCGAACGTGAATCATATAGTAGATATGATCAACATAGTGATGTTCACCATTGAAACTACTCCATCTCACGTGATGATCGGACATTGTTTACTTGATTTGGATCACGTGATCACTTAGATGACTAGAGAGATGTCTGTCTAAGTGGGAGTTCTTAAGTAATATGATTAATTGAACTTAAATTTATCATGAACTTAGTACCTGATAGTATTTTGCATGTCTATGTTTGTTGTAGATAGATGGCTCGTGCTGTTGTTCCGTTGAATTTTAATGCATTCCTTGAGAAAGCTAAGTTGAAAGATGATGGTAGCAATTACACGGACTAGGTCCGTAACTTGAGGATTATCCTCATTGCTGCACAGAAGAATTACATCCTGGAAGCACCGCTGGGTGCCAGGCCTGCTGCAGAGATGCAACTGACGACGTTAAGAACGTCTGGCAGAGCAAAGCTGATGACTACTCGATAGTTCAGTGTGCCATGCTTTACGGCTTAGAACCGGGTCTTCAACGATGTTTTGAACGTCATGGATCATATGAGATGTTTCAGGAGTTGAAGTTAATATTTCAAGCAAATGCCCGGATTGAGAGATATGAAGTCTCCAATAAGTTCTATAGTTGTAAGATGGAGGAGAATAGTTCTGTCAGTGAACATATACTCAAATTGTCTGGGTATAATAATCACTTGATTCAACTGGAAGTTAATCTTCCTAATGATAGTGTCATTGACAGAATTCTTCAATCACTGCCACCAAGCTACAAGAGCTTCGTGATGAACTATAATATGCAAGGGATGGACAAGACTATTACCGAGCTCTTCGCAATGCTAAAGGTTGCGGAGGTAGAAATCAAGAAGGAGCATCAAGTGTTGATGGTCAATAAGACCACCAGTTTCAAGAAAAAGGGTAAAGGGAAGAAGAAGGGGAACTTCAAGAAGAACACAAGCAAGTTGCTGCTCAAGAGAAGAAACCCAAATCTGGACCTAAGCACGAGATCGAGTGCTTCTCCGCAAGCGACCGACACTGGAAGCGGAACTGCCCCAAGTATTTGGCGGATAAGAAGGATGGCAAGGTGAACAAAGGTATATGTGGTATACATGTTATTGATGTGTACCTTACTAGAGCTCGCAGTAGCACCTGGGTATTTGATACGGTTCTGTTGCTAATATTTGCAACTCGGAATAGGGACTACGGATTAAGCGAACACTAGCCAAGGACGAGGTGATGATACGCATGGGAAATGGTTCCAAAGTCGATGTGATCGCGGTCGGCACGCTACATCTACATCTACAATCGGGATTAGTTTTAGACCTGAATAATTATTATTTGGTGCCAGCGTTGAGCATGAACATTATATCTGGATCTTGTTTGATGGAGAGGGTTATTCATTTAAATCAGAGAATAATGGTTGTTCTATTTATATGAGTAATATCTTTTATGGTCATGCACCCTTGAAGAGTGGTCTATTTTTATTAAATCTCGATAGTAGTGATACACATATTCATAATGTTGAAGCCAAAAGATGCAGAGTTGATAATGATAGTGCAACTTATTTGTGGCACTGCCGTTTGGGTCATATTGGTGTAAAGCCCATGAAGAAACTCCATACTGATGGACTTCTGGAATCACTTGGTACTTGCGAACCGTGCCTCATGGGCAAGATGACTAAAACACCATTCTCTGAAACTATGGAGAGAGCAACAGATTTGTTGGAAATCATACATACAGATGTATGTGGTCCGATGAATGTTGAGGCTCGTGGCGGATATCGTTATTTTCTCACCTTCACAGATGATTTAAGTAGATATGGGTATATATACTTGATGAAACATATGTCTTAAACTTTTGAAAAGTTCAAAGAATTTCAGAGTGAAGTTGAAAATCATCGTAAAAAGAAAATAAAGTTTCTACGATCTGATCGTGCAGGAGAATATTTGAGTTACGAGTTTGGTCTACATTTGAAACAATGCGGAATAGTTTCGCAACTCACGCCACCCGGAACACCACACTGTAATGGTGTGTCCGAACGTCTTAATCGTACTTTACTCGATATGGTGTGATCTATGATGTCTCTTACAGATTTACCGCTATCGTTTTGGGGTTATGCTTTAGAGACGGCCGCATTCACATTAAATAGGACACCATCAAAATCCGTTGAGACGACGCCTTATGAACTGTGGTTTGGCAAGAAACCAAAGTTGTCCTTTCTTAAAGTTTGGGGCTGCGATGCTTATGTGAAGAAACTTCAACCAGATAAGCCCGAACCCAAATCGGAGAAATGTGTCTTCATAGGATACCCAAAAGAGGCTATTGGGTACACCTTCTATCACAGATCTGAGGGCAAGATTTTTGTTGCTAAATTCGGATCCTTTCTAGAGAAGGAGTTTCTCTCGAAAGAAGTGAGTGGGAGGAAAGTAGAACTTGATGAGGTAACCATACCTACTCCCTTATTGGAAAATAGTTCATCACAAGAACCGGTTCCTGTGACGACTTCACCAATCGGTGAGGAAGCTAATGATAATGATCATGAAACTTCAGATCAAGTTACTACCGAACTTCGTAGGTCAACCAGAGTGAGATCCGCACCAGAGTGGTACGGTAATCCTATTCTGGAAGTCATGTTACTTGACCATGGCGAACCTACGAACTATGAGGAAGCGATGATGAGCCCAGATTCCGCAAAATGGCTTGAGGCCATGAAATCTGAGATGGGATCCATGTATGAGAATAAAGTATGGACTTTGGTTGACTTGCCCGATGATCGGCAAGCTATCGAGAATAAATGGATCTTCAAGAAGAAGACTGACGCTGATGGTAATGTAACTGTCTACAAACCTCGACTTGTTGCGAAAGGTTTTCGACAAGTTCAAGGGGTTGACTACGATGAGACTTTCTCACCGTGGCGATGCTTAAGTCTGTCCGAATCATGTTAGCAATTGCCGCATTTTATGATTATGAAATATGGCAAATGGATGTCAAAACTTCATTCCTGAATGGATTTCTGGAAGAAGAGTTGTATATGATGCAACTGGAAGGTTTTGTTGATCCAAAAGGTGCTAACAAAGTGTGCAATCTCCAGGGATCCATTGATGGACTGGTGCAAGCCTCTCGGAGTTGGAATAAACGCTTTGATAGTGTGATCAAAGCATATGGTTTTATACAGACTTTTGGAGAAGCCTGCATTTACAAGAAAGTGAGTGGGAGCTTTGTAGCATTTCTGATATTATATGTAGATGACATATTATTAATTGGAAATGATATAGAATTTCTGGATAGCATAAAGGGATACTTGAATAATTTTTTTTTCAATGAAAGACCTTGGTGAAGCTGCTTACATATTAGGCATCAAGATCTATAGAGATAGATCAAGACGCTTAATTGGACTTTCACAAAGCACATAACTTGATAAAGTTTTGAAAAGGTTCAAAATGGATCAGGCAAAGAAAGGGTTCTTGCCTGTATTACAAGGTGTGAAGTTGAGTCAGACTCAATGCCCGATCACAGCAGAAGATAGAGAGAAAATGAAAGATGTTCCCTATGCTTCAGCCATAGGCTCTATCATGTATGCAATGTTGTGTACTGGACTGACGATGCTTAGCAATAAGTTTGGCAGGAGGTACCAAAGTAATCCAGAGTGGATCATCGGACAGCGGTCAAGAATATCCTGAAATACCTGAAAATGACTAAGGATATGTTTCTCGTTTATGGAGGTGACAAAGAGCTAGTCGTAAATGGTTACGTCGATGCAAGCTTTGACACTGATCCGGACGATTCTAAATCGCAAACCGGATACCTGTTTATATTGAACGGTGGAGCTGTCAGTTGGTGCAGTTCTAAACAAAGCGTCGTGGTGGGATCTACATGCGAAGCGGAGTACATAGCTTCTTCAGAAGCAGCAAATGAAGGAGTCTGGATGAAAGATTTCATTTCCGATCTAGGTGTCATACCTAGTGCATCGGGACCAATGAAGATCTTCTGTGACAATACTAGTGCAATTGCCTTGGCAAAGGAATCCAGATTTCACAAGAGGACCAAGCACATCAAGAGACGCTTCAATTCCATCCGGACCAAGTCCGTGGGAGACATAGAGATTTGCAAGATACATACGGATCTGAATGTTGCAGACCCGTTGACTAAGCCTCTTCCATGAGCAAAACATGATCAGCACCAAGACTCCATGGGTGTTAGAATTATTATTGTGTAATCTATATTATTGACTCTAGTGCAAGTGGGAGACTGAAGGAAATATGCCCTAGAGGCAATAATAAAGTTATTATTTATTTCCTCATATCATGGTAAATGTTTATTATTCATGCTAGAATTGTATTAACCGGAAACATGATACATGTGTGAATACATAGACAAACTTAATGTCACTAGTATGCCTCTACTTGACTAGCTCATTAATCAAAGATGGTTATGTTTCCTAACCATAGACATGTGTTATCATTTGATTAACGAGATCACTTCATTAGGAGAATGATGTGATTGACTTGACCCATTCCGTTAGCTTAACACTTGATCGTTTAGTATGTTGCCATTGCTTTCTTCATGACTTATACAAGTTCCTATAACTATGAGATTATGCAACTCCCGTTTGCCGGAGGAACACTTTGTGTGCTACCAAACGTCACAATGTAACTGGGTGATTATAAAGGAGCTCTACAGGTGTCTCCAAAGGTACATGTTGAGTTGGCATATTTCGAGATTAGGTTTTGTTGCTCCGATTATCGGAGAGGCATCTCTGGGCCCTCTAGGTAATGCACATCACTATAAGACTTGCAAGCAATGTAGCTAATGAGTTAGTTACAGAATGATGCATTACGTAACGAGTAAAGAGACTTGCCGGTAACGAGATTGAACTAGGTATTGAGATACCGACGATCGAATCTCGGGCAAGTAACATACCGATGACAAAGGGAACAACGTATGTTTTTATGCGGTTTGATCGATAAAGATCTTCGTAGAATATGTAGGAGCCAATATGAGCATATAGGTTCCGCTATTGGTTATTGATCCGGAATGGTTCTCGGTCATGTCTACATAGTTCTCGAACCCGTAGGGTCCGCACGCTTAAGGTTTCGATGACAGTTATATTATGAGTTTATGAGTTTTGATGTACCAAAGTTTGTTCGGAGTCCCGGATGTGATCACGGACATGGCGAGGAGTCTCGAAATGGTCAAGACATGAAGATTGATATATTGGACGACTATATTCGAACAACGCAAGTGTTTCGGAGAAGTTTCGGATAAAACCGGAATGTCGGAGGGTTATCGGAAACCCCGGGGGAACAAATGGGCCTCGATGGGCCTTAGTGCAGAGAGAGAGAGGGGCGGCTAGGGCAGGCCGCGCACCCCCTCCCCCTCTGGTCCAAATTGGACTAGGAGAGGCGGGGCGGCGCCCCCCTTTCCTTCTCCCTACCCCTCTACTTCCTTCCCCCTCTCTCCCTTTAGGTGGAAACCTACTAGGACTTGGAGTCCTAGTAGGATTCCCCTCTTGGGGCGCGCCATAGAGGGTCAGCCGCCTCCCCTTGCTCCTTTATATCACAGGGGGGGCACCCCAAAGACACAACAATTGATCTCTCGATCTCTTAGCCGTGTGCGGTGCCCCCCTCCACCATAATCCTCGATAATATTGTAGCGGTGCTTAGGCGAAGCCCTGCGACGGTAGAATATCAAGATCGTCAACACGCCGTCGTGCCGTCGAAACTCTTCCCCGACATTCTGCTGGATCGGAGTCCGGGGATCGACATCGAGCTGAACGTGTGCTAGAACTCGGAGGTGTCGTAGTTTTGGTGCTTGATCGGTCGGGCCGTGAAGACGTACGACTACATCAACCGGGTTGTTATAACGCTTCCGCTTTCGGTCTACGAGGGTACGTGGACAACACTCTCCCCTCTCGTTGCTATGCATCACCATGATCTTGCGTGTGTGTAGGATTTTTTTTTTGAAATTACTACGTTCCCCAACAGACCTATCATAGGCGCCTCCTGTCCAGTGAGTGGATGACATCTGTCCCAACGGTGAGCCAACATGTGTTTCCTCCGGCCAATGTCAATTTTACACGTGGAAAATCCACATTGGTCCGGGCTGTTATCGGATCCAAACCGGAACTCGATAGCTTAACGGTGACCCGTTATGGTGGATGCCACGTATCGGTCACCCTTGAAGAAAGCACTTCTGTGACGTGCGATTTATCGTCATGGAAGTGGACACTTTCGTGATGATAATTTTGGTAATGTCATGGAACACTTCCACGATAGCACAGGTATGACTATCTTGATTCTGTCATAAAATTGTCATGGATGTACATGCATGACAGAAAATGTGACCTACTGTGACAAACACGTATCATCACGGAAGTGTATTTTTTTGTAGTGTGAGGTGCTGCCGCTGATGACTCCGCTCTCCTGAGGTCCTTGGCGGAGCAGCTGCTTCTTCTCCTTGGGGACAACCTTAGGAGGGTAGATGACGCCTTCGTCGTCGGGGTTCTCCACCGCCGCAGCCTGGTAGGCACGCTCGAGAGAGCACACCGCGTCCTTCTCCTCGCAGGAGACCGTAATGACACCGCAGCTCCCTGGCATCTTGAGGACATTGTAACCATGATGGGTCACCGCCATGAACTTGGCCAGGGCCGGATACCCAAGGATGGCATTGTATGGAAGGAAAATGTGGGCGACTGATACATCCATTTTGCATCATGCTTTTATATCAATATTTATTGCATTATGGGCTGTTATTACACATTATGTCACAATACTTATACCGATTCTCTCTTATTTTACAAGGTTTACACGAAGAGGGAGAATGTCGGCAGCTGGAATTCTGGGCTGGAAAAAGGACAAATATTAGAGACTTATTCTATGCAACTCCAAAAGTCCTGGAACTTCGTAGAGGCACGTTTTTGGAATAAATAAAAAATACTGGCGAAAGAATCAACAAGAGGGGGCCCACACCCTGGCCATGAGGGTGGGGGCGCGCCCTAACCCTTGGGCGCGCCCCCTGTCTCGTGGGCCCCCTGGCAGGCCTCCGGTGCCCATCTTTGGCTATATGGTGTCTTTCACCCTGGAAAAAACCAGAAGGAAGTTTTCGGGACGAAGCGCCGCCGTCTCGAGGCGGAACCTGGGTAGAACCAATCTGGGGCTCCGGCGGAGCTATTCTGCCGTGGAAACATCCCTCTGGGAGGGGGAAATCGTCACTGTCGTCATCACCATCGATCCTCTCATTGGGACGGAGTCAATATCCATCAACATGTTCACCAGCACCATCTCCTCTAAAACCCTAGTTCATCTCTCGTATCCAATCTTTTCTCAAAACCTCAGATTGGTACCTGTGGGTAGCTAGTAGTATTGATTACTCCTTGTAGTTGATGCTAGTTGGTTTATTCAGTGGAAGATCATATGTTCAGATCCTTTATGCATATTAATACCCCTCTGATTATGAACATGAATATGATTTGTGAGTAGTTACGTTTGTTCCTGAGGACATGGAAGAACTCTTGCTATAAATAGTCATGTGAATTTGGTATTCGTTTGATATTTTGACTAGATGTATGTTATCTTTCCTCTAGTGGTGTTATGTGAACGTCGACTACATGACACTTCACCATTGTTTGGGCCTATAGTAAGGCATTGGGAAGTAATAAGTAGATGATGGGTTGCTAGAGTGACAGAAGCTTATACCCTAGTTTATGCGTTGCTTCGTAAGGGGCTGATTTGGATCCATATGTTTCATGCTATGGGTAGGTTTACCTTAGTACTTCTTTTGTAGTTGCGGATGATTGCAATAGGGGTTAATCATAAGTGGGATGCGTGTCCAAGGAAGGACAGCACCCAAGCACCGGTCCACCCACATATCAAATTATCAAAGTAACGAACGTGCATCATATGAGCATGATGAAAACTAGCTTGACGATAATTCCCATGTGACCTCGGGAGCGTTTTCCTTCATATAAGAGTTTCTCCAGGCTTGCCCTTTGCTACAAAAAGGATTGGGCCACCTTGCTGCACTTTATTTACTCTTGTTACTTATTACTCGTTACCAATTACCCTATCACAAAACTATATGTCACCGATAATTTCAGTGCTTGCAGAGAATACCTTACTGAAAACCGCTTGTCATTTCCTTCTGATCCTCGTTGGGTTCGACACTATTACTTATCAAAATAACTACGATAAATCCCCTATACTTGTGGGTTATCAATACTCTTTTCTGGCGCCATTGCCGGGGAGTGAAGCGCCTTTGGTTAGTGGAATTTGGTAAGGAAAAATTTATATAGTGTGCTGAAATTTACTGTCACTTGTTACTATGGAAAGTAATCCTTTGAGGGGCTTGTTCGGGGTATCTTCACCCCAACCAGTAGAGCAAAGAGTTGCTCCTCAACCTACTGAACCTACTGAAAAATTTTACTTTGAAATTCCTTCGGGTATGATAGAGAAGCTGCTAGCTAATCCTTTTACAGAAGATGGAACATTACATCCCGATTTGCACCTAATCTATGTGGATGAAGTTTGTGGATTATTTAAGTTTGCAGGTATGCCCGAGGATGTTATCAAGAAGAAGGTCTTCCCTTTATCTTTGAAGGGAAAGGCATTGACATGGTTTAGGCTATGTGATTATATGGGATCATGGAACTACAACCGATTGAAATTGGAATTTCATCAAAAGTTTTCTCCTATGCATATTGTTCATCGTGATCGTAATTATATGTATAATTTTTGGCCTCACGAAGGATAAAGCATCGCTCAAGATTGGGGGAGGCTTAAGTCAATGTTATAATTATGCCCCAATCATGAGCTCTCAAGAGAAATTATTGTTCAAAAATTTTATGCTCGGCTTTCTCTCAATAATCGCTCCATGCTCGATACTTCTTGTACTGGTTCTTTTATGATGAAGACTATTGAATTCAAATGGGATTTATTGGAAGGAATTAAACGCAACTCTGAATATTGGGATCTCGATGAAGGTAAGGAGTCAGGTATAACACCTAAGTTTGATTGTGTTAAATCTTTTATGGATACCGTTGTTTTCCGTGAATTTAGCGCTAAATATGGACTTGACTCTGAGATAGTAGCTTTTTTCTGTGAATCCTTTGCTACTCATGTTGATATCCCTAAGGAGAAGTGGTTTAAATATAATCTTCCCGTTGAAGTAAAAGTAGTTGCACCTATTAAAGTTGAAGAAAATACTATCACTTATAATGTTGATCCTATTGTTCCTACTGCTTATATTGAGAAACCACCTTTCCCTGTTAGAATAAAGGAGCATGCTAAAGCTTCAACTGTGGTCAACAGAAGTAATATTAGAACACCCAAACCCCCTGAGCAAATTAAAGTTGAACCTAGTATTGCTATGGTTAAAGATCTCTTGGTTGACAATATTGATGGGCATGTTATTTACTTCTGTGATGAAGCTGCTAGAATTGCTAAACCCGATGCTAAAGATAAACATAGACCTGTTGTTGGCATGCCTGTTGTTTCTGTTAAAATAGGAGATCACTATTATCATGGCTTATGTGATATGGGTGCTAGCGTCAGTGCAATACCTTACACCCTATATAAAGAAATTATGCATGATATTGCACCTGCTGAGATAGAAGATATTGATGTTACTATTAGGCTTGCAAATAGAGATACTATCTCACCGGTTGGGATTGTTAGAGATGTAGAAGTCTTGTGTGGGAAAATTAAATATCCTACTGATTTTCTTGTTCTTGCTTCCCCACAAGATAACTTTTGTCCCATTATATTTGGTATACCCTTTTTGAATACTGTTAATGCTAGGATAGATTGCGAAAAGGATATTGTTACTGTTGGGTTAGGAGATATGTCTCATGAGTTTAACTTTGCTAAATTTCGTAGACAACCCCATGATAAAGAATTGCCTAGTAAATATGAAATTATTGGTCTTGCTTCTATTGTTGTGCCTCCTAATGATCCTTTAGAACAATATTTGCTAGATCATGAAAATGATATGTTCATGAATGAAAGAAGGGAAATAGATGAGGTATTCTTTAAACAGGGACCCATTTTGAAACACAACCTGCTTGTTGAAATTCTAGGGGATCCTCCTCCACCCAAGGGTGATCCCGTGTTTGAGCTTAAACCATTACCTGATACTCTTAAATATGCTTATCTTGATGAGAAGAAGATATATCCTGTTAGTATTAGTGCTAACCTTTCAGAGAAGAAGAAGATAAATTATTGAACACTCTGAAGAAGCACCGTGCTGCTATTGGACATACTCTTGATGATCTTAAGGGCATTAACCCCACTCTATGCCAACACAAAATTAAATTCGAGAAAGACGCTAAACCGGTTGTTGATCACCAACGACGGTTAAACCTAAGATGAAAGAAGTGGTAAGAAATGAAATACTAAAGCTTCTGGAGGCAGGTATAATTTATCCCGTTGCTGATAGTCAGTGGGTAAGTCTTGTCCATTGTGTCCCTAAGAAGGGGGGTATTACTGTTTTTTGACACCTGAAACAGTAGGAGAGCCTCCTACTGCAAATTTAATAAAAGAATGGAAGTATGTTACAAAAGATTATTTACAAATCATCCCATTTTGGGAATGAGGGGGGGGCTATTACAGGGAGTTAAGGAAGGATGAGAGAAAGGGTTTATGTTTATCTCCTACTCTATAAGTCAGGAGAAAAAGATCTTCCTTTAGTCTAGCAAACCAGGAGGCTTGGGATGGAAGCACTCCTCTAAAGTGCTTATTATTATGTTCCTTCCAGATGCTCCAGGCAGCAAGCATGAAGATTTCCATGAACAGTGGTTTCTTCCAAGAGATTTTGGCTTGTTCAACCCAATCAAGACGTGAAGGTACTGCATGGCCCCTGATCTGAAGTTTGTCCCAACATTGAAGGATGAAATTGCATTCCAAGAAGAGATGCTCCACTGTTTCATTGCTGCAATTGGGGCATAGGAGGCATCCAAAGTCGTTGCCAATGTTATAGAGTCTCCTTTTGAGCATGTCTCTGGTGTTGAGTCTATCCGAGAGTAGCAACCAGCCAAAAACTTCAATCTTCATTGTTGCTTTAGATTTCTAGATCCATCTATATGCTCGGTGTGCATGGATATCCTTGAAGGATACTATCTATCCGAGATTTCCAGATCCTATCTATCCGAGAGTAGCAACCAGCCAAAAACTTTAATCTTCATTGTTACAGGTTATAGGATGGTAATTGATTTCGGCAAATTAAATAAAGCTACTAAAAAGGATCATTACCCTTTACCTTTTATTGATCAAATGCTAGAAAGATTATCCAAACATACACAATTTTGCTTTCTAGATGCTTATTCTGGTTTCTCTCAAATACCTGTGTCAAAAGAGGATCAAGAAAAGACCACTTTTACTTGCCCTTTCGGTACCTTTGCTTATAGACGTATGCCTTTTGGTTTATGCAATGCACCTGCTACCTTTCAAAGATGCATGATGGCTATATTCTCTGATTTTTGTGAAAAGATTGTTGAGGCTTTCATGGATGATTTCTCCGTATATGGAACTAGCAACCTTGATCGAATTTTGCAGAGATGTGAAGAAACTAATCTTGTCTTGAATTGGGAGAAGTGCCACTTTATGGTTAATGAAGGTATTCTCTTGGGGCATAAAATTTCTGAAAGAGGTATTGAAGTTGATAAAGCTAAGGTTGATGCTATTGAAAAAATGTGTGTCCCAAGGACATTAAAGGTATAAGAAGTTTCCTTGGTCATGTCGGATTTTATAAGAGGTTTGTCGGTGTCAAAACCGGCGGATCTCGGGTAGGGGGTCCCGAACTGTGCGTCTAGGCGGATGGTAACAGGAGACAAGGGACACGATGTTTTTACCCAGGTTTAGGCCCTCTCGATGGAGGTAATATCCTACTCCTGCTTGATTAATATTGATGATATGGGTAGTACAAGAGTAGATCTACCACGAGATCAAGGAGGCTAAACCCTAGAAGCTAGCCTATGGTATGATTGTTTTTCGTCCTACGGACTAAAACCCTCCAGTTTATATAGACACTAGATAGGTTAGGGTTACACAGAGTCAGTTACAGTGGTAGGAGATCTACATATCCGTATCGCCAAGCTTGCCTTCCACGCCAAGGAAAGTCCCATCCAGACACGGGACGAAGTCTTTAATCTTGTATCTTCATAGTCTTGGAGTCCGGCCATGACGATAGTCCGCTATCCGGACACCCCTAGTCCGGGACTCCTCGGTAGCTCCTGAACCAGGCTTCAATGACGATGAGTCCGGCGCGTTGATTGTCTTCGGCATTGCGAGGCGGGTTACTCCTCCGTATACTTCATAGAAGGTCATGAACACAAGGATAGTGTCCGGCTCTGCAAAACAAGTTCCACATGACACCGTAGAGAGAATAATTTTTGCACAGATATGCTGACGTATTCCGCGGCATGACATCACACCATGGCCAGGCCTTTATATGAATTGTTTTTTACTGTTCCACCTCAGCGTGTTTAGCGAGGCGGTTTCCTTGGCACGTCTTATCAAAGCATAGATCGTGCCCCTTATTCCGGGATTCTCATCAATACGGACGTGGGTAACCCATCCGTGCCATTGATTACGACGATTGGGAAATAAGCAAGTTTTACCAGGCTGGTGGGGGACGCATAGTGTAGTCCGTCCATATAAGGGGATAAGGATCCACCTTTTCACCTACGCCTTCTTCCTCCTTTGCTTATCCATTTTCGCGCACTCGAGCTCCGGCGCCCAAGTCCGCACATCCCACCTCAACCTTCTCCAACCATGTCAGAAGCGGGAGGCAGGTGGATGGCCTCCTCCGTCACAGAGGGGCACATCACAAGATCAAGGAAGCCGGATACTTGTCCGCGACATCACGCCTGAGCTGCCCAAGCGGGCAGCTTATTCCAACCCCTGGCCCCATGAGAGGTAGTGTTTCTCCCCACTTCCTCCACGGACTAGGTTTTCCACTTCACCCATTTGTCCGGGGCTCATGTTCTACTACGGCCTGGACTTCCATGACCTGGCCCAATTTCATCCTCAACATCTCGGCGTTTATCGTCGTGTGCTAGGCTTTCCTCTGCATCCAGCCCCACTTCGCTTATGGCTGAAGATCTTCAACGTTCGGCCGAAGATAGTGGGCGGCCGTCAAGCAGTCGGAGCCGCCATGGTTGGCAAGATGGCCAAAGTCCCATGGCTCGAGGCGCCTCGTGGAGACAATAAAGGGGTGGCAATCGGGTGGTTCTACATCACCGAGCCACGCGACCCGAATGGGTGGCGGCCCCAATTTAGATCTGGATTCCCCACGGCTCTCGTCATGGAAAGAGACGGGCTGGCGTGGGGAATTCGAAGAGCTATCCGGACTCCAAACATGCGTCCAAACCTGATGGACAAGAATCTCGGGCTTGTCGGCGTAATCCGGTGATGCTCATCCACCGGATTCTCCCCGCCAACAACGGGCCTTTAACTTGTGGGAGTTCGATCCGCACAGCACCGAACCTTGAGTCGGCTCTTGACACTACGCATTTAAGATGCCTAGAAGGTGCTGTTCAAAGGCGCTGAAGCCCAAAGATCCGCTAACAAAGATCGCGGATACAGCTTCGCGCGTCCAGCCGCGAGGTAGGTTATTTTACCCTTTACGGACTCTTTTTTCATAGATTGACTCTCGTGGGATCTAAAACTCCCTAATCTTTGACAGGACTGGTGAAGGCGTCCGGACAGATTAACTGTCCGGCCCTTTGCCGGAAGATCTGGATGGCCTTGATTAGCGGGGCTCTGGCTCCGGCGCTGTACGTGGTGCCGGAGAAGAAGGCCAAGAAGGAGGCCACGGGAACTCGAAGGATCTCCCGACGCCAGGTGCTATCAGATTCTGAAGCAGAATCTTCTCCGAAAGACGAGGAGGAAGAAGAAGAAGCTCCTCCCCCAGCGAGGGAGGAGAAGAAAAGGAAGGCCGCCCCAACTGGTGAGGCCGGAGGGTCCAAGAAGGGAAGAACCCTTCCTCCGGACTTCTCCACCAATGTCGATGATGATGAGTAGGATTGGCCTACAAGGGCCAAGCCCCTGGCGAGATCTTAAGTGTCCGGATACCCATGGCTTTTTATTATTGCAGAGTGTTCTCTAATGTTGAACAACCGTGCAGCCCGCCTAAGGGCGAGTTCGCCGATTCATCGAGCGGGTCCCTGGGCTCGTCGGAAATGGAGAGTACTTCGCTTGCGACCGCCTCCTCGCCTCACACTGCGGATGACATCGCGGTGGGGCCCCAAGGGGGGCTTGGTCAATAGGAGGTAGCGCCGGAGGTGCCACAAGGCAACCTCCTGACTCAGCACGCAGGGCAAGACCCCAGGGGCTCTAAGCCCAACCTCGTCCGGACTCCATGCCGGAACCATCAGCGGTTCCGAAGTCCGGCCAGCGGATCCTTCGCAAGAAGGGTAAGACGCCGGTGTCCTCCGTCCAACCGGAGGCACCGGATAGCTTACAGGAGGCTCTTAACAGCGCTTCCATCGAGGAGGAGCACCGCATTGTTATGAGTGTGGTGATCCGGACAGTTCAGTCCGCCAAGAGCGGACTGACCGAAGCCTGTACCAGCCTTCTAACAGGCTTTGAGGTGAGTTTAGAATATATAAAAATGTTACCGCATAGACAGTAGCCCCTGATGCTTAGTTCGGTGTTCGGAAAGAAAATCCGGACTAAGGATCTAAAAAGATATACGCAGGAGTCTAACATAAGTATGTCAATATGGGAATGCGGGCTGCGCTGCTGACCTCTGCCCGATTGTTGGAGGTCAATGCATTGAAGCAGAACCTCGAGCGGTCCGAGACCGAGCTCGGACAAGCCAAGAAGCAGCTCGAGGACAAAGAAGGTAAGTAATACCTTATTAAAGAAATACCTTATAGAAAAGGTTTTGGTTGCACAAAATAATAGGGATAACTTGGGTAATACAGGGGCCACGAACGAGGTGGCGACCCTGAAGGAGGCGGTGTCCGTGGCCGAAAACAAAGCGGCCGCGAAGCGCACCGAGCGAGAGAAGGGGGAGGCGCAGCTGGCGGAGGTGCGGCAAGAGCTCCAGATTCTCGTGAAAAACACGAGGGTTTGGCGCGTGACTCGAAGACCCGAGAGTCTGAGCTTGCCTCGGTTCTTGAGAGTGCCAAAGCTGCTAAGGCCGAGGCCCAAAAAGCCCTCCAAGAAATTGAAGCACTAAAGAAGATAGCGGCAGGTAAGGCATTCTTTATGCAAAGCAAGAATGTAAAAGTCAATTACCTATTACTTACCCGGATTCGGAGCTCTCCAGGAGCATTCGCAGATTTGCCCGTGAAAGTCGATGTCTGCCGCATTCTACCGCGCCGGAGGGAGCTCAACGGAAAAGGTGTTACGGTCTCGTATCTGCCGAGGCCGAACATTCATGCCCAGGCGACCAGCTGAAGCAGTTGGTCGAGCTCCACAAGGTCGTCGAACAGGCCACGAAGGGCCTTATAGCGCGGTTGTGGCCATTGGAGGCCATGCCCGGGAGCTACTTCGGCTTGGTGCAGCGGCTGGTGGATGCATTCTTGGCGTGCCATTGTCTTGCCCCTCCCCATATGCCCATGGTATCTCCAGAGCGTAATTATGTACGCGTAATACTAGCTTCACAATTTCGCGAGGGCTGGGTTGGAGCCGGATTGCCACTCGTGCTTGAATCGTGCCAGGTGGTCTTGTTGTAGGTTACTCCGGGCGCGCTTGACAGTGCCCGGACGCTTAGTGGCCGGACTCAAGAATTGCTGTGAGAGGCTGCTTTGTACCTCCACCACGAGGGCCGCCGTGTGCTCCTCCGTTCGGAGAGAGCGTTCGGTGTTTCCATTGACCGTGATTACTCCTCGAGGGCCTGGCATCTTGAGCTTGAGGTATGCATAGTGTGGCACCGCATTGAACTTTGCAAATGCGGTTCGTCCGAAAGCGATGCATGATAGCCGCCGCGGAATGGGGCGATGTCGAAGATTAACTCTTCGCTCGGAAGTTATCCGGGATCCGAAGACCACTTGAGTGTAACGAGCCCGCATAACTGGCCTCTACACCGGTATGACGCCTTTAAAGGTCGTCTTTGTAGGTTTAATCCTTGAGGGTCAATGCCCATTTTGCGACCGTATCCCGATAAAGCGAGTTCAGAGTGCTGCCGCCGCCCATCGTGGACTCGGTGAGGTGAAATCCGTTGATAATTGGGTCAAGAACCAATGTGGCGAAGCCGCCGTGACGGATGCTAGTGGGGTGGTCCCTTCGACCGAAGGTGATCGGGTAGGAAGACCATGGGTTGAACTTCGGGGCGACTGGCTCCATCGCATATACGTCCCTTAGTGCACGCTTCCGCTCCCGTTTGGGTATGTGGGTTGCGTATATCATGTTCACCGTCCGCACTTGTGTAGGAAAACCCTTCTGTCCTTTATTGTTTGGCGGCCGGGGCTCTTCCTCGTCATCGCTATGCAGCCCCTTGTCATTGAGTTCGCACTTAACTTGCTTGTTTGTTTGAACACCCAACAGTCCCTGTTGGTGTGATTAGCTGATTTTCGGGTGCCATGTATCGCACAAGCGATCGAGTATTTGGTCCAAGTTGGGCGGCCCCGGTATTTCTTTTGAATGGCTTCTTCCGCGACCGGGTTTAGAGCCTCTGAATCCGGCATTGACGGTCGTATCTTGATGATATCGCCGTTGATGCGGCGCTTGTTCTTGCTGCGACGCGACCTGCCATTGCTGTCCTTGGTATCCGGACTATCGGGATGTTTGGCCAAGTTGTTGCTTCGAGCTAGCCAGCTACCCTCTCCCGCACAAAAGCGAGTCATGAGGGTTGTGAGGGCTGCCATAGATTTCGGCTTTTCTGTCCTAGGTGCCGGGCAAGCCACTCGTCATGGATGTTATGTTTGAAGGCTGCAAGGGCCTCTGCATCCGGACGATCAACGATTTGATTTTTCTTTGTTAGGAACCGAGTCCGAATTGTCGGCGATTCTTCCGGCTGCTGAATTATGTGGCTAAGGTCATCGGCGTCTCGTGGTCGCACATATGTGCCCCGAAGTTATCAAGGAATGCGGCTTTCAGGTCCTCCCAACAACCAATTGATTCTTCGGCAAGCTATTGAGCGATGTCGAGCTGGTCCTTTAAGCTTGAGTGGGAGGTATTTGATGGCATGTAGATCATCACCGCGGGCCATGTGGATATGGAGGAGATAATCCTCGATCCAGACCGCAGGATCTGTGGTACCATCGTATGATTCGATGTTTACGGGTTTGAAGCCCTCGGGGATTTGATAATCCATTACTTCATCTGTGAAGCATAGTGGGTGTGCGGCGCCTCTGTATTGGGCTATATCACGACGTAGCTCATATGAGCTTTGTCTACTGTGTTCGGCCTGGCCAGTTTTGCTGGATCCGGCGCGACGGTAGTCATCCCGCGTTGCTGGGCGCCCATGCGATCCGTAGATCGATCTTGTATGTTTTTCCTTATCCTCCAATATATCTCGCAAGTCCGGCGCGTTTTCCCGTGCCTTGGTACTTTTTGAGCGGCGTCGGGGTGTGGTTTGAGCGGAGGGCCGAGAGGCTTCTCTATCGCGGCCGCGGGGTGGCCGGTCTGCCATGTCATGCGCTGGTGACTTGGGTGCTTCCTCTTCTAGTCGAGGCAACGACCTGCGTTTGGGGTAGATTTTGGAGGGGCGTTCGAGTTCATACTCCTCGGCTGCAAGGACTTCAGTCCATCTGTCAGCTAGCAGGTCTTGATCAGCTCTAAGTTGTTGCTGCTTTTTCTTGAGGCTGCTTGCCGTGGCTATAAGCCTGCATTTGAAACGCCTCTGTTGGCGGGATCCTCGAGCACGATAAATTAAATCGTCGTTGAGGCTTGCCTCATCTTCGGAGGGAGGCGATAATTATCGTCCTCAACCTCTCTTTACGCCGCTTGCGACCGTGTGGCGGGCTTGCTTCTCCTCCTCCTGCGCCCGAGTCCCGCTTTGGAGGGTTCTTCGCACGCCCGGTGTTATTATCTCCGTGCGGAATCACCGTTTTTATTGTGGCGGGATTTAGAGCGGCGCCGCTGACATCGGCGCTTCGGCTGTTTCTTGGAGGGGTCATCCTCCGTTGTTCCATCGTCGTTCCCATCTTTTGGGATGTCCACCATATATATGTCATATGACGAGGTGGCCTTCCAGTGCCCTGTAGGGGCTGGGTCTTGGTCGTCTCCGGCATTGTCGTCCATACCGTCGATGTCTTCAGAGTCGTAGTCTAGCATGTCGGTTAGATCATCGAAAGTGGCTACAAAGTGGGTGGTGGGTGGGCGTTGAATTTCTTCGTCGTCCGCATCCCAACCTTCCTGTCCGTAGTCCGGCTAGGGCTCTCCGGATAAAGAGAGATATTTTAGTGAATTCAGGATGTCACCAAAGGGCGAGTGCTGAAAGATGTCTACGGCAGTGAACTCCATGACCGGCGCCCAATCGGATTCGATTGGCAGGGGCGCGAGGGTTCGGAGTCCGGAGAGGAGTCCGGCACCCTGGAGTCGAGGACTTCGCAAAGGTCATGGATGGAGTTCGGCTCGATCGCCGTAGAGATTGTAGCCCCCGAGGCGGCGCCCAACCACTCGTCCTCGATCGGGGAATCCGGCTCCGGATTAAGGGTCGGAGCGGATAATGGTGCGGCCTCTAGGGCACTGTTCGGCTGCAGAGCTAGATCATGCCCGTCGAGACAGTGCGACACGCTTGGCTGCGGCTCGAATCCGAACATGAGGGAGATCTCGGGGAGAAAAGTCTCACCCTAGACCGCGTCGTCGTTGATGATCGAAGGAGCCATCGGGCCTATCGGTGACAACACAGAGGAACTCTCAATGAAAGGAACAATGTCGGTGTCAAACCGCGGATCTCGGTAGGGGGTCCCGAATCAGCGTCTAGGCGGATGGTAACAGGAGACAAGGGACACGATGTTTTACCCAGGTTCGGGCCCTCTCGATGGAGGTAATACCCTACTCCTGCTTGATTAATATTGATGATATCGGTAGTACAAGAGTAGATCTACCACGAGATCAAGGAGGCTAAACCCTAGAAGCTAGCCTATGGTATGATTGTTGTTCGTCCTACGGACTAAAACCCTCCGGTTTATATAGACACTGATAGGTTAGGGTTACACAGAGTTGGTTACAATGGTAGGAGATCTACATATCCGTATCGCCAAGCTTGCCTTCCACGCCAAGGAAAGTCCCATCCGGACACGGGACAAAGTCTTCAATCTTGTATATTCATAGTCTTGGAGTCCGGCCGTGACGATAGTCCGGCTATCCGGACACCCCCTAATCCAGGACTCCCTCAAGGTTCATTAAAGACTTCTCAAAAATTTCGAGGCCTCTGACTAATCTCTTACAAAAAGATGTTGTTTTTGTCTTTGATGATGATTGTGTAGAAGCATTTGAAATACTTATGAAAGCCTAGATTTCTTCACCTATTGTTCAGCCACCTCATTGGAATTTACCCTTTGAAATTATGTGTGATGCTAGTGATTATGCTGTAGGTGATGTTCTAGGACAAAGAATTGATAAGAAATTAAATGTTATTCAATATGCTAGTGACACTCTAGACAGTGCCCAGAGAAATTATGCTACCACTAAAAAAGAATTTTTAGCAATTGTATTTGCTTGTGATAAGTTCAGACCTTCACTACAAAAAAATACACTTCCGTGATGATACCTTTTTTTCACAGTAGGTCACATTTTCTGTCATGCATGTACATCCATGACAAATTTATGACAGAATCAAGATAGTCATACTTGTGATGTCGTAGAAGTGTTCCATGACATTACCAAAATTATCATCACAGAAGTGTCCACTTCCATGACGATAAATCGCGCGTCACAGAAGTGCTTTCGTCAAGGTTGACTGACACGTGGCATCCATCGTAACGGAACGCCTATAAGATATCGGGTCCGGTTTTGGATCGGATAACCCGTTAACAGCCCCGACCAATGGGGATTTTCCACGTGTAAAATCATCATTGGCTGGAGGAAACACGTGTCGGCTCACCGTTGGGACAGATGCCATCCACTCATTGGACCCAAAGCGCCTATGATACGACGACACATGGCATGGCCCAACAGAGGCCCATTCCTGTGAAAAGGCCGGCCCGTTTGACTTGGTCAAAAGGTGGCGGGCTGGCCCACGGCAAGCCTGTTAACGGCATGTTCGCATATAGCCCATTTACAGCCTGCTAACCCAGGGCCCGTTTGTTGCCTATCCGAATTAGGCCCAGTAGCGTCATCTGGGCCGTCCAATATAATTCCAGCCTGTTTTAACTTCCGGCCCATGTATGGCTCATGACGTCTTTTGGCCCGTATGTGGCCCTTAATAACCCTTGGCCCATTAACGGCCCGTGGTAAAACTGGCCCGTAATGAACAGTGTATCACGTTATACCCATTAACGGCCCATTATTCCTTTGGGCCGTTTCCACCCCATGTTATCTTTCGGCCTTCTCAGGGCCCATTTATTCTTGGGCTCATTTCCAGCATTCGTTTACTTTCGGCCCGCTCATCATTTTTACGCTTGTGGGCCAAATACAGCCCATGGTTCTGATCGGCCCGTTTGTGGCCCGTTAATACGTTGGGCCATTTTCATAGCGTCATCAAATACGGCCGATTAACGACGGCCCGTTATGGTCGGCCCATGAACGGACGATTTCAATTCTAGCCCATTTATGGCCATAATGTGGTCTGTTATTGGCCCATGTTTGGCCAACCGATCTGGCCCGTAGAAGGCCCATTGATGATATGACCCGTAGAAGGCCCATTGTGTCTATGCCTCATAGAAGGCCCATTGTTTCTACGGCCCTTAGAAGGCCCATTGTTTCTACGGCCCGTAGGAGGCCCATGTTAACTACAGTAAATATGTAGCCCATTGTTAATGTGGCCTAGTTTTAAAAAATAGGTTATTGCGGCCACTAGCAAATCACGGAAAAAGAACTGCACTGACTACAAGAAAACAAATAAACAAGACAATAAGGAAATAAATAAGCAAGCAACTTACGCTAGGCTATCACGGCTATTACATATATTACATCCACTGGGCATCAAAGTTAGCCACAAGTGCAAATATAGGGAACAAAGCAACATATAAACACCGACAAAACAAGTCCAGAATGAAACCACTTGAAGAGCTCAAGGAACAATATCCTGGTAGCCATAATCTTTGGCAAGATGCTTAGCAAGCTTATTAACTTTCTCTTGTTTGGCGCTTAAATCCTCCAAAGACTTGTTTGTTGCACCAGAAAGTATGCATCTTAATTATGCACGGACTTCCTCAGTCCTTCGACTTCCTGTCGCATAACATTTGATCGATGTCTTTCAACTTGAAGTTGAGACTCAAGAAGCTGAACTGATTCAGGCAGCAAGTTTGAAGAGCAAGTGCCAGCAGTAGTAGTCAGTAACTCGAACACTACATCAAGACAGGAATTTGAGGTTGTCTCAGTGTCTTCAATATAGTTTTTATCAGGTTTCTTGGAGAACAACAGGGATGTCTCACTATCTTGAACCTTATCTACATTACTTCCTTTACCATTGCATAACGGGTGCTCTTCTCCAATATTTTATCTGCGTTCTAAAAGAGAAACAAATACATCACATCACAGGTTTACAATGTAGTATATGGAACTCATTTTGGTAAACCAGTTCAATAGTAAGGTGGACAGGATAACAGCATGAAACAAACATATATTTATGTAGTATGGTCACTGTATGGTCTATATCATTCTAGTTTATGTTGCTGAATCAAGATAGATACAGTTCGAATCATATCTATTTAAGACAAAGCAGCATAGACAGTAAGTGTGGGAAACTACACAGCAATAACAACACTTGTAATGTGCATGGCATGAGAACATAACTGTTTATTCAATTGAAACTGAAATCAACATAGAGCAAGTTACAACAGCAAACACGTTAAAGAAACAGGTTTAAAACATACCTGTTGCGCCATTGGAGTTTCAATTGCATCCTTCAAATTTGAAATTAGTTGGTATGAGTAAATACAGTGATGTAAGAGCAAAGTAGTATGAACCATAGCTACGGAACTTGACCTGAGAACAATTCTTCTTCTACTTTAAGCGCTGACTTGGGGTTTGGAGTGGTTGTCCTCCTGCTTTGGGCACTGCAGTTGCCTTACTAACTGATCGTGTTTGGGTGCTCTGTGGTGGAGACGGTTCTGTGTCAACGGGAACTGGGTTACTATCTGCTGGGGTTGGGGTTAGAAGGGGTGTAGCTGGTTCTCTGTCCAACTGGGTAGGGGTACAATCTGCGTGAGTCTGGGTTATGCGTGGTGGGGCTGGTTCTTGGGCAAGTACAATCTGGTTCTATCTCCATCGACAGGTAGCACGATCTTTTCTGAAGACAGTGTTTTTACTCCCACAGATAGTGCCATCACCCCCTCCAGTTGAAATGGCTGATAAACAAGAAAAGTAATTGAATGTACAGATATTGTAAGATAGACAGGTGCAATGGATAGTAGGGAAGAAAATAGGGCATGAAATAATTCACATTTATGTTGTCTAACCAAATAGAATAGCAGGACATAATGTCAAATATTGATGGCTAATTAAACAGGATAGCATGACACAATTTCACATGTATGATGGCTAACTAAACAGGATAGAATGACATACTTCAAAATATGATGACTATTTAAATAGGATGACATGGTATAACTATATGATATGTCTATTAAAGTGGTTGGCACTCCATAAATCACAAACATGCCGTTGATGGAAAACTGATGGCGAGATATAATTCACGGATAGAATTACATAATTCAAAATATGATGACTATGTAAACAGGATGAGAGGATATAACTATATTATGTCTTTAGAAAATGGGTTGGCATGCCATAATTCAGATACATGTTGTCTTTGTAAACATCATGGCATGATGTAATTCAAATATATGATTTATATACTAAGTGAGCAGAGGGCGATCGCATATATGATGTGTCAACTAAGGAGATGGCATTCAATATCGTGTATATGATGTAAAAACTAAGCATTGCAATACAACATATGCATGATATGAGTAATATAACCCTGCCAAGTTTGAGCATACACCTCAGGGGGATAATAGGACTGGTCATCTGCCTCTGAATCCTCCTATGAAGAGCTATCTATAACCAGCAACATATCTGCTTCAGCAGGTAGCACTGTCTCCTCTGAAGACCTTGTTTTCACTCCAGATTTCTCCATCACCAATTCAAATGGCTGATGCACAGGAAGAGCAGTTGAATATACAAACACTGTCGACAAAAGCAATGAGAAATACAAAAAAAGGACGGCATCATATAATTCACATATATGACGCTTGGCTAAACAGCATGGCGTTGCATAATTCACATATATAATGCCTTGCAACAAGATAGCATTGCATAATTCACATATATAATGTCTTGCAACAAGATGGCATTGCATAATTCACATATATGGTAATTAGACACTAAACAGGTGGCATTAAGACAAATCATGTCTAAACTAAGCAAATGACATAGCAATGCAAGATACCATACGCATGATATGAGCAACATAACCCTGCCAAGTTAGAGCATGCACCTCGAGAGGTGAATAGGACTGGTCATCTGTCTCTGAATCCTCTTCTGAGGAGCTATCTGTAACCAGTGAGATATGCGCTTCATCAGATAGCATAGTCTACTCTGAAGACCTTGTTTTCACTCCAGAATTTTCCATCACCGTGTCAAATGGCTGATGCACATGAAGAGTAGTTGAATATACTAACATTGTTGACAAATGTAATACGTAATGAAAAAAAGGATGGCCTGATATAATTCACATATAAGATGAGTGGCTAAGCCGGATGGCATTGCAAAATTCACATATATGATGCCTGGCTAAACAAGATGGCATTGCATAATTCACATAAACGATGAATAAACTAAACAGATGGCATTCACACAAAGCATGTCTAAAATAAGCAGTTGACATATTTGATGTATAAAGTAAGCAATGCAAGGCACCATATGCATGATATAACCAACATCAACATGCCAAGTTAGAGTGAAGACCTCATGGGGTAAATAGGAGTGGTCTTCTTCTTCTGAATCCCCCTCAGAACAGTTATCTTCCTCTTGATTACGATCCGAAATGGGTGGAGGGGGCTGCTTTTGCGCCCACAATGGAGCGACGTCTGCATGAAATTTTATTGCCACGCAAGGCTCGTCTCTTTTGCTCTACATGTTCAGTTCCATTGTGTACAATAACTGACATGCATAGGAATAAAACATAGTGAGATTATGTAAGGAGTGCATGCACAAATCCAGAGTGATGGTAGCAAACTGTGGATAGACCCAAAACCAATGATAGCGGGCAGATAATAGCTTTAGTTAAAAAATACAGATAATGGCTCCTTTAATGTTTGTTTGCACCCAACATGAAACTCATAGTAGACACCCGAGATTAACCAGATAGTAGACAGATAGTACTGATTGCTGCCCCAATATGTACCCCACAACCATTTAAAAACTCAAGTTCAGCATAAGTTTGGACCTGACTCGGAGTCTCATAGGTGAACTTGATGATAAAGTAGCATGTCATCATATTAAGCGATGCATAACGTAAGCAGACACGGAAGAGTGCGATCTCTCTTGCGGACCCATGTAGTCCTCAAGGTCATCTGCTTAGTTGACGATGGTAATGCAGTTGTCGTGGCTGCCAACGGCGGGGAAGAAGATCTAAGGCGGCAAAAGACACTCTGGAGAGCGGATCCCTGCTGTGGTGAACCCTTCCATCGTTGGAGCAGCTGAGCTGGGGTGGAACACAGCACCGCAGGAGCAGGACAAACCACACAAGGTTTTCTTTGACACATATCTGTAACAGAAGTAATTTTGTAAGGGCTTGTTTGAATTTGAGGATTCTAACAATGCAGGGATAGGAAATAGACAGGAATAGGATAGGAATGCACGTGCAAAACAGAGAATTTAAAAACACAGGATTTCTGCCAATCTGGGTGTTTGGTTCACAAGAATTGGAAGATCACAGGATGCAAAGAAGCATGGTCAGATTAAGTCAAACCAAAAGAAGTGTACAAACTCTTTGGCGAAGCCATGTCGATCTCAGCGTGATTAGGTTGGCCGGTGAGGATGCTCCGGCTGACTTGGCTGTCGGAGGAGGGGAAGAAGATCTTAGGCGTCTGGAGATGGAGCCGGAGGTACTGCTCCGCTGTAATGGAGGGTTTCATCATTGGAGCAGCTCCGGTGAGTTGTACGACGCTGAGGCCGAAGCAGGACAAGAGAGACAACGTTAACCTGAGTGGAATTCTAATAGCATCTCCAATAGATGACGAAAATACATAACCACAAAGTGCTAGATGTATACATCAGCCGCTCATCTCTGAACTTAACCGTCGAAACTAAATTTAATTGTCCAAACTGAACTTAACTGTCGAAACTAAATTTTGCTATCGA
This sequence comes from Aegilops longissima, assembly GCA_021605205.1. Classification (NCBI taxonomy): domain Eukaryota; kingdom Viridiplantae; phylum Streptophyta; class Magnoliopsida; order Poales; family Poaceae; genus Aegilops; species Aegilops longissima. Next base: position 440,076,970 of record CM038681.1, read on the forward strand.
AACTGAATTTTACTGTCGAAACTGAATGCACTAGAGGTGAGCCTACACATCAGTCGACTGACTTTTTCATCTCTGGTCAGTCGATTTTGCAGCCATTGGATATGAAATCAAGGGCCTACAGTTCATCTTCAACCTCCACCCCCCTGAGCCGCCAGCCACCACCGGCCAAACAGCCGGCCACCGCCGCCCGCGGCTGGCGGTGCGCGGCCCCGCCCGCCCCGAAAACACTCCCCACCATCGGTCCGCCGCCGCCCCGGCCATCCCGCTAGGCCCCCATGTGCCGAGCTTTTTCTCCGGCGATCCCCACGCCACCGAACATGTTTGTAAACCCATACCTCTTTGACGAGGGCCCGAACATGTCTTCATCTGCCTTCCTCTTTGAAGGCTTGCCCGATGCGAGAGCAGCTCTCTTCGGAGTCGCTCCTGGAGTAGCACGGTATGTAGAACGCCTCCCCTTCGAAGCACGAGATAGTGCAGTGGGTGAGGCGGAACGAGGGAGCCCTTTCGGGGGAGACGTCTCCTGACTACTTACGTGCGAAGCGAGGAGAAGACCAGGGTAATCAGCGATGCTAGGCACTTCGGTGCCGTCGTAGCTTGCCTGATAAAACACGCCATTCTCGAGCACCATGGATATATCTGGATCCTCTTCGAATCCAGGGTCAAGGTCCCGATTGTGGCCCTCGGGCTGCGGGGCGGGGCTGTAAAGCCCCTCGGAAGTCTTTCGCCAGTGCTGTTATAAATGGACGGGTTAATATTTCACTAAAAAAGCTCAGGGAGGGGAATGAGTGGAGCAAATAAGTTGAGGGCTCACCCAGCTAGGAGGATTGTACATGGAATATCCTTCTCTGTGCGTGATGCGCAGGAACTCCTCTTTCCTCACCCTTCAACAGTTCGGCCAATATTTTGGCTAGGGTGGCAGGGGTATCTGGACCTTTCCTGCCGCAGCGGGAGATGTCATCTTCCCCATTGTAATTCCACATGGGAAGTCCTCTGTATTGGAGTGGTTGAACTCCCCGTACTATGGAGGTCGCCATCACTTCGACTATCGTATGCCCGGACTGGGCAAGCGTCCTGATCTTGCTCAGGAGTTGGCGAAATTCTGTACTATCTTCCTCCTCGAGGCTCCGAGGGCGCCAGCTGTGGCGCTTCTTAAGAGGAACACTCGCAAACTCGGGAAGACCTCTCCGGACTGGATCTGGAAGTACGACGTCCTCAATATAGAACCACTCGAAGGTCCACTCTCTGGAAGCTTTCTTCGGTGTGCCGGATAGGTATCCGGTCTCAGCAATATGCCATATTTCGGCCCCGCCCACTTCAAATATCGATCCCTCATGGTTGCACGGGACAAGGCAAAACAACTTTCTCCACAAATCAAAATGGGCCTCACAACCCAGGAATAGTTCGCATCAAACGACATAACCCGCAATGTGCAGGATGGAGGCTGGGGTAAAATTGTGTAGCTGGAGGCCATAATACTCCAGAAGCCCTCGGAGGAATGGGTGAATTGGAAATCCCATGCCCCTCAGCAGATGGGGACGAAGCACACTTGTTCTCCCGCACACGGATTGGGGAAATCGTCTGCCTGGGTTTTGCCGTTGAAGGAGGCCAATCCTGCTCGGACAAGGACCAGATCTGCAGGAGGGAGAAATCCCTGCGTTTGAAACTTCTCCAATTGGCTGTGGGACATAGAGCACCTCTCCGACTCGCCTCTCTCTAGGTTGGAACGGGAAGAGGAGCTAGGAATGTTAGCCATGTTGGAATGGTCTTTCCTGGCAGTCTCTGAGGATTTTCTCCGCGTGCTGCCGAAAGGATCTGAGATCCAATCCCTCTAAATAGACGCTCTTCCTGGCCTTGACGGGGTGTTATTTGCAAAAATACCCTGACCTTCCGCATTCGCTTGACACGTGGAAGACGAAATCGTTAACGCACAGAAGCCGAGGGGAGCGACATTGAATCAACGGCCAAATACATTACTTGGAAGTCACCAGAGGAGGAACCCGCCTTGCAATGTCAAAGACAATCTGTGTGTCATAACACCTCGTTATTGAAGACTGGTTCGGGGGCTACTGAGGGAGTCCTGGACTAAGGGGTCCTCGGGCGTCCGGCCTGTTATCCATGGGCCGGACTGATGGGTTGTGAAGACATGAAGGCCGAAGACTGTACCCGTATCCAGACAGGACTCTCCTTGTCATGGAAGGCAAGCTTGGCGATCGACCGTGTGGATTCCTTTCTATGTAACCAAATCTATGTAACCCTAGATCTCCCCGGTGTCTATATAAACCAGAGAGTTTAGACTGGAGCAGGGAGACTCATTACCATAGTCATACAAGCTAGACTTCTAGGGTTTTAGCCATTACGATCTCGTGGTAGATCAACTCTTGTAATACTCATATTCATCAAGATCAATCAAGCAGGAAGTAGGATATTACCTCCATAGAGGGGGCCCAAACCTGGGTAAACATGATGTCCCATGTCTCCTGTTACCATCGACCTTAGACGCATAGTTCAGGACCCCCTACCTGAGATCCGCCAGTTTTTACACCGACAAGGAGGCTTAACGCTGTCGCCATCGGCGAGGGAGGGAATCCACTACCGGCGCAGCTGTTCACTTTAACCCAGCGGCGGTGCGGGAGGGCCTCCAAACCCTTCTTCTTCGCTGTCGTACATAGTGTGGGTCGAACGGCCTCCGGTCGCCCACCGAACGACACCCCAAGAACCTTAAGGTATAATTTACTTATTCCACATGCATTGCTCTAGCTGCATGTGGGCTTTTTCCGCCTCTGCACTCGAATCTAGGTGTTGGATCAAACAGGAAAGTAGTGGGGAAAGTTGTATACCATGAATCTAGGACGTGGTTCAAAGAGGAAAGGAAAGGGGGAAAGTAGTGGGAAAAGTTGTATAGCATGAATCTAGGACGTGGTTCAAAAAGGAAAGGAAGGGGGAAAGTAGTGGGGAAAGTTGTATCGCATGAATCTAAGACGTGGTTCAAAGAGGACATGAATGGGGCAAAGTAGTGGGGAAAGTTGTATAGTATAAATCTAGGACGTGGTTCACAGAGGAAAGGAAGTGGCGAAAGTACTAGTACAGACTGGCTATCCAACACCTATGTTGGTCGAAAAGGGAAAACAATGACAAACGCAGTACGCACATCTGTAACGAACTGATCTTTTGTTTTGGGGGACAAGGCTGTAGAGTTTGAGCAGGACTAGATTTGCTGCGCTCACATAGGTAAAGGTGTCCAAAGATAACAAAACTAGGACCAACACAAATATGCTCCTTGGTTGTTTGTTCTTTGTTGCAACAGACTGTGCGTCACCCAGTACATCTGTAGATGCACATGGTGCTGGTGCGTCCACTGTCCCGTGCAACTCTTTAGTTGTTGTTAATCTAAGGCCCTGTTTGGTTAAAAACTCCCTAGTCCCTACTTGCTTGGTTCCAGGGACTAAACATGGACTAGAGGTTATTAAATGATGTGCTAAAAGACCATGCTACCCCTAGTAATGAACTAATAGAGACAAGGTGTGTTGTGTGGCAGGGGCAACTATTGGAAGAAGTCCCAAAAAGACTCTCCCTCGGGGTCTTCTTTCTTTAGTCCCAAATGCCCACTTTTAGTCCCTAAAAGTCCCTCCTGTTTGGTTTAGATGGGACTGACACGGAGTTTTTTAGTCCCTCCACCAAAATGTCCCTGTAAACAAACACCCTCTAATAATGCCGCTGGAAAATTGATGCAATGCCACAGTTAAAACCAAATTACATGTTTAATGAATTTTATTGTTTATATAATCTCTCTGTTAATATTAATCAATTCCACCGTTTGAGAAATGCTACTGTCTTGCTTTCTTTCCCATTTAGATAAGGTAGATGCTTCTTTTTGTTGGCTTCTGTGTCATCCACCGTTATTGACCACTAGTTGTTTCCTTTGCACCTTTTTGTAAACAAGGTTATCTACTTCACCTCGTTGCCATTGTGACCTTTTGTTGCATTGCACAAAACACTTCTGTTTTAAGAGTGTTTTCTGCAGTTCAACCAAAATGTCACACTAACAACGTTGCTTGATTGCTTGATCTTAGTGGAACTGCACAAGAGGAGATCTTACTTCCTATCCGTGTTGGCAAATTTGGTTCAGATCTTCTTCTTGTGAGTTGTTTGAATTCCGTGTCATGAGAGGTCAGTACTAGCCTTCTTTCACATGATTCTGCAGTGTGCTTTCATATGTTGTGCTACTTGTACGGTAATGTTGCTTGATTTTAGTGAACTGCACAAATGGAGAAAAGACTTCCAATCTGTATGTGCACCTCAATATCCCATTGAGGTAAGATAAGGATATTTCACAACTGTTGGCCTGTATTTTGCCACTTTCATCAGAAAATTAATGTCATTGTTTAGTGCTATACTTGTGCAACCTAATTTACATGGCAAATCTTACATCGAAGGCAAAGCTTGTCTGTTATTGAACCAAGTGATGAAGGGAAAGAACAAGCGGAAGAAAAACAAAAATCAACTCCTGGTGCTGTAATGAAGCACCGGAACTGTGATGACACAAGTAATGATATAGTTTTGCATCTTAATTTATTGCTATGGATGGAACGAGCAATTGTTTTGCCATTGATTTGATGCCACTCTTAATGTAATATGTAATTATCTCTACTTGTGCAAACAGGGATCTTCTTTGAAGATACAATATATTTTAGTGGAACTGCACAAGAAGATGTTTGAAACATTATTCGAATCGAGGAGTATATAGTAAGCATGGCCACCACAATAGATAGCAACAGATGGTTCCGGAGAAGTGCTTCATCTGTACGCTCTACACAATAAGCCTCCTGACAAAGGTTGGTACTCGCCCACTGATACGTCTCCCTCGTATCTACTTTTCCAAAATCTTTTCCCCTTGTTTTGGACTCTAACTTGCATGATTTGAATGGAACTAACCCGGACTGACGCTGTTTTCAGCAGACTTTCCATGGTGTTATTTATGTGCAGAAACAAAAGTTCTCGGAATGACCTGAAACTCCACGGAACATCTATTTGGAAAATAAGAAAATATCGGAAGAAAAATCCACGTCGGGGGCCCACACCCTGTCCATGAGGGTGAGGCGCGCCTACCCCTGTATGCGCGCCACCCTACCTTGTGGCCCCCCTGACGCTCCACCGACCTCAACTCCAACTCCATATATTCACTTTCGGGGAGAAAAAAATCAGAGAGAAGGATTCATCGCATTTTACGATACGGAGCCGCCGCCAAGCCCTAAAACCTCTCGGGAGGGCTGATTTGGAGTCCGTTCGGGGCTACGGAGACGGGGATTCATCGCCGTCGTCATCATCAACCATCCTCCATCACCAATTTCATGATGCTCACCGCCGTGCGTGAGTAATTCCATCGTAGGCTTGCTGGACGGTGATGGGTTGGATGAGATCTATCATGTAATCGAGTTAGTTTTGTTAGGGTTTGATCCCTAGTATCTACTATGTTCTGAGATTGATGTTGCTATGACTTTGCTATGCTTAATGCTTGTCACTAGGGCCCGAGTGCCATGATTTCAGATCAAAACCTATTATGTTTTCACGAATATATGTGAGTTCTTGATCCTATCTTTCAAGTCTATAGTCACCTACTATGTGTTATGATCCGGCAACCCCGAAGTGACAATAATCGGGACCACTCCCGGTGATGACCGTAGTTTGAGGAGTTCATGTATTCACTATGTGTTAATGCTTTGCTCCGGTACTCTATTAAAAGGAGGCCTTAATATCCCTTAGTTTCCATTAGGACCCCGCTGCCACGGGAGGGTAGGACAAAAGATGTCACGCAAGTTCTTTTCCATAAGCATGTATGACTATATTCGAATACATGCCTACATTACATTGATGAATTGGAGCTAGTTACATGTCACCCTATATTATGATTGTTACATGATGAACCGCATCCGCATAATTCTCCATCACCGATCCAATGCCTCTGAGCTTTTCAAATATTGTTCTTCGCTTATTTACTTTTCTGTTGCTACTGTCACAATCACTACAAAACCCAAAAATATTACTTTTGCTATTGTTACCGTTACTTCCATATTACTCTGCTACTAAATACTTTGCTGCAGATACTAAGTTATCCAGGTGTGGCTGAATTGACAACTCAGTTGCTAATACTTGAGAATATTCTTTGGCTCCCCCTGTGTCGAATCAATAAATTTGGGTTGAATACTCTACCCTCGAAAACTGTTGCGACCCCCTATACTTGTGGGTTATCACCCACTGATTTCATCCATATGATTGAGCTTTGTCATCTCTATTGGTGTTGTGCTACTGTTTAGATATTGTCATCAAAAAGTGGTATTGTCCTTGAGAAGTGCTTCATCTGTGTTGTTTGAAATATTTCCTTTCCTTTTTTTGAGCAAACAGGGATGCTAGCATTTAGTTATCCTCTTGTCTTTGCACAACAGGATCATCCTCCTCTGAAGAAGAATATGGAGTACGTGAAGTGACTAGTTCTGATTATGCCAGAATGAAAAAGCCCTGTCTATGTTCTCATCAAAAGGAGTAGTTGAAGGATGGTTACATTACCCCCCACAAGACCACACTAACTTCAGCTCAGAAGGACTGACAAATCTCCATTTTCTTGCTGTGATGCGCGAGTACATTGTTGTTCTAGGATTCTTTCTGGTGAGTTCCATTTTTCTAAAAGTGTGCTCTACATGGACCATGTAGGTGCCTGTTTAAACTGTCAATTCATACTACAATTTTCTTTATACTAATCAATTTTTTTTGTATTTGTGCAAACAGGGGTGCTCAGCTTGATTTCAATGGGAACTGCACAAAATGTTCATGAATACAACGAATCATTCATTTCCACCATAAGAAAGGAGGTGCCGATAAGCTCAAGGCGTTGCAACATATAAGGAAGAAATCATACAAGCTATGCGCAAATTTGGTTGATTTTGGTGGAACCGCACAAAAAGAACAGCGGTTTATTTAGCACGAGGTGCCATGTCAATGTCCGAACTGATGGAAAACCCTGCCCATTCCACAATCGTAGGAATTTGATATTTTGGAATGGGAAAACCTTGTCAAATTTTGCTCATTGACTTTAGCAAGAAGACATGCGTTTGATATTTTCGAATGGGACACCCTTTGCTGTCAGCAGCGTCGATCCATTTTTTTCTTTATTCTTTAGTCGTGAAGTAAATATTGGGTCTGACATGTGAATCACTGAGATGCATAATCATCGATTGTTTTGAATGTTTTCTATGACATGTGAATCGTTGTGATTGCAATGTATAGGAACGCTAAAAAGCTGCTCAAACTCTTTGTACTCCTTCTGTTCCTTTTTACTTCGCACATTGTGAAAGTGCATACTTTTTCTATATGATTGGTCAAAGTAGAGATACTTTGGCTGCAGAAAAAACTTGTATGCAGACTAGAAAGGACTGGAGGGAGTACATGTGAAACTGCTGCAAACGAGGTGATCACCCTGGGAATAATGCTAGTACGTATTGTTTTGCATGTTCATCCAATGCCAGTGATACAAGAATTCGAACTAATCAAAATAAATTCATTCATACACGATCGGGTTTCATATAAACATGCCAGATTTCATTACATTTCATACATTCTTCAACTAAAAAGGGGTGCGCTGAGGTATAATTAATTAACCGAAGTTACCCACTGTGTCCGGCTGAGCGAACAGAAGCTTCAGTGACTTAACTGCAGGTGCGATTCGAATCGACATGTGGCCCAGATGCTGTTGGGCCCACGTGTCGACCAACCAACTGCACCAGCGAGCTTAAGTAGAAGCAATGGTCCTTCTCCAACATAGCTCTCCGACTCACGTCGCCGCCAAGAAGCTAACCGCCGTCGCTGGTCAACCCGCCTAGCTTGTCATAGCGATTAGGCCAACTAGGAGCCCAATGATCGGATCCCCACATGACAAACACCTTTCTTCTTGTCATTCTTCTTCTTGAAGTTCGTGTGTTGCACAGCCTTTTTCTTCCCATCAAACTTTGCTTTACCATCAAACTTGCCCTTGTTCTTGAACTTGTGGGACTGGAAGTTCTTCGGTACCAGATTGGCACTAGATCCTCCCTCAATTCCTCGAGCACGTGTGTCCTTTGCTCTCTCCTTTTCTTCCACATCAAGAGTGCCAATGAGATCCACGAAGGAGGAAGCTTAGTGATGATACCTCCGGCAACAAACTTGTCCGGTAGCATACAACTGAAGTGCTCAAGTTCTCTAGCAAATGACTGTATATCATGAGCTTGCTCAACCACAGAGCGCTCATCAATCATCCTGTAATCATAGAATTGCTCCATGATGTACAGCTCAGTGCCAGCAACCGGAGGGTAGCAGCGGTGGCCATACTTGGACCCGAGCGGCGGCGACCTACCGTGTTCTACTCTTCCTTGTTTTCTATGTGGCGCGGCCTCATTGGCAGCGGGGAGGGGCCTCGGCGGAGCCGGCGATGTCCTCTGTGTCGGTGTACTAGAGTAGGGGTACCCTAGTATCCCGAACTCGTGCACGGGCAGTTGCAGCACCCCACGGCAGGGCTTGCCTAGTGACCGCCAAGATCCTCCGCGGTTCCTTTGGAGCCATTCAAGAACAAAGTATTTAACCAAGAAGACAAGGCCCCGGCAAGAGGAGCTTGCCGGGAAGGCCACTCAAGGCACGCAGAGGACAAAACCCCGGCAAGAGGAGCTTGCCGGGAAGGCTTGGTGAGCGACAAGCTCCCGAGCGCGACAAGGATTTAGCCGCGGCAAGGCGCTCGTCGCGGCAGGCAACCTCTCTTCATCTCCGCTCCAGCCACTCTATTGCACTGTTCAGGCGACAGGGACGGGCATTTAATGTTTTTGTCCCTTGCCGTCAGGGTTAGGTAGAGTGCACTGTACATTGTACAAGTCGGTGTACCAACTACTGCTTTTCCATTTGTACCCTCATCTACGTTGCCACCTGTCGGAGACCCCTTGAGCCTATAAAAGGAGGCCCATGGGCAACGTAGAGGAGGTTCGGTTCGGTTCGGCTCATTCGACTCATTCGAGACTAGAGACACTCAAGCTAGGTTTTGTAGCTCTCATTGCTCCCTAGCAAGAACACAATAAAATCGGACAAGCAGCGGAGGGAGTATTATCTCTCGGAGAGCTCCGGAGCTGGGTAAACTGCTCGTGTGCATCGCCTCGATCTGCTCTTCGTGCAATCTCCGCCCCCCACCGAACCAAAAGGGACTCGGTCCGCCAGGTCCCATAGGTGTTCGTGGGCCACGATCAGCTTCCCCGACATCTTTTTCCACCCCTTGAGCCTATAAAAGGAGGCCCATGCGCAACGTAGAGGAGGTTCGGTTCGGTTCGGCTCATTCGACTCATTCGAGACTAGAGACACTCAAGCTAGGTTTTGTAGCTCTCATTGCTCCCTAGCAAGAACACAATAAAATCAGACAAGCAGCAGTAGGAGTATTATCTCTCCGGAGAGCTCCGAAGCTGGGTAAAACTGCTCGTGTGCATCGCCTCGATCTGCTCTTCGTGCAATCTCCGCCCCCTCCGAACCAAAAGGGACTCGGTCCGCCAGGTCCCATAGGTGTTCGTGGGTCACGATCAGCTTCCCCGACATCTTTGGCGCGCCAGGTAGGGCGTCGAGGCTGTGTGAACCTGATCCGGCGTTCACACGAGCAACATCTTCATCATCTTCATCAACATGCCACCAAGAATAAGGCTTCGGCAGCAGAGAGCCGTCGCGTCAAACCCACCACCACCGGAGCCGACGAGTGGTGGGGAAGACGCAGCGGAGGAACATCGTCGTCGAGGGAGCCCACGACGCTGCCAAGTCCAAGGACAAGGCGGCGCAGACCTCGGCGTCCGGATCGCATCAAGGCCCATCTCGGAGGCGCGAGACCGACAGCGTCATGGTGCTCGCAGCGCCATACGTTCGTTGGGCCAAGATCGAGCTGGTGGATCCAGAGACGCTCAAGAGCAGCTCGCGCTCCAACAGGCTGGTGCGAGCGGGGCATGGTCGTCTGGACGAGATACTGCTCCTTCTAATGTATTTAGAAGTCCGAGCACATCCCGCTCCTCGCACCGTTCGCCATTGCCGCCCACCACTCAAGCGGAAGCTTTGGCACGGGCTCAACTGCTCCTGGATTACCCTCCAACGGCTGACAAGGTCGACCAATGGAGGGCCACCATTCAAAGCCTCATCGGCTTTGCCAACGGCGATACTCCGCGGCAACCAACTGCATCCTTGCCGCGGCGAGACAACAAGGCACGAGCCGGTGGAGATGAAACCTATGGGGGTGCAACCACCATGCATTCGCCATCCAGAAGGCCAAGATCGCCGACTCGTCGGATCCACCTCGACAGCGACTCCACCGCGTCATCGGATCCACGAGCTCGCCGTGATCAGCGCCAAGTTCTTCAAGAACGGCAATAAGAAGACGCCGAACTCGCGCCGAGCGCCCGAAGAGAAGCGGCGTCAATCCGACCAGCGCTGGCCCCGCTGTCGACATGCAAGCGCCAGGGAAACCAGTGACTTGTCAGACAGCGTAGGTTGCCCCTGCTCACTCGTGAGCTGGGGCAAGTCCAAAGGCTCGACAAGAAAAATTTCAATCCAGATGTGCGGAGAAGTATGATGGCGGGACGCATCCATCGGAGTTCCTCAAAGATCTACACCATCGCGGTGCAGGCTGCGGGGGCGAGACGACAAGATCTCGCCAACTACTTCCGCACCGGTACTCAAGCCAAATGTCGATCTTGGCTCATGCACTTGCCGGACAGCTCCATATCTTCTTGGGCAGATCTATGCCATCGCTTTGTCGGCGCCTTCACGGCGGCCACAAGCCTCATGGCGGAGAGTGACCTTCACCTGCTCGCCTGAAGGAAGGAGAGTCCCCGCAAGTTCATCCGAGATTCAGCCATGTGCACTACAACATCTCGGATGTCCACCCTACCGCGGTGATCGCGCGTTTCATCGAAACGTCGCGAACCGCAGGATGAGGGAGGAGATGGCGATGTGCAAAGTCAAGGACGCCGATGAGCTCTATGCCCGGCCGACAAGTGTGCGCGTCTTTGAGGAAGGGAGGAGACTCGTGAGAGAATACGTAAGGTGATCTCGAGAGGAGGAGACCGCCCGGCAAAGAAGAGCCGGCGGCGGAACAACCGAAGGAAGAAGGGCAAAGAAGTGCTAGTTGTCGAGCAGTCCGGCAACGGTGGTGCCGCCAAGAAAGCCAAAGCTGGTGGCTCCGGCAAGGAGGTTGCCGCTGACACCAACCGCCAAGTCGTGGCGGCCGCCGACAAGCGTGACAGCTCCAACAAACAAGACGCAATATTCACCGCACCAAGGGCCACGACCTCCGAATCGCAAGAAGGTCGAGCAGCTTGTAGAATAGCGTAGGCTGAGTACGAAAGCGGCGAGACAAGGAGAAGGCCCAGAAGGTGCCGGAGCAGCTAGCAAGAAGCGACCTGGCCGGGAGGACGCCAGCAAGGCCAAGCAGCGGCAAGGAGACAGACCTCCCAGCGCCGCGACAAGGATGAAGACGACGATGACGATGAAGATATGGAAGACGACGGCTGATGAGCAGGAGTTTCGAAAGCCACGGAGGTCCTCTGCGAGACGGCGGTGCTTCTCGCATACCTCACACCGCCAACTCAAGCAATGGATGCGGAGGTTAATGCAGCAGAACCATCCGTGAGAGTCACGCAGCCTCTAAGTGGTCCAAAGACGCCTATCATCTTTGATATTGAGGACCACCCTGATCGCATAACCGCGGTCGGGTGCTTGCCGATGTTGGTCTCACCAACTATCCGCAACCTCAAAGTCACCAAGATGCTAGTTGACGGCGGAGCCGGCTTAAACCTGATCTCCTCCGCAGTGCTCCAGAAGCTTCAAATCCCTGACAGCGAGCTCGAAGAGACTGGCACATTCCAAGGAATCAACCCAGGAAGGAGCAAGCCGAAGGGGAAGATCACGCTGCCGGTAACATTTGGCAGCAAGCTAAACTTCAGGACTGAGAGGGTCACATTCGACGTTGCTGATTTTCCATTACCTTATAATGGGATACTTGGCCGTCCAGCACTCGCCAAGTTCATGGCAGCCTCTCATTATGCATACAACTTGCTCAAGATGCCCGGCCCGATAAGTGTCATTTCTGTTCACGGCGACAAGAAAGATGCTCTTATCTGTGCCGACAAGATTTACCGGGAGGCGGCAGCTGCGACAGATAGCAAATCACTTGCCGCTGAAGCTCCCGGGGTCAAGAAGAAGACCACTTCGTCCGGCAAGAGCTCTGTTGCCCACTCCGGCAAGCGCACCTCTTCAGAGTGCTGCGCTACCGTCGAGGACGCACCATCGAGCTCCACCGGAAAGTGCAAGAAGACGATGGCAGCTCCACCGAAGACCAAGAAGGTGCCCGCCAAGGAGGACGGCACTGGTGGTACCTTCACCATCGCTGCCACTCTCGACCCTAAATAGGAAGGCGCTCGTTGCTTTCTGCGGCGAATGTCGATGTGTTTGCATGGCAACCGTCGACATCCCGGTGTTCCTGAAAGTAATTGAGCACCACTTAGCTGTCTGTCCTCATCGCGCGCCCGTCAAGCGTAAAGTCGAAAGCGGCAAAGGAGCGCCAAGAATTCATTGCGAAAGAGATCAAGAAGTTGGAAGCAGCAGTTTTGTCGAGGAGTGCTCCATCCCACGTGGTTGGCCAATCCTGTAGTTGTTCGCAAGGAAAATGGGAAATGGAGACTTTGTATTGACTTCACAGATGTTAATAAAGCTTGTCCCAAGGAACCATTTCCCTTGCCGCGTATCAACCATATTGTTGACTCCACGGCTGGATGTGATTTGCTTTCATTTCTTGATGCATATTCAGGATATCATCAGATCTTCATGGCAGAAGAGGATGAAGAGAAAACCGCATTCATCACCCCATGTGGCACATACTGCTTTATACGGATGCCCTTTGGGCTAAAGAATGCTGGTTCAACGTTTGCAAGAGTAGTCCATGACGCTTTTGAGCCACAAATGCACGAAATGTAGAAGCCTACATGGATGACATAGTGGTCAAGAGCAAGGACAAAGCAACTCTGGTTCAAGATTTGATGAGACCTTTGCAAATCTGCGGAAGATCAACCTCAAGCTCAACCCCGAGAAGTGCGTGTTTGGAGTTCCTTCCGCAAGCTTCTCGGTTCTTCGTGTCTCGCGGGAATTGAAGCCAATCCCGACAAGATCAAGGCCATTGAGCAGATTGAAGCACCAAAGCGCATCAAGGATGTACGAAGACTTGCCGGTTGCATGGCTGCTCTCAGCAGGTTTATCTCTAGGTCTGCTGAACGCGCCCTGCCATTTTTCAAGATTTTGAAAAAGGCAGGTCCAATGAGATGGACTCCCAAAGCGGAGGCTGCGCTGCAGGACTTAAAGAGGTACCTGTCCTCCACTCCAATACTTGTCGCACCTAGGCCACAAGAGAAGTTGTTGCTATATATAGCGGCAACCAATCAAGTGGTTAGTGCTGCGTTAGTAGCGGAGAGGGAGGCGGACGATGAGCCGGCAACCATGGCAGATACATCTAGCGACAAGCGGGGGCTTCACCGTCAAGCTCGGTCCCGACAAGGACGGACCTGCGCAGTGATTTGGCGAGAAGATTCGAAAAGGATGGTGCAGCGCCCGGTGTACTTTGTCGGTTCCTTCTCTGGGGCTAGGTCAAGGTATTCGTGTGCGAAACTGCTTTCGCCTCCCCATGGCCTCGAGAAAGCTGCGCCATTACTTCCAAGCACATGAGATCACAATCGCCACTCGCTTTCGCTGAAGAGAATACTGCAAAATCCGTAGCAATAGGCAGGATTGTCGAGTGGGCATCGAACTGTCAAGCTTTGGCCTCAAGTTTGAAAGCACTTCAACTATCCAGAGCGAGCACCGGCAGAGTTCATAGCAGAATGGACGCCAACGCAAGATGAAGAAATTCGAGACGAGCATCCCGTCAAGGAGGCAAATAAAGAGTGGCTGATGTACTTTGATGGTGCCTTTTCGCTGCAAGGCGCCGGTGCCGGCGTGCTGCTTATCGCACCCACCGGAGAGCGCCTCAAGTACATAGTTCAAATGCACTTTCCCAAGGAGCAAGCAACAAATAATACTGCAGAGTATGAAGGTTTGCTTGCCGGTCTCAGAATTGCAGTAGACCTTGGGATCAAGAAGCTCATTGTCAGGGGTGACTCACAGCTTGTCGTCCGCCAAGTGAACAAAGATTATCAGAGTCCGTTGATGGAAGCCTACGTCGATGAAGTGAGAAAGCTAGAAGAACACTTTGAAGGCCTGCAAATGGAACATGTTCCAAGAGCTCGTAATGATATTGCCGATGGCTCGTCAAAGTGCGCCGCCTCAAGTTACTGTGGAATCCGGGATTTTTGTGCTCAAGCTGACTCAACCCACTGTAACGCCATCAACTGGACAAAACAAGAAGAGGAAGTTGATTTCTGGCGACTATTTTCCGGCAGAGCTACCCGAAGCCGCCGCCGCAAAGGTCCCCAGGATCAACACCGAGAGTGCTGAGGAGCAGTCTGCTCCGATAAGCCCCAGGGTTTGTTTCGTTGAAGCAGACGCTCCCGACAAGTTTTGCTCCGGCAAGCTTGTCGGGGAACATCAAGCTCCGGCCGAGCCGCAGGTTCTTGCCGTCGAAGCTGATGTTCCCGCGGCAGCAGATGTGCCTTTAGTCCTTGTTGTCGAGCCGCAAGCTCCAGCATGGGCACAGTAGATCATCCATTTCCTTCAGATAGGAGAACTTCCCAAAGAACAAGAAGAAGCGGAGAAAGTAGCCCGGCAGTCAAGTATGTACCAGTTTGTCGATAGCACGCTGTACAAAGAAGACTCAACGGTGTGAAATTGAAGTGTATTCACCGGGAAGATGGACAGAAGCTGTTGGCAGAGATACATGGAGGCATATGTGGTCACCACATTGGCGCAAGAGCACTTGCCGGCAAAGCTTTCCGGCAAGGTTTCTTCGGCCGACAGCCCTCCGGATGCAACTGCACAAGTAACCAAGTGTGAAGCGTGCGAGGCCCATTCCAAGCAGATACACCAGCCAGCTCAAGCTCTCCAGACGATCCCTTTATCCTGGCCATTTTCGTGCGGGGCTCGACATCCTCGGCCCCTTTCCCGAGCTGTCGGGGGCTTTGAGTACTTGTACGTTGCAATCGACAAGTTCACAAAGTGGCCAGAAGTGGAAGCAGTGAGGAAGGTGACAGCACAGTCAGCAGTCAAGTTCTTCAAGTCAATTGTTTGCCGTTTTGGGATCCCTAACCGGATCATCACCGACAACGGCACACAATTCACGAGTCGCACCTTCATGCAATACGTCCAAGATCTTGGCGCCAAGGTCTGCTTTGCTTCTGTTGCTCACCCAAGGAGCAACGTCAAGCAGAGAGGGCAAACGTTGAAGTGCTGCGAGGACTAAAGACCAGAACTTTCGACAGGCTGCACAAGTGCGGAAGAAACTGGATTGAGGAGCTGCCGGTGGTTCTTTGGTCGATCAGGACGACGCAAAATCGAGCCACTGGCCAGACACCTTTCGCTCTAGTCAATGGAGCAGAGGCAGTTCTCCCCACGGAACTCGTATACGGGTCACCTCGAGTACTCGCTTATGATGAGCTTGAGCAAGAGCAGCTGCGACAAGATGACGCATTGCTCCTCGAGGAGGACCGTCTTGAGCTGCTTGTCACGAGCTGCTCGTTACCAGCAAGCTTTGCGCCGCTACCATAGCCGCAGTTAATGCGGAAGTTTCGAGGAAGGCGACCTTGTTCTTGGTGCGTTCAATCCGCCAAGAATTCCAACAAGTTGACGCCGAAGTGGGAAGGCCCTATCGGGTGAAACGAGTCACTAGGCTGGCGCTGTCATGCTTTGAGACCGAAGATGGCATTCCGTGAGCAACTCACGGAACATTGAGCATCTTCGTAAGTTTTACCCATAGAGCACGGTTTGCGGAACCTGTTCCGGCAACCACCTTTAGTACAAGTCTTGCTGATGTTGCATGTAATCCTTTGTACAAAGCCGGGCGCAGACCCCGTGCATCAGTAAAGCTCATGTGTTGTGCACAACTTGTCAAATACATGCTTTCATAATCCTTTTCGCATGTGTTATCTAACATTTTGTGCAGCATCCACACCCGGTAAGCAATAACGAGCCACAAGGCTCCATAACTTTATTTTCTCTTCTTTCTTCTCAAAAGAAAGGAAGGTTCCTTCGCCCACAAGTTAGCGGGGGAGGAGAAGATAATGGTGTGGGCATGCCGTCGCCGAGGAAGTTTCACCTTACCGGAAGCGAACGACAGAAAAGCTAAGTTGCCAAAGTTTGAGCAATCAGTTTTTAAATTTTTAAGTTATGTTCCTCGAACGATAGTACTTTGTATGGAAAACCTGTGCGCGAAGGAACCAACTCGCGGCTGGTTTGCGCCTTACTTTGTTTCGAGTCCGCTCAACAACTTAAGTGAGCTACAACCAGTTCATGACAAGGTTGCTTGTCGGGCGGCATCGCCAAAGAGGTTCTTGACGTTCAGCGCTTCATGCAAAGGTGCCAGCACGACAAGTTCCCTAAAAGCGTGGGCACAAACATACAAAGGAAGGAATCAAGTAAAGGAAATAACATTGCAATCGTTGCCTAAGATAGAGTATATTACAAAAATAACTTGTCGCGATCTAATAAATTGTTCTCCTAAACATGATCGCAGCGACAAGGGAAAGATAAATTTGGCGGCCTAGTCCACGCGGTCGCCATCAACCCTCTTGACTCCGCTCACCCTGTCACAATGGTGCGACAAGGGCCTTGAGCGCTTCAACGTCGGCGATCGCGGCAAGGACTTGAGGACGTTACGGCTAACACCTGATTGCGGAAGGCCACCTTCATCAGCACCTTCTGAAGAGCCCCTGCACAGATTTGGCGTGACTCGTCGGCCAGCTGCTTTGGGATCTCTTCCCGGAGCCGCTGGAGAGCCGCACCACGCCCTTGAAGAACAGGCTGAGCTTGGCGCTGGGTTGGAGATGCTCGTCGGTGGGGTACCCGAGATCCACCATCCCCAGCTCCATCAGCTCCTTGTCGATGGCGGCGGCTGTATTTACAAGACCCTCGGTCCAGAGCATCACATTCTATTTGAAGGTGTTATGGGCGGTCGTGGCATTCGCCAGCAGCTCCTCGTTGGCCTTGATCTTCTCCAACAGGCCCGCTTCCCGCTCCTTGGCGCCGTCCAGCGTCTCCATCAAGGTGGTCAGCTTCAGCTCAAGATCTGCCTTAGAGTCCTTGGCGGCGTCGAGCTCTTTGATCCTCTCAAAGAAGACGACCACACAACTCGCCAAGAGTGTAGGCGTCCTTCTCGCGCTCGTGCTTCAGCGAGGTGAGCTCTTTGCCGCTCTTCTACAGACTGGCCTCCAGCTGCGTCACCTTCGTTTCCAACTCCTTCTTGGCAGCCTCGGCAGCTGCGGCAGCGTCCTTTGCTTCCTTGAGAGCTCCGCCAAGTGATTGCTCGCGCGCGGCAAGCTCTTCCTCATAGCTGTCAAGGTTGATCTTCCGCTGCGCTAGCTCGCCTTCTTGCGCAGATAGCTTCTCTCCGGCAAGCCTTTGCTGCTCCTCGACCTCAGCCTTCTCAAGGATGAAGGCTGTGCGCTCTTCGGAGAGTTGCTCCCGCGCTTCTGCTACGTCCCGGAGGGCTTCTTGGTTGGCGCGCCAAAGCTCTTCTGCGCGCTTCTCCATGTCAGCTCCCGCCCTCGCGACAAGTGCTTCCCAGGACTCCAGTTTTGCTTGTCGGGCGCGGTAGAGCGACAGCAGCTTCTTCAACAACTGCTCCTCCTCAGACTCGCCACTGCTGCTGCTTGGCGCGTCAACCAACGACAGTCCGGCGGAGGCGAGCAGCTCTTTGTCGAAGGTCTCTCCCTCGACCGGCGCCCTGGAGCTCGACGCCCATGGGAGCCTGATGAAGACGCCGTCGCCGGCCTTCAGATAGGCGCCGAGCTGGGGCTCTTCGGAGCCTGGTGCTGCATCGGTGGTGGAGGGATCGACGGTCGGTGTAGCGCCTGGCGCTCCTGCAGCCTCAGGGTCGTCAGTACGATCGCCAGACCCCTCGCCAGCCTTTGCGGCGGCAGCCTTGGCGGCCTCCTCGCCGGCGGATCCATCGGCGCCAGTCTCTTCCTCCATGGTGGCGACGTCGTCAGTGTTGCCGCGCGCGTCCTCCTCGCCGGCGACCTCAGTCTCCATCGGCTCTGCGGCAGATGGATCTGACGATCAGAAAAAGAAAGAACAGTCAAGCAAATGTTCGAAAAGGAAAACAGAAGAAAAAGAACCCAAGGGAAATTGTCACACAAGAAGATTACCTGTGATGGGGTCTGCAGCCATGGTCTCGACCACCGGAGGATCACTGGTGACGTCCCTTGGCGGAGAAGCATCCCTAGTCGGAGAAGCCTCCCTTGCCAGAGAGCGCTCCCTTGCCGGAGAATTCTCCCTTGGCGGCGTAGTTGAAGCAGACAGAATTTCGGGAGCGACTTCCGGGCCCTCCTGATGAAGCTGCTCTGCTCCTACACAAATCAACAAGTCGATGTCGAAGAAGGAGCACCCATGCACACCTAACCGTAAGAAATAAACCAAATACTTACGCTGGGGCTGTCTTTGGGGGCTGCTCGAGGAAGGGTTCTGGGTCCGCAAGGGGTCTCGGACGCGCCTCCACAGCCACCACGGGATCAGATTCGATGACAACCGCCGGGTCTTGGCTCTCTTCGACGCTCTACGAGCCAGCGTCCGAAAAGGAAAGAGTTCAGAATGAAGCAAATCGGATGCAAGACAAAGCAGCAAATTGAAGAATTACAAGTAGCAGCGACAAGATCTTACTCTTCTTCTTCCTCGGGCTGGCGCGGAGAAGTCAATTCCGCTCCGCCTCGGTCGACGAGCTGTAAGTAGGCTCCTCAGCGCTTGGCGGGAGCGGGGCCGTGGTCCCGAAGGCCCGCTCCGGTTGTTGTGGCGGCATGAGGCGCTCCCAGCAACATGCTTGCAGCGGTGGAGCTGCGCGTCATGGCGCGACGACTGTTGGCCCGTCTGCCGCCCCACCACTTCCCCGGTCTTGCGGAGGCGCCTTCTTGGTGGAGCTGCGGGCTCCTCCGCGACAAGCTACCTGAAGGTGAGGGGCGCGCCCAGCCAGCCTCGTTCGGCTCAGCTTCAAGCTCGACCTGCTCCTCCGCGCCGGCAAGCTCGGCCTGCTCCTCCGCGCCGGCAAGCTCCTCTCGATCGGCAAGGCTTGCCGCCTCTGCCGCCTCCGCCTCCTCCATGGTGAACCTGAATTCACCAGTGGCAGCTTCTGCCGCCTCCTCCACCTGGTGGCGTCTTGCTGCAGCTCGGCGTCGGTGGTGTCATGGGTGAGCCACTTCGCTTTCGTCGGCGCGGATCGGCACTTCTTCCAAGCTGTCGAAGAACTGCTGACGACGTCGTCGGCGGGCTCTTGCCAAGTTGGAACAATCCCATGGGAATCACACAGCGGCATCATCGCACGGATGCGGTCAAGCGAAGAGTTGTTGCACAAAGGGCGACCCCCTCGGCAACATGAACCACTCGGGGTGATCTGGTGCGTGCTTGAACAGCTCCAAAGAAGATCGCATCCAGCTCCAAGACGGTGAAATTCCGTTGAGGCCCGGCGCAGCCTCATGATGTCCCCGCTTTTGGAACTCCCAAGCAGGTCTCCTCCTCTCCTGCAAGGGAAGCGTCTGTGGCGAAGGAAATCCAGCAACAAAGTTTCTGATGAGTCCGGCATGCCCGAGGCGCAAGATCCGGTCACGGCAATCTTCAACCTAGCATCCTCCGGCCAAGTTGCTCCAATCGTTGCCGCGCACTATGGGATTTTGGCGCCGGGCGGTGAAGGCTGCGGGTTCTCCTCAATGACCCAACAGCAATCGGCTCTCCACTCCTCCCACTTGCTGCGGAGCTCTCCTTCCAGATATGCTTCTTTCTTGCCGATCCGGAGATCCAAGCAATCCCTCCGCAGCAGCGGCTCTCCTCTCTCAGCGCGGGCATGAAGAAGTTGCGGAAGAGGGCTACGTTTGGGTGGACTCCGACAAAGTTTTCGCAAAGGTGTGTGAAAACTGCCATGGTCAGGACAGCGTTGGGGGTGAAATCAAGGAGGCGGAGACCGTAGGTGTTCATGATGTCACAAAAGAATTGGAAAAGGCGGGCAGAGCCCGCAGAGAAGAAGAGCGCCAAGAAGGATACCCGATGAAACCTTCTCGGATCTGCGGCGGAGATCACCGTCGTCGCTGGTGCGCCTGCGTCTCCGTCGACCGAAGAGGTAGTACCTCCCGCAGCTCCTTTGCGTCGAGCGGGGTCGAAGGTGGCCGCTCCTTCGCAGCGCCGTGAGCCGCTGCGCCTCGGCCGACTTCACGCCCTTCCCTTGTCGGCTTTGAGCCATGGTGGAGGTGGTGGAGGAGGCGGCGGCGTTGATGGCGTTAGTGGCGATGGGGCGGCGTCGCTCTCTTGAACTTCGAGAAGGAGGGAGGGAGCGGCGGTGGTTTTGAGATGTGACAGCAATGGCGAGGTGGGCGACCTGCCCTGTTTCCCCTGCTTATAAGGAGGAGAGGGGCGGACGTTCCCCTTTTCAATTAAAAGCCCCACGATCTCTCCCACGACGCCACGCTCGGTAGCTGGCTGTTCGTGGGGGCGTGGTGGGTCCGGAGCGAGTAACGGCGCGATCTAGGCAGCAGTGCCCGTGCAGACTGCTTTGGGCCTGGCCCAACAGCGCTGGCACCGTGTGTGGCCCAGCCCGGGGGCTCTGTCGGTGTACTAGAGTAGGGGTACCCTAGTATCCCGAACTTCGTGCCGGGCAGTTCAAAGACACCCACGCGTGGCTTGCCTAGTGACCGCCAAGATCCTCCGCGGTTCCTTTGGAGCCATTCAAGAACAAAGTATTTAACCAAGAAGACAAGGCCCCGGCAAGAGGAGCTTGCCGGGAAGGCCACTCAAGGCACGCAGAGGACAAGACCCCGGCAAGAGGAGCTTGCCGGGAAGGCTTGGTGAGCGACAAGCTCCCGAGCGCGACAAGGATTTAGCCGCGGCAAGGCGCTTGCCGCGGCAGGCAACCTCTCTTCATCTCCGCTCCAGCTCATCCACCAACGTGTCGCCATGGGGCCATTCCAGGCGTGCGTGTCAAGAGGTTGTGCAGCCAGCGGGGAGCAGAGATAAGCGGCGCTGACGAGCTTACCATCGTGGCAAACGGTGGCGCACCTGACGGTCCCTATTGCACTGTTCAGGCGACAGGGACGGGCATTTAATGTTTTTGTCCCTTGCCGTCAGGGTTAGGTAGAGTGCACTTTACACTGTACAAGTCGGTGTACCAACTACTGCTTTTCCATTTGTACCCTCATCTATGTTGCCACCTGTCGGAGACCCCTTGAGCCTATAAAAGGAGGTCCATGCGCAACGTAGAGGAGGTTCGGTTCGGTTCGGCTCATTCGACTCATTCGAGACTAGAGACACTCAAGCTAGGTTTTGTAGCTCTCATTGCTCCCTAGCAAGAACACAATAAAATCAGACAAGCAGCAGTAGGAGTATTATCTCTCCGGAGAGCTCCGAAGCTGGGTAAAACTGCTCGTGTGCATCGCCTCGATCTGCTCTTCGTGCAATCTCCGCCCCCTCCGAACCAAAAGGGACTCGGTCCGCCAGGTCCCATAGGTGTTCGTGGGTCACGATCAGCTTCCCCGACACTCTGTCTTGTTGCCGGTGGGCGGCGCCTCGACGGAGCGGGGGAATCCTCCCCCTCGTTGCCGGCAGGGTGGGGCCTCGGCTGAGCCGGCGGTGTCCTCTGCCTCATTGTTGGTGCCGCAGGGCCTCGGCGGAGCAGGGCCTCGTCAACGCCAGCGGAGTGGGGACTCATCCGGAGCTGGCATTGTCCTCTGCCTCGTCCTCGGTCTCGCCAAACAGTGCCTCGCCCACTTCATGACCCTCTTTGTAGGCGGCCGCAGCCTCCGCCACCCGCATGCGGTACCGCCACCGCTCGAGGCAACCTCACGGGCAGAGCGGTACGAGTTGAGCAGCGCCTCCTGCTCCGCCAGCTCCTCGTTGATCTACTCCTTCGCCTGCAGGTGCTCCTGGAGGAGATGGTGGTTGAAGGCGGCGTCGGCCTGCACCTCCCGAAACTGATCCTCACGCTTCTGCCTCATCATGTCCATATATTGGGCACGGGCCTCGCCGATGGTCATGGTGCAATGCACCGGCGAGGATGGCATGGAGGAGGGGGTTGGTACCTGATCGTTGACTACCATGTTCTCCATTGGGACGTCGTTGTCCTCCGGCTGCCTGCCGGCTAGCTAGTCGGCAGCAATGGCTGCCATCTCCTTGTGGTCCGTCGTCTGCCCGTCCCGAAGAGCGCTGGAGCGCGAGGAAGCCATGGTGGGCAGTAGTGGTGTGGACAGGAGAATAGGAACGGATGCGGATGACTGCGGCTATGGCCGGCGCAACAGTTTATATAGCAATGGTGGGCGGCAGATGGATGGACGTGTGGCGCCGGAGTAGCCGCCTCGGCAACCGCATATCATTAATGTGGGCGGCAGAAGGACGGACGGATAGCACTTGCGTTGTTTGAAGGCGAAGCAATCACATGCACCAAGAAGCGGGGCGGGCGGGGCTGACCATTTCGGGCGGAAAGCGCGTGCGGGCGAGGGAGGCGGTCTGGGTGGGCCAGGGCAGTCAGACTCGTGCTTGGCAGCGGGTCGGTCCAGCAGCCGGACATGCTGGCTCGCCAGCTACCTCGCCGAGCTGGGCGACGACAATCAGACGATGGATGTAGCTTCCGACCAGGAGCCGGCGCCACTATCCAAGCCGGTCCATGCCGTGTTCACCATAGAGAAGGTGCGGCCGCACTTCGACGCCGTAATGGTGGAAGAGCTACCAGCACAGGAGGACCTGTGCTGCAACCTCCGTCTCCTCAACGAGCACCGGTGAACAAGTGAACGACAATGCCATCGCGGACATGTGGCCCTATGATCCTGGCTTCCCGAATGAGCAGCGGGCGTGATACGTCTCCAACGTATCTAGAACTTATGAAGTATTCATGCTATTATAATATCCTTCTAGGATGTTTTATATCCATTTATATGATATTTTATATGATTTTTGGGACTAACCTATTAACCTAGAGCCCAGTGCCAGTTTTTGTTTTCTCCTTGTTTTAGAGTATCGTAGAGAAGGAAAACTAAACGGAGTCCAATTGATGTGCCACTTGATGGAGATCATTTTTGGACTAGAAGAAGCCCACGGAGTACAAGAAGCAGGCCAGAAGAGTCCCGGGCTGCCCACGAGGGTGGGGGGCGCGCCCACCCCCCTAGGGCGTGCCCCCTACCTCGTGGACAGCCCGGAGACCCCCCTGACCTGAAATCAACGCAAAACTCTTCTATATATACCCAAACTTCAAGAAAGAAACCTAGATCGGAAGTTCAACCGCCACAAGCCTCTGTAGCCACGAGAAGTCAATCTAGGCCCTCTCCGGCACCCTGCCAGAGGGGGCCATCATCATCGGTGGCCATGGAGGAGTATCCCGGAGGGGCCATCATCACCGTGAAGGCCAAGGACCAGAAGGTGGAGGCCATGGAGGAGGAAGCACAAGGGGGAGAACCTCTCCTCCTCTCTTCCGGTGGCGCCGGAGTGCCATCGGGAGGGGAATCATCGCCACGGTGATCGTCTTCATCAACATCACCATCATCATCACCATCCTCATCTATTTTACGCGGTCCACTCTCCCGCACCCCTCTGTAATCCCTACTTGAACATGGTGCTTTATGCCACATATTATGATCCAATGATGTGTTGCCATCCTATGATGTTTTGAGTAGATATCTTTTGTCTTTGGGTTGATTGATGATCTAGATTGGTATGAGTTGTATGTTTTACTTTGGTGTTGTCCTATGGTGCCCTCCGTGTCGCGCAAGCGTGAGGGATTCCCACTATAGGGTGTTGCAATACGTTCATGATTCGCTTATAGTGGGTTGGTGAGTGACTGAAACACAAACCCGAGTAAGAGGGATTGTTGCGTATGGGAATAAAGAGGACTTGATGCTTCAATGCTATGGTTGGGTTTTACCTTAATGATATTTAGTAGTTGCGGATGCTTGCTAGAGTTCCAATCGTAAGTGCATATGATCCAAGTAGAGAAAGTATGTTAGCTTATGCCTCTCCCTCATATGAAACTGCAATAGTGATTACCAGTCTTGTTAACAATTGCCTAGGACAATTCCGCACACCGATCCATCATTATTACACACTCGCTATTTATATTATTATTAATATATTCTAACTTTATGATAACAGCACCTACTTTTATATTTTATCTCTCCGATATCATACAAAGTTATCCTCTTCATACCCACTACATAGTTTTATTAAGCAAACGTTCGGTGTACGTAGAGTCGTATCAGTGGCAGATAGGGCTTGAGAGAATATTGATCTTACCTTTAGCTCCTTGTGGGTTCGACACTCCATACTTATCACTTCCACCTTTGGAAATTGCTAGATGATTCCCTACACTTGGGGATTATCAAGCTCTTTTCTGGCGCCGTTGCCGGGGAGCAATAGCGTGGGGTTGATATTCTCGTGTGTGCTTGTTTGCTTTCTTCACTAAGTAGATTTTGTTTTTCCTTTTTGTTTCTATTTAGTTGTGGGTGAAACATACAAAAAAAATTTAAAAATTAAAATACAAAAAAAATTACTTGCCTTTCATGCCTAAAAAGTTTTTTGAAAAGAGAAGTGATTGGAAAGTTATGCATTGAAGAAGTGAGGGTCGACCTTGAGCACTTGTGTTCATGCTCACGTAAAAAATGTAGAATTTCTCATGGAAGTTTCTCTGTAAATAATTATCCCCTTGTATATATTCATTGTATTATAAAAATAATGTGCCAAGCTTTGGTTTTAGGATGATTAGATTGCTTGTTTACTATTTGCAGAACAAAAACAGAAACTTTGGCTGTAGTGCGTGAATTTACCTTTTTTACTGGAAAGTCAAATGGGTCTGAAACTTTTTGCACATTACTTATGTACAAATTTTTCAGATTTTCAAATTTAGTTCATAATTTTAGGAGTTACATAAGTTTACAAAACTTCCAAATTACTACAGACTGTTCTGTTTTTAACAGATTCTGTTTTGCGTGTGTTGTTTGCTTATTTCGATGAATCTATGGTTAGTATCGGGGGGTATGAACCATAGATAAGTTGGAATACAGTAGGTTTAACACCAATATAAATAAATAATGAGTTCATTACAGTACCTAAAGGTCGTTATTTGTTTTATTACACTAACGGATCTCACAAGTTTTTGTTAAAGTTTTGTGTGGATGAAGTGTCCGAAGGTCGAGGAGCTATCAATATGAGAAGAATAAAGAGAGGCAAGAGTTCAAGCTTGGGGATCCCAAGGCACCCCAAGTAAATATTTCAAAGGATACTCAAGCATCTAAGCTTGGGGATGCCCCGGTTGGCATCCCATCTTTCTTCTTCAACAAATATCGGTATACCTCGGTTTTTGTTTTGTTCACATGATTTGTGTCCTTTGTGTTTTTCTTTTTCTTTAAGAACCATGCTAGCATGAGATGGACCTTCATCAATTTATAGAATACTTCATGTGCTTCACTTATATCTTTTAAGTATGATCTTATAGAATTGCTCTTTGTGCTTCACTTAAATCTTTTGAGTATGGTTTTATAGAATGCTTCATGTGCTTCACTTATACATATTGAGCTTGGATACTGGTTAGTCTATATTAATTGTAGAATGCTCCATGAACTTCACTTATATCTTTTGGAGTATGGATAATAATATCATTTAAAGTGGGTTTGGAAGAATGCCAACTTTAGGAATTAGTGATCCCACTATTTTGGAGGATGTTGAATCTTAGTGTGATATTTATGAAAGTGGATTTGGAAGAGTGTCAACTTTAGTTAGTAATTATCCCACTATTTCAGAACAGGTTCCAATTGATTATGAGAACAAAGTTGCTATCCATGATGCTACTGAAAATTATTATGAGGGAGGAATACATGCTTGTAGGAGCTGCAATAATATCAAGTTTCCTCTCTATGTGCTTAAAGTTTTGAAGTTATACTTGTTTTGCCTTCCTATGCTAGTTGATTGTTGTTCTTATAAATTGTGTGCTCACAAAATCCCTAGGCATAGGAAGTAGGTTATATTTAAATGTGCTAGTCATATTCTTCAAGATGCTCTCTTTGTGCTTCAATTCCTACCTTTTATGTGAGCATCATTGAAATCATCATGCCTAGCTAAAAGGCATTAAAGAAAAGCGCTTGTTGGGAGACAACCCAATAGTTACCCTTACTGTTTTTGTGTGTTTTCATGATTTAGATACTGTAGTAATCATGTTTTATAGATTTTGTTTCAATAAATTTCCAAGTAAGACCTTTGGGAAGACTTGGGTGAAAGTTAATGTGATCTTGCTGTAAAAAACAGAAACTTTGTGCTCACGAGATTAGCTGTCATTTTTTTACAGAAGAGTGATTTTTAGTCGATTCTTTTTGCATAAGACTAATAGACAAATTAATCACGTTCACCAATTTATTTCATAATTTATGGAGTAGCAGAAGTATGGTTATTGTTCAGATCATTCAGACTGTTCTGTTTCTGGCAGATTCTGTTTTCATTGCATAGTTTGCTTGTTTTCTAGTTTATATGGCTTATATTCCTCAATATAAATTGTAGAAATGATATGGTACAGTAGGCATTGTGTGTGAACAATTACTAACCTTGTCTTTGACAATACCAAAGTGAATGGTTTGCTCTTTATCATACTAACCTATCTCACGAAGTTTGGTTAAGTTTGTGTGATTGAAGTTTTCAAGTTGGGTGAGATATCGATATGAGGAGAATAAGGAGTGGAAAGACCCTAAGCTTGGGGATGCCCAAGGCACACCAAGGTAATATTCAAGGAAGACTCAAGCGCCTAAGCTTGGGGATGCCCCGGAAGGCATCCCCTCTTTCGTCTTCAAAACTATCGGTACACCTTACTCGGAGCTATATTTTTATTCATCATAGGATATGTGTTTTGCTTGGAGCGTATTTTCAATTTTACTTGCTGTTTGAATAAAATCATTGGATGTGAAATATTTAATGAAAACTAATCCTCCCATGGCTAGTTAATTATTTTACTACTCAGTGATCTTCACTCATATCTTTTGGAGTAGTTTGTCATTTACTCATGTGCTTCACGTATATCCTATGAGTAAATGGTTGAATAAATTGAATGTCATAAACCTGAATTTATATATGTTTCATATGCTTATAACATGGGGAGTAATGACTTCACACATAGTAAGTATAGGTAGTAAACTTATTGAAAGTTAACAAACATAGAATTGGTCACTTGAACAATTCATGAAAGAATATTGAAGGAAGAGAGGTTTCACATATAAATATACCATCCTGGACATCTTTTATGATTGGGAGCACTCATTAAAATATGAAATGCTAAAGAGTTGATGTTGGACAAGGAAGACAACGTAATGGGTTATGTTTTCTTATATCTAAAATAAAGTATATTGTAATGGATCATCCAACATGTTGAGCTTGCCTTTCCCCCTCATGCTAGCCAAATTATTTGCACCAAGTAGAGATACTACTTGTGCTTCCAAATACCCTTAAAACTAGTTTTGCCATGAGAGTCCACCATATCTACCTATGGATTGAGTAAGATCCTTCAAGTAAGTTGTCATCGGTGCAAGCAATAAAAATTTCTCTCTAAATATGTATGATTGATTGGTGTGGAGGAAATAAGCTTTGTACGATCTTGTGACGTGGAAGAAATAAAAGCGACGGACTGCATAATAAAGGTTCATATCACAAGGGGCAATATAAAGTGACGTTCTTTCACATTAAGATTTTGTGCATCCAACCCTGAAAGCGCATGGCAACCTCTGCTTCCCTCTGCGAAGGGCCTATCTTTTATTATTATCTTCTACCTTATGCAAGAGTCATGGTGATCTTCACCTTTGCTTTTTACATTTTATCCTTTGGCAAGCACAGGCTGTTTGAAAGATCCTGATATATATATCTAATTGGATGTAAGTTAGCATGATCTATTATTGTTGACATTACCCTTGAGGTAAAAGGTTGGGAGGCGAAACTATAAGCCCCTATCTTTCTCTGTGTCCGATTAAAACTCCATAACCACAAGTATTGCGTGAGTGTTAGCAATTGTGAAAGACTAAATGATAGTTGAGTATGTGGAGTTTGCTAAATAAAAGCTCTGACATAGACTCTTCCTGAAAATAAGATGAATTGCAATTGTTTGATGACTAAGAATATTGTTTGTTAGTTTTCGAGAAAGTTTATGATCTATACTTTAACATGTGACTTGCTTGTTACTTGTTCATGAAAAGTTTTTTGAGATGAGCTATTTTTATGACATATAATGATGCCAAAAAAAGTGATTGGAATTATCATTGATCAAACTTATGCACTTGCTAGCATTCACACTTCATAAATTATTATTTTTATCATTTACCTACTCGAGGACGAGCAGGAATTAAGCTTGGGGATGCTGATACGTCTCCAACGTATCTATAATTTATGAAGTATTCATGCTATTATACTATCCATCTAGGATGTTTTATATGCATTTATATGATATTTTATATGATTTTTGGGACTAACCTATTAACCTAGAGCCCAGTGCAGTTTTGTTTTCTCCTTGTTTTAGAGTATCGTGAAAAGGAAAACTAAACGAGTCAATTGACGTGCCACTTGGCGGAGATCATTTTTGACCGAAGAAGCCCACGGAGTACGAAGCATGCCGAAAGAGTCCGGGCTGCCCACGAGGGTGGGGGCGCCCACCCCCCTAGGGCGTGCCCCTACCTCGTGGACAGCCCGAGACCCCCGACCTGAAATCAACGCAAAACTCTTCTATATATACCCAAACTTCCAGAAAGAAACCTAGATCGGAAGTTCAACCGCCGCAAGCCTCTGTAGCCACGAGAAGTCAATCTAGGCCCTCTCCGGCACCCTGCCAGAGGGGGCCATCATCATCGGTGGCCATGGAGGAGTATCCCGGAGGGGCCATCATCATCGTGAAGGCCAAGGACCAGAAGGTGGAGGCCATGGAGGAGGAAGCAAAAGGGGGAGAACCTCTCCTCCTCTCTTCCGGTGGCGCCGGAGTGCCATCGGGAGGGGAATCATCGCCACGGTGATCGTCTTCTTCAACATCACCATCATCATCACCATCCTCATCTATTTTACGCGGTCCACTCTCCCGCACCCCTCTGTAATCCCTACTTGAACATGGTGCTTTATGCCACATATTATGATCCAATGATGTGTTGCCATCCTATGATGTTTTGAGTAGATATCTTTTGTCTTTGGGTTGATTGATGATCTAGATTGGTATGAGTTGTATGTTTTACTTTGGTGCTGTCCTATGGTGCCCTCCGTGTCGCGCAAGCGTGAGGGATTCAGCTGTAGGGTGTTGCAATCGTTCATGATTAAACTTATAGTGGGTTGGTGAGTGACTGAAACACAAACCCGAGTAAGAGGGATTGTAGCGTATGGGAATAAAGACACTACAAAAAAATACACTTCTGTGATGATACATGTTTGTCACAGTAGGTCACGTTTTTTGTCATGCATGTACATCCATGACAAATTTATGACAGAATCAAGATAGTCATACCTGTGATGTCGTAGAAGTGTTCCATGACATTACCAAAATTATCATCACGGAAGTGTCCATTTCCATGACCATAAATCGTGCGTCACAGAAGTGCTTTCGTCAAGGGTGACCGACACGTGGCATCCACCGTAACGGAACGCCGTTAAGCTATCGGGTCGGATTTTGGATCCGATAACCCGTTAACAGCCCGACCAATGGGAAATTTCCGTGTAAAATTCGATTGGCCGTCGATGGGCGAGATGTCACCCGTCCATTGGAGGAGACATGCCTATGGTACGTCGACACGTGGCTGGGCCCAACAGAGGCCCATATAGGTTAAAAAGGCCGGCCCAGTCAAAGGCCCGTAGAACTTAATCAGGTACTAGTGGGCCAGCCCAATAACGGCCTGCTTAATAAAGGCCCATTTATAGCCCGAAACCAGATCTGGCCCGTTAATTTTTCGCCCAATATTTGGGCCCATTTACGCCCCGAAGCCAGATCTGGCCCGTTAATTGTTCGTGCAATATTTGGGCCCATTTGCGGCCCGAAGCCAGATCTGGCCCGTTAATTGTTCGCTGAATATTCGGGCCCAACTACAGCCCAGTGATTTTCGGCCTGTTTGAGGCTGTGATGTTGACATGGGCCCATTTCAGCCCGGTGTGAGATTCGGCCTGGGAATGGCCCGTGCTGCCCATGGGCCATATATGGTCCGATGGGACATCAGGCCCACTAACGACCCGTGCTAAAGGTGGCAACAGATAAGCCCAATGTGACTTTGGGCCTGTTAAAGGCATGTCGCGTAATTCGGCCCGTTGATGCATGTACTAAGCTTTTGGCCTCTTAAAGGCCCATGATATTAGTGGGCCAACTAAGGCCCGAGATATGTTTTGGCCTGGTAACGGCCCGTGAGCTAATTGGGCCCATAACGGCCCAGTCTACATTTCGGCCTGTTGAAGGCCCGTCGACGACTAGTGAAAATTGAGGCCCAACATGCATTTTGGCCTGCTAAAGGCCCGTGGTTTCATCTCGGCCGTAACAGGCCCGTACAATATTCAGCCTGTTAATGGCCCAACGCTACCTGGGCCAAACTAAGCGCTGGGTCGACAAAAGGCCCAACTAAAATATAGGCCGGTGTAAGTTTGGGCCTGGCGCAATGTGTGAAGGCCCCAATCATTCAGGCCCAAGGAAGACGCAGGCCGGCCCAATTGTGGCCCACTAAAAACCTGGACTGTCATCGAATGTTTCGGCCCGGTTAACTACATCTGATTTTTTTTCAGATAGCGAATGATGGCAGTAACTAGTAGGAATTAAGAACAAACCTACTCTATACAATAAAGAAATTACGGCATAGTAACTAAGAATAAACCTACACTATACAATAAAGGATTTAAGGTATATTACATCCACTGGGCATCGAAGTTCGCCATCAGTGATCATAAAGCGCAACGAAGAAGCAGATTATAAAAACTGGGCACCATTGCAGCGTAACAAAATAATACTGAACCGAGACCACTTCCAAGACAGTTCAAGAAAGGTTAGCCTTGCGGGGGAACTGCTGCGCAAGCTGCTGAGCAAGGCTGTGAGACCGGCCTAGCATGTCGGTCATAGCTTCCAGGTGTAGCTGTTTAATGATGAGGTTCTCATTGGTGTTGTGCGCGGTCTTTCTTAGAGATATGACTTCAAGTCGAAGTTGAGTTGCAGAATGCCTTTCTGCTAGAACTTGGGACTGAAGAAGTCGAACAGATTTAGACAACGAATTCTGTGAGCTTGTCTGACTGTTAGTCTCAAGTAACTTGAACACTGCATCAAGACAAGACTTTGGGGTTGTCTCGCTATCTTCAAGATGGTTTGCCTTCTTTGCTGCAATATATGTTGGGTTTGTCTCACAGCCTTCAGCAGACTTGTGCATGCCATCAGGCATATCACCCTGAAACAAAGCAGAGAGATGACAGGTTTTGCATGTGTATAAACAAAGATGATAACTGTTCTGTCAATTCTATCCAATTTCAAATTAGAAAACAAAGAGTAAGTTCAAAATATCAATAGCATAATTTGGCATTGTTCATAATGCGGGGAGCTTCACCACACTACTGGATTACCATGTCAACATAACAAGCATAGATGAAGGGCAAAGAAAATCATTGTATCTATTTTGGATAATGTGCATGGCATGTTGTTCATATCATCATCCACATCAGTAAGATAAAACAGGAGATGACAAGGTGCAAACGTGGGCTGCTTCACCACACGATGGATTATAGATCCACAAAACCAAGCAAACATATAGGGAGTATTAAGTAATGTGCATGGTATGAATAAGAAATTTGGTTTTACAAGTAAAACCTAGAACTTACGGTTCTTACGAACATGCATTTTGGTAGAAACAGCAAACTAAACAGCAGTAAACGATAGGGAGTATGAGCAAATTAAACAGCAGTTGAGGATAAAGGATTTAGAAGGACTGACTTACATTAACAGTTAACATCGGCTTTATAATGCCCTTCTCCATGTCAAGGTAAGGATAACTCAAGAATTTCAGCACAGAATCTTCTTCATAAGCATTGCATGTACTCTACATTTTGTAGAGAGTAATTATTGATATGATAACACTGGAAGGGATAGAGGATAATGAAGATAAGATGCAGATTGATGCTACATAATCAACTACCAATCCCTGGAAGTACAAGCGTTACAGACAAAATGTCTTGACAAGAGCAATGGGCTACACTTATGCAATCGGCATTGTCATGTATTCTACTTGTTGGTAAGATTAAATATAGATCTGATCTTTTTTAGTAAATGGTGGGCGAGGGAGATAAGATGCAGAATGCTACAAAATGAACCAATCCCTCTTCCCATAATACAAGCGTGTTTTGAACACTGGTGTACTATACAAAACGTTCTTATATTATGGGACGGAGGGAGTAGCTGTTAATGTAAGTACAGTGATAGACCACGTTCAGTCCTTACAAGAGGACTGCAGAGCTAAACCTCTTCAAAAGCATTGGGTTGATTCTAAATTTGTGTAAGAGTCCATACGGATCTTATAATGTCCACCAAATGGATGATTACGAGGCTAACATGTGCAGTGATGCTACATAATCAAACAGCTATGAAAGTAAGTATGGTCATACAGGGCAAGAGGTACTCACAAGAGCAATGCAGTGTGCAGTATAGTTCGAGATTCTGGGTCCCTTGAGCGAATGTTCTTACGCTAACAGCCGTACAAGTGAGACATTAAGGCAAATGCAGAAATGTAGTTCAAATTTCGATGTGATATCATAGACAGTACCTTACGCTGCAGCCAAGACCAATGTGTAACAAGATTATTCCAGTCACCGCCGGATAAATGTAGCACCGGAGACTTTACAGAAATTTCGTTCAGAGGCTTGCCATCAAAGTGCGCTTGCCTCAGGTAGGAACGATACTTCATCAACGAGTGCTTGAAAAGTGCAACCAACTCTTGCTCGTCATCACAATCCAGTTTGCTCCTCGCCTATTTAAAAGAATGACCATGCAGAAACATATGCAGTAATGACCATGAATAACATTAGTATATTACTTACGCGTAAGTTGCGGAGGAAGACTGGAAATTGTTCTGTGTCTGCGGTATAATCGTTCCATGAAGTAAAGATCGCACAAAGTTCCCGACAACAACATAAGCTTCATCTTCTAAACTGGGAAGAAATGGAGCAGGGTCCTATTTGCTGCAATTGGGGCTCTCTCGGTTCGAAAAGGATTTGGCAACCGGATTTGGTGTACTCTTTGCTGGAATGGGGTTTTGCGTCGTGCAATTTGGTGCAATGTCAACGGCATAATCATCTTGTTTTTGCTGCGCTTGGGGTCTGCTGAGTTGGGGCATCGAAATGACCCGGTGTAGTAGGGCTAGAGTCTGCTAGAGTTGGGGTATTTTGTGGGTCGGTGATATTGCAACTACACCTAATGGGCTATTTGATTTATCAGGTACCACTACCTTTTCCAAATACTTTGCTTGTGCTCCTCCACGATCAGCAATCGCCCTCTTCCTTTTGAATGTCTAATACACAAGAACAGCATTTGAATGGATAAATATGGTATGATGACAGATGGAATATGTACTGATAATGGATAGGCAGGGTGTATTCACATACACGATGTGTAAACTAAGCTAATGGCAGTTCAACAAAGTAGAAGCAATGCAAAGCATCAGTTGCAAGATATGTGCGAGCAATGTAACCTTGGAAAGTTAGAGCAAGTACCTTGATGGGTGAATATGATAGGGCATCTTCCTCTGACTCCTCCACTAGGGAGCTACATTGACTTAGGTCTCCCTCTAGCTCAAAATCACTGTTAGGATCATATTCTGAGCAAGAATCTATAGGTGGAGAGTGTTTGCATTGCACTGCATCCAGACTTGATTTCAGTCCCTTAATGCCAAGTTTGACAACCATGGCATTGTTCTGCTTTATTCTTTTCATGCGCGCAAGCTCATAATCATTATGATGCTGTTCAGAATCTGAGATTCATGAAAACATAAAAATTAGTCAGATTATCTATGGAATGCATTGAGGATTCAACTCGGAGAGTGTCTCCCTATAAACCCCTGCATATGCAAAGTTCACCTCCCCAACCGTCTTGACTGCACCACACACGAAATACAAACCCCCTTATGTCTCTATAACAGGCAGGCACACATTTCAAAACTGAAGTAGGGACATTAGAATCATATGAAATTCGTATTTGAACAAATAAACTAAGAAATTATGAGTGGCGTAATGTTTAGCTTCAAGGGTGGAGTGTTGGTAGTGCGACACAAAGCAAGTAGGCAGATTGTATTCCATGCAAAAGATCGAAACCTATGTAAAAGCTGGAAATGACACTTTCTTTCTATACAATGCGGTGTTCATTACCCACACATGATGGAAGAGATCACATAGAAAATACTATTCACTCAGGTCTCACGGTTCCAAAGATTTAGAAACAGGGTGGTCCACCCTAAAAGAATATTGACAACAAATATGACAAGGCAAGCATAGATGTAGTGAATCAATCATTTACTTGTGAGCTTATTAGGACAAGTATGCAGAATTGTAATCTGCGATGAGAGACCCTCAAAATCTAAATGAAGAAGTTTGTCTAGCACTTATTGTTTGCAACTAATCGGCGTGAATAATTGGATATTATATCGAATGAGTAAGAAAGACAAGTAAAATTGTCAACAAACCTGGCTTGCAGTAGTAATCTGGGTCAATGTCACTCGACCAACAATCCAAAATGACTAGTTTACATTCCGAGGGCTGGAATTTTGAAAACCCTATGAACTTTAGAGGTACTAAAGATTGCGAAATACATCTGAACCATTAAGTGTAGGTAGCAGAGCACACAACAAACCCTAATGATAGTCCTGCCTAATGAGTAATGAATCAATTAGAAAATGGGTGATGAGGAGTGGCTCTTGAGTGTTGAGGACGTATCTCGGGATAAATCGGGTTGGCTAGGTGGATCTTTGCACGCTGAGCCCTAAATGGACTGGGAAGGTAGGCACGACGGCGCCCGAGCAGCGGTGGCGCTGTTGGGCGGCGGCTCCTGGCCTCCTGTTAGTCCGGCGTCTCCTCCTCTGATCATGCTGTCCGGGAAGGCAAGTCGCCGGCGAGGCAAAGCGGTGAGGCAGTAGAGATCGAGCGTGCAGCGAGCGAGGGGAATCGGGGCTGGGGCGACCCAAAATCCCGGGTGGGCGGCAACCGTGGGCACCACAGAGATACACACCGGCGGCGAACATGCATTTTCAAACTAATTTAGGAACATTTAGCTGACCAATTAAACAACTCTGTTTTAATAATATCAGATTCAGTATTTGAACATCTAAGCTTGTTTAGCTTGATGCGTGGGCGATGTTATTATGACACGAAGCACGTATTACGATCGTATAGTGATCATAAAGGGGAAACTCTAAGCATATTTTTTTAGCAAAGAGGTTTCCCTCCGATTTCTATTAAAGAAACCACCACGGAACCAACATGATCAATTAAACCCTAAGCATGATCGATTAAACCGTATTATGGCTGTGCCATGGCAGATTTGAAGTTGCAAACCGGAGAAATGATATTTAGCATCCATTGTTTGCTTCGAACTAAGAACTAAATTCTAAGAGCTGGAAAGAAAGTAGAGTAACCAAGTTAAGATCTATTTTCTGGTTGAAATCAAAAAGTTGAGGAGATATGAAGTACCACCTCTCTTGCGGTGCCGTGTAGGCATCGGGGGTGCGATGGCTGTCGGTGGCGTTGAAGCAGATCTGCGACGGTAGACGGGTGCATCGGGGGATAAGTCCCGTTGCGGTGGAAGAGAAGGTCATGTGAGCGGCCCCGACAAAGAGGACGACGGCGCCGATGAAGCGAGAGGACGCGATGCAAGGCTATTGTTCCATCGCCGTGGATGAGAAACGTCCATATCTAGCAGTGGACGATGGTGGCGATGGAGGTGGTGGAGGACGGCGGCGATGGATGGGGTGGCGGACGGAGGCTGGTGTGGGGATATGGTGTTCTAGCATGGACGGTGTATGAATGGGAAAAATGGAGGGAGAGGTACGGGGAACCATGTTTTTGGGACGCGCCTGTCTGAAATATGGGAAAGTTACAAACTTAGCCCCCGTTTAAAATTTGGATGTCTCGTCGGTTGGGGATAGGACAGTAATCTCGCATCTCGCCAATATTTGCCCAAAGCGATTTCGGGCGAGGAGAGGGTGGTTGGCGCCCATGGTTGGCACCCACGGTGTATGAACGGGGCTGACAGGTAGGGCGGTTGTGTCACGTCTGAGTGAAGTTACAAACCTGGCCCTATTGAAAATATTTGCCTACATCGATTTCGGCCGAGTCGAGTTTGTTTTGCTGCCCACCGTGTATGAATGGGGAATGGAGGGAGAAACAGAGGTCTTTCGGATGAGCTTGAATCAAATGTGTTTTGCCGCCCATGTTTGACGTCCACCGTGTCGGAATGGGCTCAGAGGCGGTCGTGTCACGTCAATTGAAGTTACTAACCTACCCTATTTAGAGCGGTGGAAATCGGGCGATGGATTGTCCGTGTAATGGGTAGACAGTAATTTCCATCTCCCAAACACTTGGCTTCGGCAGCCGGCGTGGGAGTGGACATTTTGCTGCTTCTTTCAATTTTGGGACAATAAGCATCCACGTTTACCACAGCAACTAAATTCGAATCCATTTTGTATTCCTATATGAATCTTTATAAATCATTCTATGTGTTTTTATATATCTTCAAAAGGATGCCAAGGATGTATTCCACTGTCATATATGAATATGGTTTACAAATGCCGATATTCAAATTCAGAAACTAGTATCCAATTTAAGGTGGATTCGAATATTTGGAACACTCCATGTCCAACTCAAATGTCACACGCAGCATAATGTGTACTCCCATTTAGATATGTACACAAGCGATCTATCAAGATTCAAATACCGAGTCAATCAACCAAGAATGTACAGAACTAACAGACATATAAACACTTATAGAGTATATGGATCAATAATATCAACTAACATACATAAGCCAGGCCGTTGTACTTTTTTTGCTACAACAAAGATCCTTTTTTAGCCAGCATCTTGGCCCTTTCGATCGTGCCACTTATGGTCCATCTATACTACTACTATTGCTGAATGCACATTCAGCCTGATTAACACATTTGTAGGTGCAGCACAACAATCCAAATGAAATGTCTCGAGTCTTATCAATTAATATAGACTTGTGCTCAAATAAAATTACAAACCAAAAACAAAAAAACAATTATTACATGATCTCTAAAACAAATGGTTTGATTGATTACATGAATAGACAACACAAAGGTTATTCAACTATGGAAAGAACATTTCACCTATGATTTACCAAGTAGGAATTTAATTTCCTTTTTCCTTGAGACCTTAACAATCTGGTCAGTCTCAGCTTGCTTCGTTTTGAAATCCACCAAATATTTAATGATTTTCTTGAGTACTGCTTGTGATTGTGCTGTTTGCTTCCTCAACATGTCAACTTCATCTCTAAGTGCGTAAGCGAATCTCTTTCTACCACTAGTTTAGCCTCTAGAGCATCAGCGATTGGCAATTCATAATGCACGATTGGGCGGTGCCCTTTCTGTGGGATGATGCAACGTCCATGGGGACCTCGCTCTTTGATCTTGCGCTAACCTGTTTTGCCATTAAAGTTCGATTGGATTCGAAAAGTTGAAGTTAGCAAAACATCTCAATCTGGGAGTTATAACAGCAAACCAGTTAAACAAACAAGGAATTAAAGAGTTTCAATTGGATGCTGAAAAGTACTCCCTCCGTCCCATAATGTAAGACGTTTTTTAACACTATGCTTTGCTGCTGCAACAACGGGTTACAATGATGTTAATAACTACTCCCTCCGTCCCATAATATAGGATGTTTTTTGCATATTATGGGACGGAGGGAGTAGTTATTAACATCATTGTAACCCGTTGTTGCAGCAGCAAAGCAGTTAAACAAACAAGTAGATATTTAAGTAAAGGCAAACAGGTAATCCTTAACAGTAAGTATCAAACACATAGATAGGCGCAGTCTACAATATGATTAACAGGCTGTGCCATTATGTAATCAGTAGCAAACTAAATTAACCAAGCAACATAATTGAAATTTTTTGCACTAAGTGGCTAACTAAAATTCCGAGAAACAGGTAACTAAACTTACGCTAGTTCTCTGTACAGGCACACTGCAACTTATTTTTCGCTTACAAGGTTGTACAAAAGGAGTCCATGGCATCAATTGCTTGGATACGCAGTCTCAATACTTCTTTCTTCCCACACTGCATGGGTAAGTCGAATGGTTAATCTGGTAAGATGGTGCATCCTTGATATGTTATATGAGGATGTGTAGTCAGACTAGTTGTAGCCAAACACATCACACGGCTTTTCTTGTATATTTCATGCGATTACTTTTGGCATATCGAGATCTAAGCAATCTACAATAGGATGAAAAGACTGGCATCCTTCACATTATTGGAGAACTCAGTTCATAGAAACAAGCAATTCAACCATTTCGTGGGTAAATCAAAAGCGCCCTGGAATATTTTCACTATCCAATCATACACGCATAAAAGGCGGCGCCACCATAGGGGCTGGTATGGGCGGCGCCTCGGTGGCCGGAAAGTGTGCACCTAGTTTGAGTCGTCGAGGTTGGCCCATGCTAGTTTTGTTCGTCCCAGCGCACGAAGCGAGCAATGTAAAAATGAAGAAAAATGTTTCAACTTGGATGGGCCAATAACATAAGTGCAAGGCAGGCCCTATAGCAGGCTCATGGCCCAAACGAGCGCCTCCCATATTGATCGACAGCAGAAAAATCCAAATTCATTCGCTCCGACCTCCGATCTGGTTCGCTCCTAACCTAGCCGCCACTGGACAGACCGACACAGCACTTCCTCGCACCCTCGTTGGAGGCGGTCGCGGGCTTCAAGCGAATGGAAGGACAATAAGATGAAGATCCAACCACAGGTGTAGCCTGCGTGGGAGGCAGCGGCGGCAGCACGGGCATGTCATCGAGCTTGCGCAAACGGACAGTCGCAGCTTGCAAGAGTAGCATGCGCAACGAGAAGGTACATCACATCCCTGATTGAATCTAATTCAACTCTTCAATTTCTGGCCAATAGTTAAACCTGACGGTGTTGTAAAACTGCTTGTATGTAGGGAATCCATGAGAAAATGAAACCAATTTCTACTTATTTTATAACTCCCTCAATCAATCTTGAATATTTGAATCTGATGTATCTAATCAAGTTTCCGGTGCAAACATACAAGCTCATGTTGTTCTTGAGCCTGAAGTGTCTAATGATTAGACTGCTAGTGAAGGATTTGACGCAAACATTTTACATGCTCCTGGTGATGAACATATAGTGTCTAATGAGGGATCTAATGCAAGCATTTTGCAAGCTCATTGAAGGATTTAGTGTCTAATGATGATCTACTATGTTGAGAGGGACAGAGATTTGCAGGCCTTGATGACAAGCAAATTATAGTGCATTTTCATAGCTTGAGGAAACGTCGAGGCCATCTTCCAGAAAGTCACTATATCATGACAACATATCATAAATAATTTTCTAATCTGTTGTTTGAAACTATTGGAATACTTGTGCAGGATAGATATATTGATATGCAGTTTGCACACTAGTTATACGTGCAATTACACTTCGATATTTTCAGCCAGAGAACAAATAATTCAAGCAGGTACAGACCATGTTTGTAGTCCTTGTACACCATGTTGCATTTTGTGTTTTTTGGTGCTTGCATCATTTAGTGTTTATAATCTGAACTACTTTGGATCATTAGCTGGTTTTCAAATTGCATGTAGCTTCACATTTCTCAAGTTATGTTGATTTCCGGAGTGCAAGTACCTTCATATTTTTTAAGTTAAATGTTCGCCCTGGTAACTTGAATTAGTGGATCAGCCACTTTGCACACAAATCATACACGAATGCGGTCTGAATTAAATGAAATGCAGGGACTTATGCTAGCTCATTATGCAGGCTCATCGCAGCTCTGCTTGCGCTTGGGATGTTCCATGTACAAGTCCATGTTACCACTTGCTTGGATGTGCAGGCCTTGTGCTCCTTGCATCCCCTCTGCATTTTGACACGGCGAATGGTTGATCAAATAAGAGGAATCGACCTTGATGTTGTCTGGAGGACAAATACTTACAAGGTTATCTGGTGTGCGGGATGTGTACCGATCCGTAGCCCGTCATGCTTCGCTAAAAATGGATTTGCTTGTTTGGATGATATCTCCATAAGAAATAAGAGTTAAAGTTAGAGTTGCATAGGCGTGTAAGCTAAGAGAGCGGTGAAAGGATATCCAAACATCGTCGAACAGTTCACAAGGGAGTGATGTGTGGATACCTAGTTCGACCGGCGTTTGGGCATGCTCGCCTAGCTAGAGTCGCGGGTCACTTGAGCCGTTGAGGGTGATCTTGTTGGCGTTGGCTGGCAGCGCACGGATGCAGATCTTGAGTGGCAGCGGCGCTTCTGATCGGTGGACGAGACCGTTGGTGAAGCCCCAACGGCCTCGGGGGCGGTGGTTCGACGATGTGCTCGGTGATGTAGCCCCGGTGAGCTGGGAGACGTCGTCGGTGAAGCGCACCTGATGCGGTGGAACTTGGTGTCTGTGAGGCACGTCGGTTGCGGCGGCCGACGTTGTCGGTGGACCACCTGGTGCGGTGGACGAGGGCGTAGATGAGGTAGCTCCGGTGCGGTGGTGAAGCGCGACCGTCGTCTTCGTCGCCATCGTCCGGCACAGAGGTGGGGAACGGTGGGGAAAGAGACGAGACGAGGGGAAATTCGAGGGATGGCGGCGAATTAGGGATTTGAGCAATCTAGGCGCGGAAGGGGACGGTGGAGAAGAGAGATTTTGCAGGGCAGGAATTGGGGCCGCCAGATATTTCAATCCGAAACGTGGAAGCGAACTTATATTGTCGTCGTCCTTTTTTTGGGGGAGGGTGGGTGGCTGGGTGCTACGCGTCCGTCCGACACACGCGACCACCCGGCGGGACTATGCTTGGTGCCTTAAGGCACCTGCCTTTGTGTCCATGACATGTGGGCCCAACAGTGGCTGGCCCACATGTCGATCCTGAAGGGCAGTTGCCTTTAAGGCACCGAAGCAGCGTCCACCCGACCACGACCACTGGTCTGCACAGTGCGCCTACATTTGAGAATGCAAGCGAATCTTCTTTCATTTGCAAAGGAATATGTATGTATTACCATGCCCGTGTTTTCCTTGCAATAATTAGTCATTCGAAACAAGATACTCCATCCGTTCACTTTTGTAAGTCGTTTCAGACAACTTAAAATGAACTGTTTTGTGCATTGTCTGAAATGTCTTCAAGGTCTTATAAAAGTGAACAGAGGGAGTACTATAAATTAATTAATGAGGAGTTATTTGAAAAAAAATCGAAACGGTACCCACGCTAACGTGGATTAGAGTGTGTCAAATGATTAGTTATTTGAATTAGAGTGTGTGTCACGTAGTTAGTTATTTGAATTAGAGTGTGTGTCACGTAGCGATCTCCAATTCTAACGTGGATTTCGCATTTCACAGTATCCACGCTACTTTTTTAATACAAATTCATATGTATATGATGAACACCATGGTAGTGAGAAAACTTTTGGATGGATTCAAACATATGACCTACAAAATAGCACAACAAATTGAGCCAATGTCAACTTTTCAAAACTTAATATGGCACGAATTCGAAATAATTACCCGTATGCCTGGTCCTCGGTTCAAATCTTACAATGTACACCGAATTGAAACATCGATATTAAGTCTCGTACTATGTACATTCAAATGTTGTTTTTATCCCCCCGTGCACAAACGCAACATACTTCCTGTATCGGTCAATCTTCCTCTCCTAACCACCTTAGCAAGCTATCGGTTTCCAACACACGTTCATTCTTTCTCTCCATGTTTCAATGTCTAAGTCTCTCAACTACACAACCCCTTTTTCCACTCCTGTTACCAGATGTACTTACCTCACACATCCGCCATTGCACCCCATGCCGAGCTCTCCCCCCCCCCTCCTCTCCCTCTCACCCTCTCGCGCTAAATACATGCATTGCCTATCTAGCCCCCCAACCTCTCGTGCGCCTGAGCATACGTTGTATATCTAGGTCACTCCTCGAGACTGTCTCACTCTTTCTTCCTTGCAGTGAGCCACACTCACTCAATCTAGCTCTCTTTATCTGAGTCTCGTTTAACCTCATTTTCTTTCACACATAAATGATATATCTCCCTGTTCGGGCCTCGGTCGACACACTCTATACTCTCTCATGCAGATTGTCTATCTAGGTCAGTCCATCCAAGCCGCCACCACTCTTTCGACCTCATGGTGGGCCATGCTCACTCAATCTCTCTCTCTCTATCTATCCCTATCTCTATCTCTATCTCTCTCTCTCTGTATGTCTTGATTTACCTCGCTCTTTCTCAGACAAAAACGATATATCACCATGTTTGAGCCCAATTCGACCTATTCACATTGTATACTCTCTCACACACATCGTCTATCTAGGTCACTCTCTCCAACCCGTCTCACTCTTTCGATCGCACGGCGACCCTATGTGATTGGTTGACCTTGCTTCCTCCCACGCACAAAATATATCTACACGTCTGTGACTGGATCATCTCTCATGCTCTATCTTACAGCCCTCACCCTTACCAAAAGCTCAATCGGACAATATATCTCCGGAGCATATATATTTGTTCAATGAATGTCGGACCACACTCACTTTATCTCTCTATCTATATGTCTCTCGATTGACCTTGCTTTCTCATACCGTATCTTCCACGCGTTGAAGCTACTACCTCTCCATCCCTCACAAAGCCGGAGCTATTTACATTGCGAGGGGCACTCCAACCTTGGATTAATTTGTGTAGGCATTTATTCGGTCGGTTTAGATTATATTTTAAGTAGCATTCGCCCACAACTACTCCAAACACCGTTGCAACCCATGCAACTCCCCTAGTTGATTTCCCTTTGGCTCGGTCATCGCTCTCTCGCACGTCCTTTCTCGCCTTC
Organism: Aegilops longissima; assembly: GCA_021605205.1. Lineage (NCBI taxonomy): Eukaryota > Viridiplantae > Streptophyta > Magnoliopsida > Poales > Poaceae > Aegilops > Aegilops longissima. The sequence goes on from CM038681.1 coordinate 440,120,155, forward strand.
AACGTCGCACCATGGTATTATTGAAAAAACTATGTTGTTCTCTTTAATTATTATAAATAAGCTACAAAACTACACACCGATAGTCCAGTTGGAATGGAACAAATTTCGACCCACAAATTAAAGTGCTACAAACTAAACACCGAGGGGCCCACATGTCATGAAACAAATTTGGACCCATATACAAATTAAAAATAAAAGACGAGGATCGAACATGCGATTTGGGCCTTCAAGCCGCATACGTCAATAGGCAACATACGTAGAATAGCAATGTTTGTTGTACCCCTTTGTTCACATAATGTTTTTATATTACCACAGCCTAATTAATGGATAATATGTAATATTATTTTTAGTACTATTCGCCTTCACTTACTGGTGGGTTCCATGTGTGCTCTCTCTCTCCTCCCTTCTGCGTTTAGGCCTTGCGGGCAAACAGGAAGAACTTCATGGGCGATGTTGCCGTTGACCATATCTGGGCGCGTTCACAAGTCATGGCACCAGTTTCACGTACTAGCAGCACTAGTCGGTGTATGCGTGCAATGCACGTTAATTTGGAAGTATATTAAGTGCATATGGATATTAACTACTAGGATATTATCTGCGTGTTGTCATGTGATTAGCACTATTTTTGGCATGAAATTAACTGCACGCTAAGCGTGTTGGCGCTTCGACATTGAAGCAGTCTAGGTCGTTGGATGACAAGGAATACATGTGGCTTGATGACGTTTTATATTTAATTTGATCGGCTCTAGCAGAACATTCAATCGATCAAACCATACATTTCGTTCAGTCTGACTCAACTTTAAATTATCGACGATCGATATAAAATAAGCGGAAATGATAAGCGTTGGATTTTAATCATGGCAATCCGAACATTTTCATGGCAAATTTAGATTACGGTGGCGGCGGGGCGTCTCGCGGTGGAAGCGGCTCCTCTGCCGTGCTACGTGTGTCGTCGGACCACTTGACCGACGGCGGCGGTGGCGTCTTGCGCCGTTGTTGGCGTACTCTGGGCGTTGGACTAGCTTCAAGAAAGGCCAAAATGTTCGGAATTTGGAGCGAAGTCAACTGGCGGGAGGAGGCGATGGCGTTAGTGCAAGGAAGCGGTCGGCGGCGGCCATCCATGCCGCCGAGAGGGGCACGCACCAGCGGGGACAGGCGCTATCAACGGCGCGCGGAGACATTCGTGTGCACGGCACCGCACGAACACGCACGTCGGTCTGCAGCGTGAGCGCATGCGCCGGCAGGTGCACGGCACCGCACGAGCATGCGCGTCGATGCATGCGCAGCGCATCTTGCCGGCAGGTGCACGGGCGCGTGAAAGTCGGCAGGGACCTCGTGGAACCCCGTGGCATCAAGCTCGGCGACAATGTGCGGCTCCCAGCCCATCAATGCCATGGGGATGGGCGCTGGCGCAGTCGGGGCGACAGGAGCCGGAAGAGAGCGGGGACAGGCGCGGCGTCTTCCCGCAAGGCCAGATCAAGCTCGTCCCAAAGCGCCTTATGTTCTTGAGACTCCGGCTGGGTGTCTTTCTCATGAAACTGGAACACTAAGGGCAGACCATCGTGATGCGGCATGGCGTACGTTTAGGTCAAGCTAGTTGGAGGTAGACGACAAGAGAATCAAAGAGGAAGAGAGAGGATTGTAGCGATACCGGGTAGTGCGGGGTTGATTTTAAACTGCGGCACCGGTGACATTAAAAATGGGAGCAGTTGGGACGACGGTGGGCGGCGGAGCCTGGTCAAAGGGCTCGCCTCCGGTGAGCTCTGCAGTGATCCTTTCGCCACGCCTCCTGACAGCCGGCGCAGCGGTCTGCTCGCACACCTCCCGTCGACTCACACGCTTGCTGGGACGGCACCTGCTGATGAGAAGCGGGGACTCGTGGCGGCACGTAAACGCCCACGGTTTCAATAGTGAAAGCGTTCTCCTTAACGTGACAGGTCTTTGTTCCAAAATACCTAGGCTCTTCATTTGTGCAACTTGTCATAAGCAGCTTGTCTCGAATTGAAGAAAAAACTTACGAAGTAATATTTGTGCCATATCACATGACCATGCTCAGTTTCAAGAATTTATGCTCACTTTTGGATTTTCTAAAATTTAAGATCCAGGATTCGAAACAATATCATAACCTGCATCATGCAATAAATTTTCAAGCCGTACATCTGTCCTGTTGTATTTCTTAAGAAAGGATTTGGTCAAACATTTTGCTTAGTTAAACCTCCTTTCCGGTTTATAGGGCTCAATTCAAAAATCTCACCAACCAAGGTAGATGGTGAGTGGTGGAATAATTGTTGTAGTTTGCAAAACCACTCAATTTATGCGCTTGTTTTCCTCAAAAATTGTGTTTACGAATGCATTAGTTGCAATGCATGCATGCATAAAGTACATGCATTGGTCAATTTTCTCTTAATACCTGCATGTAATGATTTATTGCACCTTGAAATCTGAACTTGTGATGGGGAACAACCAAATTGAGACTTATAAAATGGGAAAACTAAAATTTTGAGATAAGCCCTATAAACCGGAAAGGAGGGAGTAAAAGGATAATCCCTCCGTACCAGTGAATTGCCTGATATATTAACTCAAGTACTAGGCACGAACAAACGGGCTCAATTCTGTGCTCATCCTGGTGTAGTAGTAGTAGTACTAGGCAATGCAGTTGACGGGTGACCTTGATGAGCGGCGACTGAGGGAATTGAACCGTGCTCGGCACGGTAGGTAACGTTGTCTAGTTACTAAAGCATCCCTCCGTTGTTCATCGGTAGTCATTATGGACCGAGCACATGAGGGGAATTTCCTAGGGCTGGAATTCTGGCCGCCAGATATTTCAACTTGAAACGTTGAGGCTCGACTGGTTGGGGTTGCCTAATGTGCGTACCACGACGCCACCGGGGACACGAGCCCGTTTTTAGGATCAACACGAGCCAAGGTCTGGCTGGTACGCCGTTGGGTCCTACCATTTGAGAATACGAAAGGAACCTTTTAAATTGCTGAACGAATCTATGTGTATTACAATACCCGTACTTTCCTTGCAAATACTAATCTCAACGTGGTAATTGATTTATGACGAGTTGTTGAATTAGAGTGAATTTGTGATATAGTGATCTCAACGTGGATTCCACATTTCATGGTATCCCTAGTAAGTTTTCCAATGCAAATTCAAATTTAAAAGATTAACAATATGGAGGTGAGAAAACTTTGTATGTATCAAGCATATGACCACACACACACACACACACACAAGGTACACCAGACGCACGAACACAACAACAATCCAATAAGTATAGTGCATCTATTTTTCCAACCCATGCATGTATGACACGAGTTCAAAAATACTCCTTCTATTACTAAATATTAGTCTTTTAGAGAGTTCAACAAGTGACTACATACGGAGCAAAATGAGTGAATCTAGACTCTGAAATATGTCTATATACATCTGTATGTGCCAGTCCATTTGAAGCCTCTAAAAAGACTAATATTTAGGAACGAAGGGATTAAAATGTAAGACATCCAAGGTCCTCAGTTCAATATTTAAAATGAACATGAAACTGAAACATGAATATTAAGTCTAGTACTACAGTACATGCAAATGTTGTGTTTAGGCGGAGCTATGATTGTCGGGGGTCAACCCCTCGACCTTAGATAAAATTGTGGAGCTCTGTTTAGGGTTGTTTAGATTATATTTGTCCCCACCCTCCCAACCACCGATTGGTTGTGCACCCCACCCTCCTCCCGGGAGAATATCATGTGCCCCCATACCTTAGATGCTATATGCCGATACGAGTTGCTTGGAGCTTGTAGATCTAAGATATAGCAGCTCACGTGATGTGTCTTAATTTTTTTGCAGGAAACCTTGATAAGTTTGAGAATTGCACACAATTTGTACAAAAACTACTTAGATGCCCTTTGATCCCATATCCAATGACCTCGAAGCTCGTATCTGTCAGGACCCCGATTCCAAGTCACATCGATCTAGCCAGTAACACCTCATATCACTTTGCAACCTCACGCACGGTATTCCCACGGGTGTCGCCTTACCATGGCCCGGACCGTTTACCTTTTTGGCTCACGATATGATAGTGTCGCTAGCATCCATATGACAGAGAACCGGGCCAACATGGCTAGTCGTGAACCCAAAGCGGCGCTAACCCATGGGGACAGGCATACATGAATCACATCGAGCATGTCGGTCGGCGTGCGTGTGAATCCGGGCTGTAGCCTTTGGGCTAACAGGACTCGGGAACCCGGCTGTAGCAGGCTAAGCAGGACTCGGATGTCACGCGTGACATTTCCCCGAAGGGACAGACACAGGAATGAAGTGAAACACATGCCGGCCAGTCAAGTGTCTGGAGCAATAGTGCTGGGCTAGCAGGACTCCGGTGAACCGGGCTGTAGCGGACTACTATCGCTCAGGAAGCACTAGACTACATTTCCCCATATGAGAGGCTGCCAAGGATAAACAACTAGATTGTCGGATCCCACACATACCAAGCATTTCAAACATACACACAATATGCTCGATATGTGTAAATACAACAAGGCATCAGAACATAACTCTACGACTCAAGTATTTATTCATTAGGCTCCGAGGAGCGAGATATTACAAACATGGGTCTCATGACCCAACATACAGAGCATACAAGCAACAAGCACAAACGAAAGCTTAACATGTCTGAGTACAGACATCTACAAATTAAAAAGGCTGAGAAGCCTGACTATCTACCAGATACTGCCGAGGGCACAAGATCGTAGCTGAGGTAACAAGCTAAACGTCGAAGTCCACGCGGAACTACTAGAGAGACTGAGGTCTCTCTGCAAAACATAGAATAAGCAAACATGAGTACAAATGTACTCAGCAAGACTTACATCAGAACTAACTACATATGCATCAGTATCAACGAAGGGGTGGTGGAGTTTGACCGCACAAGCCAGCTTTGACTCGATGGCTATCCCGAACTACGATTGCAAGTAACTCTTTTGAGGTGGCGCTACGAGTCCACATATTCACCATACCAATACACCTCTATGGATCCGCTCCGTCTACCTACGAGAACGCCATCCATAGCACTCACGCTATCTTGCAAGTTTTAGAGTATCCACTTTCACTTGTCTATGAACTATGCAAGGGTCCAAGTTTCCATATCCGAGAATCCGGCTATTGAATAGATAATGATAACCCTGCAGGGTGTACTTCTTCACACACGCTCTCGCCACTTATCGCCTGTACCGTCATGTACCTCGGCAACCTTCAAGCGGAGCCGGGCGAGGGAGTCGGCCACGACCGACTAACCACACAAGTCTCTCGTCCAGGTTTATCGCCTATTCGGGTTCCATCCGCAAGGAGATCCGGCGGGTGTCGCTCACGGCCCCCAAGCGATGTGAGCAGGGTTCCCAAGCCCACCAACCAGGTGCCACTTGGTACACCGTGCCCTTGTGCCTAATCTGTCCCAAGCCCACCTGTACGGGTGCCACTTGGTAGACGACTAACACTACCTACAAACACGAAACTAGTTGCAACTCCCGGACAGAGACCGAGTTGATTAATAAGCCGAGAGGGCGAGTTACGGAACCCAATGTGTGGTAGTAACTGTTCATGGATCACAAACACGAACTCAGTTCTGAGGATGGCTGCAATGAGACAACCCACCATGTACTCCTACATGGCCTCTCACCGCTACCTTTACCAAATCGTGTTCACACACTTAGCTCACACACAGTAGACATGTTCACACACCATTCCAATTCATTCCGATGAATCGGACTGACTCAACTCTAAGCAATAGCAGGCATGACAAACAAGCATGAATGAGTAGGCACAACATGTCTCAAACAACTCCTACTCATGCTAGTGGGTTTCATATAATTCTTGTGGAATGACAGGTCATGCAGAGGATAAAGGGGTTCAGCTACATGAGCAAGTAACACATGAGTCGTTGTTGTCCTAATGCAGTAAAATAGAGCAGGAGCGAGAGAGCGGGATTATATCAGAATGAACAAGGGGGTTTTGCTTGCCTGGCACTTCTGAAGATAGCATAGTTCTTCATTGGTGTCATTGATCACATCGTCGAAACGCGTCTATCGAGAGGGGGCAATTACCGGCAACTGAGAAAGAAACACAATCAATGCAATGCACAATATGATGCATGCTCATGACATGGCAATATGAGTGTGTTGGCCTAGTGCAACTACAACCAGATGGATTCGGGTCATTTTGAACCAAAGGTTCAATCCCAAACTCAAATTATGAATTTAAATAGTGCATTATCATGTTTCGATATAAACAGCAGGTTTAAGTTGATTTATCATGTATGAAACCAGTACAGATGGATAGATTGGATTTTTCTGATCATTTTTCATATATAACTTATTTCATTTGGAGCTACGGTTGAATTTCTATGATTTTTAGAAGTTTATACTATTTTCTGGAATTTCCTCATAAGAATAAATCCAGAAAATGATCTATGGCGTCAGCACCACGTCACTGTGACGTCAGCATGTCAACAGATCGGTCCGGGTCAAACCTGACGTGTGGGGTCCACACGTCAGTGACACAGCTAATTAACATGGGTTATTGCTAATCTAATTAAAAGATTAGGGCTCGGGCCCTTATCGGTGTCATAGGTGGGGGTAGTGCTAACTAACTCTGGCGGTGGGGTCCACCTGCCAGGCCGGCGAGTCGTCGCCGGCGACCACGGACTGGCGGTGTCCGGATTCAGTCACGGGCGGCGGCTAAGGGCACGAGGCGTAGCCGAGCTCTCGCGCATCGAGGGAGGCGACGGAGGACGCGGGTGGTCGGAGCTCGCGGAGCGGAGCTGGGGCGGCGGCGAAACACGGCTCCGGCGGGATGTGGCTGCAGGCACACGGCAGGGGCTGCGAAGGGCCTCTCGGCCTCTGGCGTCACCAGAGCACGGTGGCGTCTTGGCGGGCGGCTGGCTCGGGTTCAGTCACAGTGGCGCCATGGGCGGCGGCAGTGCTCGCGGTTCGGCAGTAGCAGGCTACGGCGCGCAAGCAAAGGAACGGAGAGAAATTTAAACTTTTTTTTTAAAAAATGCCCAAAAAAATTTAATAAAACCAAAATTTAAAAAAAAAAAATTTTTTTAAATTTTTTTTTGGAAATTTTAAAATTTTTTTTGGAAAAAAATTTTTTTTTTTTTTAATTCCTTTTTTTTTTTTTAAATTTTTAAAAATTTAAAAAGGGAAAAAAAAAGGGTTAACGGGGGAAAGGGCCTTGGCCCAAAAAAAAATTTCCCCCAAAAAAAAAACCCCCTTAAAAGGGGTTTTGTCCCCCCTTTTTAAAAAATTTTTCCTCCTTGAATTTTTTTTTTGGGGGCCCCCCAAAAAAAAAAGGGAACCTTTCCCTAAAAAAGGGTTTAAAAAGGGAAAAATTTTAAACCCAAGGGGCCCCCCCGGGAGGGGGAGGGCCCACCCTTTTTTGGGGGAAAATTCCCGGAAAAAAATGGGGAAGGGGAAAAATTCCCGATGGTTTGGGGTTTGAAAAAACCAAAATTCCCCTTTTAAAAAATTACCTTTTTCCATAACCCCTTTTTAAAGGGAAAAAAACCCCCCGTTGAAAAGTTAAGGAAAAAAAGGTTTATTTAAAAAATTTTGGGGGAAAAAAAGGGATAATTTTTTCCCCCCCCCCAAAAAATTTAAAAAAACCCCCTTTGGGGAAAGGAATTTTGGGGGCAAATTTGGGGAAAAAAAGGCCTTGTTAAATTTCCAACCCAAATTTTTAAAAAATTTTAAAAATTTTTAAAAAAAGGGGTCCCAAAGAAATTTCAAAAAACCCCAAATAACCTTGAAAAAAATTTAAAACAAAAAAATTTTTTAAAACAACATTTTTTTGTCCCAAAAAATTTTAAAAGGCCCAAAAAAAAAATTTTAAACCATACCGGGGTTTTTTGGGTTGGTTTCCCCAAAAAATTTTTCCCCCAAAAATTTGGGGGGAAAAGGGGTTTTAAATGGGGGAAAAAAAAATTGGGAAATTAAAATTTAAAAAGGGGTTTTGGGGGGAAAAAGGGCCCGCCAATTTGGGAAAAAATTTTTTGGGGTTTTGGGAAGCCTTTTTCCCCCCAAATTTTGGGCCCCAAAAATTTTTAAAACCCCCCTTTGGGGCCGGGAACCCTGGGGGGCCCCCGGGGGAAAAAAAAACCCCCCCCTTCCAATCGGGTTCCCCGGTGGTAGGGCCCAAAAAGATTAAAAAGGGGTTCCCCCAAGTAAACCAAAAGGGGTTGTTGGTTTTTTTTTTTCCCCCCCCCCAATTTTTTTTTCCCCTTTTTCCAAACCCGGGGGAAAAAAAATAAACCCCCCCTTTTTTTGGGGTTTTTTTTGAACAAGGGGGCCTTTTTTTAATTTTTTTGGGGGGAAAACAAAAGGGGGCCCCCCCCCCCAAAAAAAAAAAACCCTTTCCCTTTTTGGGGGGGAAAAAAAACCCCCCCGGGGGCCCCCCATTTCCCCTTTTAAACCCTTTTTTTTTCCCTTTTTCCCCAAGGGCCAATGGGGGAGGAAAAACCCCTTTGAAAACCCCACCGGAAAAGGGGTTCAATTTAAGGGGGTTTTAATAACCCAAAGGGAAGAAAGGGGAATTTCCCCCCGGGGGAAAAAAAAACCCCCCCTTTTCCAAAGGATTTCCCAAAAAACCGGAAAGGGAAGGCCCAAAAGGGCCGGGGCCCCGGGGGAAAAAGGGGTTTAATTTCCTTACCCTTTTGGGAAAAAAATTTCTGGTTAAACCCGGGGAAAAAATTGGTTTTAAATCCCCCTTTAAAAAAAAGGGGGTTTTAAAAATTTTTTTTTTTTTTAAACCCAAGGAGGGGGGGGGGAAAACCCCAAAAAAAGGGGGGGGGGGGAAAAAAAATCCCGGGTTTTTTTTGGGGTTTTTCCCCAACCCCCCTTTAAAGGGGGAAAAACCCAACCCCCGGGGGGGGGGGGGCCCCCGGGCAAGGAAATTCCCAAAACCCTTTTTAAAAGGGGAAAACCCCCGAGGGCCAAAAAGGGGTTTTTTTAAAATTTTCCAATTTTTTTTTAAATTTTTAAACCCTTTTTTAAAAACTTAAAAACCCCAAAATGGGTTTAAAAAATTTTCCCCCCCCCAACAAAAAAGGGGTTTTCAATTGGGTTTTTTTTTAAACCCCTTTTTAACCAAAAACCCCCCCCCAAAAAAAAAAAAGGGATTTCAATGCCAAAAAAAAGGGGAACCCGGTTAATTAAACCAAAAAAAATTTTAAAAATGGGGATAACCCTCCCCCTTTGGGTTCCAAAAAACCCTTTTTAAAGCCCCAAAATAAAATTTTTCTTTTCTTTAAAAAAATTGGAAAAAGGGGGAAAAACCTAAAAAAAATTTCCCCGAAGGGAAGGGGGGAAAAAACCTTCCTTTCCCTTTTTACAAAAACCCTTTCAACCCAAATTTTTTAAAAAAAAAAAAACCCCTTTCCAAAAAATTTGACCCCCAAACCCATTTCCTTTCCCAAAACCCTTTTAAAAACCCCACCCGGTTCCCCTTTCCCCCCCCCCCCTTTTCCCCTTTTTTAAAAAGGCCCGCCCTTTTAAAAACCCCCCGGGGGAAAAAAAAGGGGCCCCCCGGGGAAAAAAAAAAGGGGCCTAAAAACCCCCGGGGCCCCTTTAAAATTTGGGCCCGGACATTTTCCGGAAATTTTTTTTTAATTTCAAAGGGTACCGGGGAAAAACCCCGGGGGGGAGGGGAAAAGGTGCCCCTTTTAAAATTTTTCCCCTGGGGGGAAAAAAAAAAAAAATTTTCCCCAAATTTTTGGTTTAAATTAAAATTTTAAAATTAAAAAAACCAATTTTTCCAAAAATTAAAAAATTTTGGGGGGTTTTCTTTAGGGGGCTTTTTAAAAATTTTTCCTAAAAAGGGGAAAAAAAAAAAAACCCCCCCTTTAAAAGTTCCTTTTTTAAAAAAAATTTTGTTTTAATTTGGGGGGAAAATTCCGGGGGAAAAATTTTTTTTAAAAGGAAATTTCCCGGGGAAAAAAATAACTTGAACTCAAAAATTTGGGCCCAATATCCAAAAACCCGGGGGTTGGGTTTAAAAACCTTTCCCTTTTTCCCCTTTTGGGCCCCCAAAAAAATTTGGGGGCCCCCAAAAAAATTTTTTAAACCCCCCCTTCCCGAAGCCTTCCAACCCCAAAAAAATTTTTTCCCCCTTTTTTTAAAAATGGAAGGTCCAATTTCCCTTGGTTGGTTTTTAAAAAAGGGCCCCGGGGTTTTCCCAAAACCCTTCCCAATTTTTTCCAATTTTTAAATTAAATTAACAAGGGTTTTTGGGGAAACCCCGGTTTTTAAATTTTTTTGGGCCCTGGAAAATTTTTGTCCCCCCCCCGGGGGGTTTAACCCAACCAAAAAGGAAGGGGTTTTAAAAATTTTTTTTCCCCCCATTGCAGGGTTTTCCCCCCAAAACCCAAAAAAACCCCCCCAAGGGGGGGTTTTTTTTTTTGGGGGGGAAGGGCCCCAACCCAAGGGTGGTTGGAACCCTTTCCCAAAAAATTTTTTTTGGGGGTAAGGAACAAACCCCCAAAAAATTTTTTCCCCCCCAAATTTTTTCCCATTTTTTTCCCCAAAAGTTTTTTTCCCCCCATTCCCGGGAATAAACCCCCTTTTTTTTTGGGATTTTTTTTAAAAAGGGGAAAAAACCCCCCCCCTTGGGGGAAAATTAATTACCGTTGGTTAAAAAAAAAGGTTAAAGGGGAAAAAAGGCCCTTTTTCCTTTTTAAAAAAAAAAAGGAAAAAAAATTCCCCAAAAAAAAGGGGGATTTGGGTTTTTTCCCCGGTTCAAAAGGCCCCCCTTTTGGGGCCCAAAAAAAAAAAAAATGGAATTTTCCCCCCCGGAAAAAAGGGGGGCCCAACACAACCAAAAAGGGGGTTTTCCCCAAAGGGGCCCCAAACCCCCAAAAAATTTAAAATTTTTTGGGGAAAACACCCAAAAGGTTTAAGGTTAAAAAAAGGGAAAAAAATTTTTTCCCTTTTTAAAAACCCCAATTTGGGCCCTTTTTTTTTTTTTTTTTAATTTTTTGAGGATCGGGCATCGACACCGACACCAACTCTACAAGGAGCACCATCTCCGCAGCAGCAGCAGCGGCTTCGCACTGCACCAACACTTGCACTTGCATTTGGTCCGCCCGCAGTTGCACCGCAACAGATCGGGCTGCAGTTCGCACTTCATATACCAAAGTCCTTACAAAAACCGACATGTCCACCTTCTTGGTAAGCATTGGCCGCCCAAGTGCTTCGTTCTTTTTTCTTTCCATGTTGTTTCACATGATTCACTGTGTTGATCTAACTGTTTGGGTATGTCTTCTTATTTGCAAACAGAGAATTCCTAGAGCAACGAGGGAGTCGTTCAACTATCCGGCGATCATGCCAAGTTTCTCTTACCATGCGCAACCTTGGTGTGAATGAACCTGCTCAATATACCGTAAGTACAAAGGATGGTCGCATGATGATTGATGCTAAAGGATGGTCAAGGTTCAAATCTAAATCATATCTTGCGGTAGGGGATGATGTCAAAATTGAACTTTCTCGGCAAGGAGAGCTGGTCCAAATCAACTTTGAAATTCTTCATGGCAAAGACGCAAATGCCAAACTGATCTATCCTCCGAGTGATTTTGATGTAATAATCTGCATGGTGAAACAAGTGTCCCGTGTGTATAAGTAGTACGACAAGATTATTTATCACATGGTATATCGTTGATAGAATTGCAACTCGATTGCTGGTTAGGACCTGCTCGTTCGATTTCATTCCAACAGCTGCCGTGCTTTATTCAATTTTGTGTATTCGCCTTGCGACAACATCTAAAACCAGCGCAGATCGATCGCTGCAATATGAAAAGCGCTGAGGTAGAACACATGGGCCCCCAAACATGAAGGTCGGCTCATGCCCAAAGTCCGTAACCGTGAGGCTATCTCGAGTATTATATTCTCGCTTGAACCCCATAAAAAAGCTGAACCCCATAATGCTCGTGCGTTGCGAGAGGAGTATATTTCTCGGCAAGGTGAGCCTGTGATATAAAGATTTGTATATTTCTTTACAGAGGGAGTATCTCTCTGTCAAAAAATATATTTATGTGTAACTAGTTACTCCTGTCTTTCTACTTCCTTTCGCTGATATGTGGGGAAACCGGCAACGGGGTCCACGTGCCATATGCACAAATTAGAGTGCACAACTTCACGGTAGACACACCCAGGTCATAGCGCCGCAGTAGTGCCCAATGAGCGTCAAATCACAACCCCCCCCTCCAGCTTTAGCAGTAAGCTGGACGGACAAAGCGGCAATATTTCACCGGGCTGAATCCCTTCTCCTCGCTCGCTTGTTCGTGAGAAAACCCCGCTCGGCGATTGCATAGGGTTTTCGATGGAGAACCAGGTACTAATTCTTCATCCATCCCGATAAATCCAAGTCCCTTGGTCGCAGGTAATCCTAGGATGGCAGCCGCCGCCGCTGATGCATTTTTCTTCAGATCAATCTAGTGTGTTTCAGTTGCAGTGCCCAAAGTGCGAGTACCCTATAGATTTCTGCGCCCTCGTGACGCCATACTTGTTCCTTCTCATCCTACCACAACATTTTGAAACGCGCGCAAGATGTTCCTAGAATCCTCTTCTCTATCCGGAGGGTGGGGTTTTTGAACATGCTGTGTTGTCATATTATTTTTCCCATAAAGGTATTATTTGCTCTGCTGTAACACATGTACTCAAGATGCTCGGCCTTGCCATAACTGAATACACTAGTTTAATGGTCACAGTGAAGACAAGCCAAGGATATTACTTGAGTTGGGTTCATGAACCAAGAAGATCGCTGATTTTTATGGCGAACTTGGATAAACTTTCTCAAGTGTTACTGATCGAAAGTTGGCGCATCGAATGTTGATGGAAATAGCAGAACCTGCTCTCATCTTCACCGCGATCTTCCACCCCGACGCTGCTCCAATTGTTCATCCATGTTAGTTTTGTATCTGCTTTCTTGCTTGTTGCCTCGATTACTTCTTAATCCACCTATTCTGTCTAAGTAATCACAATTTAACTTTAGAAGTAGCAACTAATCTCTCACGAAGATGCTACTTCTAACTAATATTTTCTTATAATTGGTGGCACGTGTAGGTTTTTTCGAGTTAAGCGCCTGCTCGCTTGTTACTCTGTAATAACTCGGCTGTTACTAATGGCACTAAAGTTGATCGATCGACATCCACAAGTTCCTACACTTTATTGATCGCCTTGAGGTCCTTGTGGGGCGTTTCAATGGTGGAAGGCCACGTGGGATATGTGTGCCATCGCTGCACTCGCTGAACAGGTCCAACTGTGTCGAGAAACTTATGGTACGACCTGTTTTCTGTTATATATGTTGTTCATAAACTATTGCTTATACATAGTTTTACAACTGTGATATTCTTGAAACAGGAACTGTCGAGTTCAATTGTTCCTATACGATGCTCGACCATGGTCGGGTCGACTTGCGCTTGGTCACAACATGATGTTTATGTCGACCTACTCAATTCCCTTGGAGGTGAAAAGATACTTATTCACGGGTGGTCTCAGATAATGAAGGCCCGTCCCATCTTGGAGAATAGGACAGAAGATTATGTTCATGCTTTTCCATGGCTCTAAAGCTTAATATCCTGTTTATTGACCACGCTATAGATGAAGCCGCTTTCAGAAGGTTGTGGATGCGCGGGGTGGCGCCTGGGCCTTGGCGGCCTCACCCTTGGTTAATTGTAGGCAAAGTAGCACTCTTCGAGGCGTGCTTTGTATGGTTGAACCTGTATAAGTACTCATACTGCTTTCAGCTTTGGTTGTTAAGTGCCCCTGCTGGTTTCAGTTAAGGTTGTTAAGTACTCCTGCTGCTTTTATAGTCTGTCGTGTTTCTTCAGTCCTGTCTTCCTCCAGCCGCCAAAACCAAACCAGCACCGGCGGGGCCGCCTGCTTCCGCCTCCCATGGCTGGTTGCGCCTCAGCGCACGCATCGCCGCCCCACCGTCTCCTAAATCATTAACACCTACGTCCTCCGCATGCTTTGGTGCGCTCGCCGCGGCGCCGCCCTCTCGCGTTGTCAACATGGTCAACAAACAATAGGAATTGGCAGAAGTACTTGGAGAGGATGACAGTAGGGGCCCACCACGTCAGCGTATGGAAAAATAAAATGCTTCCTCCTAGTGTTTTCCTGACATCTAGGACCCATGACATTGTGAGAGTATATAGTCAATAGACAAGAGAACAGCACAAGACCGGCTGACACCTGGGACGTAGCTACTCGAGCAGTAATTTTTTTTGTTTGGTATTGTTGAGACGGAGCAGGGTTTGAACTGGCAGGCCTGCCTAGCCTGTGCTTATATTTTATGTTCACCATGTGACCAGCCCAGCTATTTTTTTCTTTGTGAAAATGAGCCCATTTATTTTTTCTGCAGAATACCCAATCCAGTGCCTTTATTTTCTACATACGATGGATGCAACTCTTTCAAGACGCTCGCAAATCTTGAAAGTAATATGAAATGGGTTGTAAATATAAAACAGATGACAAATTGGCAATTACTTTATAATTTCTGATTTTTTCACATTTTCAGATTCCTATTTCACTGGGCATTAATCTAATTCAAATATATCTTGAAATTACTTTAAATCTGGCTCGACATTTCGGTATTAAAAATAGTTTGGAACCCACGAAATATGCGAAATTGGCCAGCCAACCTAAAAACGATCGCAATAAATTGCATAAGAAGTTGCCATGAGCTATGTATAAATTATTAAAAAAAAGAGGGAGTGGTCTGGCTTGTGGGCCTGTTTAGTTGACGTGTATGCAAGATTTTTTTAGTTATTATATACTACGTCAACAAACAATTCTAGCAGACGTAACCGTTGGATGTCAATCCAACGGCCGTCGTGTTTCTTCAATCTCTGATCTTCTTGCTCCAGCCGCCAAAGCAACGCCTGCGGGACCTTCTGCTCCCGCCTCCCGTGGACGGCTGTGCTGCCGAGAAGGCCTCAGCGCCCCTACTACTCCCATCGCTGGCCAGGGCATCCCTCTACTCACCCACACCCCCTGTTATTTTGCGGCAACGGCAGCCTCACACCGCAGCCAAACCGGTGAACCCTCGTACTCCTCTCTGTGCGGGCTTCCACTGCCGCGTCTTCCCCGGCTCAGTGTCGTCCCCTTCCTAGGCCTCGCCATCGTCCACCGCCGTGGTGCTCTCGGCGCGGCGTGGTCAATGTGGTCAACGATCGACTTGCATCGGAAGAGTATCAGACGTGGAGAGGTGACACCGGGTCCACGACACCGCAAGGAAGTGCCTCCTTATTACGCGGAAAATAATTATTCCTCCACGACATTGGGACCCACCGGACGGGCCACCAGTATTTTTGAAGAAAAATTTCCCGACCGCTGGGACCCACAGTGTCGGCCACCGTATTCATGAAAAAAACGTTCCCCCATCGTCACCGGACCCACCGGAAGTGCCTCCTTATTACGCACAAAAATGAATACCCCACGCTAGCTGGGACCAACCTTGGTGGAGGCTGACTTAGGGCCTACTAAGTTGATCGGGATGGAGGCCTTTGTCAACTTTAGTCAATATATGAAAGATTCTAGCTACAGTGACCGTATGATGTCCATCCAACGGTCGTAGTGCTTCTTCAACCTCTGGTCCTCTTGCTCCAGCCGCCCAAAGCAGCGCCGGTCGTGCCGCCTGCTCCTGCCGCCCGTGGCCCACTGTGATGCCGCGAAGGCCTCACCGCCCCCTACTACTCCCACCGTTGGCTAGGCCATCCCTCTACGCACCCACACCCCATGTTATTCTGCGGCGACGGCAGCCTCACACCGCAGCCGAACGAGTGAACCCTCATACTCCTCTACGCGTGGGCATCCACTGACGCGTCTTCCCCGGCTCCGCGTCGTCCCCTTCCTAGGCCTCGCCGTCGTCCACCGCCCTGGTGCTCTCGGCGCGGTATGGTCAAGGTGGTCAAGGAATGGCTTCCATCGACGTGGATCAGACGTGGAGAGGCCGATACTGGGTCCACGGCCGCAGCAAGGAAGTGCCTCCTTATTACACGCAAAATAATTATTCCTCCACCGACAACGGGACCCACCGGCGGGCCACCGTATTTCGCGAAAAAACGCTTCCCCTGCTGCGGGACCCACCAGCTACATCTTCGCACGCAAGGAAGTGCGTCCGTAAAAACACCGCTTCGACCGCCGGGACCCACCAGCTACATCTTTGCACGCAAGTGAAGTGCGTCCAAAAAAACCAAAACGATTCGCCGACTGCTTGGACCCACCAGCTACATCTTCGCAGGCATGGAAGTGCCTGACAGTCGAAGCGTATGTCGCGTTGTCATTCTGTTCGTGAACGTGTACGTACATACTGGTCGTTTTTAGAGGCGCGCACGCAGTCGTAGTAGAGGCGCGCACGTAGCATGTACACGCACGCATACCGCCAGGTGCAACAAAGAAAATACGGCCACGTATGTGTACATACGGGCGGGGTCTCGAACGCCTACTCGCACATACGTACGGCAAGGGCTCGTGTACATGGCTGGGTCGGAACGGAGAAATAGTGTCGTCATCGTGTTCATGGGGAGCCAAACCGGCTGGGTCGGAACGGAATGCGTGGTCGTGTTCATCGGGAGGGCTTGGACGGAACAAGCGATGGAACGGGCTGGCGTATCCGCAACGGAGAAACGGCCTTGTGTTCGACCGGCCATGTTCGAAACAGGATCCTGTTCATCGGAAGGGGTTTGGCGTACCGCAAAACGGAGGAAACGGACCTCCTACGGTCGAAACGGGGTCCTGTTGATCGGGAGGGGTGTGGCGTACCGCAAAATGGAGGAAACGGACCTCCTACGGTCAAACGGGGTCCCGTTGATCGGGAGGGTGTGGCATACCGCAAAATGCATTTAAACAGACTTGTGTTGGCGCCACTGATCAAACGGGGTCCCGTTCATCGGGTGGGGTGGCGCGTCGCAAAACGGACTCCACGGATACCGTTCATATCCACCGCCGACCTCCTCCAGCCTCCACGGGCTACCGTCGACCTCCTCCACCTCCACGGGCTCCTCGCTCATCCAGCCTCCACCGCACGCTACCAAGACCTGCTCTCGCTCAACCACCCTCCACGGGCACCCCTTCACCGCTTCACTGCTCACCCAGCCCTCCACACCACGGGTCCTGTTCAACCACCCTCCACGGCCACCCCTCCACCGCTCATGCTCATCCAGCCCTCCACACCATGGGTTCCTGTTCAACGAGAGGCAACGCCACCGCCACTTTTCATCCAACCCCCCGCAACGCCACTATTCATCCCGAGGCAGATCGATCGGCTTTAGTTAGCAGCAGAGCGGCGAATCGCCCATCGGGTTCGCTTAACAGCCATCGATCGATCGCTTGGGTTCGATAACGTAGCTGCGCGTGCAATTGCTCGGGTTCGCTTAAAGCCCAACGCCGCTTCGGGTTCATTAGAGCTAACGCCTTGCACACACGCGTATGTATGAGAGAAATGCGATCGCTTTCCTCGACTTCCCACCGTAACCGGCAACTCCCCGAAATTTTCCTCCCCCTCGCTTCTACCACGGTTTTTTCCGTCATGGACGGCCCAAAGAATGTCATGCAGCTGCGCCTATGGCCCGCCCAAGACGAAAAGCCCATTTTCTGTCATGATTTTTTGTCATAGAAGTAGGAGCCCACCACATCTATGATGATACCGGGTTTTGTCGCAATTATCGTCATAGAAGTGTCATATGTATGACAGAAAAAAATTTCGTTCGGCCCAAAATGTCACGGATGTGTCTTTTTTTGTAGTGAGAGGACTTGATGCTTTAATGCTATGGTTGGGTTTTACCTTAATGATCTTTAGTAGTTGTGGATGCTTGCTAGAGTTCCAATCATAAGTGCATATGATCCAAGTAGAGAAAGTATGTTAGCTTATGTCTCTCCCTCATATGAAAATGCAATAGTGATTACCGGTCTTGTTAACAATTGCCTAGGACAATTCCGCACACCGATCCATCATTATTCCACACTCGCTACTTATATTATTTAGTAATATATCCTAACTCTATGATAACAGCACCTACTTTTATATTTCAGCTCTCCGATATCATACAAAGTTATCCTCTTCATACCCACAACATAGTTTTATTTCTCGTTTCTAGTTGGAAGCAAACGTTCGTGTAATGAGAGTCGTGTCGATGGCGATAGGGCTTGAGAGAATATTGATCTTACCTTTAGCTCCTTGTGGGTTCGACACTCCATACTTATCACTTCCACCTTTGGAAATTGCTACAATGATTCCCTACACTTGGGGATTATCAGGGCGCTGTATCAGACCATCCGTAGGGCCCGCGAGGCCCTCTCCGTCGTCCTCCGAGTTGTTGCGCTCGCCGTGGCGCCGCCGTCTCGCGTTGTCAACATGGTCAACGGACATGAGGATGAGGAGATGACTTTACTTGGAGAGGATGACAGTGGGGACCCACCAGGGCCATAGCCGCACGTACGCAAGTGCCTCCTTATTAGTATATAAAACTATAATTTTTTTTGCTTCCCCCTGGTTTCCTGACATCACGGTCCCACACCATTGTCAACCTATGTAGTCAATAAACGAGAGAATTGCACGAGAAGCGGCCGACAGCTGGGACCAAGCAGCTCGAGCAGTATTTGTGTTTTTGAGGTGTGAGCACTGCAGAGTTTTTCTTGAGCGATGTTTAGCCCAAATATTAATTTTTCTCCTCTGAACAACAACGAAAACATCAATGCACCTATTGACTGGCGGGCTGTGGCCTATCTAGCCCAGGCCAGATATCCAACCTAGATATTAATTTTTTTCAAGCTGAAAATGGCTAGCCCAGCTATACTTTTTTTAGGAATACCCAGGCAAGGTCAAGTTGTTATTCTCCGCTCACTGGCTACAAATCTTTCCTAGGAGGGATGCATTAGGCTTAACAAGAAAATGGGCTTTAAGAAATAATAAATGGGATGTAATTATAAAAACTGGGCAGTACCTATAAAAAATGCACCAAACACGTAATTACTTTATAAAATATTATTTTTGGATATTGAAGATTTTAATTTCATTAATTGTTGCGAGCGCAATGTTTTGTTGGATTTTTACTTAATATAAATTTATATTGAAACTGTATTTAACCTGACTAGAAATTTCGGGACAAAAATATTTCGGATCCCATCAAAATAATGTGGGGAATTTTATTGAATTCTTTTTTGAACGGTTGGTTGAAATGGGATGTACTTTTAACTAACTGTAAATGGGCTATAGTAAATTCCATTAGAATTCAAAAATTGGCTGCACATTCTCACAAATCTCAAATGGGCTATAAGTTCTCTGCCACACACTTGTGGCCTTACTAAGTTGACGCGTCCCCTGAAAAAAAAGAGTTGACGCGTATGCAAGGCTTTGTCAACTTATAGTCAACACACGGTTCTAGCAGCAGTGGCCGTTGGATGTCCATCCAACGGATGTCGTGCTTCATCTTCAATCTTGGATATTCTAGCTTCACCCGCATAAAAAATGATTCCTCCCCCTGACATCTGGGGCGCAACGTTTCGGAAGTTGACATGTGGGCCAACTAAGTTGACGCGTACCAAGGGCTTTGTCAACTTAGTCAATATAAACGATTCTAGCTGCAGTGACTGTACGATGTCCATCCAACGGCCATCGTGCTTCTTCAGCCTCTGGTCTTCTTGCTTCAGCCGCTCAAAGCAGCGCCGGTCGTGTCGCCTGCTCCTGCCTCCCGTGGCCGGCTGTGCTGCCGCGGAGGCCTCACGGCCCCCTACTACTCCCACCGCTGGCCAGACCATCCCTCCACTCACCCACACCCCCAGTTATTCTGTGGCGACGGCAGCCTCACACCGCAGTCGAACCAGTGAATCCTCATACTCCTCTCCGCGTGGGTATCCACTGCCGCGTCTTCCCCGGCTCCGCGTCGTCCCCTTCCTAGGCCTC
Organism: Aegilops longissima; assembly: GCA_021605205.1. Classification (NCBI taxonomy): domain Eukaryota; kingdom Viridiplantae; phylum Streptophyta; class Magnoliopsida; order Poales; family Poaceae; genus Aegilops; species Aegilops longissima. Next base: position 440,140,100 of record CM038681.1, read on the forward strand.
GCCGTCGTCCACCGCTGTGGTGCGCGGCATGGTCAATGTGGTCAACGACCGACTTCCATCCTTGAGGGCCATGGGAAACCAGTTCAGGAGCCACGAGCGTGCACCATCCTTGAGGGCCATGGGAAACCAGTTCGCCATCACCTTCTCGTCGCCGTTGGCTGCCTCAATGCTCAGCTCGTAGAGCTGCCGGAACTCGGCAGGGTCGGGGGTGCCGTCGTAGCGTGGAGGCAGGTTAGGCTTGAACTTCCCCGGCCAAACGACGATGTGTATCTTCGGGGTGAAGGCGCGGCAACCTACTGTGGTCATGGGAGCCCGTCGTGGAGGTGGGGCTAGATCTTGGCGCTAGTGTGCGACCGTCGCAGGCGGCGCACGGTCTTGATGTGGCGGTGCTGGGAATGCACGAGCATCTTCTCACGGCCGCTGCACCACCTGGCAGCTTTCCTCTTCACACGCCGGCACCCTGCGCGGTGGGTCGCGCCGCAGGGGCTCGCGCCTTGGCCCGAGGGCGACGTCTTGGAGGTGGAGGAGGTGCTCCATGGGCCGCGTCACCCGCGACAGGCGACGGGTGAGGCAGCGAGCGAGACGGTGCGGGAGAGTCCCCGGTGGCACTGACAAGCTCGGCGATGCGGTCCAGCCAGTCTTCGTAGAGGTCGTTGATGGGGCGGTAGCACAGGAGCTCGCGCGCCATGACTAGCGCAGCCTGTGCGTTCGCCGGCCCGCGACGAGCATGAGATGACGAACCCGCTGGAGTCAGCGACGGGGTGGCGGTGCGCCCGTCACGCCGCAGAGAAGGGTGCAGCGACGAAGCTTGCTGCTCATGCCCCATGGGGCTGGTGGCGCCGTTCACCAGAGACGGGGGACGGCGAGGGCAGCCGTCACCCGCCGGCGCTGTCTGAGCGACGCGGGCGGGCCGGTGCTCAGCACAAGCTCGATGAGCGTCAGCCATGGAAGCGATGGAGCGGCGGCGGATCGACCGGCAAAAGAGAGGCTCCGACGCACCCCTACCTGGCGTGCAAAATGTCGGATTTCGGGTTCCACAAACCCTTGAGAGGTTCGAACTCTGGGGTGCGTGCGAAGAACTCGTCCTCCCCAGTCTGCCTACTCACTGGTCTCACAGCCTAGCTCGACGAACAGTAAGGTGAAAGCACAAGTGCTCCCTAGGTGGTTTTGGTAATTAATGTCAACATATCTCTTGTTGGACTAATGTTTTTATCTAGTACATTTCAGACAAGTTCCACAGATGGAGTGGCATGGACAAGAGAATGTGGAACCCTTTCAAGATGCTAAGGACAAAGGATTGGCTCAAGACTCTACATTTTACTTTTAGTGATCCAAGATCACATTGAGTCCATAGAAAAGCCAATACTATTAAAAGGGGATGAGGTGTTGCTGAAAGTGCAACTATCCCTAGGTGGTTTTGGTAATTCATAACAACATATAGCTCATTGAGCTAATGCTATTCCAAGACAAATATTTCAGGAAAGCTCAATGAATGGCATGGCATGGGTGATGAAAGTAGATCCCTCAAAATATTAAGGACAAAGGATTGGCTCAAGCTCAAAAGCTCAAGACTCTACATTTTACATTTTAGTGATCCAAGATCACATTGATTCTATAGGAAAAGCCAATACTATCAAGGAGGGATGAGGTGTTGCTTAATGAGCCTCTTACTTTATGTGCTTAGTGACATGCTCCAAAAACCCTCAACTACTTTCTCACATCCACATATGACCTAAACCTAAAGTCAAAATCGGTCCTACCGATTCTTTCTATCTGGCGCCACCGAGTTCAAATGTCATAGCCACTGCCACAAACCCTAGGCAAATCGGTTTCACCGATAGGGATCTCGGTCTCACCGAGATGGGATTGTAATCTCTCTGTTTCCCTTCGTAACGTTTTGGTCTAACCTAAGTGAGCGATCGGTCCCACCGAGATTGCAATGTAAACTCTCTATTTCCCTTTTGTAACATTTCGGTCTCACCGAAAAGAGCGAATCGGTCCCACCAAGGTTACCTGACCAACTCTCTGGTTAGCTAATTACGAAAATCGGTCTCACGGAGTTTGTCTAATCTGTCTCACCGAGATTACGTTATGCCCTAACCCTAACCATATCGGTCCTACGAAGTTGCATGTCGGTCCCACCGAAAACCCTAACGGTCACTAGGTTTACTGAATCGGTCCGACCGAGTTTGTTGATTCGGTCCCACCGAGTTTGGTAAATTGTGTGTAACGTTAGATTTTATGTGGAGGCTATATATACCCCTCCACCTCCTCTTCATTCGTGGAGAGAGCCATCAGAACAAACCTACACTTCCAACTTGCCAGTTCTGAGAGAGGACCACCTACTCATGTGTTGAGGCCAAGATATTCCATTCCTACCATATGAATCTTGATCTCTAGCCTTCCCCAAGTTGCTTTCCACTCAAATCTTATTTCCACCAAATCCAAATCCTGTGAGAGAGAGTTGAGTGTTGGGGAGACTATCATTTGAAGCACAAGAGCAAGGAGTTCATCATCAACACACCATTTGTTACTTCTTGGAGAGTGGTGTCTCCTAGATTGGCTAGGTGTCACTTGGGAGCCTCCGACAAGATTGTGGAGTTGAACCAAGGATTTTGTAAGCGCAAGGAGATCGCCTACTTCGTGAAGATCTACCGCTAGTGAGGCAAGTCCTTCGTGGGCGACGGCCATGGTGGGATAGACAAGGTTGCTTCTTCGTGGACCCTTCGTGGGTGGAGCCCTCCGTGGACTCGCGCAACCGTTACCCTTCGTGGGTTGAAGTCTCCATCAATCTGGATGTAAGATAGCACCACCTATCGGAACCACGACAAAAATATCCGTGTCTCCAATTGCGTTTGAATCCTCCAAACCCTTCCCTTTACATTCTTGCAAGTTGCATGCTTTAAATTCCGCTGCTCATATACTCTTTGCATGCTTGCTTGAATTGTGTGAAGATTGCTTGACTTGTGCAAAGATAACTAAAATCTGCCAAAGTCTAAGATTGGTAAAAGGTTAAGTTTTTAATTGGTCAAGTAGTCTAATCACCCCCCCTCTAGACATACTTCAAGGTCCTACAAGTGGTATCAGAGCTTTGGTCTCCATTTGCTTTGATTTCCATAGCTTTTGGTGGTCATAGCCTTGGTTTCACAACCTAGGAGAGTATGGCGCCTAGCGAGGAAATTATCACCGAGAGGTCCTTACTTTGATGGCACTAATTTTGCTAGTTGGAAGCATAAGATGAAAATGCATATTCTCGGACATAACCCCGCTGTTTGGGCTATTGTGTGTATTTGCTTGCAAGGTGAATTCTTTGATGGGAGAGAACCGAACCGTGAAGCTAGTGCGGAAGAATTGAAGATGCTGCAATACAACGCTCAAGCTTGTGATATCATCTTCAATGGATTGTGCCCTGAAGAATTCAACAAAATCGCCGTCTTGAGAATGCAAAGGAAATTTGGGATACTTTGATTGATATGCATGAAGGTACCGACTCCGTCAAGGAATCCAAGTTGGATGTGCTCCAAAGTCAGCTTGACAAGTTCAAAATTAAGGATGGTGAAGGTGTCGCTGAAATGTACTCTAGGCTTTCTCTTATCACAAATGAGATTGCCTGCTTAGGAAGTGAAGAGATGACCGACAGATTCATCATCAAGAAGATCCTAAGAGCATTGGATGGAAAATATGATACCGTGTGCACATTGATCCAAATGATGCCAAATTACAAAGATCTCAAGCCAACGGAAGTCATTGGAAGAATTATTGCTCATGAGATGTCACTCAAGGATAAGGAGAAACTTCACAACAAGTCAAGTGGTGCTTACAAAGCCTCATGTGAAGCCCCCACATCATCAAGTGAGAAACAAACCTTCAATGAAGAATTGAGCTTAATGGTGAAGAACTTCAACAAATTCTATAAGAGTAGAAGCAAAGAAAGAAGCTCTAAGTCAAGGTCCTACAATGACAAAAGATCTTCTAGTCAAGAGCGCAATTGCTACAATTGTGGGAGACCCAGACACTATTCCAATGAGTGTACGGCACCCTAGAAAATAAGAGAAGATTCTCCAAAAAGAAGAAGTAGAAGAGAAGAATAACCACCAAGAGAGAGAAGGAGTAGAGATGATCGTTATGAACGAAGACCCTCACGGAGAAGCAAGGATTCAGAAAGGAAGGACAAGTCATCAAAGAGCTACACAAAACAAAGACATCAAGCTCATGTTGGTGAATGGGTATCCGCCCGACTCCGACAATCACTCCGAGAGAAGCTATCACTCCGACTCGAATATACTCAAGATGAAGGTGTTGCGGTCTAGCACTTGTGTCAACCAACTCCTCGACATATTTGATTCACCAAATGAAGGAATTGGAAGATGCTTCATGGCCAAAGGTCCTAAGGTAACACACCCCGAGTATGTTGATTTTAATAGTGATGAAGATGACTTGTTAGGTGATGATGATTTACTTGTTGACAACTCTAGTGATGAATACTATGATGAAGCGTCAATTAATCATGCTAATCAAGATGAAACGAATGACAATGATAAGGAGAAGATTGAGCTTCTAACTAAAGAACTAAACACTCTTAAGTTAGCTCATGAAACTATCTTCGAAGATCATCGAGAACTTTTTAGGGCTCATGAGAAGTTACGCTTTGAAAAGCTCAATCTTGAGCAAGAGCATGAGTTCCTAAAGGCAATCAATGATGATCTCCGTAAGAAAAGTTCTTCTTACATTGCCAAGCGTTTACTCTTATCTACTTACATGCCTCAAGTCAAGTCTAGTAACAAGAACAAGAAAGATTCTTCCTCTAGTAGTAACAAAAGCAATGCTAAATCCAATATTGTTGCTTCTAGTAGTTCTCTTGATTCCACTAATGATTCTCTTAGCCAAGTTACACTTGAGCAAGAAAACAACTTATTGAAGGGAATTATAGAGAAAGGTGTTTACAAGAGCCTTGCCGGGAGTAAGCAATTCGAGGAAATTGTACGCAAGCAAGGAAGGCACCGGAAGAATCAAGGTGTTGGTTTTGAACGAAAGTTCAATGCCAATGGAGTTGAGTGGGAAGAAGATCAATACCCCAAGACGAAGTTTGTTCCTCAACAAGACAAGTATGATCCTACTTCCTTCAAGGGAACACAAACATAAGATGATCTTCCACCACAAGACCACAAGAACAAAGGCAAGGACAAGCTTCAAGAGGAGATTGATGCATTTGAAGAAGCACCTAAGGCCTTGGTCAAGTGGGTTCCTAAGACTACGTCAAGTTCTACTTCATCAAGTACAACTATAACACCAAGGATTCCCATCAAGATGATGTGGATCCCAAAGAAGAAGAACTAGAGTGTTCTTGAGGGTGACTCCGCCAACATTCTTCACTCATATCATTATGGCAAGGACAAGTGCAATCATCTTCCATATCTTGCACTAGTTCAAGGAGTCACAAACCCTCATGTTGGTAAGGCAAGGGACAAGGTAACCTAATGTATTCATGGACATCATCTTGTGTGTGCATCACTCTATGTCTATGGATATTCTTGTTTGTTCCTTGTGGGACTAACCCATGTAGGTATTGAAAGTGCAACTCACTCCAAAGGATTGCTCCAAAAGATCTACATCAACATTGAGCATCCACATCTTCAACACCTACATGAAGTCATCATCGACAAACCCAAGGTTAGTTCATCCCTCTAAGGGGGGATCTCACATCTAGGGGGAGCTTAACTCTAAGAATTGAGTCAAAGCAACTCTAATGATGTGAACACATAAATGCTTTATGTAAAAGTGGTAACCCCACTTGAGCTTAAACGATGAGTATGACCAATGATCAAATGTTCTCATTTGACTCCTAAGTCAATATACTCATATATAGATGACGTAGTCATCGCCAATTGTTTGATAGATGCTAGAATTGTTTGTGCATGCTTTGTCACATATTTCATTTTTCATTTTATTGTGTGAGCATGTTGGTTTCATATTTTACTCATTCGAGGACATCCACTTGTTGTTTTGATTGATTGGTTTCTTTTTCTTTGGCGAAGTGGATGGACAAGAATGCCTAAGAACCTTCTCTAGCTATCTATGCTTTACTCGTCTCAAACTCTATTCATGCTACATCACAAAATTTGATCAAGTCGATTCGAACCACTCAGTGAGGAGCACTTTCGAGTCCCCGATTCGTCATAGACTTAAACTTCCAAAACTTCTTTGTGCTCTTCGGTCTGACCGATTCCTCCATTTCGGTCATACCGAGATCACAAAGTCGATCTAGTTTTTCATCTCGGTGCAACCGATTTGAACTTTTCGGTCACACCGAGTTGCTGTAACTGTCAACAGTTATGCATCTCGGTGCCACCGATTTGTTCCACTCGGTCACACCGACAGTGTCGGGCTATATGTTCACACGGGAAAAATTTGGAAAACTTTCTCCAAACCTCTTCGCCCGCGCATAGCTCGCTCTGCCTTCTAGGTCTCCGGATCGTCGACTTCGTCGCCAGCCGCCTCCTGTCGCTGGTCTCCACCGCCGTCAACGGATTTCATCTCCGCCGTTGCCGCCGTAGCGAGTTCATTGCTGAACTAGGGTATAAACTCGATCACAGTGCTATCCTCGTCTGATTCTCAGCACATTGTGTTCATTATGATTCTTGCCACGATTGAAACACCTCTATCCAGTCAAAACAATCCTTAGAATAGATGCGATTCGAAAATTTAGGGTTAGGTTTCCGCCGAAACCATCTCGGACCCACCGAGTTTAAAAACTCGGTCCCACCGATTCGGCTAACGCCATTGCACTAGTAACTCTCGGTCTGACCGAGAATTGCTAATCGGTGTGACCGATTTTAGAACTTTGTGAAACCCTAGGAGTCTTGGTGCCACCGAACTGTGACTCGGTCTGACCGAGTTCACTAGTTTAGGTTCCAAAACTGCTTCGGTATCACCGAGTTTCAAAATCGGTTGATCCGAAATGCTTTCTGTGGAAAACTAAAACTAAGTTTTTTGAATCATTCTTTTGCAAAAATCTCTGCATTTTGTGATGCTCATCCACTCTATCTCATCTAGAACTATTCACGTGGTCAGCGATCGAGTGTGTGCAGCATGTCGCACCAAAGTGACAGCCGAACAAGTCGAGGAGGAGCAGATAGAGATGAGTGAGGGCACTAGTCCCTCTAGCAGCTCAGATGAGGGAAGCGTAAGCACTCCCAAAGAATTTGCCCAAAGCTGCCACCAGGACTAGGAAGAAGAGAACCTCTGAATCTGAGGATGAGGATTATGTGGCAATTGAAGATGAGGCCATTTCAAAGAAGAAAGTGCTCAAGAAGGAGTATAGCTCAACTGCAGTAAAGCCAGGGATGAAGATCAAAAGGCCTGCAGGAAGACAACCAATGTCTAAAGCCAGAGTCTCCACTCAAGCATCTTTGGAATCCCAACCCAAAGAGCCTGCTGCAGAAGGAAAGAAAAGGAAGGAAAGGGTCAAGAAGACCATGGCCAGAGTGATTGGAAAGTCTTCCATGATGGAAGAAGAAGAAGAAGAAGAAGAAGAGGTTGTTGCACCAGCACCCAAGGTACAAAAGCTAATGGGTGATGCTATAAAGTCAGGGGCTGCAACATCAAAGCCCAAAGTAGCACCCAAAGCTGCCTCCAAGCCCAAGAGTGCACCTAAGAGGAATACCAGGAGTATACCAGCTGCTGAAAAGAACAAGGCCCCAGTGCCTGATGTTGCTTCTGAGGAAGATGATGAAGTACAAGTCCTAAGGAAGCTCAAACCCAAGATTCCAGACCACAATGATGCTCATCCTGTGGCTGAGAACATGAAGATCAGGAGAGACTTAGGGTTGAGGCTATGGAGAGTCTCAGATCCATATGCCACCAGGAGAAGGACTGTTGTTGATTACAGGTTCCACACAAAGGAACAGCAGGACTTCTATGAGACAATCTTGTTGGACAAGAAGCCCATAGTGTGTGATATGAGGTGGGTCGACTAGACCTACATACAGGAGAATGAAGAACATTATCCTGGAGTGTATGACAGCTTCAGTGCGTGTGGAGTTGCAGACTTTGTTGGGCAGAAGCTCACAAACTGGAATGATGAGCTCATTATGCAATTCTACTCCACATCACATTTCTATCCAGATGGCAGGATAGTTTGGATGTCTGAAGGAACGAGATACCAATCAACTATTGAGGAATGGGCAAGTTTGATCAATGCCCCAAAGGAGAGTGAAGATGACTTGGACGTTTATGCCAAGAAAAAGATGGATCACAACTCTATGACACAGATGTACAAGGAGATCCCAGACAAAGCTCTTGAGACTTTCAAGCTTGGGTCAGCCCATTTTCTTCTGTCAGGGCTGCCAACGATCAACTGGATCCTAAGGCACACTCTTTTGCCCAAATCAGGTGACCACAACATGATCAGAGGGCATGCAATTAATTTGCTACACATATTTGATGTGCCACGGAAATTCAAAGTCATGAGCCTCATGGTTGAGACTATCAAGAGGACAGCAGCAGACCAAAAGAGAAGTTGTGGATATGCCCCACAAATTCAGGAGTTGATTAACTCAAAGATGGGCACATGAAAGTATCTGTTGGATAAGGAACACTTTGTTCTCTATCCTGACTTTGAGGACAATCAAGTTGTGATGAATGAGAATGAACCATCATCAGTACAAGATCAAGAGAAGAAGGAGAAAGCAAAGAAAGAGAAGGCTGCCAAGATGCCAACACAAGAGGAGGCATTTGAGTACTTTTTGAAGAGCAAGCAGTACCAGCTTAGTTACTTGATAGCATCAACTCTGAGGATTGAGAAAGGGTTGGCCACCCTAACTCAAAACCAGGAGAGCCTGGAAAGAATCATGGAACAAAAATTCTATGATCTTGATGTCAAAGTAACTGAGATTCAGTCAGTTGTGGAGCAGCTACAGGATGACATGCAGGAGAGGAAGGGCAGGACAACAACTGATGCATTTTCCAGAGTGCCTCGAGCTCAGAGATTAGCTGCAGAGCCAGATGCACACACGAGTCACTTCATCTGCTCCAGCTACAGCTCCAAGCAACCAGCTCCAAAGACCAACTCCTTCAGCTCCTTCCACATCAACTAAAGTCTTCGTCCAAGGAGCCATCTCTACGCCACCAACTGAATACCAAGCCTGAGAGACGATATAGTACTATGCATTTTCTAGGAACTTTTTGGTAACTTGTTTCCAAAAAGGGAGAAAAATGTATAGATCATAGGCTTCGAGAGAGAGAGAGAGAGAGAGTTTGCTTTTGTTCTCTCTTGTCTTCTTGGTTGAACTTTGTTTGCTTTTGATTGCTTAAGATACTATGCTATTATCTGTGAGACATTGATGATCATGTGTTTGATCATAAGCTACACTTATGCTTGTTAGATGATATTATCTTACTTATCCTTATATGATCATTCACTTTGCTTGGTGATGAGTGCATGCATTCAATCTTTATTATTTTGAGCGCTCCACCAAGATGTATGTGACATGGAAGAGTAACCCATGAGCCTAATTCCTTGTGCATTTGCAGTCCAAAGCAAATCTTAAAATATGCACAAATTTAGGGGGAGATATTGCTTATCACATACTTCTCAAAGCGACGATGTTTTTCGATCTTATTATCATTTGTCGAAGCTTTGATCTATATGTTGTCATCAATTACCAAAAAGGGGGAGATTGAAAGTGCAACTATCCCTAGGTGGTTTTGGTAATTCATAACAACATATAGCTCATTGAGCTAATGCTATTCCAAGACAAATATTTCAGGAAAGCTCAATGAATGGCATGACATGGATGGTGAAAGTGGATCCCTCAAAACATTAAGGACAAAGGATTGGCTCAAGCTCAAAAGCTCAAGACTCTACATTTTACATTTTAGTGATCCTAGATCACATTGAGTCTATAGGAAAAGCCAATACTATCAAGGAGGGATGAGGTGTTGCTTAATGAGCCTCTTGCTTAATGTGCTTAGTGATATGCTCCAAAAACCCTCAACTACTTTCTCACATCCACATATGACCTTAACCTAAAGTCAAAATCGGTCCTACCGATTCTTTCTATCCGGCGCCATGGAGTTCAAATGTCATAGCCACTGCCACAAACCCTAGGCAAATCAGTTTCACTGATAGGGATCTTGCTCTCACCGAGATGGGATTTTAATCTCTCTGTTTCCCTTCGTAACGTTTCGGTCTAACCGAAGTGAGCGATCGGTCCCACCGAGATTGCAATGTAAACTCTCTATTTCCCTTTCGTAAAATTTCGGTAAGAGCGAATCGGTCCCACCGAGGTTACCTGACCAACTCTCTGGTTAGCTAATTACCAAAATCGGTCTCGCGAGTTTGTGTAATCGGTCTCACCGAGATTACGTTATGCCCTAACCCTGACCATATCGGTCCTACCGAGTTGCATGTCGGTCCCACCGAAAACCCTAACGGTCACTAGGTTTACTGAATCGGTCTGACCGAGTTTGTTGATTCGGTCCCACCGAGTTTGGTAAATTGTGTGTAACGGTTAGATTTTGTGTGGAGGCTATATATACCCCTCCACCTCCTCTTGATTCGTGGAGAGAGCCTTCAGAACAAACCTACACTTCCAACTTGCCAGTTGTGAGAGAGAACCACCTACTCATGTGTTGAGGCCAAGATATTCCATTCCTACCATATGAATCTTGATCTCTAGCCTTCCCCAAGTTGCTTTCCACTCAAATCTTCTTTCCACCAAATCCAAATCCTGTGAGAGAGAGTTGAGTGTTGGGGAGACTATCATTTGAAGCACAAGAGCAAGGAGTTCATCATCAACACACCATTTGTTACTTATTGGAGAGTGGTGTCTCCTAGATTGGCTAGGTGTCACTTGGGAGCCTCCGACAAGATTGTGGAGTTGAACCAAGGATTTTGTAAGGGCAAGGAGATCGCCTACTTCGTGAAGATCTACCGCTAGTGAGGCAAGTCCTTCGTGGGCGACGGCCATGGTGGGATAGACAAGGTTGCTTCTTCGTGGACCCTTCGTGGGTGGACCCCTAAGTGGACTCGCGCAACAGTTACCCTTCGTGAGTTGAAGTATCCATCAACGTGGATGTACGATAGCACCACCTATCGGAACCGCGACAAAAACATCCGTGTCTCCAATTGCGTTTGAATCCTCCAAACCCTTCCCTTTACATTCTTGCAAGTTGCATGCTTTAAATTCCGCCAAAGTCTAAAATTGGGAAAAGGTTAAGTTTTTAATTGGTCAAGTAGTCTAATCACCCCCCCCCCCCCCTCTAGACATACTTCAAGGTCCTACAATTGCTTAATGGCTTGCTTGCTCAAAGTGCTGAGTGATATGCTCCAAAACCCTCAACCACTTTCCCATATCCACATATGTCCCGAACCAAAAGTCAAACTCGGCCCCACCGAAACTTTCTCTCCGGCGCCACTGAGTTCATTTGACATAGCCACTGCCAGAAACCCTAATCAATTCGGTCTCACCGATGGATCCCAGTCTCACCGAGATGGGCTTGCAAACTCTCTAGTTCCTGTTGCAATAAATTCGGTCCTACCGAGTTCTGTAATCAGTCCCATCGAGTTTGCCTGACCAACTCTCTGGTTAGCTTATTACCAAAATCGGTCCCTCCGAGTTTGTGTAACTAGTCAAACCGACCTGAGGTTTTACCCTAACCCTAGCACATCGGTCCCACCGATTTGATCATATCGGTCCCACCGAAATGCCTAACGGTCACATTATGAACTAAATAGGTCCAATCGAGTTTTTTGATTCGGTCCCACCGAGTTTAGTGATTTGCGTGTTACGGTTAGATTTTGTGTGGAGGCTATATATACCCCTCCACCCACTCTTCATTCGTGAGGAGAGCCATCAGAACATGCCTACACTTCCAGCATACATTTTCTGAGAGGGAACCACCTACTCATGTGTTGATGTCAAGATATTTCATCCAACCACATAAAGCTTGATCTCTAGCCTTCTCCGACTTGCTTTCCACTCAAATCATCTTCCCACCAAATCCAAATCTGTGAGAGAGAGTTGAGTGTTGGGGAGACTATCATTTGAAGCACAAGAGCAAGGAGTTCATCATCAACACACCATCTATTACCTTTTGGAGAGTGGTGTCTCCTAGATTGGTTAGGTGTCACTTGGGAGCCTCCGTCAATATTGTGGAGTTGAACCAAGGAGTTTGTACGGGCAAGGAGATCGCCTACTTCGTGAAGATCTACCCTAGTGAGGCAAGTCCTTCGTGGGCGATGGCCATGGTGGGATATACAAGGTTGCTTCTTCGTGGACTCTTCGTGGGTGGAGCCCTCCGTGGACTCGCGCTACCGTTACCCTTCGTGGGTTGAAGTCTCCATCAACGTGGATATACGATAGCACCACCTATTGGAACCACGCCAAAAATCTCCTTGTCTCCAATTGCGTTTGCACACTCCAAACCCATCCCTTTACATTCTTGCAAATTGCATGCATTACTTTCTGCTGCTCATATACTCTTGTCATGCTTGCTTGATATGTATTGCGAATGTTTAAACTTGTGCTAAAACTCCACCTCAACTTAACGAAATTAAAAACTGCAACTTTTCTTGCTAAGAGTCTATTCACCCCCCTCTTGACACCTCTTCTCGATCCTTTCAATTGGTATCAGAGCATTGGTCTCCATTGCTTTGGTTTAAACACCTTTGGAGGAAGATGGATGAGTCTATGTTGGGGAGTCTTAGACGTAGAGTGCCTATACTTGATGGAGAGTACTTTCATGAGTGGAAATGTGACATGCTTGAGATTTTCAATGAATATCACTTGAACAAGTACATTACTAGTCCTTGCATTCCCCCTAGTGATCCTTTCCATCCCTCTCCCGATGAGGATCTTGACATGATTCGCAATCTTAGAACTATCAATCTTATTGTTAGAGGATTACCTAAAAATTTGATTTCTAGCTTACCTGCTCTTGATTGTGCTTACACCATGTGGAGATTTCTAGAGGAACGATTCCCAAATTATTCCTTGAAAAATCTAGATGAGATTCTCCATAAGTCTATTGCCTTGAATAGGATGAGTACTAGTGATCCTAAGTTTGACGATTGTCTGTTTGAGCTTCGTGATCTCATGCATGCCAAAGGAGATGTTGGAATTATTAGCAATATCATTTTCGAAGTCATTAGAAATGGAGATGAACATTGTTCCGGTCATACTTCTAATAGATCACCTTCTCTAGGAAATGATCAATTACAAGATGATGTTGAACATGGATACTATGATGAGGATGATGATAGCGACTTTGATTTTGATGAGTCTATGAGACACTTTGGTCTTATGGAAAATCTTCGCGGCTACATGGCTGGAGGAAAGGAATGGGTCCTTGATAGTGGATGTACCGATCGTAAGACCGGAGACAAGGATATGTTTCATGAGCTTGCTGAAAACGATGACCCTCGGAAGTACGTCACTTTTGGTGACTGTCGGTGTCAAAACCGGCGGATCTCGGGTAGGGGGTCCCGATCTGTGCGTCAAGGCTGATGGTAACAGGAAGCAAGGGACACAAATGTTTACCCAGGTTCGGGCCCTCTCGATGGAGGTAAAACCCTACTTCCTGCTTGATTAATATTGATGATATGGGTAGTACAAGAGTAGATCTACCACGAGATCATAGAGGCTAAACCCTAAGAGCTAGCCTATGATGGTATGATTGTAATTGTGATCGGCCTTCTAAGGACCAACCTCTCCAGTTTATATAGACACCGGAGAGGGCTAGGGTTTACATGGAGTCAGTTACAAGGAAGGAAATATAATATCCGGATCGCCAAGCTCGCCTTCCACGCCAAGGAAAGTCCCATCCGGACACGGGCCGAAGTCTTGAGTCTTGTATCTTCACGCTTCAATAGTCCGGATGTTGTACACAGTCCGGCTGTCCGGATACCCCCTAATCCAGGACTCCCTCAGTAGCCCCTGAACCAGGCTTCAATGACGATGATTCCGTCCCGTAGTCTTGTCTTCAGCATTGCAGGGCGGGTTCCTCCTCCGAATACTCAAGGTAATTATCGAACACTCAAACCGTGTCCAGATCCACAAGATGATCTTCGCATGCCACCGTAGAGAGAATGATGTTTCACAAATCCAATCTGCTGACAACTTTTTTAGGCAACACAACATGCCATTACGGTCGGGTCATTATTCGAACCGTTTCCCCACAACCAGCTACTGCGCATATTACGAGGCGGTTTCCTCGACACGTCTTGTCAAAGCGGAGATCGTGTCCCCTCATCACGGGATTCTCATCAATACGTGCATGGGTAATCCAACCGCACCGCTAATCGCGGCGAGCGGGAAGCAAACGGGCTCAACCAGGCAAGTGGGGAGGCACAAAAAGCACTTGCCGCCCCTATAAAGAGACAAGGCCTCCTTCTCTTTACCCACGCCTTTCTCCTTCCGCTCGCTCATTCCCCTCTTTTCGAACCCTAACGCACAAGCACTCTTCCTTTCCACCAAAGAGAGGCTTTCCAAAGATGTCCAGATCCGGAGCAGGAGGCAGATGGATGGCCTCTACTGTCCGGGAGAAGGATATTAAGAAGCTCCGGGACGCCGGGTACCTGGCTTAGAAGATCGGCCACCGTCTCCCCCCGGCGGGATAGGTCGTCCCCACTCCGGAACCTCACGAGAGAGTCGTGTTCCTTCCCCATTTTGTCTGCGGGCTCGGGTTTCCCCTGCACCCATTTGTTCGTGGAATCATGTATTACTACGGGATCGATTTTCATGATCTTTCCCCCAACTCCTTCCTCAATATCTCGACGTTCATCGTCGTGTGCGAGGCTTTTCTTCGGATCTCACCTCACTTCGGCTTGTGGCTGAAGATTTTTAATGTAAAGCCCAAAGTGGTGAGCGGCGAACACGCCAAGTGCGGCGGCGCCATGGTGAGCAAGATGCCCAAGGCCGTTTGGCCGAAGGGCGCTTTCAACGACTCCGTCAAGGACTGGCAGCAGCAGTGGTTCTCTATCACCGAACCACGCGACAAAAAGTGGGCGGCGGCTCCTGAGTTCAGATCCGAAGCTCCACTGCGGCTCACGTCCTGGACCAAGAAGGGCCCGAGCTGGTGCTTGTCCGATGAGCTGTCACTGCTCCAGACGCACCTTCAGGGTGTGGTTGATAGGGACGTCAAACTTGTGGATGTAGTCCAGGTGATGCTAGTTCGTCTGGTTCTCCCCTGTCAGCGCCGAGCTTGTACTCTCTGGGAGTTTGACCCAGCCGAACACCAAACCCTTCGGGAGCTTTATGATTCTTCCCACAAGGATATCTAGAAGGTGCTCTTGAAGTCCGGCAAATCGTGGTCGGGCCCCACCGAGGACCGTGGGCATCAGTCATCCCATTCTCCAAGCTCGGTAAGTCACAGCCAAGCTCTGTCTATTCATGCTTCAGCTGGCATGTCATGAGGGAGACATCCTAATCGTGTTTCATCATGACCTCAGGGATGGATAAAGAAAGTGGAGCGAATACATTGTCCGGCCCCGTTGCTGGAGGAACCGGCCGAACCTCTTCTGACGAAGATGCTGGTCCCCGCGCCTTACGAGGCGCCAAAGAAGGAGGCCTCCAAGAAGGTCAAGAAGACCCGGAGTGGCCTCCGTCACCGCGAGGCTTCGGACGCAAATTCTGAAGACTCAAGCGACGCTCCTTCTTCGGAAGACGAAGAGGGATAAGCAGAGGAGGACAAGCCTCACTCTGAAGGTGGGAAGAAGCGTGCGGTTCCTCGTCCCTGGAGGCCGAGTCGCCCAAGAGGAGAAAAGGTTCCCTCCTAGAGGCATCCACCACGGCTGCCGATGGCAGCCCTGTCGTTGTACTAGAGTAGGGGTACCCTAGTACCCCGAACTCGTGCACGGACAGTTGCCGCGCCCCACGGCCGGGCCGGCCTGATGGCCACCAAGATCCTCAGCGGCTCCTTTGGAGCCATTCAAGAACAAAGCAGTCAAGACCCCGGCAAGAGGAGCTTGCCGGGAAGGCCACCAGTATGCGCAAAGGAAAATAAGGCCCGCAAGAGGAGCTTGCGGGAAGGCTTGGCGGGCGCTGAACCCCAAAGCGCGACAAGGTTCCTTGCCATGCAAGGCGCTTGCTTGGGCGGGCGACCTCTCTTCATCTCCGCTCCAGCTCACCCGCCAACGTGTCACCACGGGCTCTCCCAAGCACGCGTGTCGATGGGCTGTGCAGCCAGCGGGAGTAGCGACAAACAATACCGACAAGCCACCATCGTGGCGGACGGAGGCGCACTTAACGGTCCTCATTACCTTTGTTCGGGTGATCGAGACGGGCATTGATGACCCTTGTCCCTTGCCGTCGAGTTAGGTATAGATTACTGTACACTGTACAAAGCGGTGTACCTACCTATGTTTTTACCATTGTAACCTTGTCTACTTGCCACATGTGGTAACCCCTTGTGCCTATAAAAGGAGGCCCGAGGGCAAGGTAGAGGGGGTTCGGCTGGTTTTCGGTCCAGCTCCAGCTTAGTTCATCACATTCAGGCTAGGTTTTGTAGCTCGCATTGCACCCTAGCAAGAAGAGAAGATAATCCACAAAGCAGCAGTAGGAGTATTATCTCTCCGGAGAGCTCCGAAGCTGGGTAAAAACCCTCTCGTGTGCATCGCCTCGACCCGCTCTTTGCACAATCTCCGCCCCCCTCCGAACCACAAAGGGACCCAGGTCCCGTAGGTGCTCGTGGGGCACGATCATTTCTTCCCCCCGACATCTTTGGCGCGCCAGGTAGGGGATCATCGAGCTCCGGCGGACCTGCAGGTCCTTGCCGTAGAAGCTGATGGTCCCGCAGTGATAGATGAGCCTTTAGTCCTTGTTGTCGAGCCACAGGCTCCAACATGGGCACAGCAGATAGTCCATTTCCTTCAGACAGGAGAACTTCCCGAAGAGCAAGAAGAAGCGGAAAAAGTAGCCCGGCAGTCAAGTATGTACCAGTTTGTTGACAACATCCTGTAAAGAAGAAGACTCAACGGAGTGAAATTGAAGTGTATTTGCCGGAAGATGGATGAAAGCTGTTGGCGGAGATACACGGAGGCATATGTGGTCACCACATTGGCGCAAGAGCACTTGCCGCAAGGCTTTCCGGCAAGGTTTCTTCCGCCGAAGCCCTCCAGATGCAACTGCACAAGTAACCAAGTGTGAAGCGTGCGGCCCATTCAAGACAGATACACCAGCCAGCTCAAGCTCTCCAGACGATCCCTTTATCCTGGCCCTTCTCGATGCAGGGCTCGACATCTCGGCCCCTTCCCCGAGCTGTCGGGGCTTTGAATACTTGTACGTCGCAATCGACAAGTTCACAAAATGGCCGGAAGTGGAACCAGTGAGGAAGGTGACAACCACGATCGGCCGTCAAGTTCTCCAGTCAATTGTTTGCCGCTTTGGGATTCCTAACCGGATCATCACCGACAACGGCACACAGTTCACGATCGCACCTTCATGCAATCGCCCAAGATCTTGGCGCCAAGATCTGCTTTGCTTCCGCTTGCTCATCCGAGAAGCAACGGTCAAGCGAGAGGGCAAACGCTGAAGTGCTGCGAGGACTCAAGACCGAACTTTCGACGGGCTGCACAAGTGCGGAAGAAACTGGATCGAGGAGCTGCGGTGGTTCTTTGGTCGATCAGACGATGCCAAATCGAGCCATCGCCGGACACCCTTTGCTCTAGTCTACGGAGCGAGGCAGTTCTCCCCACGGAACTCGTATACGGGTCACCTCGAGTGCTCGCTATGATGAGCTTGAGCAAGAGCAGCTGCGGCAAGATGACGCTGCTCCTCGAGGAAGATCGTCTTCAGCTCTTTATCGAGCTGCTCGTTACCGCAAGCTTTGCGTCGCTACCATAGCCGCAGTTAATGCCGAAGCTTCGAGGAAGGCGACCTTGTTCTTCGCGCGTTCAATCCGCCAAGAATTCCAACAAGTTGACGCCAAGTGGGAAGGCCCTTATCGGGTAAAGCGAGTCACTAGGCCCGGCGCTGTCCGCTTTGAGACCGAAGATGGCTTTCCGTGAGCAATTCCTGGAACATAGAGCATCTTCGCAAGTTTTACCCATGAGGCGCGGATGCCGGAACCCGTTATCGCAACCACCCTTTTGTACAAGTCTTGCCGCTGTTGCATGTAATCCTTTGTACAAAGCCGGGCGCAGACCCCGTGCATCAGTAAAGCCTATGGTTGCGCACATTTTGTCAATACATGCTTTCATAATCATATATGCATGTGTTTACTAACATCTTGTGCAGCACCCGCACCCGGTAAGCGATAATAAGCTATTGGGCTCCATAACTTTCTTTTTCTCTTCTTTCTTCTCAAACAAGGAGAAGGTTCATCCACCCACAAGTTAACCGGGGGGAAAGGAGGAAAGAATGGTGTGGGCCGACAAGCATCGCTCGAGGAACTGTCGCCTTGCCGGAAAATGGACAATGTAAAAGCTAAGTTGCTAAGTTTAAGCGGCCAGTTTTAAAACTTTTAAGTTATCTTCCTCGAGCGGTAAGTACTTTGTATGGAAAACCTGTGCGGAGGAACCAAATCGCGATGGTCGCGCCTTACTTTGTTTCGAGTCCGCTCAACAACTTAAGTGAGCTGCGGCTAGTCCGCGACGAGGTTGCTTGTCGATAGCGACCCGCCAAAGACAGCTGCTGAAGTTCCGCTTTTCGGCGCTTCATGCAAGGGTGCTGCAGACCGCAAGTTTCCACAAAGCGTGGGGTAAAAACATACAAGGGAAGAAATCAAGTAAAGGAAATAACATTGCATTCGATGGCCTAAGATAGTGTATATTACATAATAACTTGTCGCAGATCTAATAGGTTTTTCTCCTAAAACATGATCTACAGCGACAAGAGAAAGATTGACTTGGCGGCCTAGTCCACGCGGTCGCCCTCGAGCCTCTTAACTCCGCTCACCCTGTCCACAATGGGCGCGACAAGGGTCTTGAGCGCTTCAACATCGGCGGATGGAGGCAGGGACTTGAGGACCTTGGAGAAGTCGACGCCTGGGTTGCGGAAGGCCACTTTCATCAACACCTTCTGGAGAGCCTCGGCACAGACTTGGCGTGATTCCTCCGCCAGTTGCTTCGGAACCTCATCCGGGCCGTCGGATACCCGCCAACACGCCTTTGAAGAATAGACTGAGCTTGACGCTGGGTTGGAGGTTCTCGTCGGTGGAATATCCAAGATCTGTCATCCCCAACTCTATCAGCTCATTATGGATGCCGGCGGCGGTATCCACAAGACCTTCTGTCCAATGCATTATGTTGTCCCGAAGATTATTCTGGGCGGTCACGGCATTCGACAGCAACTCCTCGGTGGCCTTGATATTCTCCAGCAGGCCCATCTCCCGCTCCCTGGCGCCGTTCAACGTCTCCGTTAAGGTGGTCAACTTCAGCTCCAGATCCGCCTTGACGTCCTTGGCGGCATCGATCTCCTTGATCTTTTCATCCAAACGACCCTGCAGCTCGCCGAGGGTGTAAGCGTCCTTCTCACGCTCGCGCTTCAACCCGGCGACCTCCTCGGCACTCTTCTGGAGGGTGGACTCCAGCTGAGCCACCCTTGTCTCCAGTTCCCCTTTGGCGGCCTCGGCAGCCGCGGCAGCATATTTTGCCTCCTGAAGCGGCCCGCCGATCGTTTGCTCGCGCGCGGCGAGATCTTCCTCAAATCTGTCGAGGTTGATCTTCCGCTGCGCCAGCTCACCTTCTCTAGCGGAGAGTTTCTCACCGGCAAGCCATTGCTGCTCCTCAACCTCGCCTTTCTCCAAGATAAAGGCCGTGCGCTCCTCAGCAAGCTGCTCCCGAGCCTCTGCTATGTCCCGGAGGGTCTCTTTGTTGGCGCGTCGGAGCTCTTCCGCACGTTTCTCCAAGTCAGCTCCCGCCCTCGCGACAAGCGCCTCCCTGGACTCCAGTTTGGCTTGTTGGGCGCGGTAGAGTGACAGCAACC
Source organism: Aegilops longissima (assembly GCA_021605205.1). Lineage (NCBI taxonomy): Eukaryota > Viridiplantae > Streptophyta > Magnoliopsida > Poales > Poaceae > Aegilops > Aegilops longissima. The sequence goes on from CM038681.1 coordinate 440,160,025, forward strand.
TCCTTAGCAGCTGCTCCTCTTCAGGTTCACCACTGCTGCTGCTCAGGGCATCAACCAGCGACAGCCCGGTGGAGGCAAGCAGCTCCGCATTGAAGGTCTCCCCTTGGTGGTGCCACATAGCTTGATGCCCATGGGAGCTTGATGAAGACACCCTCGCCGGCTTTCAGGTAGGCGCCGGGCTGGGGCTCCTCGGAGTCTGGTGCGGCATCGGTGGCGGGGGGATCGGCGGTCGGCGCAGTGTCTGGTGCTCCTGCGGCCTCCGGGCCGTCAGTGCGATCGCCGGGTTCCTCCCCAGCCTCTGCGCCAGCGGCCTCGGCAGCCTCCTCGTCGGCGGGCCTGTCAGCGCCAGCTTCCTCCTCCTCCATGTTGGCGGCGTCGACGTTGTCACCGCCGGCGTCTCCCTCGCCGGCAGCCTCGTTTTCCATCGGGTCTCCGGCAGATGGATCTGATGGTCAGAAGGAGGAAGCGCAAAATCAAACAGATATTCGAAAGAGAGAAACGGAAGAGCAGAACCCAAGGGAGACTATCAAGACAAGAAGATTACCTGCAGTAGGGCCTGTGGCCGCGGCCTCCACCACCGGAGGGTCGTTGGCGCCAGTCCTTGTCGGGGAAGCTCCCTTGTCGGAGAGGCCTCCCTTGCCGGAGAGCGCCCCTTGGCGGAGAATTCTCCCTTGGTGGCGTGGTTGAAGCAAGCAGAATTTGGGAGCGGCCTCCGGGGCCCCGATGAGGCTGGACCTCGGGGGTAGCCACCGTGCTCCATGATGTGGCTGCTCTGCTCCTAAAAAATCCAACAAACCAGATATAAGTAACGGAAAAGCACCCAAGCGCGCCTAACCATGGAAGCATACCAGATACTTACTTACTGGGCTGTCTTTGGGATGCTCTGTTGAAGGTTTGCGGATCCGGCAAGGGAGTCCGGACGTGCCCCTGTTGTTGCTGTGGAGTCGTGCGAGACAGCGACCACCGGCGTCTTGGACCTCTTGGCGCCCTCGAGTTGGCGCTCAAAAGAAAGTTCAGAGTGGAACCATCGGATATAAGATAAAGCAATAAATTGGAAGACTACAAATAGCAGCGGCAAGATCTTACTCTTCCTCTTCTTCCTCGGGCTGAGAGCGGAGAGATCAAACTCTGCTCCAACAGCGACGGATTGGGGAGAAGACTCCTCCGGTGCTTAGCGGGTGCAGGGGCCACGACTCGAAGGCCCCAGAGCCCGTCGCCGTGGCGAATGAGGCGCCCAGCAGCAATACTTGCCGCGGTGGAGCGCGTCGGGCGACGAGGCGGCTGTTGGACCGCATGCTCCCCCACCATTTCTCCGGCCCTCCGGAGACGTCTCCTTGGCGGGGCGGCGAGCTCCTCCTGCGGCAAGCTACTTGACAGCGGAGGAGAGGCGCCCCCGGCAGGCTCACTCGGGTCGTTGTCGGGCTCGGTCTGCTCCTCCTCACCGATGGACTCTTCTTGGTCGGCAAGGCTTGCCGCCTCGGCCCTCTCTGCCTCCTCGACTGTGAACCCAAACGCGCCGGCGGCAGTAGCCTCTGCAGCCTCCTCCACCCTTGTGGCGATGCGCGCCATCTCCTGAGCAGTGGTGTCGCGGGTGAGCCGCCTCTTCTCGTCGGCGCGGATCGGCACTTCAGACAAGTTGTCGAAGAACTGCTGCACTACATCGGCGGGCAGCTGCCAAGTTGGAACGATCCCATGGGAATCGCACAACGGCATTATCGCACGGATGCTATCAAGCGACGAGTTGTTGCACAAGGGCACAACTCCCTCGGCAACATGCACCATCCAGGTTATCCGCTTGAGCTTGAACAGCTCCCGCAGCATGCCGTCAAGCTCCAGGGTGGTGAAATTCCAATTCAGGCCTAGACGCAGCCTCATGATATCCGCCGCATTCTGGAATTCCCAAGCAGGTCTCCCTTTCTCCTGCAAGGGTGCAATGCGGCGGCGGAGGAAGTCTCGCCAAACCGCCTTACGGTAAGCCCCGCTTGCGGGGCGCAAAATCTAGTCGTGGCAATCTTCAACTTGTCGTCCTCCGGTGCCAAGTTGCTCCAATCGTTGCCACGAACTATGGGGGTCTTGCGCAAGGCAGTAAAAGGCTGTGGCTCCTCCTCTAAGATCCAGCACCAGTCAGCCCTCCACTCCTCCCACTTGCTGCGCAACTCTCCATCGAGGTACGCTTCCTTCTTGCCGATCCTAGAGGTCCATGCAATTCCTCCGGCAAGCGGCTCTCCTCTCTCTACGCGGGGTGAGAAGTAATGGCGGAAGAGAGCGACATTTGGGTGGACCCCGACAAAGTTCTCGTAGAGATGTGCGAAAACGGCCAAGGTGAGGATGGCGTTGGGGGTGAAGTCAAGAAGGCGGAGGCCATAGGTGTTCATGACATCACAGAAAAATTCAGAAAAGAAGCGGCAGAGCCCGCACTGTAAGAAAATCGCGAAGAAGGGGTACCCGATGGAGACCTTGGCAGATGTGGCGGCGGAGATGACCCTCGTCGCGCGGATGCGCCTGGTCACCGTCGACGAAGAAGTAATACAGCTCCGTAGCTCCTTCCTGTCGACGGGGGATCGAAGGGCCCTCTTTTCCGCAGCACCGCGAGACGCTGCGCCTCGGCAGATTTCACGCCTTTTCCCTTATCGGCCTTCGGAGCCATAGGGAGTCGAGGTCGAGGAAGCCGACGGCGTTGGTGGCACCGGTGGCAATGGAGGGGGCGGGGCGTCGCTCTCTTTGGGCTCGAGAAGGAAAGGGGAAAGCGACGGGGGTTTTCCGATGTGACAGCGAGGGCAAGTGGGCGTCCTGCCCCGGTTCCTCCGCTTATAAAGAGGAGGGGACGGGCGTTCCGATTTTTCCCATTAAAGAAAGCCCCACGATCTCCCCTACGACGCCACGTCCGGTGCGTGCCGTTCGTGGGAGACGTGGTGGGTCCAAGGCAAGTAACGGCGTAATCAAGACCACGGGCGCCCGTGCACTGTTTTGGGCCTGGCCCAACAGAGCTTGGCGCCGTGTGTGGCCCAGGCCCGGGGGCTCTGTCGGTGTACTAGAGTAGGGTACCCTAGTACCCGAACTTCGCACGGACAGTTGCCGCTTCACGGCCGGGCCGGCCGATGGCCACCAAGATCCTCGGTGACTCCTTTGGAGCCATTCAAGAACAAAGAAGTCAAGACCCGGCAAGAGGAGCTTGCCGGAAGGCCACTCAGGCGCAAAGGAAAATAAGGCCCGGCAAGAGGAGCTTGCCGGAAGGCTTGGCGGGCGCTGAACCCCTGCGCGACAAGGTTCCCTTGTGACAAGGCGCTTGCCGAGGCGGGCGACTCTCTTCATCTCCGCTCCACCACCCGCCAACGTGTCACCACGGGCTCTCCCAAGCACGCGTGTCGATGGGCTGTGCAGCCAGCGGGAGTAGCGACAAACAGCGACAAGCCACCATCGTGGCGGACGGAGGCGCACTTAACGTCCCTGTTACCTTTGTTGGGTGGATCGAGACGGGCATTGATGACCCTTGTCCCTTGCCGTCGAGTTAGGTATAGATTACTTACCTTTGCATAAAGCGTGTACCTACCTATGTTTTACCATTGTAACCTTGTCTACTTGCCACATGTGGTAACCCCTTGTGCCTATAAAAGGAGGCCCGAGGGCAAGGTAGAGGGGTTCGGCTGGTTTTCGGTCCAGCTCCACTTAGTTCATCACATTCAAAGCTAGGTTTTGTAGCTCGCATTGCTCCCTAGCAAGAAGAGAAGATAATCCACAAAGCAGCAGTAGGAGTATTATCTCTCCGGAGAGCTCCGAAGCTGGGTAAAAACCCTCTCGTGTGCATCGCCTCGACCCGCTCTTTGCACAATCTCCGCCCCCCTCTGAACCACAAAGGGACCCAGGTCCCGTAGGTGCTCGTGGGGCACGATCAGTTCTTCCCCCCGACAAGCCCGGAGTGGGATCCAAGGGCCCAGCCCCTGGAGAAGTCGTAAGTGTAAAAAATCCGAACACGCATACGCGTCCGGGATTGTTTTTGGGTATAGTAGTTTTAACTGTTGCTATATTTTGCACAGTCCGGCGAGGTCTCGCGCCGGCCAGTCCTGATCCGAGGATTCGCTGAGCTCGGACGCCTTGGCGAGCGAGACGCCTCTAGAGGCCCCTTCCCCAAAGTCCCGGCGTGACACCGAGGTGTCGTCTCAATGGGGCTCGGACCAGGGGGCATATCACTGGAGCCGGACACACGGGGGCGATGGCCCCGGAGTGTGCCGTCAGCTGGGGCGATCTTGGGTTCGGCCGACAGCCGGACAAGGTCCGGGAGACCTCTAAGGCTCCCGGATCGGGCGAGCAGCCACCTTCAACAGTGGGAGGCCTGCCTACTCTGCCGGCAACCTCTGTTCGGGCAGAGCTGCCACGCAGTCTATTAACAGCATTAAAGAACGTGTCTATCATCGATGAACATCGGACCCTTATGGGTGCGGTGGTTGAAAAGATTCAGTCCGCCGAGAGCGGGCTGAACGAGTCCTGCCTTGGCCTTATAAAGGCCTTTGAGGTATGTTTCCTGAGAAACCTTTGAGGAATCGTCATAATATGAGTAGTAGCCCCTGATACACTATCTGGCGAATCAGGGGGAGCCGGGCAGGGGATCAAATCCTCTTTTGTCGTGGGAACTTACGTTAATGACGTGTGCCTCTTTGTTTGAACACAGGCGTCTGCGGAGAAGATGGCCGCTAATAATGCGGAAGTGTCCGAACTGAAGCGGAGCCTGGAACGGGCCGAGGAAGAACTTGGCCGCGTGAGGAAGCAATTAGAAGATAGGCAAGGTATGATAAAACATTGCCTTGCATTAGGCACAAATAAGTAATTGTGCTTATTGAAAAGTATTTGTGCCCTAGGAGCGAGTGCCGAATATGAGGCACTGAAAAAGGCTATGGATGATGCCAACGAGAAGGCTGCCGCCGAACAGGCACTTCGTGAAAAAAATGAAGCCAGGGTTGTCGTGGCTGAGCGGGAGCTCCATGAGGCTGTGAAGAAAAGCGAGGGCTTGGAGCAGAGTCTAATAGGGAAAGAATCCGAACTCGCCCAAGCGCTCCAAGCCGTGGAAGATGCTCGGGAAGAAGCCCGAGGTGCTGTACGGGACATTCAGGATGCCCGGAAAGTTGCGGCTGGTAAGGCCATCTGTATTCTTAGCCATTTATTCATGATAATGGGAAGAATTCTAAGCGGCAAGCTGAATTCTTATTTCCCCAGGGGCGTTTGCGGATCTTCCTTGCATCATATCAGATGCCGCCCAATTCTACCGAACCGAGGAAAAGAAGTCTGCGGAGAGGGTTTTCTGGTCGCAGTATTTGGCACCGAACTATCCGGTGCCCTTTATCGATCAGCTGAAGCAGCTGGTCGAACTGCACCAAGCGGCCGAACTAGCCATGAAGGACTTGATTGTCCGGCTGTGGCCGGCGGAGCCAATTCCGAGTAGTTACTTCGGGCTCGTGAAGCGGATTGTGGGCGCTTGTTCTCGGCTTGATGCTATTAAGCGATCGATCTGCATAGAGGGTGCACGTATGGAATTCGCCCGTGCAAAAGTGCATTGGGGGAAGCTTGACACGGAGAAGCTGATGACTGAGGGGCCGCCAAAGGGTAAGGAGCATCGCAAGCCCGAACTGTACTATGAAGGTGTGCTGAAGGGAGCCCGCCTGCGGATAAATGTACCAAAGACATTATATTTCCCTGAGGGCATTCGTGCCACTTTTTTGTAATATGGGATTGTGGCGTTTATATATTGCATGTTTTGCTTGAACATATGTTCTTCCTGTGCGGCTGTTTAATGTATGTAAATCCCGAGAGTTGGCGATCGTCGGCTTCCTTTACGTAAAAAGAATACGGGGTGTTCGGATATATCTGAATGCTCTTTATCCCATAATTGGGTCCCTTTATGGGGCGCTTTCACCACGAACCAGGCAATCGGACTATAAGGCTTTATTACTCTCACTTAGCCATAGGAATTGAGTATGGTCGGCGCAGCCCCTAGTGTTCGGAAGGTCAACTAGGGGCTCTAGTGGCGCTGATTAGAAGATCGATCCTTCGCACTCTGCATTTATAATGGCGTTGTGCGGAATAAATCTTTAAGGATTTTACAACCTCTCGAACAGCCGACCAGCTCTCATTTGTATCATGACAATGGTTTTCGGCTTTCTCTCGAGGTGCTCGTCCGGCAGATCCGGGACACAACCGCAGTAGTTCTCCCTGCGCTACCTTAGCCGATATAGTGGAACGTAAGGTACCAAAACAAGGGAGCCGGGCAAACCCAACCAACGACCCAAGACATGATTCGGAGCTGATGCATATAGTGCTATAAGTTCGGGGTGCCGGATGACCGAGAAGGTGGTCGGACTTTATTGCCGTATTATGAAGCCACTGGCATAATCGGGCATAACACGAGGTCTTGATGAAAAGCGACGTCCGGTAAGTGTTATTTAAGTCTACGTATTGTAGCAAAATGACATGTCTCTTCATATGAGTACGATGTATGATTATGAAAAGAGGTGTTTTTTGGCGGGAGTTGTCAGTGGATCAGGAGTGAATCTGGACTGCCTTCTTTTAGGGGGGGGGGGCTCCTTGTGTGTCCTGGCCGACTCCACGTCACCTATCCTATTCTGCCTCAAAGTTAGCTTGTAAGGCAAATACTCGAAGGTAGCCGAGCGTCAACTTGTGGTTGGTCCGAGGGCTCCTGATCGGGCCCTGGTAAACCCAACCGTTATACCGTTGGGTAGCGCGGACTCCTCAATTGGTGTCCAGATGGTTGGCTGTCATATCAAAATTTTGATAGGCATGCGCGACTCGCTACCGAGGCAGTTGTATGATTTCTACCCTGAGGGCGGGGTTCGGCTGTGCGATTGACCACGTGGAATATAGGCAACATGGTTCGTTCCGTTAGCATACGGTAAATTACCGCATGGTGGGAAGGTGCCGCAGATTTATTCTTTGGCGAAGTATTGTTTTTTTGGTGATCCGAAGACAACCGTTTAGAATGATGGGCCATAAAGACTTGGCCTTTGCCCCTAGCATCTTTTAGGAGATGTTGTTTGTGGTTTCACACCTGCGGGGGTTTTATGTGTTATGGGGACCCCGCTTTGCTATGTCCAAAGGTACTGCAATTAAGTTGCTATGGTTAATGCGGTCGGGGGCGATCGACCGTACTTTTATGCTAGGGGGGCTTTTGACCAGATGCCTCCCTTCATTGTTTCCGGCGCGCGACCAGCCGCTTTGTTTTGAGGATCCGGCATTCTCTACTGGTATACTTTGCCGTCCTTCTAGGGGTACCATGGATTTCACATGGTTGATCAAGTGTGTGACTAGGGCCGGATAGGTCTGAGCTGTTCTTTGTCCGCTGACCGGACTGGGAGTTGCTGGGATTAGCACCAGCCTTCCTGTTTTGACGCTTATGCCTAGGCTTGAGGATGCTTCTTCGTTTGTCCTTCGTATTGTTTTGGACCGCAGTGGCGTGTTGACGTCGGGGCATGTGCCTTGAGTTCTCCTGCTTAGGTTAGGGTGGCTGGTTGTGCCCTTCGTCGGGGCGGTCAGGTCTGTATCTCTCAGTGGCCAGGACCTTGGTCCATCTGTCTACCAGCGAATCTTGGTCAGCCTTAAGCTGTTGTTGCTTCCTTTGCAGGCTCTTTGCCGTGGCCATGAGCCGTCGCTCGAAGCGAGCTTGTTCCACTGGATCTTCAGGCGCGTCGAATTCGTCATTGCCGAGGCTTGCCTCGTCCTCAGAGGGGGGCGTATAGTTGTCCCTCTTCAGGTATCCCACAGTGGCCAGTCCGGCCTTATGAAAGGCACGCCGACTAGGGTTATGTTCATCTTCGGCGCCATCCGGATTGTTTTCGACTTCTGGGCTGGTATTCCCGTGGCGGGGCTTGGAGCGGCGCCGAAGACGCCCATACTTTGCTTTTCCCCCTGGGGGATTATCCTCCGCTGCCTCATCGCCATTGGTTTCCTTCGGAGTGTCCGCCATGTGTATATCATGGGGATAGGCGGCTATCCACCGCCCAGTGAGCGGTGGCTCCTGTGATTCTCCTGCATCGTCATCTATACCATCAATGTCTTCGGAGTCAAAGTCAATCACGTCGGTTAAATCATCGACCGTGGCAATGAAGTGGGTGGTGGGTGGGCAAAGAATTCCTTCATCGCCTACTTCCCACTCGAGCCGGACATAGTTCGGCCAAGAGCCTCCTGACAAAGAGAGAGACTTTAATGAGTTCAGCATGTCGCCGAAGAGCGAGTGCTGGAAGATATCCGCATCGGTGAACACCATTACCGGAGCCCAACCTGGCTCAACTGGATCGGGAGTGTGCATACCGGAACCAACATCCGAATACGAATCCGGGGGTCCGGATTCACAGGCCACCACAGGGGTAAGGCCCGTGTTCGGCTCTACCGCCGATGAGTGCGCGACCGGCGGGGCAGGGTCCAGCCCCCCGTCCTTGGGCAACGCAGCCTGCTCCGGATTTAAGTCTGAGGCTACCACGGGGGTGACACCCCGAGCTTTGTTCGACAGCAGGTCTAAGCCGTGTTCGTCGTTACTGTCCGGTGCTCCGGGCATAGGCCCGAATCCGTTGAAGATCCAGTCTCCGCGGATGTCCGCCGTGCGGTTCAGGTTTCCGACCCTGATCTGGTGGCTAAGGGTGTGGCTATCGATCTGCTCCAGATGGCCAAGCGAATTGGCCCGCAGGGCGAAGCCGCCGAACACGAAGATCTGTCCGGGAAGGAAAGTCTCGCCCTGGACAACGTCGTTGATGATGATTGAAGGAGCCATTGAGCCTGACAGCGACGACACAGAGGAAATCTCAATGAAAGCACCAATGTCGGTGTCAAAACCGGCGGATCTCGGGTAGGGGGTCCCGACCTGTGCGTCAAGGCTGATGGTAACAGGAAGCAAGGGACACAAATGTTTACCTGTGTTCGGCCCTCTCGATGGAGGTAAAACCCTACTTCTGCTTGATTAATATTGATGATATGGGTAGTACAAGAGTAGATCTACCACGAGATCGTAGAGGCTAAACCCTAAGAGCTAGCCTATGATGGTATGATTGTAAATGTGATCGGCCTTCTAAGGACCAACCTCTCCGGTTTATATAGACACCAGAGAGGGCTAGGGTTTACATGGAGTCGGTTACAAGGAAGGAAATATAGGGTTTACATGGAGTCGGTTACAAGGAAGGAAACATAATATCCGGATCGCCAAGCTTGCCTTCCACGCCAAGGAAAGTCACCATCCGACACGGGCCGAAGTCTTGAGTCTTGTATCTTCAAGCTTCAATAGTCCGGACGTTGTACACAGTCCGGCTGTCCGGATACCCCCTAATCCAGGACTCCCTCAGTGACAACTCAAAGGGTATGGTGGTTGTCCACGTAAGGTGGCCATCTCCCATGATAGCTCCATACAAAATGTTATGCTCGTTGAATCTCTTGGCTACAATTTACTTTCCGTATCTAGACTTGCTGACTTTGGTTTCAATGTCCCATTTACTGAAGTAGATTGCCAAGTGTTTCGTAGAGATAATCATAAAATGGTCTTAATCGATATACGTAGAGGTGATCTTTACATTGTTGACTTCACTAAAAAGGCTCAACCTAGAACTTGCTTTATTGCTAAATCTTCAAAAGGTTGGTTGTGGCATAGAAGGTTAAGTCATGTGGGCATGCGAAATCTTGATAAGCTTATTAAAGGTAATCATATCCTTGGAGTAAAAGATGTTATATTTGAAAAGGATAGATTGTGCAGTGCTTGTCAAGCAGGAAAACAGGTTGGAGGAAGTCACACCGTGAAGAACATCATGACCATGAGAAGACCGCTCGAGTTACTTCATATGGATCTTTTTGGTCCCAATGCCTACAAGAGTCTTGGTGGAAACTCATTTGGTCTAGTTATAGTCGATGATTTTTCAAGATTTACGTGGGTGTTCTTTCTTGATGATAAATCGCAGGTCCAAAAGATCTTCAAGAACTTCGCTAGGAAGGCCCAAAATCAATTTGAAGTGAATATCAAGAAGGTTCGCAGCACGGAATGGAGTTCAAGAATGCAAATGTGGATACCTTTCTTGACGAAGAAGGAATTTCACACGAGTTCTCAGCTACGTACACGCCTCAACAAAATGGAGTTGTTGAGAGGAAGAACCGAACTCTCATTGAGATGGCGAGAACGATGCTTGATGAGTACAAGACTCCAAAACACTTTTGGGCGGAAGCGGTTGAGACGGCTTGTCATGCAACAAATCACTTGTATCTTCACAAGCTACTCGGCAAGACGGCATACGAGCTCCTCACCGGTAACAAACCCCAAGTTGGATACTTTTGAGTACTCAGCTCAAAGTGCTACATTCTTGATAAGCATCGTCGTTCTAAATTTGCACCTAAATCTCATGAGAGTTTCCTACTTGGTTATGGCTCAAATTCTCACACTTACCGTGTCTACAACAATTTCACCCGAAAGGTTAAAGAGACGGTAGATGTGAAGTTTGATGAATCTAACGGCTCGCAAGTAGAGCAATTGCCAATTGATGTAGGAGACAAAGACCCTTCAGAAGCAATCCAAGACTTGTCTATTGGCAAGATTTGTCCAACGGAGGTGAAGGAGAGTACCTTGTCCATCCAAGTGGAATCTTCTACCTCACGACAAGGTGAACCAAGAGTTGACACGGAAGCATCCACAAGTGGGACACATCAAGATGAAGAAAACGAGGAAGTACACCAAGATGAACCTCATCAACCTCCTTCTCCACCACGACAAGAGAACGACAACGTCAACAATGAAGAAGGCCAAGAAAAAGGACAAGATGATGAAGAAGATGTTCCACCCCGACCCAAGCAAAAGCTCTCACGAGTTCGAGCAAGAGTCTCAAGAGACCATCCCGACGAACAAATCTTCAACGACATTCAAACTGGGAGAATCACTCGCTCTAAAACTCGTTTGGCTAACTTTTGTGAACATTATTCATTCATCTCTAGCATTGAACCCATGGAAGGTTGAAGAAGCATTGGAAGATCCAGATTGGATAAACGCCAAGCATGAAGAGCTACACAACTTTGAGAGAAATCAAGTGTGGACATTGGTCGAGAAGCCCGACAACAACCACAACATCATTGGTACTAAATGGGTGTTTCGCAACAAGAAAGACGAATATGGTCAAGTCATCTGCAACAAAGCACGTCTATCGCCCAAGGCTACACTCAAGTCGAAGGTATGGACTACTGTGAGAGATATGCCCCCATTGCTAGACTTGAGTTCATCCGCATCTTACTTGCCTATGCTAATCACCATGATATCACCTTGTACCAAATGGACATTAAAAGTGCCTTTCTATATGGTGAAATTGAGGAGGAAGTTTATGTTAAACAACCTCCCGGCTTTGTTAATCCTAAGAAACCCGACCATGTTTACAAACTTCACAAAGCTCTTTATGGTCTTAAACAAGCTCCTAGAGCATGGTATAAATGCTTGACCAAATTCCTTATTGAAAAAGGCTTTGAGATTGGAAAAATAGATTCTACTATTTTTACTATAAGGGTTAATGGTGAATTATTTGTGTGTCAAATTTATGTTGATGATATCATATTTGGTTTGACTAACCCTCATTTTAGTGAAAAGTTTGGAAAGCTAATGTCGAAGAAGTTTGAGATGTCTATGATGAGTGAACTCAAGTTCTTTCTTGGTTTGCAAATCAAGCAAACTAAGGAAGGCACCTTAGTTTCTCAAACAAAGTACACCAAGGAATTATTCAAGAAATTCAACATGCAAGAAAGCAAAGGTATGAAAACACCCATGCCTACTAGTGGACATCTTGACTTGACCAAGGATGGCAAAACGGTTGACCAAAAGGTTTATCGCTCTATGATTGGTTCTTTGTTATATCTATGTGCCTCCCGTCCCGATATTATGCTAAGTGTGTGCGTGTGTGCACGATATCAAGCAGCCCCCAAAGAATGTCATCTTAAGGCGTTGGAAAGGATAGTGAGATACCTAATACATACACCAAATTTTGGCATTTGGTATCCTAAGAGGTCTTGTTTTGATCTTGTTGGCTACTCCGATTCAGACTATGTCGGAGACAAGGTTGATAGAAAGTCCACTTCGGGTACTTGTCAATTTCTTGGTAGATATCTTGTGTCTTGGTCCTCCAAGAAACAAAACTCGGTATCCTCATCCACCGCCGAAGCGGAATACATTGCCGCTGGTTCATGTTGTGCTCAATTACTTTAGATGACCCAAATTCTTAAAGACTATGGGATCTATGTGAAACATGTTCCACTGCTTTGTGATAATGAGAGTTCTATTAACATTACTCACAATCCCGTGCAACATTCTAGAATTAAGCATATTGAAGTTCGTCATCATTTCATTCGAGATCATGTTACTAAAGGGGACATTGATCTTAAGCATGTTCGTACCGATAAGCAATTGGAGGATATATTGACCAAACCGCTTGATGAGAAAACATTTTGCCGTTTGAGAGGAGAATTGAACATCATTGATGCTTCAAACTTGGAGTAGGAACTCCATTTGGATACATGCAAGGCATGAGCCTATGACTAATCCTTGACTTTTTCTCTTATGTTGATGATCATATGTCTTGGATACATTTGTACCCTTGCATGCTATCTAACCCTTGTAGGTACTTGGATGAATCTAAATCCATGAGATTGCAACTCACCTACATCTTGAGCAATCTCTACATCACCAAGTCTCTACAACATGGTGGTTGAAGATAAGGAAGCATGAAACCCTTCAACATATCCTTTAACAAATTCTATATATCAAATATCATTTAGAATCAAATTTCATGATTGTCATTTTGGATACACAAGTGCTCTTCCTTTCAAGACTAACCCATGTAGGAAGATGAACTCAAATCCACACAAGTTCAACTACATGATCAAGTTCAACACCACCACCCACGGTATGTTATTCCATCTTAGAGAAGCTTTACCCCAAGTTATGGGTCAAATTAGCTCAACAAGATGTGAATACATCATGAAAAATGGTAAACCCCATTTTGAGCTTAAACGATGAGTATGACTTATGATCAAGTGTTCTCACTTGACTCCTTAGTCAATATACTCTAACATAGGTGACTGTTGCCGCCCAATTCTAGATGAAGTTCTCTAGTGTTTCTGAGTTTTTGCATTTGTCCCTTGCATATTTGTTCCCCTTCCTTTAATAAAAAAACTTCATCCATATTTTCTTTTATCTGTTTTGTTCTGCATTTCCTGCATCCAATTCATTGCAAATCCTTCAGTTAAATCCTTGCAAATCTTTGTGAGATCTTCTTTGCCTAGTGAGCTGAGGTGACTATTGCTCTTTCTCTGTGTTGAACTCGGAAACACCGGTTTGTCACTTTCGGTCAAACCGAACCCTTTCGGTGCAACCGAAGAACACAACTCGGTGTCACTGATTTCACTGCAGAGAAGACATTTTGCCACTTGTTCCTGCACTTTTGTTCCAGCTCCACTCGATGATTCATGTCCTCTACCAGCATCACGATCTATATGATGCTTTGCTCTGTGGCTCAAGGAACAAACCTATTTTGACTCACACTCCAGAAGTTCCCTTCTTGGAAATTGATGTCAAAGGGGGAGAGAGAGATCACATCAAAGCTTAATCCTTCAAAAAGGGGAGAGAATACTTCAAACAAGGGGAGAGAGGTAATCACATCAAAGGCCCCATATTCTTGGTATTCAAGAGGAGAGAAGTTACATGTCTTTAAGAGGGGAAAGACATGTCTATGTTATGTTTCTGAGATCTGATCTGTTTTGCTCTGATGTTGTTTCCCTATTTTCTCCCATTATCCAATATAAGATTTAGGGGGAGAAAGACTGCTAGGGAAGGAAGTCTTTGAACTCATTGCATATTTTTACCTTTGGGACATGTCTATATCCAACAGAGTACTCAGTACTCACTCTATACATGTTATCCCAATCTTGGTACTCTTGTGGCTTCTTTTGTTTGCTCTGTCTAGTAGATGTATCTGTGTTATCTAACCTTGTTTACTCAAGTTCATCTTCCTAAGCCATCTCAAGACCACAAGGTAAGTATATGCATCACACTCATGTGCATGATGATTTCTTGTTGATGTACATATTGTTTGCATGAAGGAATCATGAACATGAAGTTACACTTCATATTTTCATATCATTTGCTCTCATGCATATAGCCAAGATACGTGTAACACATGGCTTGCTCTGTCATGTCTATGCATTCACATGCTCTTACATTCCATATTGACATGATTGCATACATGTAGGGGAGCATATGCATGTTACATCTCCTTCCAAAGCTTTACTTGTTATTCTCTATATCTTTATCTAAAGCTTTGATGTATGTTGTCATCAATTACCAAAAAGGGGGAGATTGAAAGCACAAGTGCTCCCTGGGTGGTTTTGGTAATTAATGTCAACATATTTCTTGTTGGACTAATGTTTTTATCTAGTATATTTCAGACAAGTTCAACAGATGGAGTGGCATGGACAAGATAATGTGGAACCCTTTAAAGATGCTAAGGACAAAGGATTGGCTCAAGCTCAAAAGCTCAAGACTCTACATTTTACTTTTAGTGATCCAAGATCACATTGAGTCCATAGGAAAGCCAATACTATTAAAAGGGGATGAGGTGTTGCTTAATGGCTTCCTTGCTCAAAGTGCTGAGTGATATGCTCCAAAACTCTCAACCACTTTCGCATATCCACATATGTCCCAAACCAAAAGTCAAACTCGGATCCACCGAAACTTTCTATCCGGCGCCACCGAGTTCATTTGACATAGCCACTGCCAGAAACCCTAATCAATTCGGTCTCACCTACGGGATCCTGGTCTCACCGAGATGGGCTTGCAAACTCTCTGGTTCCTATTGCAATAAATTCGGTTCTACCGACTTTTGTAATCGGTCCCATCGAGTTTGCCTGACCAACTCTCTGGTTAGCTTATTACCAAAATTGGTCCCACCGAGTTTGTGTAATCGGTCAAACCGAGATGAGGTTTTACCCTAACCCTAGCACATCGGTCCCACCGAGTTGATCATATTGGTCCCACCAAAATGCCTAACGGTCACATTATGAACTAAATCGGTCCGACCGAGTTTTGTGATTTGGTCCCACCGAGTTTGGTGATTTGTGTGTAACGGTTAGATTTTTTTTGTGGAGGCTATATATACCCCTCCACCCACTCTTCATTCATGAGGAGAGCCATCAGAACATGCCTACACTTCCAGCATACATTTTCTGAGAGAGAACCACCTACTCATGTGTTGAGGTCATGATATTTCATTCCAACCACATAAATCTTGATCTCTAGCCTTCTCCAACTTGCTTTCCACTCAAATCATCTTTCCACCAAATCCAAATCTGTGAGAGAGATTTGAGTGTTGGGGAGACTATCATTTGAAGCACAAGAGCAAGGAGTTCATCATCAACACACCATCTATTACCTTTTGGAGAGTGGTGTCTCCTAGATTGGTTAGGTGTCACTTGGGAGCCTTCGTCAAGATTGTGGAGTTGAACCAAGGAGTTTGTACGAGCAAGGAGATTGCCTACTTCGTGAAGATCTACCCTAGTGAGGCAAGTCCTTCGTGGGCGATGGCCATGGTGGGATAGACAAGGTTGCTTCTTTGTGGACCCTTCGTGGGTGGAGCCCTCCGTGGACTCGCGCAACCGTTACCCTTTGTGGGTTGAAGTCTCCATCAACGTGGATGTACGATAGCACCACCTATCGGAACCACGCCAAAAATCTCTGTGTCTCCAATTGCATTTGCACACTCCAATTCCATCCCTTTACATTCTTGCAAATTGCATGCTTTACTTTCCGCTGCTCATATACTCTTGTCATGCTTGCTTGATATGTATTGTGAATGTTTAAACTTGTGCTAAAACTCCACCTCAACTTAAAGAAATTAAAAACTGCAACTTTTCTTGCTAAGAGTCTATTCACCCCCTCTAGACACCTCTTCTCGATCCTTTCATAAGGAAAAGAGACACAACAGTTTACCCAGGTTCGGGCCACCTTGCGGTGTAAAACCTACTCCTGCTTTGTGGTGGATTGGCCTCGAGGGGCTGAGGATGAACTAGTACAGTGTGGGACAACCTCAGGAGGAGGAGTGTTCTTGGGCTCGAGTGTGCTGGTGAGTGTGTGGATGGAACGGATCGGATCCCCCGCTATGGTGGTGGCTAAGTCCTATTTAGAGTGGCCTTGGTCCTCTTCCAAATGAAGGCGGGAAGGGATCCCACAACGGCCAAATTCGAAGGGAGACAACTAGTACATGCTATCCTGACAAAAGTAGTCTTCGCCTGCAAAAGCCTCTAGTCGTGACGCCGTGGTGGGCTCGGCGATGACCTCCGTCCTGCCGTCCTGGCAGTCTTGGTCTTGTTGCACGGGAATGGAAACCTTTGGTTGTTTCCTCGGGACTCCGCGCCTGCGCTTGCCTCTGTAGCACCAAATAGGTAACTGGTATGCTGCGCCCGCTAGAGCTCACCTGGCCTTGGTAGTCATGGCTCACATAATCCGAACATCGCAAGGTGAGGCTTGCATAGAGATCTCCGCTCCTCAGGAGCCAGCCTGAGGTGGTGACTCGTCATGGAGGTCTTGGTGTCGTCCGCCTCGCGAGGGTCTTGAGTTGTTGATGTTCAAGCTGGGCCGTACCAGGCCGTTGATGGAGCCACGCCGTGGGCCGCAGGCAGGCAAGTCTGGGTACCCCCGTTTCTAGAACGCTGACAATTTATATATTTTAGGGTAGGCAATGTGCTCTAGTGCTTCACTTATATCTTTTTAGAGCATGGCGGTGGCTTAATTTTATAGAAATTTTTGAACTCTCTTGATTCACTTATATTATTTTGAGAGTCTCTAAACAACATGGTAATTTGCTTTTGTTATAAATTTAGTCCTAATATGATGGGCATCCAAGAGGGATATAATCAAAATTTTCATATAAAGTGCATTGAATACTATGAGAAGTTTGATTCCTATGATTGTTTTGAGATATAAAGATGGTGATATTAGAGTCATGCTACTAAGTAATTGTGGATTGATAGAAATACTTGTGTTAAAGTTTGTGATTCCCTTAGCATGCATGTATGGTGACCCGTTATGTGATGAAGTCGGAGCATGATTTATTTATTGATTGTCTTCCTTATGAGTGGCGGTCGGGGCCGAGCGATGGTCTTTTCCTACCAATCTATCCCCCTAGGAGCATGCGTGAAGTACTTTGTTTAGATAGCTTCTAGACTTTTGCAATAAGTATGTGAGTTCTTTATGACTAATGTTGAGTCCATGGATTATACGCACTCTCACCCTTCCACAATTGCTAGCCTCTCTAGTACCGTGCAATTCTCGCCGGTGCATTACACCCACCATATACCTTCCTCAAAACAGCCACCATACCTACCTATTATGGCATTTCCATACCATTCCGAGATATATTGTCATGCAACTTCCACGGTTCCGTCATATTTTTTTTCTAAGTTTCGAGTTGTAGTTTTTGAGTTGTAAGTAAATAGAAGTGTGGTGATCATCATTTAGAGCATTGTCCCATGTGAGGAAAGGATGATGGAAGCTATGATTCCCTCACAAAGTTGGGATGATTTTCCGGACTTTATGGAAAATAAAAGAGGCCAAAGAATCCCAAATAAAAAAGGAGGCCAAAGAAGCCCACCAAAAAGAAAAAAAGAAAAAAAATGAGAGAAAAGAGAGAAGGGACAATGTTACTATCCTTTTTCCACACTTGTGCTTCAAAGTAGCACTATGATCTTCGTGATAGAGAGTCTGCTATATTGTCACTTTCATATACTTGTGGGAATTTTTCATTATATAACTTGGCTTGTATATTCCAATGATGGGCTTCTTCAAATTTCCCTAGGTCTTCGTGAGCAAGCGAGTTGGATGCACACCCACTTAGTTTCTTTTGAGATTTGATACACTTATAGCTGTAGTGCATCCGTTGCATGGCAATCCCTACTCACTCACATTGATATCTATTGATGGACATCTCCATAGCTCGTTGATACGCCTAGTTGATGTGAGACTATCCCCTTCTTTTTGTCTTCTCCACAACCACCATATTCTATTCCACCTATAGTGCTATATCCATGGCTAACACTCATGTATTGCGTGAAAGTTGAAGAAGTTTGAGAATGTCAAAAGTATGAAACAATTGCTTGGCTTGTCATCGGGGTTGTGCATGATTTAATACATTGTGTGATGAATATGGAGCATAGCTAGACTATATGATTTTGTAGGGATAACTTTCTTTGGCCATGTTATTTTGAGAAGACATGATTGCTTTGTTAGTATGCTTGAAGTATTATTGTTTTTATGTCAGTATTAAACTTTTGTTTTGAATCTTATGGATCTGAATATTCATTCCACAATAAAGAAAATTACATTGATAAATATGTTAGGTAGCATTCCACATCAAAAATTCTGTTTTTATCATTTACCTACTCGAGGACGAGCAGGAATTAAGCTTGGGGATGCTTGATACGTCTCCAACGTATCTATAATTGTTGATCGTTCCATGCTAATATATTATCTATTTTGGATGTTTTATATGCATTAATATACTATTTTATATTATTTTTGGGACTAACCTATTAACCTAGAGCCCAGTGCCAGTTTCTGTTTTTTCCTTGTTTTGAGTTCTACAGAAAAGGAATATCAAACGGAGTCCAAATGGAATAAAAATTTCGTGATGATTTTTCTTGGACCATAAGACATCCACGGAACTTGGATTCCAATTTAGAAGAGTTCCAAGGAGGCGACAAGCAGCCAGGGCGTGCCCTAGGAGGGGGCGCGCCCCCTGGCTTGTGGCCCCCTCGGGAGTCCACCGACCTCCCTCTCAGCTCTATAAATCCTAAAATATTCCATAACCATCAGAGGCATCCATGAAAATACTTTTCCGCCGCCGCAAGCCTCTATTCCCGTGTGATCCCATCTAGGGGCCTTTTCCGGCAATCTGCCGGAGGGGGAATCGATCACGGAGGGCATCTACATCAACTCTATTGCCCTTCCGATGAAGCGTGAGTAGTTTACCTCAGACCTACGGGTCCATAGCTAGTAGCTAGATGGCCTCTTCTCTCTCTTTGATCTTCAATACAATGTTCTCCTCGATGTTCTTGGAGATCTATGGGATGTAAACTTCTTTTGCGGTGTGTTTGTCGAGATCCGAGGAATTGTGGATTTATGATCAGCTTATCTATGAATATTATTCTTATCTTCTCTGAATTCTTATATGCATGATTTTATATCTTTGTATTTCTCTTCGAATTAAAGGTTTGGTTTGGCCAACTAGATTGGTTTTTCTTGCAATGGTAGAGGTGCTCAGTTTTGGGTTCAATCTTGAGTGATTTCACCCAGTGACAAAGTAGGGGTAGCGAGACACGTATTGCATTGTTGCCATCAAGGATAACAAGATTTGGTTTTCATCATATTGCTTGAGTTTATCCCGCTACATCATGCCATCTTACTTAATGCGTTTCTCTGTTCTTATGAACTAAATACTCTAGATGCAGGCAGGAGTCGGTCGATGTGTGGTGTACTAGTAGTAGATGCAGAATCATTTCGGTCTACTTGACACGGATGTGATGCCTATATTCATAATCATTGCCTTGGATATCATCATAAATTTGCTCTTTTCTATCAATTGCTCGATAGTAATTTGTTCACCCATCGTATTATTTGCCTTCAAGAGAGAAGCCTCTAGTGAAACCTATGGCCCCGGGTCTATTTTCCATCATATTTATTCAGATCAATAAACCATAAAAACCCGAAAATACCTTGCTGCAATTTATTTACTTCTATTTTGTTTTACGTTTTAGTAATATTTTATATCTATCTCCATCAGATCTCACCATTGCAAATGACCGTGAAGGGATTGACAACCCCTTTATCGCGTTGGGTGCGAGTGTTTGATTGTTTGTGTAGGTGCATAGATTGGAGACTTGCTTGTACCTCCTACTGGATTGATACCTTGGTTCTCTAACTGAGAGAAATACTTATCTCTACCTTTTTGCATCACCCTTTCTTCTTCAAGGGGAAAAACTAACGCAAGCTCAAGAAGTAGCAGTAGACTAGTTCACCCTTCTGTCAAAGAGCTACGTCTGGTTGGAGGGGTTGTGACTTAACACGGAAGATAAACTCTCTTCACCCTATTCTCCTTCAACTCGAAGCTGATCAGACTTCAGTTGATTTAACTCGTGGTAGATACTTGTCAGGGATCTCCAAACCTTCGGTCGACCTTCGCGAACCACAATCACTCTTGGTTGCTGAAGATCTAGCTCAGTGAAGACAACAACTCTTGAACACTCGAGCCGAAACCTATCCGTCTAGAGAGTGCGCATCTCTCAAGAGTAATAGGTACAAGAACTCTAACTCAGAAGTATTGTGATGCTCAACCACTGTCTAAGTTTTGGCTCTTGATTTTTCTCTCAATGGATCTTAAACTCAAATCACTTTGAGAGGGGGTGCTCAAGTCAATCTTGTCAGAAACCTAAATCAGAGCAGCCACTAGACAAAGCCGGTGCGGGGTGGCTATTTATAGCCGCAGCCTTCCCTGATGGGAAATGACCGAATTGGACATCAAGAGCAGCCAATGGCCAAATGACACGAGTCCAACGGTCGGATTTTGAGCACCTTGGTAGCATTACTTGCGGAGCAAGTAATGCTAACTCCTCAATCTGAGACAAATTTCTCGCAGTGAATAAGACCACAATCTCTTGTTTGCAAGTATTTGCTCGAAACACGAAGTGATTTCTCTTGCAACTTTCATAGGTTTGGGCTAAGCATCACAGCGGATCTAAGCTTCGAGAACCTGTACCCCTCTTAATAGTATGGAGGTCCTATGACTCAAATGAACAGAAAAAGAAAGATGAAAAGAATACTACGTCTTCAATTTGTCTTCGACTTCCATTCGCTGCAGTCAATTTCTTCGGACAACAACACTGAACCAAATGCTTTGCTTCAGCAATAATCTTTTTTAGGGGATAATTCCTTCACATCAAACTTCTCATCTACATATCTTCACCAGATGTAGCTCGTTCTTCTCTGCAACGCAGATATACTTCGATGAAGTTCCTTGGACTTGACACCGAAGACAGCATTCTCTTCGGTTTCTGTATGGACTATTTCTCTATGTATGCACTAGCAAACAAATCAATTCATACATGTTTCTGTCAACAATCTCCAAAACACAGGAAGACAGATATTGCACCAACAATCTCCCCATTTTTGGAAGATTGTTGACAAAACAGAACACATCGAAGGATAGATAATGAATGGAATGGAATGCAAAGTTTAATGAACAACGAGAGATAATTATGAAGATAAAGCATGCTCCCCCTGAAGATATGCACCATTTGAGTGTGTAGTTAAATCGGAAGGAAGCGAGGTGAATCTTTGTATGAGTGTCATGGACATAAGATCTCATTCGTGGTCTCTTTCAATGCACTCGACGTGGTCTAAGATGGTTCCTGTCACACAATCTTTGAAATGAATTAGATACAATGAATACTTTAAAATGATTTGTGACGAAGGATATGTCATGTAGGTTTTCTCAGAACATGATTTGAATCCACGTGAGATGTTTGTCGGCGTTCTGGGAACGGGGGTCCCCAGACTTGCCTGCCTGCGGCCTGTGGCGTGGCTCAAAGGGGGCCCATCACGGCCCATCTTCATCAACACGAGCTCAAGACCCGCGAGGGGCCAAGCCTCATGAGGCGATTTACGTGGAGCTTCCTCGAGCACGGCCTCATCAGGCTGGCTCATGAGGTGGCGGAGAGATCAAGGCGGGGTACCTCACGAGGTGCCCATGGCGCAAGCCATGATTTACCAAGGGCGCCAGGAGGCGCCAGCCATGCAGAGTGTCCTCCTTTCCTCTTTGGTGCAAAGGGAGCAAGCGCAGGCGAGAGCATCAAGCAAAGGCATCCATTTCGGTGCAACAAGACCAAGACCAGTCCAACGGCAGGAAGGAAGTCATTGTGGAGCCCGAGCCGGCGTCACCACCAGAGCCTTTGACAGGCGAGGACCAACTTTAGTCAGGATAAGTGTACCAGATGTTCCCCTTCAAAATGGCCAATTGTTGGCGCCCTTCCCGCTCAATATTTGGGAAGAGGCCCGGGGCCTCTGCCTATATAAGTAGAGCTAGCCACCATAGTAGGAGAGAGATCTGGAATCGGCAGAGAGATAGAGAGAAGCGACTGACTCCCCCTAGCAGTTCATCGCACCAGCTAAGAACAGATCCTCGCGAGGCAGTTCTTCTTTGTATTATTCATCACCATCAGCCCAAGAGGCAATCCACCACACCACAAACTAGAGTAGGGTATTACACCACAATGGTGGCCCGAACTAGTATAAACCCTGTGTCTCTTGTGCTGTTCCTTTCATAGTTTAGATCCTAGCGAGGCGGCGGGGTGCGAGTAGGTAGAGGCGAGATTCGCGCGCACCCAGTGTTCGAACCTCAAGGGTCAGCGGAACCCAAATCCGACATTTGTGCGCTAGGTAGGTGCGCTAGAACTTCGTCTTCCGCCGCCTGTTCTCTGTCGACCACCGCATCCATGTCGGCGTTAAATCGGGCCCGTGCCGAAGCGCCGAGCCGCTCTCGCTTCCGCGTCACCAGACGGCTCCGTCGTGGCGCCAGCGTCGTTCCCGTCGCTGCCGTCAACGCCGCCACCGGCCCGGCGGAGAACGAGCAGCAAGCATCATCCCAGCATCCCTCCGTGAGGCAAGACGGCCGCACTGCTACCCCCTCGCTCGCCCCGGCTGGTTCTTCGTCTCGCTGTTCCGCGCGCCCATGGAGGCTCGAGCTGCGCTCATTGCGGCAAACGAGCTCCTGCGCTACCGCCCGTCGGCAGCGTCTCGAAGAGTGGCTCGACCGCGTCGCCGAGCTCGTCGTCGGACGCAGGGGCTCCCCACGCCGTCGTCCCGCTGCACGAACCCGTCTGCCCTGCGCGGCGAAGCTCGAGGCGCCTCGGCTGCCTCCCCCTCAAGAAGGCGCCCTGGCCCCAAGGCGCGTGGTCCCTGGGTGGAACCCGCTCCGTCCGGCGCCAGCGCGGTAAGAGCAGAGCTATCAGGAGGTCCCTCGCCCACAAGAAGCTGCCCGAGTGCTCCCTGCTCCAGCTCGTCGCGACCACGCTCCTGCTCCGGCACGTCAAGACCCAGCTGCTCCCAGCCAGTAGCGCATGGGGACCTGCAAGACCAAGCTCTTCGTCATCCAAGGCCTCCTGGGCCCGGCAGAGCTGCCGTGCCTTCACCCCGAGCTGCGCAGCGTCGCGTGGCTCGACAAGTTCAAGCCGGACCTGCCTCCTCGCTATGACGGTACGGCCGACCCCGCAGAGTTCCTCCAGCTCTACGAGCTGGGCATCGAAGCCGCCAACGGAGACGAGAAGGTCATGGCGAACTGGTTTCCCATGGCGCTCAAAGACGGGGCCCGCACCTGGCTCCTGAACCTGGCCCCAGGCACGATCTCCTCCTGGGACGAGATGCGTACCCGCTTCATCACCAACTTCCAAGGTACTCGCGACCGGCCACCCGCCGTGAGCGACATGTGCCACATCAAGCAGCAGCCAGGAGAGACCCTGCAGAAGTACATCCAGCTCTTCAACAACGCACGCCTCAAGATTGCCAAGGAGACCGACGAGGCCATCATCTCCACCTTCTCCGACGGTGTGCGCGACGTCAAGATGAAGGAGGAGCTGGCGATGCATGAAGATCTGTGCACTTCCTTGGAGCTGTTCAACTTGGCGACCAAGTGCGCCAGGGCCGAGGAAGGGCGTCTCTCCCTCCTCAAGCTGCCTGCCGCAGACTCAGAAGAGAAGAAATCCAAGGCCAAGGACGTGAAGCGCAAGGGGGCTGCCGTGCTCGCGGCAGAACCGGACACCAAGCGGGGCAGAGATCAGCCCGAGTCTTCCAAGGGCGGCCGGTACTGCGTGTACCACGACCTCCACACCCACAACACCAGCGAATGTCAAGAACTCCGAGCCGTGCGAGAAGGGAGGATTGGCCGACGTCCCGACCGCAGCGACCGGGGCTACGGCCGAGGAGGAGGAAGGAACGCAGGACGCTGGGAAGACCGCGGCCCTCGCCAAGGATGGCGCGACCAACCTCGCGAGGATCGCTGGCAAGACCCGCCTCGCGAGGGAGGCTGGAGGGATCAGCCTCGCGAGGATCGCCCGCAAGGCAACGCAGGCCTCCCTCCTCTGCCACCGCAGCCAAGGAGAAATGAAGACCATCATCAGGACGAGGGGGCTGGGGGCTTCCAGGAGCCGCGCGCAATCGCCTGCATCCTGGGCGGAGCTCAAGCCCCAGCCTCTCAACGCATCTTCAAGCAGTTCGCCCGTGAAGTGAATGCAGTCCTCCCCAAGCTCGAAGCCACACGCCCCCTCAGGTGGTCGGCGTGCACCATCACGTTCAGCTCAGCAGATCAGCTCAAGTGTGCGGCCACAGCCTGAGTCCTCCCGATGCTCTGTTCCCCAATCATCAGCAACGTGCTAGTCACCAAGACCCTCATCGATGGCGGGGCAGGGCTCAACGTCCTGTCCGTGGAAATGTTCAACAATCTCCAAGTGCCTTACAATCAGCTCCAGCCGACCAAGCCTTTCTCTGGGGTCACCGACGGCTCCACGGTCCCGATCGGGCAGGTTCGCCTCCCTGTCACCTTTGGCGCACGCGATAACTACCGCACCGAGCTCATCGACTTCGACGTCGCCCACATTCGCCTGCCATACAACGCCATCCTCGGGTACCCAGCGCTGGCCAAGTTCATGGCCGTAACCCACCACGGCTACAACGTCCTCAAGATGCCAGGAAGTGGCGGAGTCATCACGGTGCCCTGCGAAGAGAAAGACGCAGTGTGCTCCCTGGAGCGAGCCTTTCAGGCCGCATCACTGGAGGACCCGGATCGCGGAAGCAGGAGGCTTCCCGAGACCGCTCCCAAGAAGAAGACATCGTCCGGCTCGGCCCCTCAGGAGGCAGGCCCCTCAGGTTCCGCGCCTGCTCAAGGGGAACCTCCTTCTATCGTATAGGAAAGCGCGCCCGGCGCCCTCCTCAGGCAGGGCTCGGGGGCTCCCCCCTAGAGGGCCACCGACCTTGCTAGGGTCACGAGGGAGGCGCTTGGGCACCACTTGGAGGCGTGTTTCGAAGCATGCTTCCCTCAAGAAGGAGCAAGGAAAGGAGGGCCAAACCCTTAGGAGTTCGTCAGCAAGATCGTTCAGGAGCTGCAAGAGTCAAGAGTCATGAGTGGCAGCCGCCGCTTACCTGCCGTGGCTCCCCATCCAGGCGAGGATGGTGGGCTGCGCGTCTGCATCGACATACCAGGGCTCAACCGAGCCGCCTCTCAGGAGAGCCTCTGACCCTCTCGCGTGGGGCGCTACGAAGGTCCACCCCACAGCTACGTTCGCATGCCTTACGGCCTGCCGAACGCAGCCGCCACGTACCAGCGCCTCATGACGGACATCCTGGAGGCTCAAGAGGCTAGGCGTTCTGCAGCCCTGGCGGAGATGGAGATGGTCCACGAGGAGGCACCAGAGCTTCCAAAGCCTCCCGAGGCCCCTGAGCCTGGGGGGTCGTGAGGATCGGCTCCCGCAGCCCACCGAGTCTGCTGCATCAACACCCTTTCGTCTTCAACACTACCAGGTGACATCTTTCAAGTTTCATTTCCAGCTGGGAGCGCCCCCCAGGGCTGCATTATTCCCAGGCCGTGTGGGTCCATCCCTGCGGCGTGTATCTCTTTTACTTCCTGTTCCTAGCTTACCTTGTTGGGGGCGCCCTTCGGGCTGCATCATCCCCAAGTCGCTCGGGTCCGACCGAGCGATGTTCGTCTTCTTTGCGCTTATCTAAATGGACTTGCTCCTTCGTGATTAACATGCTTGACCTAGTTGCCCGCTCGACTGAAACCAACTGATGGAGCTGCTCCCTAACGGCACGACGCTTGTGCGTGGGTCCGACTCCGCAATGCCGACAAACCTGAATGGCTGAGCTCTGGCCGCGGCAGCCCCGCATAGCGCTACCTCGTCAAGCCTTCAGTGCCTCGTCACCCCTCCGGGGCAACCAACGGCTGACTGACGGTCGTGATGGTGAACTTTCGTTCTTTCTGTGATGAGCCCACAGGATCTCTTCAAGGAGCAGCGTCAGGCGAGGCCCCCACGGTGTCTCCTTCACTCACCCGCCAACCGCTTGCACGTTAAAGGGGGTGCACGAGCATCGCGACTCAGGGCTCTCTGGCTCTCCAGCCCTCACCCTCAGGCCTTGCCCACGGCATCGCGACACAGCATACCAGCGACGGCTGAGACTCGCTCGAGGGCGGGACCGAGGACGTAGAGCGAAAGGGGAGCAAAGACGAGAAGGGAGGGACACGTGAGGACCTCGCCAAGCGACCCCTCGCCTGCCTATGCAAGGACCCGGCAACGCACCAGGAAGCGACTCCTGATTCTCGAGATAAGTCACCCCCTGGAAGCATTAACTAACACGGCGTTGTCCCCTCACCAAACGCAGTCCCGAGTTAGCAACGTCGCTCTCCTTTCTCACCGAACGATGGCTGCTTGAGCGCTAAGGGGGGCCTCCTGAGCATCGCGACTCAGGGGCTCTTACCGGACCCCGGGCCGCTCACCTCCTGGCCTTGACCACGGCATCGCGACCTGGCATACCAGCGACGGCTGAAGCTTGTCTTGGGACTAGGACCTATCGGCGCAGAGCATCAAGCCCTCGCGAGGTTCGAAAGGGAGAACTGAGCTAAGGCGGGATGAGCAACTCGCGCTGATTCACAACAAGGATCATATTAACAAACAGGGCCACAGGCACCTTACAAGCCCCCACGGGGCGCGCTTTTGATTCCTCGCAGGGAGTAGATCCTAAAGAACGCTAACTACATGCGCTCCTGCAAAAGACGCCATCATCAACAGCGGGCCGTCGGGCACCGGCGCCAACCCCATCCAGCTCAGGGGCGGCGACGGCCTGCCGAGCCCGCCCTGCTCTGAAAGTGGCGCAGACTCAGGGGCTCGTAGCTATCATCACTCGTCTCCGGAGTCGCGAAGAGCTCGGCGGAGTTGCTGGATCCTCTAATGCCTCCACCGCCTGAGGAGCTGCCGAGGGAGCGGCCAGCGAGCCTAGCCCTCACCACGGCAGGGCCTCGATCACCTCTCCCGGGGCAGCACTCCAGCCGGCGCCATTCCGCATCGAAGACCTTGAGGAGCATGACCGAAGCGTCGTCGTACTCCAGGTGGATCGCGAGATCGCCCCTTGTCCTGCAAACCCGGGCGATCTCGCCCCAGCCTCGAGTCATGAAGACCTCGCCCGGGGCAACGACCTCAACCTCTGCCCCGGTTGCGAGGGTGCCGTAGCCGGCGTGCTGCAGCCAGAGCTCCAGGGTCCTCCCCACGGAATCGCGGAGGCGAAGAAGGGAGGAAGGCGAATCCAAGACCGAGGAGGCATGGCGGCATGGAGTACGAACTCCCGGGAAGAACCCTCGGCATGGACTCCAGGAGGAACGACGCGCACCTTCGTGACCCGTCGGCGCCGACGGCGACGTCGCCCGTGGAGTTCGGCATCAACCCCTTCCAGAGCCCTCGATCTGTGTGTACAAGGGAAGCGGGAACCCCGGTGGTGGCCGCTCGCACCAGGGCCTCGGCACCACCTGGTGGGCACCCTCGTCCCGATGGCGGAGGGTTAGCCGTTTCTTGGCGGGGCGGTCAGGACCCTCTCGAGGAGCCTTTCCCTTCTCTCGCGCGGAGAACCGGCGGATCGGAGCCATTGTAGCAAGACGGAGCAAGAACCGGTAAGAAGAAGAAGAAGCAGCGAAGCGGACGGAGGAGCGCTCATCGTTCCGTGCCAAAGCGGAGGAGGCCAACCGCCGACCTCCACGACCGCAGGTAATCATGACCCGCTTTGCATGCAGGGACTTGTCAATTCGTGCAGTTGCCGAGGCGTCGTGGGGAAGTGGAGGAGCCCACGTCCAATCAACCACCACGCGGCGCCCAAGGCCGCGGGCTGTTAGGGCCCGCAGCGCTTCGCACTTGCCCCTTCGCCTCTCTGCTCGGCCAAGTCCGGGCGCGCCTTGGGCCCGGGGGCTACTGTCAGCGATCTGGGAACGGGGGTCCCCAGACTTGCCTGCCTGCGGCCTGTGGCGTGGCTCAAAGGGGGGCCCATCACGGCCCATCTTCATCAACACGAGCTCAAGACCCTCGCGAGGGGCCAAGCCTCGCGGGGCAGATGACAGGGAGCTTCCTCAGGCACGGCCTCATCAGGCTGGCTCACAAGGTGGCGGAGAGATCAAGGCGGGGTACCTCACGAGGTGCCTATGACGCAAGCCATGACGACCAAGGGCGCCAGGCGGGCGCCAGCCCGCGCAGTTTCCTCCTTTCCTCTTTGGTGCAAAGGGAGCAAGCGCAGGCGAGAGCATCAAGCAAAGGCGTCCATTTGATTGCAACAAGACCAAGACCAGTCCAACGGCGGGAAGGAAGTCATTGTGGATCCCGAGCAGGCGTCACCACGAGCCTTTGACAAAGCGAGGACCAACTTTAGTCGAGATAAGTGTACAGATGTTCCCCTTCAAAATGGCCAATTGTTGGCGCCCTTCCGCTCAATATTTGGGAAGAGGCCCGGGGCCTCTCCCTATATAAGTAGAGCTAGCCACCATAGTAGGAGAGAGATCTGGAATCAGCAGAGAGATAGAGAGAAGCGACTGGACTCCCCCTAGCAGTTCATCGCACCAGCTAAGAACAGACCCTCGCGAGGCAGTTCTTCTTTGTATTGTTCATCACCATCAGCCCAAGAGGCAATCCACCACACCACAAACTAGAGTAGGGTATTACACCACAATGGTGGCCAAACTAGTATAAACCACGTGTCTCTTGTGTTGTTCCTTTTGTAGTTTAGATCCTAGCGAGGCGGCGGGGTGCAGGTAGGTAGAGGGCGAGATTCCGCGTGCACCCCAGTGTTCGAACCTCAAGGGTCAGCCGGAACCCGAAATCCGACAATGTTAGTTTCCTGCAAGATAGATACTCAAGAATTGTCAGAGCAAGGGAAATAAAGGATATTGCTCGAAGGAGTTAAGATTCAGACGAAGTTTTCCTGCAACAAGGTTGATACGAGAGATATATGTGAGGAAAAACACGTTGTCAGTCATATAGATAAATCTCAAGAGATTTTAAAATGAGCTTGACTAACTTCACCTGTAAGGTTAGAAAAAGAGAGATAATAATCATAGCACATCCAACCATAACACACATAGTTTCAAGGAGTAAAAATGCCTCTGAGTAGAGAGGCATGAATTCCTTTCCTCCTTGGCAAACATTCACTTTCCCTGCACGAAGGATAATTATCGAGGATAATCATTGCATGGGAGTAAATTTCTTATAGCACTTGCAAACAAATAGTTGGAAGCAAATAGCATTGCAAGGGGGTTATTAACAGTACATGGAGATCAAGTATTCCAACACCACAGGCGGTGTTCAACAAGCAAATTGTTTGAAAAACACCAAAACGTTCGACTGCAAAAAGCAACTGGTGAATGAAAACACCCTGCAAATACCCGTTCGTCTATCACTCGATGTACTTCTCCCCCTTTTGTCAACAAGTTTCAAAAAGCAAAGAGAATGCATATGAGGAACCACACGTCCGAAGAATCCTCGGAATCAGAATTAGCACTGCTTGACGAATCAGAGTTTGCAGAGCGGGGAATAGTTGAGGCTGAAGCAGGTGTAGCAGCATGAGCTCCGGGAACTCCTTTGGAGGAAATGGTGCAAGGTGCATCGGGCTTGTAGATAAGTGTACCAGTTGTGTCTTTGATTTCATCATCTGGTCCGACAAACAACAAATCAGTAGATGCAGAATCCTGAGGTAACACCGGGGTTTGTCTTTGGATGCGAGGTACTGCAAATAACTCCAGATAGTCATATTCTTTCTTGATGCCTTTGGCAGCCAGCTATTTCCGTGAATAATGCTGCCTTAGAAGAGTCCGAGAGCGCTTCTTTTGCTCCTTCTCATGCAGAAGGGTTTGGCAAGCATAATTATGAAGTGAGTTGAGTTCAATCATCAATTCCATCTTTTATTTTCGATCGAGCTTGATGTGACTCTCTAGAGCTTGCTGAGTGTGAATGCAAATCTCATATAGAGATGGATTTTCTTCTCGAGGGATTTAAATCTTGGCTCTCTTAACTTTCAGAGCAGTGTCAGAAGCAGAAGCAGCGCCAACAACATCAACAGGTGCCTTTTCTTTGCCAATATCCTTCACCATTCGGAGAGTGTCACGAACTGGTGGCATGAAAACCTTCGGGACATGAGGGAAGAAGAAATTTCCATGAATGAGCTGCTCAATTGCAAACATGATCCAAGGGGCATATGGCTTCAATGATTGGGGTTTGTCAGCATCACAAGCCAAGTTGCAAATGAATAGGTCTGGAACATCAAAATGAATTCCTTGAGAAATGGCCAGAAGAGCTTGTCCCACAATGCCATTGATAGACTCTGGTATGTTGGTTGGCGTAAGAGAATTGCAGAGGATGTAGAACATCACTTTGTTCTCATAGGCCAACTTCTTAGGATCTATATCAATGCATTCATCTCCAACCTGTTTGGGGTCCATTAGCAAGTGAAGTTGTGCTTCAGAGACTTCCCAGTAGTGCAGCCTATGTTCTCGTTATTTATCAAATTCACATCGAGAAAGATTTAGCAGCACAAGGAACTGATCTGCCAAGCATTTGATCTTCTCTTCTCCTGTTATCCATTCGAGAATCCAAGTAGAGCTATCTCCAAGTTCTCCTAAGATGTACAAAGTGGCATAGAACTGAAGGATAACCTCTCAATTACATCCGTGATTGAAGCGAAGAAAACCCTTCAGAAAAGCATGTTCAATATGTTTGATGGCGTGATGAAAGCAGGGAATGTCTTCGAGCTCAGCGAAATTTAGAATCTTGCAATTAAAGATTCGATTCTTGCCAAATAGGATCCGAGCATAATGTACAGCTTGCTCTTTCGTCTAGAACCTGGGTGATAGCAAAGTCCTTTCTCCTTCATACGGGTTATTCCCAAAGAATGCTAGCTTCGAAAGACGAAGCTGCTCATTGAATGCAGGACCATTTGGGCCATCTTTAGCAGGGAACAGGGGCTGGGGGTACTTCAGATTTTCTTCATCACTCACTGCCTTGGGCAGAGCGTCATCAGATGCTGGCATATCTTCATCAATGGACTTTAATGGAGCAAGGGGTCTTTTCAAATTTTTTGGTGCAGACGGCTTTGAGGCATTAGTTTGGCCATCATTTTTCTTTGCTGAAACTCCTTCAGCGGCTTTTTGACTATCAGGCACTAGGGCCCTTTCATTCGGTGCACTCTCATCGATGGGAGGCACAACAACTTGTTCACACGTCTGGGTCACAACAGCTTCTTTCACGGTTTCTTGGGGTACAATAGGTGCAACATCTCCATCATGAGCAATGGGATCTTTGGACTTGTTTTCTTCCTCTTCTATCTGTGAAGCAATAGAAGAAGGAGCAGGATCAACCTCCATCTGGGTAGGGGCACCAGATGAGGTGACCGGGGTGGTATCTCTCGGGAAGCATTTTGCTCCCCCTCAATCTTCTCATTCTCTTCCTGGTTGGATCTGGAGGGCTCAACTTGCATTTCCTTTGGAGGTGATGAAACTGCCTTTTCAATCTCAATCTCTTCATCAGTTTTATCATCATTGGCTTGCTGGTCAGGTTGAGCATTTTCTTTGCCAAAATTGTTCAGAAAGATATCCAGAACATCTGGTTCCACATGAGCATCAGCAGCAGGAATGTCATCTTGCATAGGACTGGCTTGATGCATGGGTTCATCCACATGAGGTGGGGAAGGTGGAACTTGCTACAGAGGAGTGCTTGAATCAAATGGAGCATCAGCAGTTTTCTGAGGGCAAGGAGGCTTGATTCCTTTCGGCTTGCTAGCCCTAGCTTTAGTATTTTGACGTTTCTCTTCTTTTATTCTCCGTTGAACAAGTTCAGCGTGTCGATTGATTTCATCGTTTTTTTGGTCACACAACTGAAATAGTTCCATTTTCAGACGTGAGTGCCATTCAATTTTGTCATTTCTCATGACACTTAGAGATTTTGTGATATCAAGAATCTCTTTGTTCGGACTTTTCCTTTCGGATTCTGTATTGGCATCTTTCCTCATTTGCTCAAGAGTTTTCTTGTCCTCGACAGCTTGATTCAGCTTCTCGGTCATTTTTCCCAGCTCAGCGAAATGTTTCGTTACCAGCTTGGTAACATCATCAGGGAGACCCAAACTACTCAAATCAACTAATTTTGCATCATAGGCAGCACTTTCAATAACATCAATGAAGAGATGGAAGTCATATTTCTGTTCCTCTACGGAAGCAGGAACACTGGTTTTGGATTTCTTGACAGAAGCAGCAGCTTTCTCTTTGGGCAGCAGCTTTCTCTTTGCAGAAGGGGCGCCGGAACCCAAAGGTTTGTTAGATACTGGAGTGGGTGCAAGTCTTGGTGACGACCTTAGAGGGGGTGAAACTTTCACTAGTGAGGGAGTTTGGTATGGCTTGTTCAGTAGAGCTCGTTGATCATACATGGGTATTTCTGCGGGAGCATCTTCATCAGAGGATTCATCAGATGAGGCAGAAGCTGCCTTCTTGGATTTTCTGGCAACAAATTTCTTTTGGGGATCTCGAGGGGAAACATATTTCCTTGCCATGCTTTCCTTTCGCGCAGAGGCGCAATCCTTTGTCTTTTGTACGTCTTGCTGAGTCAGCGTGATGTTTCTCTCTTCGACTTGATTCTTCTTTGCAACCCTTGCTTCACGCTTAGCTTTGGCCTTTGCTCTATTTTCCACTTCTTCGGGAAAGTCAGCAATTGTTTTAAGGGAGTAAGGATGAGCATTTTCAGTTGGAGGGTCCTGACTTTTTCATCGTCTGGGCCAAGGCAGCTCTCAACAATACAATCATTCCAAGGTGGAGTGAATGCAAACAGAAGTTGATATTTCCTTTGAACATTCTCATGATTGAACCATTTCTTCACCTAGTGACGACGAATCCTTCACAGCCTGTTATTTCTCTCAGTTGTGGTTTCATCTCTAGGTGGAGTTTTGTAGCTTCCGGATCAGACATTTCTGCCGTTGTATTCTTCTCTCTTCCACGACCACCTTTCTTTGGATTTCCATTGGAGAAAAGAGTCATAGAATCTGTGACAAGTTCATCCTCGGGCTGACTATGAGCCGAGGGAATATCATCATCTTCTTCTTCTTCGGATTCTGACTCGGATTTCTTTTCTGGTATCTTGGGTGGCTTCGATGCTTTTACTCCACCAGTTAACTTCAATCGTTCAGACTGAGGGATTTCTTCTTCAGAACCAGACTACTCTTTCGAATTGTGAGCCATGACCAACCGCACTGGCGCGACCAACGACGGCGAGACTTCACCGAAGTTGCAAGGCGAGGCACTTTGACGGCGTTGCTTCGAGCTCGGGCTCGGGAGGAGGTAGATGAAGAAATGGCGAACTAGAGAGGAAGAAGACACGGGGAGGTGTATATATAGCAGGAGCGCAGAACCACCTCTCCGAGATCTACGGCCAACAAACGTGGGACGTTCTGCATTCAATGGACACGATAACAATTGTGGGAATCATGGCACGTGGCAACCATTTCCTGCGAAAATCTCGGAAATTGAACAGAAGACCGAAAGGTTTGAGGAATGGCAAACGCCAAATACAGATGAAAGTTCAAAGTTTATTTCATTCGCGGCCAATGACGTCGGACTGAAATCTTCTTCGGATCAAATTCCATGTTTATGACGGACATCATAGAATGGACGAGAAAGAATAGAGGGAAAACAGGGTCCGAATCAAAACACTCAGCCAAATGAGAGAGAACACAAAACCACGGAGCTCTAAGTGAGTTGATATACGGAAAAAACACAAACACAACGAAAGCAAAGAAAAAAAGAAAAACACAAGGAACTAACACCAACATAATAGATCTCAGGATAAAGAATAAGCGAATGGAATTCCTGAGATAATATCTGCAAGAGAGGATTAGTTATTTTTCGCAACACACACTTGCGTGGGCAACGAGGATCTCATTTGCTTCGTCTGACCAGGAGAGTTCTTTCGGCGCGATCTGCAAGACACATGTGCACTTTGAGACTAATCATATGAATATGCATTGAAGTTATTTCCAGAGACATGGGCATAATGATTTGAGGAGATACGCATGTAGTCCTTCTGTCGAGGGTTTGATCGATACCCATTCAAAGGTTTTCCTGTACCATTCTGCGAATGATAATCATTGTCTCAAAGAGAATTGCTCTACATATTCAAGTTAGTAGTGGCAGATAGATTTTCAATAATGCACTTCTTAACCCAGACTTGCTTCTTGGGTGAACCAGACCTGCAGTTAGTACCAACATATTGAGCAAATACCTTACCATTCTGTTATTTGAAGAGATTGTAGTTTGAGTCATCAGACTCGTCAGAAACAACAGTAATGGGAGTATCATATCCTGATAGAATTTCAAGTTCGAGAGTTTTTCTTTTAGCAAGAACCCAACTCGTACGAGGATACTGTTCGGGAGTCCAGTAGGTTCCATCAACATTGAGTTTTCTTTCGAAATCCAAACCTTCTTTTCGAGGAATTTTTTGCAGTATTGACTTCTTGAGCACATCACAGAGAGTTTGATGCCCTTTTAGGCTCCTTAGCATTCCTGTCTCAAGCAAGTCATTTAGCCTACAATTTTCCTCAGTAATAGCCACAGATTCCTTGGAAGAGGGTTGGTGATACCATTCGTAGTAGTATAAAAATTCTCGATGACGGCATTAGAAGATTCAGCATGAGAATCAGCATTACTACGTTCTAGGTATTTTAAGCAAGGAGGCACAAAATCAACAGGAAGTCGAACAGATTGCTCGACGAAGAGAGAAGCTTTTTATTTCACAAGCTTGTTATGAGATTCTTTCAGAGACTCGAGTTCCTGATTCCTATTAAGGAGTTCATCAGATAAACTCTCGAACTCGACTAAAAGAGAATCATATTTGTTGGAAAGTTCATCAATAGTTGAAGAAAAAGCGTCATGCTCTTCCATCAACTTTTGATTTTTATCTATCTCTTCGACCAGTAATCCTTCAGTTTTCCTAAGATTCTTCTCAAGCATTTCAAGTTCATCATGTTGAGATTTAGCAATCTTGACCAGTTTAGCATAGGCAATATATTCAGGAGAATATCCATTCATGCATTTTTGGTGTTTTGTTGATACCTGGTCCTTAGATGATTTTGCCATGAGAAAGAATGCGATAGGTTCATCATCACTAGAGGCATCATCATCGGAGTGTGATTCGAGTGAATAGTCTGATGATTCATAGGCAATGAAGGCATTGCTCCTTCCTATCCTTTTGTAGAATTCTTCATCATCTAATTCAGTGTATGTTGCTTCCTCTTCAGAATCTAGGGTCATATCAGCACATGCTCTATTCAGCTGTGATATTTTCTTCATATTTGACTCGATGGTTGCTCTGGCTTTCACGTCAGTGGCTGGTCTCATCGAAGAAGATGAAGAAGATTCATTTTTCTTCGAGAGCTTAGTACGACGATCCATTCGTGTGAATCCATTGCAGTGAAGATATTTCCATCTGTTTCTAGGTTTTCCATCCCAGCATGGGCAGTCTGCTATGACATGACCGAATTGTATACACTTGAAGTACTTTATATCTTTCGGTGGAAGCATCCTAGAGGATTCAGGCAAGTCAAGTTCATCTTCATTTACGAGATACAGATTTTGTCTTCTAAGATTATTTAGCCTTTCTGTGAGCATTTCCATTTCTCTGGTGATGGTGTGTTGATTCTCAACATCTTCTTCTTCTTGTGAACTGTCGTAGTGTGAAAGAAATTCTCCTTCACCTTCTGAAGAAGATTCTTGATCTGCATTTCTAGTTCCATCTTTTTCTTCATGGAGTGACAATAGCTTCATGACCTCTACATAGTGAAGTTCTTCATAATCTGGTCTTTGCTTGATTTCTGCTATGATGGGATCGAAGGTAGTGTCAAGAGCACTGAGCAGCTTGTTGACCACATCTTTATCGGTGATATCAGTTACTCCTCATTGATGAAGTCTCTCAACAATATTTGCCAACTGATCAGTGAGTTCCGTAGCACTTTAATTTCGAAGTCTTCTAAAACCAGCAAACATGGCACGAAGCATTTGAGTGTGAGGGTCTGTTCTGGCAACGAACTCTTCATGAGAATTTTTTATGGCATCCCACAGTTGCTTAGTAGTGTCAAGCGTTCGGAGCCGAATGAAAATGTCCTTTGAGATACTTGCACGGATAATATCTTTCGCTTATGCATCCAACTGCAACATAGCTTTGTCATGTGGGGATGGAGCATTAGGGTGTTGAATAGTGTATCCATCTTCCACAATCTACCATAGATCTAGATCGATGGCTTGAATTCTGATTCTTATTCTTTCTTTCCACTAGAGATAGCCATTTCCATCGAAGATAGGAAATCTTTCAGAGTGTGAGGATCTACCTGCATACAACATACTCAAAACTCCAAGGACGTTAGACCTTTGATAAACAGAGACAGGGAGTACCTTCTCTGATACCAATTGTTAGGACCGAGAGTATATCAACAGAGGGGGTGAATGGGAGATTCAGAAGTTCTTTCGAATGTTTTGAACCGATCCCAAACACAACAACGGAAATAAGGTTCGGTAGATACGAACTCAATCAAGCTTGCTATTGAGGAACAAAATCTTCAATGTAGGATGTAATGATGGTTCGATCATACGATACAACAGGTTTGATGATAACAATGGTAATGCAATGTGCCGACAGAAATAATATCATGACAGAGAGCTGGAATAGAACTACGATGGATAACTCAGAAGAATGACTATACTGATGTAAAAGATCACAACACAGAAGATAACAGGAACTAAGGTAGCATGACAGAATGATGAGGGTGCAACAATGTGAGCAATGAATGATAACTGCTACAACGAGAGTGGAGCCGAATGATATGCAATTGAAAATAATTGATTAGATAACTATCGTCATGGAGCACATATGAAGACTACCGAATGTAATGCAGTAAAGGAAGTTGAACCAATGGTGCTCGATGGCGACAGATAAATTTGGTAGACCAGTTCACCCTTCTGCCAAAGGGCAACGTCTGGTCGGAGGGGTTGTGACTTAACACAGAAGATAAACTCTCTTCACCCTATTCTCCTTCAACTCGAAGCTGATCAGACTTCAGTTGATTTCACTCGTGGTAGATACTTGTCAGCGATCCCCAAACCTTCGGTCGACCTTTGCGGACCACGATCACTCTTGGTTGCTGAAGATCTAGCTCGGTGAAGACAACAACTCTTGAACACTCGAGTCGAAACCTATCCGTCTAGAGAGTGCGCAGCTCTGAAGAGTAATAGGTACAAGAACTCTAACTCGGAACTACTGTGAGGCTCAACCACCGTCTAAGTTTTGCCTCTTGATATTTCTCTCGGTGGATCTTAAACTCAAATCATTCGGAGAGGGGGTGCTCAAGTCAATCTTCTCAGAAATCTTAAGCGGAGCAGCCACCAGACAAAGCCGGTGCGGGGTGGCTATTTATAGCCGTTGCCTTCCCTGATGGGAAATGACCAAATTGGACATCGAGAGCAGCCAATGGCCAAATGACACGAGTCCAACGGTCAGATTTTGAGCACAACGGTAACATTACTTCGACCTGAGACAAATATCTCGCAAGGAAGAAGATAACAGACTCTTCCTGGCAAGTATTTGCTCGAAACACAAAGAGATTTCTGTCGTAACTTTCATAGGTTTGGGCTAAGCATCACAAAGGGTCTAAGCTTCTAGAACCTATACCCCTCTTAGTAGTACATAGGTCCTATGACTCAGATGAACAGAAGAAGAAAGACGAAAAGAATACTACATCTTTAATTTGTCTTCGACTTCCGTTCGCCGCAGTCAATTTCTTCGGACAACAACACCGAACCAAATGCTTTGTTTCAGCAGTAATCTTTTTGAGGGGATAATTCCTTCACATCAAACTTCTTGTCTACATATCTTCATCAAATGTAGCTCGTTCTTCTCTGCAACGCAGATATACTTCGGTGATATTCCTCAAACTTGACACTGGAGATGGCATTCTCTTCGGTTTCTGTATGGACTATTTCTCTCTGTATGCACTAGCAAACAAATCAGTCTATACCTATTTATGTCAACACTCTCGAAAACACAGGAAGGCAGATATTGCACCAACAGTAGGCAATGACCACTCTCCCAGTTGCGATTCAACGCCGGAGTATGCCCTGGGATCGAGCCCTTGAACACCGGTCGCTGCCTACTAATGTGGTCATGGCGACCAAACCGGCAGCCACAATCTCCTCATCATCGGATGAAGAATCATACGAATCGCAAATGAAATTGTGAAAAAAGTACTCGTCGTCAGAGTCCATTTGTACCTTGCGGGCAAACTGTCGAACACCTTGCGGGCATCGTGGAAGAAGCCGGCCGGTGAAGAGCCTCGCGGCTCTGCGAGACCTGGTAGCAGGCATGGAGGAGTGGAGGCGAACGTGGCGGTGTCCGGCGAGCAAGGTAGCCACATGCGTGCTGCCGGCAAAGGAGGTGAGGGCGTGGTGGCATCGAGTGCTGCGACGATGGCGAAAACAGTCCACCAAACGCCGGAGTAGGGGCGGTCGAGGGTGGTGTCTTCTTTGGGGAGGTGGGCGCGGCGGCGACCGGCACCAGAATCGAGCAAATGGCAAAGAACGGCGATGGGTGGGGCGGCCAGGTGTGCAGGTTGTCGATGGAAGGAAGGGGGAATGGTCAATGTGCCACCGACTGGTGGGCCAAGGGGAGGATAAGGGCGGGCATCGCGCGCGTCCGTTGCGTGTCCATGTCGATGCAAATGCGGCCCAAATTTGAGCCTGAAATGGGTCGCGCGCGGACAAAATGCGGACGCTCGTCCGTTTAGGTCGTCGCGTTGGACGACTTTAGTGTCCGTCTTGACCCAAAAGGACAGTTTGGGTAGGTGCATTGGAGTCGTTCTTAGCAATATAAGAATGATGTTGTAAATTGTAAAAAGTTTGTCAGTGGATTATGTGGAAAACACGAAATGAGTTTGTGACATGGACTGGTATGCATGTGATTTAACTTGGATGAAGCTCTTACTAAATGGCTGGACCCCTCTGTGTTCGTCCCTCTGGACAAAAAATGCTGCTGGAGAGACGTTTGCAGATGATCGAAAGGAGGATGTCAGAAGTTCCCCTCATAAAATGGTGCTGAAGAAACGAAGGATCTTCTTGGAGCTGGAGGGACCGGGGGCGCGTGCCTACAGGGTCTTGTGAAGAAGCTACGAAGTTGTCGGCGAGGATGTACGCCGGCCTGCAGCCGGTGCTGGTTTCGACTTTCGAAGGCATTGGCGTGCAATGGGTAACGTACGGGTCCGGAGGAAGGGAAAGGGAATCCGAGACTGGCAATCGGATGGACGGATCGGTGGCGTGTGTTTGTCTGTCTGGTAAAGGTCGCGTGATCCAAGGGAACGGCGCCCCCTTCCTTCCCTTCATCAGGCTGCGGCAGTCTGCTCTCTGCTGTACTACGAGGAAAGCAGACAAGGGACACGGCTACGGAAGTTACCCGCTGCCCGTCCCGTCCGCCGCTAGGGACAGCGTGGGGGCACAAGCAAGCCCAGGGCCGGGTGCAGATGCAGTGCTGCTACTGCACTGCATTAACGCGCGCACAAGTACGGAAGTGCCACTGCTCGGTCTAGCTTTCTCGGACTCGCCACTGCTCAGGGCTGCCCCTCTGTCTCTTCTCTCGCCGTGGCCATCTTCCTTCCCCGACGGACGTCGCCGTGCATTTCAAACCGAGACTAGGATGAAGAAGATCCAGATGTGCTCTCAGTCTCAGCTACAGTAGAAAATTATGCATGGGTTCCATACGGTGACAAGGGAAGAGAGCGTCGAGACATATACCACCACAGTGGTGCACAATGAGTCATGACCCCATCCATGGAGGACCACCCCATTTTCTCCCACTGGTTTCTTTCGGAGTGTTTGGACCTTTCTCCATGCGAAGGTGCATTCTGCATCAATCAGAGAATTCCACACTCCAAAGTTCGAGGAAGGAACAAGCTGCCCATATTCACTTTTACTGATCATTTGCTTTCTCACCTGCCTGAAAGTAAGTAGATCCATACCCCCTTAGGCCTCGTTTGGTACGGGAGGGTTGGAGGGAATTTCAGAGGAGAATCCACGAGGGGCCCAGAAACCTCTACAATCCCCGGCGGGCTGTTTGGTATGCGAGGTTTCGCTGGCCCAATCCACCCGATCCCCCCGATTCCCCGACCCACGCTGTTCGAAGGCACGAGGAGGCCCTCGCGGAATTGGAGCCACGCGAGAGACGGAGCCTAGTCCTCACGCCGCCCGTCGGCAGCCTCCTCCTCGACGGCCAGCCCATCGCCCGCACCTCCTCCTCAAGCCGCCCGTCGTCCGAAAGGACAGTAAAGCAACGCCTCGCTGCCATCGAGAGAGCCGCCTGCCGCGGGATCTTCACCACCCCACCGACGCCAAAGCGTCAACGTCCTCCGCCGATTATTCCCGACGTGATTCCTCCCTATCCTCCACCTCTCCATCCCTCCCTGCATACCCTAGAGTGGCTCTTCTTGCTCCTCGTCAGACACCCAGTGCCATAGCTCGATCTGAATAGTTCGTTCGTCCATCGATGAGACTGCCCTCCATGGCCATCCCTTTCCTCTCCGAAAATCATTGGAACCCAGCTCTTGTGAGAACCAGTACCTTGATTTGAATTTTGATAAAAGTGTGGGTTTTCATACTGACAGAAATTAAGGTGTTTCTGTATGAGCTTTTACATTGACAGTAAATCAAGGTCCCTGGATGAACTTTTGCACATGAACAATGTTCAGTTTTGTCTGTCAACATAAATAAAAAAAACCCAAAATTCTGGACTAGAAGCAAGGTCCCCGGATGACAGTAAATAATTAGAGTGTGGTTTGTCCATCCTGCGTAGTAGGTCAATGGATACTGATATTGTTGGTATTGTTGGTTCAATGGATACTGATATTGTTGGTCATGTCCCTTTGTTTCAATTGATACTGATATTGTTGGTTCCTTTCTAGTATGCTTTGTTTTGGTCCCCATCCATAAATTGAGTCCAAGTCAATCGAATTATGTTGTGGATACGAAGAATTGTTGCAAGATTAGATTTTTAACTGTTTTACACCATTTTAATTCGGTATGGAAATCCATCCCTGTCAAACAGTATTTTGTACGAAGGGGATGTGTGGTTTAAGGGGGATTTGAGGTTTCAAGAGAATTAGGTGAAAGAGGGGGATTCACCAAATCCCCTGAAATCCCCTCCTCACCAAACCTCTCAAATCCACTCCTACCAAACGAGGCCTTAGGTGCGTCTCAAGTCCGATGCACTCACCGGGGCCGCCGTACGCGTGACTTGCAGTGCAGGAGCAGCAGCCCCAGCAACGGCACGGTATCCCCCTGAATTTATCGGAAAACTCTGAGCACGTTCTTCAGCGACGGGCCCAAACCCAATCATTCAAGCCAGACAACGAGTTAATACGTGACATAAATTTGGAGCACGCGTTGAGTGTGATTCTTTCTTATTACAGTAAAACGAAGGGTAAACGGGTCGCATACCGTCACATGCTGCTCCATCGGCGTTGGTCCCCTGGCCCTTCATGTGCATGTGCCGTCAGATTCCTAGATAGCGAGATCCCGTGAAAAAGGCTCTCCTCGAGAAGACACGAAAACTGTGGCAGTGCGACGCCTGCCGCACTACATTGTCAGAGCATCTACGGCCCCAAATCCGACACCCTATAAACCTGCGGGTTCGCGGGCGGTATCAAGTCGCGCATCCACAGTCATGTATGTCATATCTGACACGCTATATCCATATAAAATCATGCAATGTAGCATGTAGATTTCCAGACGGTCAAAATCGACAGGATAGCAAACGGGCATAATTCACATATAAACATCATCAAAAGATCATTAGACGGTTATAGTTCACACAGTTCAAACTATCCGGCAAATTCTAACTAGATAGTGGGAGCATGAGAGGGTGAAGCTTCACCACTTCCTCGCCGGCCATTTGCCCTTCCAGTCACATGCGCTGTTATAGGTGTCTGCGGCAAGAGGCGGGTCGATGTCCGAGTCGGGCCCGTCGGAGGAGAAGGAATCGAAGATGACGATGTAGCTCTTCAAGAGACGGACGGTGTGGTCCTGCTTACGCTTGAGCTTGGCCACCCTCGCCGCTGCCTCCGCCTCCTCCCCCTCGGACTGCTCAATGTCGAGCCGGAGCTGCTTAGCGTTGATCCTCCGGAGCCGTCGGGCGTCTGTCTCCGCTGTCGTAAGTGACCGACGATACACCCACTGAAGGAGACGCTCATCCACGTCGGGCACCGCCGGCATCACGCAGCGGCGGCGGTGGGAGGACTGCGTAGCCGCGTCCAACGCGGCCCCAATCTCCCTTTGCCCTCTGCCTCTCTCGGCGGGCGGCGCGCGCCTCCGATTCTAGAGTCCGCATCCGCGCTCCGGCGGAGCACGCACTAGAATCCACCACTGCCCGCACGAAGCAGCGGCCGAAAGTGAAGGAGGTCGTTGGACGGACGACGCCGATTGAGCTGACCTCGTAGATCCGCGCGCGGGGTGGGAATGGCCGATGTCGGCGCCGGGTGACAGGCGACGTCGCACCAGAACCGGAGTTGCCGCCCATATCCACCCGAGAGCGCTCCAGCCCGATACGGAGTGCCAACTCGTCCTCGCCTCTGTAGCTGCCGCCGGAGTGGTTGCCAGTGACGGATTGGAGAAAGGGGAGCGAAGCGGAGTGAAGTGAGGCTAGGGTTTGCTCCAGAGGGGGATTTTGTGGGGTCGGGTTGGGCTAGAGGTTGGTCGGGCGGACGTGGCGGATACGCCCGGGCCGCCTCATATCCGCCCTAGATTTGGACTGGATATGAGGGGTGCTGGTCTACCCGGGCGTTTAAGGGCGGTTTGAGGCGTCTGGTTGGATCAGTTTTTGTGACTGGCAGTGAGCGGTCCGCCGGCCCGAACATTTATGACGGGTTTGTGGCGCCTGGCTATAGATGCTCGTAGAGCATCTCTGATCGCTTTATACCTCAAAATCAAACACATCAAATGTGCGCGAGCATGTTTGGACATGTCTGCGGGTAGATCTTGAGAAGCTAATCATCCAACCAAATGCACCAAATCCCCTAAAAAAAACTGAATGCACCAAATAAAAGTAACGACCACATTATAATTATTAATTTTTAGGTCTTTATTTACATAGCAAAAGTTAACCGACCCTAGTCTATTCTTTGCTGGACATGGATACGTTTATATCCTGCATCTTACTCCTCGATGGAGTCAAGCGCTTGGTCGTGGACGTCGTCGGTGAATGTAAGGTCAGCATCAAACGTGGATAGTCTGGCCTTATGGTCGTTGTGACCCGGCCCGAATGATGCGAAGCTATTAGTGTGGGCAGCATTCCTGTCCATGATCACTTGCCCGCTTCAGCGTCCGCCTTGCCGTGATCTCCATGAATAGGTAGTCGCGCTTCGCCTCGTTGACGTGGCCGGCACCACTCGCGGCGGATGGCACTGGAGCTGCGCATGCTCTCGTACAGTGCCGGTTGCTCATCCATAAAGGCTGGATTCTCGGCGAGCATGGTCGCAATGGCCTGCTCATCGGCTATCTGACCCTTCATGAGCCTTTCTTATCGAGGAGTTTCCGTTTGTACCGCTGCTCCACCTGCAACATCCGGAACACGATGACTCATGGCGACTGCTCATTTGGTTGTGCCTCCGCAATGACAACGGTGTAGTGTGCCTCCTCCTGATGAAGGGTGAACCCACAAGTCGACGCCTCCTTCTCCTCCTCCAACACCTCGTCCATACTCGTGTCCTCCTCATCCGAGTTTTCCTTCTCTGGAGAGCTCAGAGGCTCCCCCGCCATAATGTGGTCCGCGCGATGGGCGCACCATCCGTCCACCTTGCGCATGATTTCATGATGGCATCGCGGTGTGATGGTCCTCCACCACCCATGGTGGGGCCATGAAAGTGCAACTAATCCCCGGATGGTTTTGGTAATTCATAACAACATATAGCTTATTGAACTAATATCCATTCAAGTTCAATATTTCAGAAAGTTCAATGATTGGCATGGCATGGACTAGAGATGTGGACCCCTCAAAATGCTAAGGACAAAGATTGGCAAATGCTCAAGACTCTTCATTTTCATTTTAGTGATCTAAGATCACATTGAGTCCATAGGAAAGCCAATACTATTAAACGGGGATGAGGTGTTCCTTAATGGTCTACTTGCTCAAAGTGCTTAGTGATATTGCTCCAAAACTCTCAGCCACTTTCTCATTTCCACATATGTCCAAAACTCCAAGTCAAAATCGGCCCCACCGGTTTGATCTATCCGGCGCCACCGAATTCAGTTGATATAGCCACTGCCAGAAACCCTAGACGATTCGGTCACACCGATACGGACCTCGGTCACACCGATACGGACCTCGGTCTCACCGAGATGGCCCTGCAAACTCTTTGTTTCCCATTATAACATTTCAGTCTCACCGAAATGAGCAATCGGTCTCACCGAGTTTGCTTGACCAACTCTCTATTTGATCTTTACTGAAATCGGTCTCACCGAGTTCATGCAATCGGTCTCTCCAAGATAAGGTTTTGCCCTAGCCCTAGCACATCGGTCCCACCGAGTTGTTCCAGTCGGTCCCACCGATATTCCTAACGTTCACATTTTTAACTAAATCGGTCTCACCGAGTTCTTCTATTCGGCCTGACCGAGT
Source organism: Aegilops longissima (assembly GCA_021605205.1). Lineage (NCBI taxonomy): Eukaryota > Viridiplantae > Streptophyta > Magnoliopsida > Poales > Poaceae > Aegilops > Aegilops longissima. Next base: position 440,204,830 of record CM038681.1, read on the forward strand.
TGGGTCAAATGTGTGTAACGGTTGGATTTTGTGGAGGCTATATATACCCCTCCACCCCCTTCTCCATTTGAGAGAGAACCATCAGAACATGCCTACACTTCCACTACTCATTTTCTGAGAGAGAACCACCACTCATGTGTTGAGACCAAGACATTCCAATCCAACCACAAGAATCTTGATCTCTAGCATTCCCCAAGTTGCTTTCCACTCAAATCATCTTTCCACCATAGCCAAATCTATGAGAGAGAGTTGAGTGTTGGATAGACTATCATTTGAAGCACAAGAGCAAGGAGTTCATTATCAACACACCGTCTATTACCTTTTGGAGAGTGGTGTCTCCTAAATTGGTTAGGTGTCTCTTGGGAGCCTGCGACAAGATTGTGGAGTTGAACCAAGAAGTTTGTAAAGGCAAGGAGATCGCCTACTTCGTGAAGATCTACCCGAGTGAGGCAAGTCCTTCGTGGGAGATGGCCATGGTGGGATATACAAGGTTGCTTCTTCGTGGACCCTTCGTGGATGGATCCCTCCATGGACTCGCGCAACAGTTACCCTTTATGGGTTGAAGTCTCCATCAACGTGGATGTACGATAGCACCACCTATCGGAACCACGCCAAAAATCCCCGTGTCTACATTGCGTTTTCCTTCTTCAAACCCTTCCCTATACTTTCATATGCAATGTTTTACTTTCTGCTGCTACACTCTTAGAATTGCATGTGTAGGTTGATTGCTTGACTTGTACTAGCTGCCAAAATTTGCAACACTTAAAATTGGGAAAAGGCTAGATTTTTATTTGGTCAACTAGTCTAATCACCCCCACCCCCCTCTAGACCTACTTTCGATCCTACAAGTGTTATCAAAGCCTTGGTCTCCATTTGCCTTGATTTCCATAGCTTTGATGATCATAGCCTTGGTTTCACAACCTAGGAGAGTATGGCGTCTAGCGAGGGAAATTACCACCATAGAGGTCCTTACTTTGATGGTACTAATTTTGCTAGTTGGAAGCATAAAATGAAAATGCATATTCTTGGTCATAACCCCGTCGTTTGGGCTATTGTACGTATTGGCTTGCAAGGTGAATACTTCGAGGATGGAAGAGAACCGGATCATGAAGCGTCCGTGAAAGAATTGAAAATATTGCAATACAATGCTCAAGCTTGCGATATTCTCTTCAACGGACTGTGCCCCGAAGAATTCAACAAAATCAGCCGCCTTGAGAATGCAAAGGAAATTTGGGATACTTTGGTTGATATGCATGAAGGTACCGAGTCCGTCAAGGAATCCAAATTAGATGTGCTTCAAAGTCAACTTGACAAATTCAAAATGAAGGATGGTGAAGGAGTCGCCGAGATGTACTCTAGGCTTGCTCTCATCACAAATGATATTGCCGGCTTAGGAAGCGAAGAGATGACCGACAAATTCATCATCAAGAAGATCCTAAGAGCCTTGGATGGAAAATATGATACCATGTGCACCTTGATCCAAACGATGCCCAATTACAAAGATCTCAAGCCAACGGAAGTCACTGGTAGAATTGTTGCTCATGAGATGTCACTCAAGGATAAGGAAGAGCTCCACAACAAGTCTAGTGGTGCTTACAAATCTTCATGTGATGCTCCTACAACATCAAGTGAGAAACAAGTCTTCAATGAAGAATTGAGCTTATGGTGAAGAACTTCAACAAATTCTACAAGAATAGAAGCAAAGAAATAAGTTCCAAGTCAAGGTCCTACAATGACAAAAGATCTTCTAGTCGTGATCGCAATTGCTACAATTGTGGAAGACCCGGACACTACTCCAATGAGTGTATGGCTCCCTACAAGAGTAGAGAAGATTCACCTAAAAGGAGAACTAAAAGAGATGAATCGCCACCAAGAGAGAGAAGGAGTAGAGATGATCGTTATGAATGAAGACCCTCTCATAGAAGCAAGGATTCGGAAAGGAAGGACAAGTCATCAAAGAGCTACACAAGACGAAGACAACAAGCTCATGTTGGTGAATGGGTATCCGGTTCCGACTCCGACAACTACTCCGAGAGAAGTTATCACTCCGACTCCGAATATACTCAAGATGAAGGTGTTGTCGGTCTTGCACTTGTGTCATCCAACTCCTACGACATATTTGACTCACCAAATAAATGAATTGGAAGATGCTTTATGGCTAAAGGCCCTAAGGTATCACACCCCGAGTATGTTGATTTCAATAGTGATGAAGATGATTTGCTAGGTGATGATGATTTACTTGTTGACAACACTAGTGATGAAAACTATGATGAAATTACTATTAATCGTGCTAATCAAGATGAAACTAATGACAGTGATAAGAGGGAGATTGAGCGTCTAACTAAAGAACTAAACACTCTTAAGTTAGCTCATGAAACTACTTTAGAGGATCATCGAGAGCTTTTAAATACTTATGAGAAGCTACGCTTCGAGAAGCCCAATTTAGAGCAAGAACATGGGTTCTTAAAGGCAATCAATGATGATCTTCGAAAGAAAAGTTCTTCTTACATTGCAAGCATTTACTCTTGTCTACTTATATGCCACAAGTAAAATCTAGCAACAAGAGCAAGAAAGATTCTTCTTCTAGTAGTAACTATAATCATGCTAAATCCAATATTGTTGCTTCTAGTAGTTCTCTTGATTCCACTAATGATTCTCTTAGCCAAGTTACACTTGAGCAAGAAGATAGCTTATTGAGGGGAATGATAGAGAAAGGTGTTTACAAGAGCCTTGCCGGAAGTAAGCAATTTGAGGAAATTGTACGCAAGCAAGGAAGGCGCTGGAAGAATCAAGGTGTTGGTTTTGAAGGAAAGTTCAATGCCAATGGAGTTGAATGGGAAGAAGATAAATACCCCAAGAAGAAGTTTATTCCTCAACAAGAGAATTATGACCCCACTTCTTTCAAGGGAACACAAGCTCAAGACGATCTTCCACCACAAGACCACAACCTAAAAGGCAAGGATAAGCTTCAAGAAGAGATTGACTCATTTGAAGAAGCTCCTAAGGCCTTGGTCAAGTGGGTTCCCAAGACTACATCAAGTTCTACTTCATCAAGTACGACCACAACTCCAAGGATGCCCATCAATTTGATGTGGGTCCCAAAGAAGAAGAACTAGAGAGTTCTTGAGGGTGGCTCCGCCAACATACTTTACTCATATTCATTTTGGCAAGGACAAGTGCAATCAACTTCCATATCTTGCACTAGTTGAAGGAGTCACAAACCCTCTTGTCGGTTAGGCAAGGGATAAGGTAACCTAATGCTTTCATGGACATCATCATATGTGTATTTCACTCTATGTATATGGATATCCTCATGTGTTCCTTGTGGGACTAACCCATGTAGGTATTGAAAGTGCAACTCACTCCAATGGATTGCTCCAAATGATCTACATCAACATTGAGCATCCACATCTTCAACACCTACATGAAGTCATCAACGACAAAACCCAAGGTTAGTTCATCCCTCTAAGGGGGGATATCACATCTAGGGGGAGCTTTGCTCTAAGAATTGAGCTAAAGCAACTCTAATGATGTGAACACAACAATGCTTTATGTAAAAGTGGTAACCCCACTTGTGCTTAAACGATGAGTATGGCCTATGATCAAATGTTCTCATTTCAATCGTAAGTCAATATACTCATATATAGATGACCTAGTCATCGCCAATTGCTTGATAGATGCTAGAGTGTTTGTGCATGCTTTGCCACATGTTTTATTTACTATCTTATTGTGTGAGCATGTTGGTCGCATGATTTTTCTCCATTCGAGGACATCCATTTGTTGCTTTGATTGTTTGGTTTTTCTTTTTGCCAAATGGATGAATACGAATGCCTAAGTTCTCACTCTAGCTACCTATGTTTTTCTCGTCTCAAACTCTATTCATGCTACATCACAAAGTTTGAACAAGTCGAATTCGGACCCTCTGGGTGAGGAGCACTAGGAGCCACCGATCCGTCAAGGGCTTAACTTTCAAAACCTCTTAATGCATCTCGGTCAGACCAACTCACTCCTACTCGGTCTCAATGAATTCATTAAGATGATCTAGGTTTTCATCTCGGTGCAACCAATTTGAACAATTCGGTCACACCGAGTTGCAGCAACTGATAGCAGGTTTACATCTCGGTGCCACCGAGTCATTCCACTCGGTCAGACCAAGAGTGACTGGGTATATACGTAGAGGGTTGAAAATTTGGAAACTCCTCCAAACACTCGACCGCACCTCCCTGCTCTGCCGCCCCCTTGGTCTCCGGATCGTCGCCATCGTCGCCAGTGACCCCCTGCCGCTGGTCTCCGCCGCCGTCAACAGGTCTCACCGCCGTTGCCGCCGTAGCGAGTTCATCGCCAAGTTAGTGTACGGACTTGACCTCTTTGTGCTTTCTATTATTATGATTCTTGCACAAAGATCATTTCCATTGTTCTTCCCACGTATGAGATCAATCTATCCACCAAAAGAATCCATTAGAATAGATTTGATGCAAAAAATTAGGGTTAGGTTTCCGCCGAACTCATCTCGGACCGACCGATCTAAGGATCTCGGTCACACCGATTTGACCCTGGCCATTGCACAAGTACAACTCGGTCTGACCAAAGTGTACTAATCGGTGCGACCGAAATCACTTACTCTGTGAAACCCTAGCATCTCTGAGTCACCAAACTGCATTTTGGTCTGACTGAAACTTTGTGTCTAGACCAAAGTTCGAGAAAGCACGCCTAATCGAGCGCTTATGCGTGCCTATGCGCAAGGCGCTGGCCTACCGCCTCGCATAGGCCATGTGTGCTGGTAAAGGCGCGACGCGCGCCTTGGCGGAGCGCTTTTCTCGCAGAGGCGAGCTTAAGCGCGCGGAACAGCGCGGAAGGGGCGCTTAATGGCGCAAAACAACGAGAGGGGTTCCATCAGGGAATCGGGATAAAGAGCCAGGGAGGCACGGGATGAAAAGTAGAGGGTCAAAATCGAGCCCGTGTTAGGGTTAGGGTCTCCTCTCCTCCATTCCTCGCGCCGGCGGACTCTCTTGGGGCCGCCAGATTCTCCTCGCGCCGCTGGCAGCAGCACGCCCTCCGCCGTGGACCTGAAGCTCCTCCTTGCACCTCTCCTGCTTGAGCCCTCCCCGCACCACCGGTTGCTGGCTTGCGACCTCATCCCGCCGTGGATCTCGTGCCCCCTGGTCTTCTTCTCTTCAGGCAGGTGAGCCCCGAGATCCCAATCGAGCCTACCTTCTCCTGCTAGCTTCTGCCTCTTGCTGCCTTGCTGGTGCTACTAGCTGCCGTTGAAGTGATGTTAGCTGCTGCTGCTAATTACTTAGTGTTGTTTACTATTGTTAGTGTTATTACTTAGTACAATAGTACAGGTTAGTACTAGTAGAGTAGTAAAAGTAGTAGTAGTAGTTGGTGATGTTGCTGTTAATTTGCTACTACTAGCTGCTACTATTGTTTTCTGCTGCTGATGCTAGATGCTGTTGATGCTAGATGTTGCTACTACTTGTTTGTTGCTAATGCTAGCAGTTGTTGCTTGTTTGTTGCTGCTGTCTATGGCTACTAGCTTATAATTTGTGTTGTTGTTGTAGGATGTCAACATCACAGAATACAACCGCTGAGACAGAGTCTGAAAGGCCGATAGCTCTTAAGAGGAAGGCAAATGATGTTGGATGGAACTATGGAAAACTATGTGATGTGACAAACAAGGAGAGGGTGAAGTGCGACTTTTGTGGCCATGTTAGCACCGGAGGAATTAACCATTTCAAGCTACACATCAGGGGCACCACCTCAAGCGTTCTTTCATGTTTAAGGTCAACTATGGAGGTTAAAGCAATTTGCCAGAGAGCTCTTGATGCATATGAGGCAAAGAAGGTGGCAAAGAAAAAACGCAAGGCCGAAGTGAGGGCTGATGTGCATGTCATAGCCCTAAATGAAGCAAGGGAGGTTAGAGAATCTGTTTGTGTTGGAAGCACATCATCGGAGGCCAACAAATTATGACCAATGTACAAGTTTGTGCGTCCTGTTGATGGTAAATCAAGCAGAGAGGAAGTCTTGAGGCAGCTAAGTATGAATGAAGCACTATTCAAGGAGAGGAGAGCTCAATGTTCACCATATGTTGCTAGATGGGTGTATTCTCATGTTAATTCCAAAGTACTCCATTTCTTTGCTTGCTCGTTCCTTGAAATGAATACGATTGCTTGATTGCTAAGTCAAAATCTGTCTGCATTGTGTTGTTGCTTTGCTTGTAGGCATACCATTTAATGCTCTTGACAATGATGAGTTTTGTCAAATGTGTGAGTCCATAGGAAAATTTAGTCCTGGATATGAGCCTCCTACCCAATATAAGCTTAGGGAGAAGTTGTTGCGTGATGAATATGCAAGGACCAAGAGTTTGTTAAATGACCATGAGAAGGAGAAGATAAAGCTTGGATGCACCATCATGACTGATGCATGGACATGCATGAAGAGGAGGAGCATAATGAATTTGTGCATGCATTGTAGTGGGGGACAAGTTTTCTCAAATCAAAGGAAACATCTGATATGTCACATACAAGTGAAGTCATCTTTCAGCTAGTGGACAACGCAATTGAGGAGGTAGGGGGGAGCATGTGATGAAGTGGTGATGGACAATTCTTCCAACAACATGGGAGCCAAGAAAATGTTGCTTGAGAAGAGGCCGAAGATCTTTTGGAGCTCTTGTGCAACTCACACTATCAACTTGATGCTCCAAGGAATTGGCAACCTCAAAAGATTCAAGAAAATAGTTTATCAAGCAAAGAACCTCACCATCTTCATCTATGCGCATCACAAGACTTTGGCATTGATGAGGGTTGCTACAAAAAGGAGAGATATCATAAGGCCGGGGTTGGCAAGATTTGCTTCCGCTTTTCTTACTTTGCAAAGTTTGTTGGAGAAGAAAGATGCTTTAAGGTGTATGGCGGTTGAAAGAGCTTGTGAAGAGATGATTCATGTGAAAACAAAGAAAGGCAAGGATGCAACGACAACGGTGATGGATGCTAACTTTTGGAAAGGTGTGCTCCTATGCATAAAGGTGTTTGAGCCATTGGTGATGGTTCTCCGTTTGGTTGATGGGGATGTTAAACCATCGGTGGCTTGGCTCTATGGATAGTTGGTCAAGGCCAAGAGGGAGATGAAGGATGCATTTGGCAACCTGGAGAGGAACTACAAAGATACTATGGCCATTGTTGACAAGAAGATGAATGGAAGGCTTGATTCACCATTGCACATGGCTGCATATGTGTTGAACCCACACTATAGTTATGTGGATAGCTCCATATTTACCATTGCAAATGAAGACTTCCAGGAGTGTGCTGAAATATACTTTGCAAATGATCCGGATACTTGCATGTTGGTTGTCAATGATGAATTTCTGAAATATGAAAACAAAGAAGGACCATTTGGGAAGAGGCTAGCAACAGCTTGTGAAAATAAGAGCTATAGCCTAGGTATATCAGTATTAGCTTGCTTTTGCTGCCTGCCCTTGCATTGCTACTGCTTGTTGCTGCTCTAGCTGCTGCTGCTATAGCTGCTGCTGGCCTGCTGGTATAGTTGTTGTTGAAGGAAATATGCCGTAGAGGCAATAATAAAGTTGTAATTTTATATTTCCTTATATCATGATAAATATTTATTATTCATGCTAGAATTGTATTAACCGGAAACTTGATACATGTGTGGATATATAGACAAAACACAGTATCCCTAGTAAGCCTCTACTAGACTAGCTCGTTAATCAAAGATGGTCAAGTTTCCTAACCATAGACATGTGTTGTCATTTCATGAATGGGACCACATCATTAGGAGAATGATGTGATGGACAAGACCCATCTGTTAGCTTAGCATAATGATCGTTGAGTTTTATTGCTATTGCTTTCTTCATGACTTATACATATTCCTTTGACTATGAGATTATGCAACTCCCTGATACCGGAGGAATACCATGTGTTCTATCAAACGTCACAATGTAACTGGGTGATTATAAAGATGCTCTGCAGGTATCTTCGAAGGTATTTGTTGGGTTGTCATAGATCGAGATTAGGATTTGTCACTCCGAGTATCGGAGAGGTATCTTTGGGCCCTCTCGGCAATGCACATCATAATAAGCCTTGCAAGCAATGTAACTAATGAGTTACTTACAGGATGATGCATTACGGAACGAGTAAAGAGACTTTCCGATAACGAGATTGAACTAGGTATGAGGATATCGACGATCAAATCTCGGGCAAGTAACATACCGATGACAAAGGGAATTACGTATGTTGTCATAACGGTTCGACCGATAAAGATCTTCGTAGAATATGTGGGAGCCAATATGCGCATCTAGGTTCCGCTATTGATTATTGACCGGGGAGGTGTCTCGGTCATGTCTACATAGTTCTCAAACCCGTAGGGTCCGCACACTTAACGTTCGATAATGATTTGTATTATATGAGTTATGTGATTTGGTGACTGAATGTTGTTTGGAGTCCCAGATGTGATCACGGACATGACGAGGAGTCTCGAAATGGACGAGAGGTAAAGATTCATATATAGGACGATAGTATTTGGACATCGGAAGTGATCTGGGTTTACCGGGTACGTATCGGGTCACCAGAAGGGGTTCCGGGCTACCCCCGGCAAACTATATGGGCCTTATGGGCCAAGAGGGGAAACACACCAGGGGCTGGTGCGCCCCCATATGGGCTGGCCAAATTGGAGAAGGAAAGGGGAAGGAGGAAAGGAAAAAGGGAATAGGATTCCCCCTTCCCCCTCTTCCCTTCCTACTCCGAATAGGAATAGGAAAGGGGGGAGGCCGAATTTGGAGGTGCCCAAGTAGGATATCTCCTACTTGGGGCGCCCCCTTGGCTGCCTCTCCTCCCCTTCAACCTATATATATGAGGGGGGCACCGCTAGAAGACACAACAAACATTGTTAGCCGTGTGCGGCACCCCCCTCCATAGTTTACGCCTCCGATCATATTCCCGTAGTGCTTAGGAGAAGCCCTGCGCAGATCACTTCACCATCACCATCACCACACCGTCGTGTTGACGGAACTCTCCCTCGACACTTTGCTGGATCAAGAGTTCGAGGGACATCATCAAGCTGAATGTGTGCAGAACTTGGAGGTGTCGTACGTTCGGTGCTTGATCGGTCGGAACAAGAAGAAGTTCGACTACATCAACCGCGTTGTCAAATGCTTCCGCTCTCGGTATACGAGGGTACATGGACACACTCTCCCCCTCTCGTTGCTATGCATCTCCTAGATAGATTTTGCATGAGCGTAGGAATGCTTTTGAAATTGCATGCTACATTCCCCAAGAGTGGCATCCGAGCCAGGTCTATGCGTAGATGATATGCATGAGTAGAACACAAAGAGTTGTGGGCGATCATAGTCATACTGCTTACAACAACGTCTTATTTTGATTTGGCGGTATTGTTGGATGAAGCAGCCCGGACCAACCTTACATGACCACGTTCATGAGACCAGTTCCACCGGCAGACATGCAACTTGTTTTGCATAAAGGTGGCTGGTGGGTGTCTGTTTCTCCAACTTTAGTTGAATCGAATTTGACTACGGCTGGTCCTTGTTGAAGGTTAAAACAGCAAACTTGACGAAACATTGTTGTGGTTTTGATGCATAGGTAAGAGCGGTTCTTACTAGAAGCCCGTAACAGCCACGTAAAACTTGCAACAACAAAGTAGAGGACGTCTAACTTGTTTTTGCAAGACATGTTGTGATATGATATGGTCAAGACATGATGTGATATACGTTATTGTATGAGATGATCATGTTTTGTAAAAGTTATCAGCAACTGGTAGGATCCTTATGGTTGTCGCTTTATTGTATGAAATGCAATCGCCATGTAATTTATTTACTTTATCACTATGCGTTAGCGATAGTTGTAGAAGCAATAGTTGGCGAGACGACAACAACGCTACGATGGAGATCAAGGTGTCAAGACGATGACGATGGAAATCATGATGGTGCTTTGGAGATGGAGATCAAAGGCACAAGATGATGATGGCCATATCATGTCACATATTTTGATTGCATGTGATGTTTATCTTTTATGCATCTAATTTTCTTAGTATGGCGGTAGCATTATAAGATGATCCCTCACTAAAATTTTGAGGTATAAGTGTTCTCCCTGAGTATGCACCGCTGCGATAGTTCATCGTGCCGAGACACCACGTGATGATCGGGTGTGATAAGCTCTACGTTCACATACAACGGGTGCAAGATAGTTTTGCACGTGAGGAATACTCGGATTAAACTTGACGAGCCTAGCATGTACAGACATGGCCTCGGAACACTGGAGACCGAAAGGTCGAATGTGAATCATATAGTAGATATGATTAACATGGAGATATTCACCAGTGAAAACTACTCCATCTCATGTGATGACCGAACATGGTTTAGTTGATATGGATCACGTGATCATTTAGATGACTCGAGGGATGTCTATCTAAGTGGGAGTTCTTAAGTAATTTGATTAATTGAACTTAATTTATCATGAACTCAGTCCTGATAGTATTTGCATATCTATGTTGTAGATCAATAGCTCGCCTATAGCTCTCCTGTTTTATTTTTGATATGTTCCTAGAGAAAACTAAGTTTAAAGATGTAGTAGCAATGATGCCGACTGGGTCCGTGATCTGAGAATTATCCTCATTGCTGCACAGAAAAATTATGTCCATGATGCACCACTAGGTGACGAACCTGTTGCAGGAGCAGATGCAGACGTTATGAACCTTTTGCAAGATCGGTATGATGACTACTTGATAGTTTAGTGTACCATGTTTTACGGCTTAGAACCGGGACTTCAAAAATGTTTTGAAACGCCACGGAGCATATGAGATGTTTCAAGAGTTGAAGTTGGTATTTCAGACTCATGCCCGTGTCAAGAGGTATGAGACCTCTCACAAGTACTTTGCCTACAAGATGGAGGTGAATAGCTCAGCCAGTGAGCATGTACTCAGAATGTCTGGGTACTACAATCGCTTGAATCAAGTGGGAGTTAATCTTCCAGATAAGATAGTGATTGGCAGAATTCTCTAGTCACTATCACGAAGCTACTAGAACTTTGTGATGAACTATAATTTGCAAGGGATGACGAAAATGATTCCCGAGCTCTTCGCGATGCTGAAATCGGCGAAGGTAGAAATCAAGAAAGAGCATCAAGTGTTGATGATTAACAAGACCACTAGTTTAAAAAAAGGCAAGGGAAAGAAAGGGAACTTCAATAAGAATGGCAAGCAAGTTGCCACTCCCATGAAGAAGCCCAAAGCTAGACCCAAGCCTGAAACTGAGTGCTTCTACTGCAAAGGAAATGGTCACTGAAAGTGGAACTGCCCTAGATACTTGGCGGATAAGAAGGATGGCAAAGTGAACAAAGGTAAATTTGATATACATGTTATTGATGTGTACTTTACTAGTGTTCATAGTAACCCCTGGGTATTTGATACCGATTCAGTTGCTAAGAGTAGTAACTTGAAACAGGAGTTGCAAAATAAACAGAGACTAGTTAAGGACGAGCTGACGATGTGTGTTGGAAGTAATTCCAAGGTTGATACGATCACCATCGCACACTCCCTCTACCTTCGAGATTAGAATTGAACCTAAATAAATGTTATTTGGTGTTTGCGTTGAGCATTAATATGATTAGATCATGTTTATTGCAATATGGTTATTCATTTAAGTCAGAGAATAATTGTTGTTCTGTTTATATGAATAAAACCTTCTATGGTCATACACCCAGTATGAATGGTTTGTTGAATCTCGATCGTAATGATACATATATTCATAATATTGATGCCAAAAGATGCAAAGTTGATAATGATAGTGCAACATATTTGTGGCACTGTCGTTTAGGTCATATTGGTGTAAAGCGCATGAAGAAACTCCATGCAGATGGACTTTTGGAATCACTTGATTATGAATCATTTGATGCTTGCAAACCTTGCCTCGTGGGAAAGATGACTAAGACTCCGTTCTCCGGAACAATGGAGCGAGCCACTGACTTATTGGAAATAATACATAATGATGTATGCGGTCCGATGAGTGTTGAGGCTCGTGGCGGGTATCATTATTTTCTAAACCTTCATAGATGATTTAAGCAGATATGGGTATATCTACTTAATGAAACACAAGTCTGAAACATTTGAAAAGTTCAAAGAATTTCAGAGTGAACTGGAGAATCATCGTAACAAGAAAATAAAGTTTCTACGATCTGATCGCGGAGGCGAATATTTGAGTTACGAGTTTGGCCTTCATTTAAAACAATGTGGAATATTTTCACAACTCACTCCACCTGGAACTCCACAGAATAATGGTGTAATGTCGTAACCGTACTTTATTAGATATGGTGCAATCTATGATGTATCTTACCGATTTACCACTATCATTTTGGGGTTATGCATTAGAGACAGCTGCATTCACGTTAAATAGGGCACCATCTAAATCCATTGAGACGACACCGTAGGAACTATGGTTTGGCAAGAAACCTAAGCTACCGTTTTTTAAAGTTTGGGGTTGCGATGCTTATGTGAAAAAGCTTCAGCCTGATAAGCTTGAACCCAAATAGGAGAAGTGAGTCTTAATAGGATACCCAAAAGAAACTGTTGGGTACACCTTCTATCACAGATCCGAAGGCAAGATCTTTGTTGCTAAGAATGGATCCTTTCTAGAGAAGGAGTTTCTCTCGAAAGAAGTGAGTGGGAGGAAAGTAGAACTTGATGAGGTAATTGTACCTTCTCTCGAATTGGAAAGTAGCTCATCACAGAAAATCGTTCCCATGATGCCTACACCAACAAGAGAGGAAGCTAATAATAATGATCATGAAACTTCAGATCAAGTTACTACCGAACCTCGTAGGTCAACCAGAGCACGTTCCGCACCAGAGTGGTACGGTAATCCTGTTCTGGAAGTCATGTTTCTAGACCATGATGAACCTATGAACTATGAGGAAGCAATGATGAGCCCAGATTCTGATAAATGGCTTGAGGCCATGAAATCTGAGATATGATCCATGTATGAGAACAAAGTGTGGACTTTGGTGGACTTGCCCGATGATCGGCAAGCCATTGAGAATAAATGGATCATCAAGAGGTTTTTGACGCTGATGGTAGTGTTACTATCTACAAAACTCGACTTGTCGCAAAATGTTTTCGACAAGTTCAAGGTGTTGACTACGTGAGTTTTTCTCACTCGTAGCGATGCTTAAGTCTGTTCGAATCATGTTAGCAATTGTCGCATTGATACGTCCATTTTGCATCATGCTTTTATATCGATATTTATTGCATTATGGGCTGTTACCACACATTATGTGACAATACTTTTGCCTTTTCTCTCTTATTTTACAAGGTTCACATGGAGAGGGAGAATGTCGGCAGCTGGAGTTTTGGGCTGGAAAAGGAGCAAATATTGGAGACCTATTCTGCACAACTCCCAAAGTCCTGAAACTCCACGGAAGTCAGTTTTGGAATATATAAAAAATATTGGGTGAAGAAAGCACCAGAGGGGGGCCACCCACCATCCACGAGGGTGGGGGGCGCGCCATACCCCCTGGGCGCGCCCCTGCCTCGTGGGCCCCCTGGTAGGCCTCCGGTGCCCATCTTTTGCTATATGAAGTCTTTTGCCCTTAAAAAATCAGGAGGAAGTTTTCGGGAGAAGCACCGCTGCCACGACGCGGAACCTGGCGAAACCAATCTAGGGCTCCAGCGGAGCTGTTCTGCCGGGGAAACATTCCTCCGGTGTTGGGGAACGTAGTAATTTCAAAAAATTTCCTACGCACACGCAAGATCATGGTGATGCATAGCAACGAGAGGGGAGAGTGTCTGTCCACGTACCCTCGTAGACCGAAAGCGGAAGCGTTATAACAACGCGGTTGATGTAGTCGTACGTCTTCACGATCCGACCGATCCAAGCACCGAACGTACGGCACCTTCGAGTTCTGCACACGTTCAGCTCGATGACAATCCCGGGCCCGATCCAGCAAAGCGTCGGGGATGAGTTCCACAAGACGACGGCGTGGTAGGCGATGATGATGCTCCACCGACGCAGGGCTTCGCCTAAGCTCCGCGACGATATGACTTCACCGGCGCGAGGCTTCGCCTAAGCTCGACGACGATATGACCGAAGTGGAATATGGTGGAGGGGGCACCGACACGGCTAAGGAACGATCCGTAGATCAACTTGTGTCATGGGGTGTCCCCTGCCCCGTATATAAAGGAGCAAGGAGGAGGTGGCCGGCCTAGGAGGGGCGCACCAGGGGGAGTCCTACTCCCACCGGAGTAGGACTCCTCCTTTCCTAGTAGGAGTAGGAGAGAAGGAAGGGAAGGGAGGAAGGGTGCGGCCCTCCCCTAGTCCAATTTGGACTAGGCCTTGGGCGCGCGCCTGCCCTAGGCAGCCCCTCTCTGTTCCCTGCAGGCCCAATAAGGCCCAATACTTCTCCCGGCGAATTCCCGTAACTCTTGGTACTCAAAAATACCGAATCATTCGAACCTTTCCGAACTCCGAATATAGTCGTCCAATATATCGATCTTTACGTCTCGACCATTTCGAGACTCCTCGTCATGTCCCCGATCTCATCCGGGACTCGAACTCCTTCGTACATCAAAACTCATAAACTCATAATATAAGCATCATCGAAACCTTAGCGTGCGGACCCTACGGGTTCGAGAACTATGTAGACATGACCTAGAACTATTCTCGGTCAATAACCAATAGCGGAACCTGGATGCCCATATTGGTTCCTACATATTCTACGAAGATCTTTATCGGTCAAACCGCATAACAACATACGTTGTTCCCTTTGTCATCGGTATGTTACTTGCCCGAGATTCGATCGTCGGTATCCAATACCTAGTTCAATCTAGATTCTTGGCAAGTCTCTTTACTCGTTCCGTAATACATCATCTCACAGCTAACTCATTAGTTGTAATGCTTGCAAGGCTTAGTGATGTGCATTACCGAGAGGGCCCAGAGATACCTCTCCGACAATCGGAGTGACAAAACCTAATCTCGAAATAGGCCAACCCAACACGTACCTTTGGAGACACCTGTAGTACTCCTTTATAATCACCCAGTTACGTTGTGACATTTGGTAGTACCCAAAGTGTTCCTCCGGTAAACGGGAGCTACATAATCTCATAGTTACAGGAACATGTATAAGTCATGAAGAAAGCAATAGCAATATACTAAACGATCAAGTGCTAAGCTAACAGAATGGGTCATGTCAATCAGATCATTCTCCTAATGATGTGATCCCGTTAATCAAATGACAACTCATGTCTATGGTTAGGAAACATAACCATCTTCGATTAACGAGCTAGTCAAGTAGAGGCATACTAGTGACACTCTGTTTGTCTATGTATTCACACATGTATTATGTTTCCGGTTAATACAATTCTAGCATGAATAATAAACATTTATCATGATATAAGGAAATAAATAATAACTTTATTATTGCCTCTAGGGCATATTTCCTTCATCCGGGAGGGAGAAATCATCACCGTCGTCATCACCATCAATCCTCTCATCGGGAGGGATCAATCTCCATCAACATCTTCACCAGCACCATCTCCTCTCAAACCCTAGTTCATCTCTTGTATCCAATCTTTGTCTCAAAACCTCAGATTGGTACCTGTGGGTTGCTAGTAGTGTTGATTACTCCTTGTAGTTGATGATAGTTGGTTTATTTGGTGGAAGATCATATGTTCGGATCCTTTATGCATATTAATACCCCTCTGATTATGAACATGAATATGATTTGTGAGTAGTTACGTTTGTTCCTGAGGACATGGGAGAAGTCTTGCTATAAGTAGTCATGTGAATTTGGTATTCATTCAATATTTTGATGAGATGTATGTTGTCTTTCCTCTAGTGGTGTTATGTGAACGTCGACTACATGACACTTCACCATTATTTGGGCCTAGAGGAAGGCATTGGGAAGTAACAAGTAGATGATGGGTTGCTAGAGTGACAGAAGCTTAAACCTTAGTTTATGCGTTGCTTCGTAAGGGGCTGATTTGGATCCATATGTTTCATGCTATGATTAGGTTTACCTTAATACTTATTTTGTAGTTGCGGATGCTTGCAAGAGGGGTTAATCATAAGTGGGATGCTTTTCCAAGGAAGGGCAGTACCCAAGCACCGGTCGACCCACATATCAAATTATCAAAGTAACGAACGCGAACCATATGAGCGTGATGAAAACTAGCTTGACGATAATTCCCATGTGTCCTCGGGAGCGTTTTCCTTTATATAAGAGTCCGTCCAGGCTTTCCTTTGCTACAAAAAGGATTGGGCCACCTTGCTGCACCTTGTTTACTTTTGTTACTTGTTACCCATTACAAATTACCTATCACAAAACTATCTGTTACCGATAATTTGAGTGCTTGCAGAGAATACCTTACTGAAACCGCTTGTCATTTCCTTCTGCTCCTCGTTGTGTTCGACACTCTTACTTATCGAAAGGACTACGATAGATCCCCTATACTTGTGGGTCATCAAGACTCTTTTCTGGCGCCGTTGCCGGGGAGTGAAGCGCCTTTGGTAAGTGGAATTTGGTAAGGAAAAATTAATATAGTGTGCTGAAATTTACTGTCACTTGTTACTATGGAAAGTAATCCTTTGAGGAGCTTGTTCGGGGTATCTTCACCCCGACCAGTAGAGCAAAGAGTTGCTCATCAACCTACTGAAAATGTTTACTTTGAAATTCCTTCGGGTATGATAGAGAAACTGCTAGCTAATCCTTTTACAGGAGATGGACCATTACATCCCGATTTGCACCTAATCTATGTGGATGAAGTTTGTGGATTATTTAAGCTTGCAGGTATGCCCGAGGATGATACTAATAAGAAGATCTTCCCTTTATCTTTGAAGTGAAAGGCATTGACATGGTTTAGGCTATGCGATGATATTGGATCATGGAACTACAACCGATTGAAATTGGAATTTCATCAGAAGTTTTATCCTGTGCATCTGGTTCATCGTGATCGTAATTATATATATAATTTTTGGCCTCGCGAAGGAGAAAGCATCGCTCAAGCTTGGGGGAGGCTTAAGTCAATGTTATATTCATGCCCCAATCATGAGCTCTCAATAGAAATTATTATTCAAAAAATTTATGCTCGGCTTTCTCTCAATAATCGCTCCATGCTCGATACTTCTTGTACTGGTTCTTTTATGATGAAGACTATTGAATTCAAATGGGATTTATTGGAAAGAATTAAACGCAACTCTGAAGATTGGGAACTCGACGAAGGTAAGGAGTCAGGTATAACACCTAAGTTTGATTGTGTTAAATCCTTTATGGATACCGATGTTTTTCGTTAATTTAGCACTAAATATGGACTTGACTCTGAGATAGTAGCTTCTTTCTGTGAATCCTTTGCTACTCGTGTTGATCTCCCTAAGGAGAAGTGGTTTAAATATAATCCTCCCATTGAAGTAAAAGTAGTTGAACCTATTAAAGTTGAAGAAAAGACTATCACTTATAATGTTGATCCTATTGTTCCTACCGCTTATATTGAGAAACCCCCTTTCCCTGTTAGAATAAAGGATCATGCTAAAGCTTCAACTGTGGTTCATAAGAGTAATGCTAGAACACCTACACCCTCTGAGCAAATTAAAGTTAAACCTAGTATTGCTATGGTTAAAGATCTCTTGGCCGATAATATTGATGGGCATGTTATTTACTTTTGTGATGAAGCTGCTAAAATTGCTAGACCCGACACTAAAAATAAACATAGACCTGTTGTAGGCATGCCTGTTGTTTCTGTTAAAATAGGATATCATTGCTATCATGGTTTATGTGATATGGGTGCCAGTGCAAGTGCAATACCTCATTCCTTATACAAAGAAATTATCCATGATATTGCACCTACCGACATAGAATAGATAGATGTTACAATTAAGCTTGCCAATAGAGACACTATTTCACCAATTGGGATTGTTAGAGATGTTGAAGTCTTGTGTGGGAAAGTTAAATACCCTACTGATTTCCTTGTTCTTGGTTCCCCACAAGATGACTTTTGTCCCATTATTTTTGGTAGACCCTTCTTGAATACTGTTAATGCTAAGATAGATTGCAAAAAGGATGTCGCTACTATTGGTTTAGGGGATATGTCTCATGAGTTTAATTTTGCTAAATTTCGTAGACAACCCCATGATAAAGAATTGCCTAGTAAAGATGAAATTATTGGTCTTGCTTCTATTGTCGTGCCTCCTAATGATCCCTTAGAACAATATTTGCTAGACCATGAAAATGATATGTTCATGAATGAAAGAAGGGAAATAGATGAAGTATTCTTTAAACAGGGACCTATTTTGAAACACAACTTGCCTGTTGAAATTCTAGGGGATCCTCCTCCACCCAAGGGTGATCCCATGTTTGAGCTTAAACCATTACCTGATACTCTTAAATATGCTTATCTTGATGAAAAGAAGATATAGCCTGTCTATTATTAGTGCTAACCTTTTAGAGAAGGAAGAGGAGAAATTATTGAAAACTCTGAAGACGCACCGTGCTGCTATTGGATATACTCTGGATGATCTTAAGGGCATTAGTCCCACTCTATGCCAGCACAAAATAAAATTGGAGAAAGACGCTAAACCGGTTGTTGATCACCAACGACGGTTAAATCCTAAGATGAAAGAAGTGGTAAGAAAAGAAATACTAAAGTTTCTGGAGGCAGGTATAATTTATCCTGTTGCTGATAGTTAGTGGGTAACTCCTGTCCATTGTGCCCCTAAGAAGGGAGGTATTACTGTTGTTCCTAATGATAAAGATGAATTGATCCCACAAAGTATTGTTACAGGTTATAGAATGGTAATTGATTTCCACAAACTAAATGAAGCTACTAAAAAGGATCATTACCCTTTACCTTTTATTGATCAAATGCTAGAAATATTATCCAAACATACACATTTTTGCTTTCTAGATGGTTATTCTGGTTTCTCTGAAATACCTGTGTCAAAAAGGATCAAGAAAAGACCACTTTTACTTGCCCTTTCGGTACATTTGCTTATAGACGTATGCCTTTTGGTTTATGCAATGCACCTGCTACCTTTCAAAGATGTATGACTGCTATATTCTCTGACTTTTGTGAAAAGATTGTTGAGGTTTTCATGGATGATTTCTCTATTTATGGAACTTCTTTTGATGATTGCTTAAGCAACCTTGATCGAGTTTTGCAGAGATGTGAAGAAACTAATCTTGTCTTGAATTGGGAGAAGTGCCACTTTATGGTTAATGAGGATATTGTCTTGGGGCATAAAATTTCTGAAAGAGGTATTGAAGTTAATAAAGCCAAAGTTGATGCTATTGAAAAGATGTCGTGTCCTAAGGACATCAAAGGTATAAGAAGTTTCCTTGGTCATGCATGTTTTTATAGGATAAAGACTTCTCAAAAGTTTCTAGGCCTCTGACCAATCTCTTACAAAAACATGTTCCTTTTGTCTTTGATGATGATTGTGTAGAAGCATTTGAAATACTTAAGAAAGCTTTGATTTCTGCACCTATTGTTCAGCCACCTGATTGGAATTTACCCTTTGAAATTATGTGCGGTGCTAGTGATTATGCTGTAGGTGTTGTTCTAGGATAAAAAATTGATAAGAAATTAAATATTATCCAATATGCTAGTAAAACTCTAGACAGTGCCCGGAGAAATTATGCTACTACTGAAAAATAATTTTTAGCAGTTGTATTTGCTTGTGATAAGTTTAGACCTTATATTGTTGATTCTAAAGTAACTGTTCACACTAATCATGCTGCTATTAAATATCTTATAGAAAAGAAAGATGCTAAACCTAGACTTATTAGATGGGTTCTCTTGCTACAAGAATTTGATTTGCATATTATTGATAGAAAGGGAGCTGAGAACCCCGTTGCAGACAACTTATCTAGGTTAGAGAATGTTCTTGATGACCCACTACTGACATGTCTCCATTGTATCTACTTTTCCAAACACTTTTGCCCTTGTTTTGGACTCTAACTTGCATGATTTGAATGGAATTTACCCGGACTGGCGCTGTTTTCAGTAGAATTGCCATGGTGTTATCTTTGTGCAGAAACAAAAGTTCTCGGAATGACCTGAAACTTCACGGAGATTATTTTTGGAAATAATAAAAAATACTTGCGAACGAATCAAGGCCAGGGGGCACACCCTGTCCACGAGGGTGGGAGGCGCGCCTGCCCCCCCAGGGCGTGCCCACCTGCCTCGTGGGCCCCCTGGAGCTCCACCGACCTCAACTCCAACTCTATATATTCGTGTTCGGGGAGAAAAAATCAAAGAGAAGGATGCATCACGTTTTACGATCCGGAGCCGCAACCAAGCCCTAAACTCTCTCGGGAGGGCTGATCTGGAGTCCGTTCGGGGCTCCGGAGAGGGGAATCCGTCGACGTCATCATCATCAACCATCCTCTATCACCAATTTCATGATGCTCACCGCCGTGCGTGAGTAATTCCATCGTAGGCTTGCTGGACGGTGATGGGTTGGATGAGATTTATCATGTAATCAAGTTAGTTTTGTTAGGGTTTGATCCCTAGTACCCACTATGTTCTGAGATTGATGTTGTTATGACTTTGCTATGCTTAATGCTTGTCATTAGGGCCCGAGTGCCATGATTACAGATCTGAACCTATTATGTTTTCATGAATATATGTGAGTTCTTGATCCTATCTTGCAAGTCAATAGTCACCTACTATGTGTTATGATCCGGCAACCCCGAAGTGACAATAATCGGGACCACTCCCGGTGATGACCGTAGTTTGAGGAGTTCATGTATTCACTATGTGTTAATGCTTTGGTCCGGTACTCTATTAAAAGGAGGCCTTAATATCCCTTAGTTTCCGCTAGGACCCCGCTGCCACGGGAGGGTAGGACAAAAGATGTCATGCAAGTTCTTTTCCATAAGCACGTATGCCTATATTCGGAATACATGCCTACATTACATTGATGAATTGGAGCTAGTTCTGTGTCACCCTATGTTATAACTGTTGCATGAATAATCGCATCCGGCATAATTCTCCATCACTGATCCAATGCCTACGAGCTTTTCATATATTGTTCTTCGCTTATTTACTTCTCCGTTGCTACTGTTACAATCACTATAAAACCCAAAAATATTACTTTTGCTACCGTTACCGTTACTTCCATATTACTTTGCTACTAAATACTTTGCTGCAGATACTAAGTTATCCAGGTGTGGTTGAATTGACAACTCAACTGCTAATACTTGAGAATATACTTTGGCTCCCCTTGTGTCGAATCAATAAATTTGGGTTGAATACTCTACCCTCGAAAACTGTTGCGATCCCCTATACTTGTGGGTTATCTAGACTATTTTCTGGCGCCATTGCCGGGGAGCATAGCTCTATTCTTTGAGTCACTTGGGATTTATATCTGCTTGTCACTATGAAGAACTTGAAAGACGCGAAAACAAAAATTTATCCCTCAACTACGAGGGGAGGTAAGGAACTGCCATCTAGCTCTGCACTTGATTCATCTTCTGTTTTGAGTAAGCTTGCGACGCCTAAACCTGCTTCTGCTATTAATTCTGATATGTCGCATGTTATTGATGATGCCACTTCTTCTATGCATGATACTTATGATGAAACTACTTCTATGCTTGACACTACTGTGCCACTTGGTGAATTTCTTGATGAACAACTTGCTAGGGCTAGAGAGAATGAAATTATTGAAACTTATAATATTGATGAAAGTGATGATGAAGATTCTCCCCTAGATATGAATTGCCTGTTGTTCCTAAGGGTTATGTTATGGATGAATAAACTACTAGAGACTTTCTTGCTTGCAATGATAGAAGTGATCTTAAGAAATTATTAGCTAAGCTGAAACAAAAATCTCTGAATGCTAGAATGAAATATGATCCTGCTTATGCTACTTCACCTATCTTTGTTACTGATAAGGATTATGAATTCTCTGTCGACCCTGATATAATTACTTTGGTTGAATCTGATCCTTTCTATGGCTATAAATCTGAAACTATTGTGGCACATCTTACTAAATTAAATGATATAGCCACCCTGTTCACTAATGATGAGAAAACTCGCTACTATTATATCCTTAAAATATTTCTATTCTCATTAAAGGGTGATGCTAAGATATGATTTAATTCTCTTGATCCTGGTTGTGTGCGTAGTCCCCAGGATGTGATTTATTACTTCTCTGCTAAATATTTCCCTGCTCATAAGAAATAAGCTGCTTTAAGGGAAATATATAATTTTGTGCAAATTGAAGAAGAGTCTCCCACAAGCTTGGGGGAGGCTTCTCCAATTACTTAATGCTTTGCCTCATCATCCTCTCAAGAAAAATGAAATACTTGATATCTTTTATAATGGACTAACCGATGCTTCCAGAGACCACCTGGATAGTTGTGTTGGTTGTGTTTTCAGGGAAAGAATTGTTGATCAAGCTGAAATTCTATTGAATAATATGTTGACTAATGAAAATAATTGGAAACTTCCTGAACCAACTCCTAAGCCAACTCCGAAGAAAAGGGGTGTTCTATTTCTCAGTCTCGAAGATATGCAAGAGGCAAAGAAATCTATGAAAGAAAAAGGTATTAAAGCTGAAGATGTTAAGAATTTACCTCCTGTTGAAGAAATACATGGTCTTAATTCATCACCTATTGAAGAAACACATGGTCTTGATAACCCGACACAGGTAGTAAAGGTAAATTCTCTCTATAGATATGATAAAGCTGAAATCCCTCCTACTAAGTTTGCTAGCCAATGTTTGGATGAGTTTGATAACTTTATGGTTAAGCAAGAAATCTTCAATGCTTATTTTGGTAGAGAATTAAAACGCAATGCTCATATGATTGAACACTTGGGTGATTATATGTCTAGAGTTAAAGGTGAACTTAAACTCATTAGTAAACATGCTTTTATGATTACCACTCAAGTGGAATAAGTGCTTAAAACTCAGAATGATTTGCTCAATGAATTAAATGTAGCGACCCGACCTCAGACGGTCAAGCCTCTGTGTATCCGTGCCATCCCTGGATCAGTATGCTGGCACACACAGTACATCAATGTATATATCAAAGTGCAATCACATGTATAAATAACGTAAAACTGATATATACCTCAATAGTCTCAGCGGAAACAAGTAATCGGGTGTGGAGTCCCATCAACGCCATCGGCAGGTTGAGTGTAGACCGTAACCATGTACCGTATTCTTACTCGTCGGAAGAAAGTATCTACAACATGATACGTTGCAGCCGTGTAGGTCAGTACATTGAATGTACCGGCAAGATCACAATAAAAGAACAGATGATAAAACTATACTATATGCAATATGGCTTTGTGGCTCTGTGTCTGAGTTTTGTTTTGCATAAAAGCTAGTTTTATTTTCCCTACATCAAAGGAATAAATGAAATCTGTACTATGGAGTTTTCTATCATGACATGGTTCCGCCAACCGATGTCTCATAGCCCAAAATCATCATAAGTTGCCCACAATTAAGTTATCAATCCGGTGTTGAGAGTTCCGAGATAGATCCAAGTCCAGATGCTCAAATTGTCCGTAACCGGGGACACGGCTAATCGATTAGGTTTAAACCCTCTGCAGAGGTTTGTACACTTTACCCGCAAGATTCGATCCTCTTTTACGTTCTCGCACTTCGAGGTGTTTGAGAACAAGATGACCAAACATGGTCTTCCAAGAGTTCCTCGACCACCGTCCAGGTACTCATCCCATCCTACCGTAGTTCTACATCTGCTAGCACCGTCCCAGCCAGAGTCACCACTAAGGTCAACCAAGCCAAAGCCCATAATGACTTGCGGTTGCAGGTAAGCTTCCGTCATGAAGTATTCTTCCGTCTCTTTGAGTCTGGGTGAAGCTTTCCATAAGATGTCATGGCGCTTCTCCATGCATCCCGCCAACCACTGGTTTCTCCAGGTGCCCGTCAACCATCCTTCACCCAAAGAGTGTGTATTGAATTCTTGTCTCGAGTCTTGAAGTCTTGAGGCCTTGAAGATGCAGTCCTTGCAGATGCCATCATGGAGTTATCATCATCGACGTAGAGTCCTCCTTCTTCACACCACTCTCGTGTACTCATACCAAACCCCGTCTACTATAGCGTAGCATTAAAATAAATAACGTCCCGGGCTTGGTAACAGGGTTATGGGTTCCTGCCTCATGCATACTACTCAACTACAAGGATTCAATAACACTACTGAGGGGTGGTTGCAAAGATGCCACTATATGCAATAAAACATAGGTATGAAAGCATGGTCAAAGTGAACTTGCCTTGTTGACGATCTTCGAAAACTAGGGACTCGTGGTAGCAAACTTCGCACTCCGGAAATTCTACCGAGGCAAACAATAACCATAATAAGCACATAGCATATGATCACTTAACGCAATAGCATAGTAACATAACACATCAAAACAAACGAATCAAAACCCAAAGGAAAACTCAAAGAAATCCAACTCAAAGTTTTTCCTATTTCAAGCAACAACTAAAAGTAGTTTTATATAACAAAAATTTTCTTAGCATAACCTAATCATGGTTTTATGTTAACTTAACAGAAAATAATGCATTAATCAATTAGGAGCAAAAGAATCAATTTAAACGCTATAGTAAAACTCTTATTAGGCCTAATTCAATTTTTGTTAAGAAAATAAAATAAAACTTTTATTTATTATAAATAAAAGTTCATCCTATTAAGTGACAGAAACTATCCTAGAATAAACAATCACATGTGAAAAATAAATTTATTTACCAATTAAAATAATAGGAAAACAGTAGCTAGTTAATTAATTAGGATTAACAAGATTCTGCTTAAAACTATTTTTTATTAATCCTAAAATACCCAAATTAATTCCTATGCTTTGGCAATGTCAAAATAAAGTTGAGACAAAAAGAATCATCCAAAAATAATTTTTCTAACTCATGTTATAACAGATTTACTATTCTGGCTAAAACTAAAATAAAGCAATTTTAATTATTTTTAACATAGCTAAATATATTTTCTACAGAAACTATAGAAAATTTGCAAACCAACAAAAAAAGAATCACCTAAAAATATTAAACAGAATAAAAGATATGAATTTTTCAAAACAGGAACTATTCTGTTAAAACAGAAAACAAAAATAAATGAAAAATGGCCTAATGGGCCTAAACTACGCACTGAGCGTAATATAACCTAAACGGGCCTAGGGTTAAACGAGTCGGGCCGGCTAAATAAAAATAAACCCTCACTAAAAATAAACCGTAAACTAAACCGGGCCGGACCGGTTTTATTTAAAGAATACCCCTCGGGGTGTTCTAATCTGGACCGTAGAGGGAGATCCGACGGCGGGTGGAGTTCCGTGACTCACCGAGCTCGGCGGTGGCGGCGGCGGTGGCGAGTGTGGTGGCCTCTCCGTCGTCGGGAGGTCGGTGGAGAGCTCCGTGGGTGCGGGGCGACGAGGGGGCTCTTGGTGGAGTCAGGCGAGCTCGGGAGGGTCTAGGGCGGCGACGGCGACGCAAATGGCGGCAAGGGAGGTTCGACTCCGGCGACGGCGTGAGAGAGGAGGAGGGCTCCACGGGGGGTAAGGGGGAATGGGGTGCGGGGGGATTATATAGGCGGGGCCTCTGTCAGGGCAAGGGAGGCGATCGGGAGGGATCGGATCCGGATCTCGCGGATCCGCGATCGGCGGCGGCGGTGTTGCGTGGGGCGGGGTTGAAGACGGGCGGGGTCCACCTGCCAGAGAGAGAGAGAGGCGGGCGGTCGGGCGACTGCCCAAAGGGTTTCAGGCGAGGGAGGTGAGGCCGGCTCGGTCGGCTCATTGGCTGGCCTCCTGGGCCGCTGGTGGGCAGTCTTGTGTCTTGGCTGGGCAGGGGGCTGGCTGGCGCTGGGGGGGTTCTTTTTTAAATTTATTTTAAATAAAAAAACAGAGATATCTTTTAAAATATAAATATTTTATATAGGGTATATATATACCAAAATGATCAGGGGAATATTCCCTATCATTTGAACATTTTTCCAAAGGCAAAATCCAAACTTTATAAAAATCCATTTTTCCAATATTCAAATAAAATTCAGATTTGAATCCAAAACCTTTGACAATGTTTTCTTCTGACACATTTGGAGTGTCATGTTACTCCTCTCATACTTTTTATCAAGTAGTTGTCAGGCATAGTTTTGAAATGAATTCCACTTGCCAAAATTTGAATTCAAATACCAAAACTCCATTTTTGAAAGGGGTTTCAAGGCACTTTCAAATGACTTTCAATTTGATACTTTTTAACTTCCAACTCATATTTCATATAATTAAAGAAGTCATTTTATCTTCCCTCATGAAAATCATTGAGTTGCATAAAGCTTTGAATTTGAAATATTCCCAAATGAAATTCAAATCTTTTCCAAAACCCTTTTCATTCCAAATGGAAGAAGTCATGTCATCTTCACTCTAGGGTTTGGTGTTGGAAATGAACTTGAATTCATTTAGATCCAAAAAGGCAAAGGGGAAAGTTTGGGAAAGTCATTTCATTCCCTCTCATTCAACTTTCAAAAGTTTCAAATTCCACTCAATTTCACTTAATCAATCAAACAACAAGCATAGTCATTTATTTAATATAACATTCCAAAATTTGAAATTTTGGGATGTTACAAACCTACCACACTTAAAATGAATCTCGTCCTCGAGATTCGAAGAGGCTAGCAAGAAAGGGTTAGGGGTTGGGGGTCTTCTAGCAAAAGTTCTGGTCAGAAAGGTCAGGGGTGCTACCACACTCAAAACAAGGTTACAGTTCCAATAAACTCAGATACTTCCTCTAGAGTGCCGACAATGTATGACTCTTCACATATCTTACAATAGCTCCTTCCTTAATGCTCTTCTGTCAGAAGCATAGAGTTTTCCTCAAAATCGTGGGTCGGTTCGTCAAAGTTGTGGTTCGTCCGAGACTGGATCTTCTTAGCTGGCAGGTCCGTGTCCATTCTAGACAACTATCGAAATACTCATGGTGATCTACAATTTATGGATTTTTCCTGCAGGAAATGGGTCTGGGTTGAATCTCACCGTATAACCTACGATTGGCAACGGTTGCCTGTAAAGGGTTCCATCGTCCTACCATTCTATGGTTATATGGCTTATCGCGTCGTCACTCTTCTAAGGTCTTCAAGGCTCTCTGATTTTCCATCAACATATGATAGTTCATGATAGAAGTCTCCGGTATGGGGGCCAATCCATCCCGTACTTGAATCATTACCACATACGTAAACAGTGAATCACGTATTCTAACACTTGGGCATACTCACAAGCATTGCAGAATTTCTCTTCTCAACGAACTTAGTTCGGATAATTCCATTGATTCTGCAAGCTGAACAGAACATCTATCGTTTCTTCACAACTCTCGGGTTTTTGCGTAACCTCCTACAAAACGTATGCTGATTGGATCACTGATTCTTCCAAATTTATTCCTTTATCAAGGTTACATCTGTTCTTTTTTTTGAAAATCCTGGGCCTGTGGGTTATGGCCCACTTCAACACTAGTGCAGCGTTAACTTATCCTTGGAGTAACTCTCTTGTTCCTTATTACATCTCCTTTAAATCCAGTAGTACTCTGTTTCTTCATACCATCATATCAAAAGCACAACTCCAACTTATTTTGTCCGGCTTCCTTCTATGGACCGTCATGAATAACACATTTCTTTCTTCATTGATCCTGTGGTTTTACGGAGTACTACGACACCAAAGAAAAAATGCACTAGCTTATCCATAAATCTCATTATTTTCATATCAATCTTTTATTACATCCTTAACCATTTTTCGAATCCAAATTCAAAAGTTTATTACAAATGCTGCCACCCACATGGTTCGGTATGGTCGACATTACTTCCAACTTTATTCATTTTCCTCCTTGAGGATTCTTCATCCCATCGAATTGTGCGACATGCGCCTTGAAATCTCCAATCTTCTGTTTCATCGTGGTGGCCTTGAGTTTCACCTCCATCATTTCTGCATGCACTTCGCTTAGGTATTCCTGAGTATAACGGAGTCTTGCTTCAAGTATTTCTCCGATCTGGCGTATGGCTTCCATGGCTGCTTCACGAACAACATCGAAAAAAGTTGCTTGTGGCACACGTGAAATGAAAAAGTACTGCCCCATCATCTTTGGGCAAACTCCTTTCACATGGTGGAGGTGTAACTCCACATACCAAAGTTCCACTCCCTTTTGCATGAATGGGTAGCCTTTGTAGACTGCATCTCCTTCAAGGTGAAGGTGCTTCATCATGTCCTTCAGGATTTTCGGGTAATCATGATCACTTGTCAGGGTCATGATTGTTTCCGGACCTTTATGGAAAGACTCGTAAAGTGTCGTCATCTGCAGTTTGTGAAACAGAAATGATGCTCAGAATAAGGTACTTATCTCCTGGGGCACACACTCATATCATCCAAACAAAACTTCAAACTCAATTTCCAATTTCCTGTTTATGCATCACAACTCACTTTCTTCCATGTTCATCCAGAATATTTATTTCCAAGATAAGATATAACAACTCCTTAAAGCCTTTCAGTATGTGACATTACAACTTTATTGAGTCATGAACTATTACAATCTCAGAGTAATCTATTACATAACTCAACTCATCGAGCTCATGAAAATGAAATTGCTTTCTACTACTCTTATTATCCATATCAAAATTCCAACTACTCAACTCCAGCTTTCATCTTGTCGGGA
The DNA here is from genome assembly GCA_021605205.1 of Aegilops longissima. Taxonomy (NCBI): domain Eukaryota; kingdom Viridiplantae; phylum Streptophyta; class Magnoliopsida; order Poales; family Poaceae; genus Aegilops; species Aegilops longissima. The sequence goes on from CM038681.1 coordinate 440,233,502, forward strand.
CATTTAATAGCATAATGTCCTGCTTCCTTGCAGCGAAAACAAATGACTTCCGACATGTCTCGGGGCTTCTTTGTGATTATGCGGGCTCCTTGGATTCTTGGCTTCTTTTACGACATTTACTAGCGTAATGACCTAAATCCTTGCACCTGTAACAAGTGATATGACTTAGGTCCTTCTCTGCAAAAATTGCGTTGTTCTCGGGTTGCCTTCTTTTTCTCTTCCTGGATTTCTCTGTAATGATCAGAGCTTCCATTTCCCGAAGGTCAAACTTTACTTCTGCTGTCGGGAAATATCCCAGATACTCGTTTCTTCCCTTGGGGCAATACTGCGAAAAATGTCCTTCTTCTCCACATGAATAGCAGGCATTGGAGTAAAATCTGTTGAGGCCTTCTCCATTAGGGTCTTCAACACATTCCTTCATCACAGGTTCTTCTAGACCTTCCTTGAGGGCTTCTTTCATTCCATCTTCCTGCTTCGGAATAGTTTGTTGCACCATGGGGTAAATGCGACACTGAGTCGGGTAGTGGGTGGTTCCTTCACACAAGAAACAAGTCACCTGACTAGTTGGGCATTCCTCAGCTTGGTGTTTCTCCTCACAATGAGGGCATCCATCCTTGTGTTCCTCCTGGGTGTGTCCTATTTCTCCGCAAATCTTGCAGGCACAAGGTTTCTTCTTCGGGTTATCATAGTGCTTCCGGATGAGACGTGATCTCATCAGGGTCTTCTTGAATTCTTCCCAAGTTCTGGCTCCTCTAAATCCTTGTATGGCCTGATGCATTTTCCACCAGGTTGCAGCCCTTTCTGTGAAGTACTGAAGAGCGTATTGGACCTCATACTTCCTTGAAACCAAATTGTTCCCGAAGTGATTTTCCATGTTCTGCATCCATAGCTCTGCCTCCGGCTGAGTCTTCGGTCCAGAGAATATCAGTCCAACTTCATTCATCATCTATGGGGTTCAAAAAGTTTTGGGATGAGATAAGAGAGAGGTGGGGAGGGATATACACACAATACAAACAATAGTTTTTGGAGAAACAAGTTTTACTTTGTGGCTGTCGGAAAACATCAAACAAATGACAGCTCACGAATCATCGCATCTAGCGTAGGTGTATAACAGGGTTTGGTCTCTAAAGGTCAAATTCTTAAGGTCCTTCAAGTCTTCGGAGTCTTCAACTGTTATAGCTTCTAATGGTGAAATGCTCTTTACTCCGAAGGGATCATCAGTTCTCCGATATCAAATCCTTCTTGGAGTGACTTCAGTTGATCTTCCGTGTGGTCAAAAGGGAAAGGTGTATATTCTAACTATTTGAGGTCAGAGGGACTACTTGATAAAATCAGAAAAGACGAGAAGTAAAGGATCCTTTTGAAAATAAAGTTTTAGAGATTTCCTGTCCTAGGGCTTTCCGATTTCTAGGTCACGTTCTCACATCAACATGTGCTCGATACCATTTCAGAGCGACCCGACCTCGAGACGGTCAAGCCTCGTGTATCCGTGCCATCCTCGGATCAAGATCTTTGGCACACACAAGACATCAATGTATATATCAAAGTGCAATCACATGTATAAATAACGTAAAACTGATATATACCTCAATAGTCTCAGCGAAACAAGTAATCGGGTGTGGAGTCCCATCAACGCCATCGGCAAAGTTGAGTGTAGACCGTAACCTGCACTGTATTCTTACTCGTCGGAAGAAAGTATACGCAACATGATACGTTGCAGCCGTGTAGGTCAAGACATTGAATGTACCGCAAGATCACAATAAAAGAACAGATGATAAAACTATACTATATGCAATATGGCTTTGTGGCTCGTGGTTCGAGTTTTGTTTTGCATAAAAGCTAGTTTTATTTTCCCTACATCAAAGGAATAAATGAAATATGTACTATGGAGTTTTCTATCATGACATGGTTCCGCCAACCGATGTCTCATAGCCCAAAATCATCATAAGTTGCCCACAATTAAGTTATCAATCCGGTGTTGAGAGTTCCGAGATAGATCCAAGTCCAGATGCTCAAATTGTCCGTGAATCGGGACACGGCTAATCGATTAGGTTTAAACCCTCTGCAGAGGTTTGTACGCTTTACCCGCAAGATTCGATCCTCTTTTACGTTCTCGCACTTCGGGTGTTTGAGAACAAGATGATCAAACATGGTCTTCCAAGAGTTCCTCGACCACCGTCCGTACTCATCCCATCCTACCGTAGTTCTACATCTGCTAGCACCGCCCCAGCCAGAGTCACCACTAAGGTCAACCAAGCCAGAGCCCATAATGACTTGCGGTTGCAGGTAAGCTTCCGGTCATGAAGTATTCTTCCGTCTCTTTGAGTCTGGGTGAAGCTTTCCGCAAGATGTCATGGCGCTTCTCCATGCATCCCGCCAACCACTTTGGTTTCTCCAGGTGCCCACAACCATCCTTCACCCAAGAGTGTGTATTGAATTCTTGTCTTGAGTCTTGAAGTCTTGAGGCCTTGAAGATGCAGTCCTTGCAGATGCCATCATGGAGTTATCATCATCGACGAGAGTCCTCCTTCTTCACACCACTCTCGTGTACTCATACCAAACCCCGCCTACTATAGCGTAGCATTAAAATAAATAACGTCCGGGCTTGGTAACAGGTGATGGGTTCCTGCCTCATGCATACTACTCAACTACAAGGATTCAATAACACTCCTGAGGGGTGGTTGCAAAGATGCCACTATATGCAATAAAACATAGGTATGAAAGCATGGTCAAAGTGAACTTGCCTTGTTGACGATCTTCGAAAACTAGGGACTCGTGGTAGCAAACTTCGCACTCCGGAAATTCTACCGAGGCAAACAATAACCATAATAAGCACATAGCATATGATCACTTAACACAATAGCATAGTAACATAACACATCAAAACAAACGAATCAAAACCCAAAGGAAAACTCAAAGAAATCCAACTCAAAGTTTTTCCTATTTCAAGCAACAACTAAAAGTAGTTTTATATAACAAAATTTTCTTAGTATAACCTAATCATGGTTTTATGTTAACTTAACAGAAAATAATGCATTAATCAATTAGGAGCAAAAGAATCAATTTAAAAGCTATAGTAAAACTCCTATTAGGCCTAATTCAATTTTATTAAGAAAATAAAATAAAACTTTTATTTATTATAAATAAAAGTTCATCCTATTAAGTGACAGAAACTATCCTAGAATAAACAATCACATGTGAAAAATAAATTTATTTACCAATTAAAATAATAGGAAAACAGTAGCTAGTTAATTAATTAGGATTAACAAGATTCTGCTTAAAACTATTTTTTATTAATCCTAAAATACCCAAATTAATTCCTATGCTTTGGCAATGTCAAAATAAAGTTGAGACAAAAGAATCATCCAAAATAATTTTTCTAACTCATGTTATAACAGATTTACTATTCTGGCTAAAACTAAAATAAAGCAATTTTAATTATTTTAACATAGCTAAATATATTTTATACAGAAACTATAGAAAATTTTCAAACCAACAAAAAAAGAATCACCTAAAAATATTAAACAGAATAAAAGATATGAATTTTTCAAAACAGGAACTATTCTGTTAAAACAGAAAACAAAAATAAATGAAAAATGGCCTAGTGGGCCTAAACTACGCACTGAGCGTAATATAACCTAAACGGGCCTAGGGTTAAATGACTCGGGCCGGCTAAATAAAAATAAACCCTAACTAAAAATAAACCGTAAACTAAACCGGGCCGGACCGGTTTTATTTAAAAGAAATACCCCTTCGGGGGTGTTCTAATCTGGACCGTAGAGGGGAGATCCGACGGCGGGGTGGAGTTTCGGTGACTCACCGGAGCTCGACGGTGGCGGCGGCGGCGGTGGCGAGTGTGGTGGCCTCTCCGGTCGTCGGGGAGGTCGGTGGAGAGCTCCGGCGGGTGCGGGGCGACGAGGGGGGGCTCTTGGTGGAGTCGGGGGAGCTCGGGAGGGTCTAGGGCGGCGACGGCGATGCAAATGGCGGCGGCGGGAGGTTCGGGCTCCGGCGACGGCGTGAGAGAGGAGGAGGGCTCCAGAGGGGTAAGGGGGAATGGGGTGCGGTGAGGGGCTTATAGGCGGGGGCCTCGTCGGGGCAAGGGAGGCGATCGGGAGGATCGGATCCCGGATCTCATGATCCGCGATCGGCGGCGGCGTGTTGCGTGGGGCGGGGTTGAAGACGGGCGGGTCCACCTGCCAGAGAGAGAGAGAGAGGGCGGGCGGTCGGGCGACTGGCTCCAAAGGGTTTCAGGCGAGGGAGGTGAGGCCGGCTCGGTCGGCTCATTGGGGCTGGCCTCTGGGCCGCTGGTGGGCAGTCTGGGCGCTGGTGGGCCAGGGGGCTGGGCTGGCGCTGGGGGTTTTTTTTTTTAATTTATTTTAAATAAAAAACAGAGATATCTTTTAAAATATAAATATTTTATATAGGGTATATATATACCAAAATGATCAGGGAATATTCCTATCATTTGAACATTTTCCAAAGGCAAAATCCAAACTTTATAAAATCCATTTTTCCAATATTCAAATAAAATTCAGATTTGAATCCAAAACCTTTGACAATGTTTTCTTCGACATATTTGGAGTGTCATGTTACTCCTCTCATACTTTTATCAAGTAGTTGTCGGGCATAGTTTTGAAATGAATTCCACTTGCCAAAATTTGAATTCAAATACCAAAACTCCATTTTTGAAAGGGGTTTCAAGGCACTTTCAAATGACTTTCAATTTGATACTTTTAACTTCCAACTCATATTTCATATAATTAAAGAAGTCATTTTATCTTCCTCATGAAAATCATTGAGTTGCATAAAGCTTTGAATTTGAAATATTCCCAATTGAAATTCAAATCTTTTCCAAAACCCTTTTCATTCCAAATGGAAGAAGTCATGTCATCTTCACTCTAGGGTTTGGTGTTGGAAATGAACTTGAATTCATTTAGATCCAAAAAGGCAAAGGGGAAAGTTTGGGAAAGTCATTTCATTCCCTCTCATTCAACTTTCAGAAGTTTCAAATTCCACTCAATTTCACTCAATCAATCAAACAACAAGCATAGTCATTTATTTAATATAACATTCCAAAATTTGAAATTTTGGGATGTTACATTAAATAGCGGGAACAATGACTTTGTTGTTAGAGTTGCAACTAGAGGGGGTAAAGTGACTCAGGAACCCTTGTATCCCGAGGGCCACCCTAAGAGAATTGAGCAGGATTCTCAGAGAAATAATATTGATGCACCTAGTCCTTCTAAGAAGAAGAAAAAGAAAAATGATAGGACTTTGCATGCTTCTAGTGAACCTATTGTTGACACACCTGGGAATCCCAATGATATTTCTATTTATGATGCTGAAACACAATCTGGTAATGAACATGAACCTAGTGATAATGTTAATGCTAATGTTCATGTTGATGCTCAACCTAGTAATTAAAATGATGTAGAGATTGAACCTGCTGTTGGTCTTGATAACCCACAATCAAAGAATCAACGTTATGATAAGAGAGACTTTGTTGTTAGAAAGCACGGTATGGAAAGAGAACCTTGGGTTCAGAAACCCATGCATTTTCCTCCCAAACCATCAAAGAAAAAGGATGGTGAGGATTTTGAGCGCTTTGCTGAAATGATTAGACCTATGTTTTGCGTATGCGTTTAACTGATATGCTCAAAATGAATCCCTATGCTAAGTATATGAAAGATATTGTTACAAATAAAAGAAAGATACCGGAAGCTGAAATTTCCACCATGCTTGCTAATTATACTTTCAAGGGTGGAATACCAAAGAAGTTAGGAGATCCAGGAGTACCCACTATACTATGTTCCATTAAAAGGAATTATGTTAGAACTTCTTTATGTGATCTTGGAGCTGGTGTTAGTGTTATGCCTCTCTCTTTATATCGTAGACTTGATTTGAATAAGTTGACACCTACTGAAATATCTTTGCAAGGCTGATAAATCAACTGCTATACCTGTCGGTACTTGTGAGGATGTGCCTGTTGTGGTCGCAAACGTTACTATTTTAACGGACTTTGTTATTCTTGATATTCCCGAGGATGGTAGTATGTCTATTATTCTTGGAAGATCCTTTTTGAATACTGCAGGGGCTGTTATTGATTGCAACAAAGGCAATGTCACTTTTCATGTTAATGGTAATGAGCATACGGTACACTTTTCGAGGAAACAACCTCAAGTCCACAGTATCAATTCTATTGGAAAAATTCCATCGATTATTTTTGGAGGTTTTAAATTTCCTCTACCTACTGTCAAGAAGAAATATGATATTCTTATTATTAGGGACGTGCATATCCCCGTTGAGGTAACCTAGTGCTATTCGAAATTTCTCCGGTTCCATGTTATTCGGAAAGAGTTTGTTAACAAGACTTGATCAACCCTGTTAGTGGATTCCTTTTGATGAGCATGAGATGGATGAAGTTAGAAAGCACAACCTTCTGTACCCTCCTTTTACTTTGTGTTATTTAGTTGAAATAAAGTAAAAATAGTATTTTCTGTCTGTTTTCTGAATTATCAGTGCAATAAAAAATACCCCGAAAATAAAAGTTCTCCAAATGCCCCGAAATTGAAATATGATTTTTTCTGGAATATTTGAGAATATCTGGCACTGAGAACACAACAGCGGGAGCAAGCACCTGGCCACGAGGGTCCAGGCGCGCCCCCCTGCTGTAGCGCCCCTGCCTCATGGGCCCATGGTGGCTCCCCTCCACTTATTCCTGGACCCACACACTCCTTCTTCCTCCCAAAAAATCACCAACCAGCTCAAGCACGAGTTCTAGCTCATTTTTCTGCGATTTTTGATCTCCTTGCTCAAAGCTCCACTCACAAAACTGCTTTGGGGGATTGTTCTTCGGTATGTGACTCCTCCAATGGTCCAATTAGTTTTTTGTTCTAGTGCTTTACTCATTGCAAGTTTTTGCTGCTTAGGTGACCCTGTTCTTGAGCTTGCATGTCAAATTTATATGGTTCCAAGTAGTTCTAATGCATGATATAGTCTCTAGGCACTTGTGGGAGTAGTTGCTATCAATTTTGTTGAGTTTGGTTCACTTTTATTTGAAGTTACTAATAATTTCAGAAATTTTCAGAAAATGATGAAGAGATTTTTTAGGGGTTCTTCGAGCCGAAGCTCGAAGGATAAGCAAAGTGAAGAAGAAGAGAGGCCCAAGTATAATCCCCCTCGCACCGCGGAAGTTCGGCTGTGTGAATGGCCTTGTGATGATTTCTTGAGTGCAGCCGGGATTTATGATGATTTTTATGAATTGGCTGAGAATGCAGGCCTCACCGACTTCCTCCGCGACCAACACGAATAGTATCTCTTACTCACTAATATCTTTGTGCAAAATTTTCATTTCCATGCCAGGAGGTCACCACCTTCGTGGATTTTTACTTATATGATGAGTATAAGGAGATGCCCCTCTCTGAATTTTGTGAGGTTTGCAAGTTGCCCCTTCCGGGCAGTGTAGAGGAACCACATCGTGACGATGTGGAGGGGTTTATTGATACAATTGTTGTAGGGGAAACTATTAAAGTTTCCGATGCAAGAATCACTAGCATACATTTTCCTGTTTTACGTTACTTTGCATTATTTGCTAGTAGATGCTTAATTGGTCGCGGAAACTGTGGCAACCTAAGTGCCCCTGACATTGTTATTTTGTGCCATGCTTTGTTTCATGATGACTCATTCAGTATGGGCGCTATTGTTGCAAAGCGGTTAAATATTAACCGTACTAAGGGCCCCATCTTGGGAGGCATCTTCGCCTCGCGCCTCGCTGCATACTTTAACATACCTATTAGGCATTATGAGAAAGAAGAAAAGTTGTTGCCTACTGTTTTTCTAGATTACAAGAGTATGGTTGCATATGATTTCATTGTTAAGAACAGGAAAAAGGAGCTTAACTATAGACTGTTATTTGATAAAAATCACCCTGAGACTATTACCTTGCTTGCTCCTTCCTTGTTTGATTTATCTACAGGCGAGTACCTTGTTCCTTTGGAGGCCATTCACGCCTACCGGAAACCCACATCAGCTACCGAGCCAGATCCGGAATAACAATTTGTTCCCCCACGCCAGTCTGTTTACCGGTGGGATCCGGAGGAGGTTGCCAACCAGTGGAAACCCGAGGCTTCATCTCAGTACAACCCCAGTTACAACTTCGGATATCCGCCAGGCCAGCCGTGGCAATAGACCAACTTAGGCCAAAAGCCTAAGCTTGGGGGAGTACGTATTTCTCACCGATATTACATTTATGTTCACACACTCATTTCTAGTTGTCGGTGCTCATACTCTTTCACTGTATTATCAATGCTAGTTCATTTTCTTTTTTATGCTTTCTTCTTGTGTGTTTGAAAAACCTTAAGAAAACCAAAAAAAATTAGTAGTAGCTTTTAGTTAGTTTACTTTCCTTGTCTGTGGTAGTAATAATTAAAAACAAAACCCAAAAATATTTCTCGTTCTTCTTTTTGCTTGTTGGGAGCTTTCCCGTGTAAATAGTTTTATTTCTTTTCTTTTCTTTGGGGGTCGATAGGAGAAGACCAAAATGAAAATGTTGAAGTGGCTCTTATATGCATTATTGTTGATTTAACCAAGAGCCCATATTGCCTTGTCTTCTCCTGTTTATTGAATGCTCGCAGATTCCAGCTTAGTCCAATGCACGTGCACTATTATTTTTATTCACATCGTTCGGTCATGCAAGTGAAAGGCAATTATGACGATATATGATGGACCGATTGAGATGAGAGAAGCTGGTATGAACTCGACCTCTCTTGTTTTTGTAAATATGATTAGTTCATCGTTCCTGATTCAGCCTATTATGAATAAACATGTTTGCAATGACAATTAGAGATTATAGTTGCTTATGCCATGCTTAATTAGCTAGGAGTTTATAATGGTTTACCTTGCGTACCAACATGCTATTAAAATGGTTGTGATGTGGTATGATAGGGTGGTATCCTCCTTTGAATGATTCGAGTGACTTGACTTGGCACATGTTCACGCATGTAGTTGAAACAAATCAACATAGCCTTCACGATATTTATGTTCATGGTGGATTATATCCTACTCATGCTTGCACTCAATGTTTATTAATTTTAATGCATGTTCATGACTGTTGTCGCTCTCTAGTTGGTTGCTTCCTAGTCTTTTGCTAGCCTTCACTTGTACTAAGCGGGAATACTGCTTGTGCATCCAATCCCTTAAACCCCAAAGTTATTCCATTTGAGTCCACTATACCTTCCTATATGCGGTATCTACCTGCCGTTCCAAGTAAATTTGTATGTGCCAAACTCCAAACCTTCAAATGAAATTCTGTTTTGCATGCTCGAATAGCTCATGTATCAACTAGGGTTGTCTGTATCTTCCATGCTAGGCGGGTTATTCTCAAGAGGAGTGGACTCCTCTCCTCACTCACGAGAAAATGGCTGGTCACCGGGATGCCCAGTCCCATGCTCTATGCAAACCAAATCAAAATAATTGCAACCAAAACTCCCCCGGGACTCTTGTTAGTTGGAGGCACTCGTTGTTTCGAGCAAGCCATGGATTGATGCTTGTTGGTGGAGGGGGAGTATAAACTTTACCATTCTGTTTGGGAACCGCCTATAATGTATGTAGCATGGAAGATGTCGCCATCTCTCGGTTGTTATGTTGACAATGAAAGTATGCCGCTCAAAATATTATTTATCTCTGCTTTAAAAATCGAGCTCTGGCACCTCTACAAATCCCTGCTTCCCTCTGTGAAGGGCCTATCTATTTACTTTTATGTTGAGTCATCACTCTCTTATTAAAAAGCACCAGCTGGAGAGCACCGCTGTCATTTGCATCCATTACTATTAATTTATATTGAGTGTGACTATGACTGGATCTCTTTTACCATGAATTACAATGTTTAGTCAGTCCTTGATCTCAGAAAGGGCTAGCGAGATACCATCTTGTTATATTATATCATGATTGTTTTGAGAAAGTGTTGTCATCGAGATTTATTATTATTGCTCGCTAGTTGATTATGCCATTGACATGAGTAAACATGAGACCTAAATGTTATTGTGAATGTGGTTAGTCATAATTTTTGCAAAAAACTTGAATGCCGACTTTACATATTTACAACAACAAGAGCAAACAGAGTTTGTAAAAGTTTTTCTTTATCACTTTCAGTTTATCAACTGAATTGCTTGAGGATAAGCAAAGGTTTAAGCTTGTGGGAGTTGATACGTCTCCATCGCATCTACTTTTCCAAACACTTATGCCCTTGTTTTGGACTCTAACTTGCATGATTTGAATGGAACTAACCCGGACTGACGCTGTTTTCAGCAGAATTGCCATGGTGTTATCTTTGTGCAGAAACAAAAGTTCTCGGAATGACCTGAAACTTCACGGACATTATTTTTGGAAATAATAAAAATATTGGTGAAAGAATCAAGGCCAGGGGGCCCACACCCTGTCCACGAGGGTGGGAGGCACGCCTGCCCCCATGCCGCCCCCGCCTCGGGCCCCAGAGCTACACCGACCTCAACTCCAACTCTATATATTCGTGTTCGGGGAGAAAAAAAATCAGAGAGAAGGATTCATCACGTTTTACGATACGGAGCCGACGCCAAGCACTAAACTCTCTCGGGATGGCTGATCTGGAGTCCGTTCGGGGCTCCGGAGAGGGGAATCCGTCGCCCTCGTCATCATCAACCATCCTCCATCACCAATTTCATAATGCTCACCGCCGTGCGTGAGTAATTCCATCGTAGGCTTGCTGGACGGTGATGGGTTGGATGAGATTTATCATGTAATCGAGTCAGTTTTGTTAGGGTTTGATCCCTAGTACCCACTATGTTCTGAGATTGATGTTGCTATGACTTTGCTATGCTTAATGCTTGTCACTAGGGCCCGAGTGCCATGATTTCAGATCTGAACCTATTATGTTTTCATGAATATATGTGAGTTCTTGATCCTATCTTGCAAGTCAATAGTCACCTACTACGTGTTATGATCTGGCAACCCCGAAGTGACAATAATCGGGACCACTCCCGGTGATGACCGTACTTTGAGGAGTTCATGTATTCACTATGTGTTAATGCTTTGGTCCGTACTCTATTAAAAGGAGGCCTTAATATCCCTTAGTTTCGCTAGGACCCGCTGCCACGGAGGGTAGGACAAAAGATGTCATGCAAGTTCTTTTCCATAAGCACGTATGACTATATTCGAAATACATGCCTACATTACATTGATGAATTGGAGCTAGTTCTGTGTCACCCTATGTTATAACTGGTGCATGAATAATCGCATCCGGCATAATTCTCCATCACCGGTCCAATGCCTACGAGTTTTTCATATATTATTCTTCACTTATTTACTTTCCCGTTGCTACTGTTACAATCATTATAAAACCCAAAAATATTACTTTTGCTACCGTTACCGTTACTTCCATATTACTTTGCTACTAAATACTTTGCTGCAGATACTAAGTTATCCAGATGTGGTTGAGTTGACAACTCAACTCCTAATACTTGAGAATATTCTTTGGCTCCCCTTGTGTCGAATCAATAAATTTGGGTTGAATACTCTCCCTCGAAAACTATTGCGATCCCCTATACTTGTGGGTTATCAACTACCTATTGATGATAGCGTTCCTGATGAACAATTAGCTGTCATAAATGCTTCTTGTACTGCTCCATGGTATGCTGATTATGCTAATTACATTGTTTCTAAATTTATACCACCTAGTTTCACATACCAGCAAAAGAAAAAGTTTTTCTATGATTTAAGACATTACTTCTGGGATGACCCACACCTTTATAAAGAAGGAGTAGATGGTGTCATTAGACGTTGTGTACCTGAGCATGAACAGGAACAGATCCTACGCAGGCGTCACTCCGAGGCTTATGGAGGACACCACGCTAGAGATAGAACTGCGCATAAGGTATTGCAATCCGGTTTTTATTGGCCTACTATTTTAAAGATGCCCGTAAGTTTGTCTTGTCTTGTGATGAATGTCAAAGAATTGGTAATATTAGTAGATGTCAAGAAATTCCTATGAACTATTCACTTGTTATTGAACCATTTGATGTTTGGGGCTTTGATTATATGGGACCATTTCCTTCCTCTAATGGGTATACACATATTTTTGTTGTTGTTGATTACGTTACTAAGTGGGTAGAAGCTATTCCAACTAGTAGTGATGATCATAACACCTCTATTAAGATGCTTAAAGAAGTTATTTTTTCGAGGTTTGGAATCCATGGACATTTAATGACTGATGGTGGTTCACATTTTATTCATGGTGCCTTTCGTAAAATGCTTGCTAAGTATGATGTTAATCATAGAATTGCATCTCCATGTCATCCACAATCTAGTGGTCAAGTAGAACTAAGTAATAGGGAGATTAAATTAATTTTGCAAAAGACGGTTAGTAGATCTAGAAAGAATTGGTCCAAGAAACTTGATGATGCATTGTGGGCCTATAGAACTGCATATAAAAATCCTATGGGTATGTCTTCGTATAACATGGTTTATGGAAAAGCTTATCACTTACCTCTCGAACTAGAACATAAGGCATATTGGGCCATTAAAGAGCTCAACTATGATATCAAACTTGCCGGTGAGAAGAGGCTATTTGACATTAGCTCACTTGATGAATGGAGAACCCAGGCCTATGAGAATGCCAAACTGTTTAAAGAAAAAGATAAAATATGGCATGACAAAAGGATACAAAAGCGTGAGTTTAATGTAGGTGATTATGTTTTGCTATACAACTCTCGTTTAAGATTTTTTGCAGGGAAACTCCTCTCTGAATGGGAAGGTCCTTACATTATCAAGGAGGTCTATCGTTCCGGTGCCATAAAAATCAACAACTTCGAAGGCACAAACTCGAAGGTGGTGAACGGTCAAAGAATCAAACATTATATCTCAGGTAATCCAATAAATGTTGAAACTAATGTTATTGAAACCGTAACCCCGGAGGAATACATAAGGGACACTTTCCAGAACATTTCAGACTCCGAAAAGGAATAGGTATGTGGTACGGTAAGTAAACCGACTCCAAAATAGTTCTAATAGCAATTTTTCTCGGTTTTGGAATATTTAAGAAAATAGGAAAATAATAAGTAGTCCGAAGAGGACACGAGGCATCCGCGAGAGTGGAGGGCGCGCCCTACCCCCTGGGCGCGCCCCCTGCCTCGCGGGCACCTCGTGTGCCCTCAGGACTCTGTTTTCTTGCACGATACTTCTTTTGGTCGGTAAAAAATCATTATATAAGTTCCCGAAGGTTTTGACCACCGTACCACTCAAATATCCTCTGTTTTTGTTTCATGCTATTTTTCTTAATTCTTTTAGCGACATTATGCTCGAATCCGGGAGGTTCTTTACGCTTCCCTACATATTCAGAAATCTTAAGATCTAAAGAGTCCAATCGCTTATTGCAAAGAGTAATCAACATATTCATATGGTGGAGATTCCCGCTAACACTCTTAAGAGGTTCAAGAGACTTTTGTAAAATTTTAGTTACTTCGCAAATTTTCTCAAAAACTTGCGTTTCCTCTTGGGTATGATGAGGTCCCTTTTGTTGAGGTAGAGTTCCTACTATACCTTCTATAATTTCATGCGCGATACTTGGATCAATTTCAATAAAATTTCCTTTGGCAACGAATCCAAAAGTTGTCTATGAGACATATTAAGTCCAACATAAAAGTTGCGAAGCAAAATTCTGAAATTAACTTCTAGGGTGCAATTACGATAAGATTCCATCATTCTAAACCAAGCATCATTTAAGTTCTCTCCTTGTTTTTGTTTGAAGTGAAGAACCTCAAACTTGGGGGACAAAGAAGCAGAAAGAGGACTAGCCATAACGACAAGCGAGCAATCCAACACACGAGCAAACAGAAAAAGGGCAAGCGAAAAGAGAGGAGGAGATTGGGAAAGAGAGGGCGAATAAAACGGCAAGGGTGAAGTGGGGGAGAAGAAAACGAGAGGCAAATGGCAAATAATGTAATGCTAGAGATAAGGGATTGTGATGGGTACTTGGTATGTTGACTTGTGCGTAGACTCCCGAAGAGCGGCGCGGAAAATCCTTCTTGCTACGCCTTGAGCTTGCGTTGGTTTTCCTCAAGAGGAGAGGATGATGCAGCAGAGTAGCGTAAGTATTTCCCTCAGTTTTGAGAACCAAGGTATCAATCCAGTAGGAGGCCACGCCACGAGTCCCTCGTACTCCACAAAACAAATAGCTCCTCGCAACCAACGCGAATAGGGGTTGTCAATCCCTTCACGGTCACTTACGAGAGTGAGATCTGATAGAGATGATAGATAATAATTTTGGTATTTTTGGTATAAAGATGCAAAGTAAAAATAAAAGGCAAAGTAAAGAGCAAATCAATAATAAAACGTAGGAAGATTAATATGATGAAAATAGACCCGGGGGCCATAGATTTCACTAGTGGCTTCTCTCAAGAGCATAAGTATTTTACGGCGGGTGAATGAATTACTGTTGAGCAATTGACAGAATTGAGCATAGTTATGAGAGTATCTAGGTATGATCATGTATATAGGCATCACGTCCGAGACAAGTAGACCGACTCCTGCCTGCATCTACTACTATTACTCCACTCATCGACCGCTATCCAGCATGCATCTAGAGTATTAAGTTAACGAAAACAGAGTAACGCCTTAAGCAAGATGACATGATGTAGAGGAATAAATTCATGCAATATGATAAATACCCCATCTTGTTATCCTCGATGGCAACAATACAATACGTGCCTTGCTGGCCCTACTGTCACTGGGAAAGGACACCGCAAGATTGAACCCAAAGCTAAACACTTCTCCCATTGCAAGAACTACCAATCTAGTTGGCCAAACCAAACAGATAATTCAAAGAGACTTGCAAAGATAACTCAATCATACATAAAAGAATTCAGAAAAGATTCAAATATTGCTCATAGATAATCTTGATCATAAACCCACAATTCATCGGTCTCAACAAACACACCGCAGAAAGAAGATTACATCGAATAGATCTCCATGAGAGAGGGGGAGAACATTGTATTGAGATCCAAAAAGAGAGAAGAAGCCATCTAGCTACTAACTATGGACCCGAAGGTCTGAGGTAAACTACTCACACTTCATCGGAGAGGCTATGATGTTGATGTAGAAGCCCTCCGTGGTGGAACCCCCTTCCAGCGGAGCTCCGAAACAGGCCCCAAGATGGGATCTCGTGGATACAGAAAGTTTCGGCGGTGGAATTAGGTTTTTGGCTCCATACCTGATCTAACAGGGGTACGTAGGTATATATAGGAGGAAGAAGTATGTCGGTGGAGCCTCGAGGGGCCCACGAGGTAGGGGGGGCGCCCTCCACCCTCGTGGCCGCCTCGGAGCTTTCTTGACGGAGGGTTCAAGTCTCCTAGGTCTTATCCGATGAGAAAATCACGTTCCCGAAGATTTCATTCCGTTTGGACTCCGTTTGATATTCCGTTTCTTCGAAACACTGAAATAGGCAAAAAAACAGAAATTCTGGGTTGGTCCTCCGGTTAATAGGTTTGTCCCAAAAGTAATATAAAAGTGGAAAATAAAGCCCAATATAGTCCAAAACAATAGATAATATAGCATGGAGCAATCAAAAATTATAGATACGTTGGAGACGTATCAGGCATCCCCAAGCTTAATTCCTGCTCGTCCTCGAGTAGGTAAATGATAAAAAGAGAATTTTTAATGCGGAGTGCTACTTGGCATAATTTCAATGTAATTCCTTCTTAATTGTGGTATGAATATTCAGATTCGAAAGATTCAAGACAAAAGTTCATATTGACATAAAAATAATAATACTTCAAGCATACTAACTAAGCAATTATGTCCTCTCAAAATAACATGGCTAAATAAAGTTCATCCCTACAAAATCATATAGTTTAGTCATGCTCCATTTTTGTCACACAATAATGCTCTCATCATGCACAACCCCGATGACAAGCCAGGCAATTGTTTCATACTCTAGTAATCTCAAACTTATAAACCTTCACGCAACACATGAGCGCGAGCCATGGATATAGCACTAAGGGTGGAATAGAATATAATGATGGGGGTTATGTGGAGAAGACAAAAAAGGAGAAGGTCTCACATCAACGAGGCTAATCAACGGGCTATGGAGATGCCCATCAATTGATGTTAATGCAAGGAGTAGGGATTGCCATGCAACGGATGCACTAGAGCTATAAATGTATGAAAGCTCAACAAAAGAAACTAAGTGGGTGTGCATCCAACTTGCTTGCTCACAAAGACCTAGGGCATTTGAGGAAGCCCATCATTGGAATATACAAGCCAAGTTCTATAATGAAAGATTCCCACTAGTATATGAAAGTGACAACATATGAAACTCTCTATATGAAGAACATGGTGCTACTTTGAAGCACATTATATGAGACCCGCTACATGAAGAACATGGTGCTACTTTGAAGCACAAGTGTGGAAAAGGAGACAATAGCATTGCCCCTTTTTTGGGGGGCCTTCTTTTTTTTCTTTGGCCTTTCATTCTTTTTTTTGGGACAATGCTCTAGAAAATGATGATCATCACACTTCTATTTATTTACAACTCGATGATTACAACTCGATACTAGAACAAAGTATGACTCTATATGAATGCCTCCGGCGGTGTATCGGGATATGCAATAAATCAAGAGTGACATGTATGAAAGAATTATGAACGGTGGCTTTGTCACAAACACTATGTCAACTACATGATCATGCTAAGCAATATGACAATGATGAATGTGTCATGAAGAACGGTATGGTGGAAAGTTGCATGGCAATATATCTCAGAATGGCTATGGAAATGCCATAATAGGTAGGTATGGTGGTTGTTTTGAGGAAGATATAAGGAGGTTTATGTGTGAAAGAGCGTATCATATCACGGGTTTGGATGCACCGCTAAGTTTGCACCAACTCTCAATGTAGAAAGGGCAATGCACGGCATCAAGAGGCTAGCAATGATGGAAAGGTGAGAGTGCGATAATCCATGGACTCAACATTAGTCATAAAGAACTCACATACTTATTCAAAAATCTACAAGCCATCAAAACCAAAGCACTACGCGCATGCTCCTAGGGGATAGATTGGTTGAAAAGACCATCGCCGTCCCGACCGCCACTCATAAGGAGGACAATCAAATAACACCTCATGTTTCAAATTTGTTACATAACGTTTACCATACGTGCATGCTAGGGACTTGAAAACTTCAACACAAGAATTTCTCAAATTCACAACTACTCAACTAGCACGACTTTGATATTATCACCTCCATATCTCAAAACAATTATCAAGCATCAAACTTTTCTTAGTATTCAACGCACTCAAAAGAAAGTTTTACAAATCTTGAATACCAAGCATATTATTATTAAGCAAATTACCATGCTATTTAAGACTCTCAAAATAATCTAAATGAAGCATGAGAGATCAATAGTTTCTTTAAAACAAATCCACCACCGTGCTCTAAAAGATATAAGTGAAGTACTAGAGCAAAACTATCAAGCTCAAAAGATATAAGTGAAGCACATAGAGTATTCTTACAAATTCCAATTCATATATGGCTCTCTCAGAAGGTGTGTACGCAAGGATGATTGTGGTAAACTAACAACCAAAGACGCAAATAATACAAGACGCTCCAAGCAAAACACATATCATGTGGTGAATAAAAATATAGCTCCAAGTAAAGTTACCGATGGAAGTGGACGAAAGAGGGGATGCCTTCCGGGGCATCCCCAAGCTTTGACTTTTTGGTGTCCTTTGGTTATCATGGGGGTGACATGGGCATCCCCAAGCTTAGGCTCTTGCCACTCCTTGTTCCATAATCCATCAAAAAAAATCACCCAAAACTTGAAAACTTCACAACACAAAACTCAACAGAAATCTCGTGAGCTCCGTTAGCGAAAGAAAACAAAAGATTACCTTCGAACTCATTCTTAATTTATATTGGTGTTAAACCTACTGTATTCCAACTTCCGTATGGATCATAAACTATTTTACTAGCCATAGATTCATAAAAATAAGCAAACAACACACCAAAAACAGAATCTGTGAAAAACAGAACAGTCTTTAGTAATCTGTAACTAACGCAAACTTCTGGAACTCCAAAAATTCATCCAAAATAGGAAGACCTAGGGAATTTGTTTATTGATCATCAGAAATTGGAATCACTATTTTATCACCTTCTGGTGATTTTTAACAATTGTTTTCGTGAACCTAAAGTTTCTGGAAATTACAGCAAGATCAAATAACTATTATCCAAGAAGATCCTATAGGTTTAACTTGGCACAAACACTAATTAAAACATAAAACCACATCTAAACAGAAGGTAGATGGATTATTTATTCCTAAACAGAAACAAAAATAAGAAAATAAAAATAAAATTGGGTTGCCTCCCAACAAGCGCTATCGTTTAACGCCCCTAGCTAGGCATAAAAGCAAGGATAGATCTAGGTATTGTCATCTTGATTCTTAATTCTTTTAGCGACATTATGCTCGAATCCGGGAGGTTCTTTACGCTTCACTTCATATTCAGAAATCTTAAGATCTAAAGAGTCCAACCGCTTATTGCGAAGAGTAATCAACATATTCATATGGTGGAGATTCCCGCTAACACTTTTAAGAGGTTCAAGAGACTTTTGTAAAATTTTAGTTACTTCACAAATTTTCTCAAAAACTTGCATTTCCTCTTGGGTATGATGAGGTCCCTTTTGTTGAGGTAGAGTTCCTACTATACCTTCTATAATTTCATGTGCAATACTGGGATCAAATTAAATAAAATTGCCTTTGGCAACGCAATCCAAAAGTTGTCTATGAGACATATTAAGTCCAACATAAAAGTTGCGAAGCAAAATTCTGAAATTAACTTCTAGGGTGCAATTACGATAAGATTCCATCATTCTAAACCAAGCATCCTTTAAGTTCTCTCCTTGTTTTTGTTTGAAGTGAAGAACCTCAAACTCGGGGGACGAAGGAGCAGAAAGAGGACTAGCCATAACGACAAGCAAGCAATCCAACACACGAGCAAACAGAAAAAGGGCAAGCGAAAAGAGAGGAGGAGATTGGGAAAGAGAGGGCGAATAAAACGGCAAGGGTGAAGTGGGGGAGAGGAAAACGAGAGGCAAATGGCAAATAATGTAATGCGAGAGATAAGGGATTGTGATGGGTACTTGGTATGTTGACTTGTGCGAGACTCCCGAAGAACGGCGCCGAAATCCTTCTTGCTACGCCTTGAGCTTATGCTGGTTTTCCCCGAAGAGGAGAGGATGATGCAGCAGAGTAGCGTAAGTATTTCCCTCAGTTTTTGAGAACCAAGGTATCAATCCAGTAGGAGGCCACACGCGAGTCCCTCGTACCTACACAAAGCAAATAGCTCCTCGCTACCAACGCGAATAGGGGTTGTCAATCCCTTCACGGTCACTTACGAGAGTGAGATCTGATAGAGATGATAGATAATATTTTTGGTATTTTTGGTATAAAGATGCAAAGTAAAAATAAAAGGCAAAGTAAAGAGCAAAGCAATAATAAAGCGTAGGAAGATTAATATGATGAAAATAGACCCGGGGCCCATAGATTTCACTAGTGGCTTCTCTCAAGAGCTTAAGTATTTTACGGCGGGTGAACGAATTACTGTTGAGCAATTGACATAATTGAGCATAGTTATGAGAGTATCTAGGTATGATCATGTATATAGGCATCACGTCCGAGACAAGTAGACCGACTCCTGCCTGCATCTACTACTATTACTCCACTCATCGACCGCTATCTAGCATGCATCTAGAGTATTAAGTTAATGAAAACAGAGTAACGCCTTAAGCAAGATGACATGATGTAGAGGAATAAATTCATGCAATATGATAAATACCCCATCTTGTTATCCTCGATGGCAACAATACAATACGTGCCTTTGCTGCCCCTACTGTCACTGGGAAAGGACACCGCAAGATTGAACCCAAAGCTAAACACTTCTCCCATTGCAAGAACTACCAATCTAGTTGGCCAAACCAAACGGATAATTCAAAGAGACTTGCAAAGATAACTCAATCATACATAAAAGAATTCAGAAAAGATTCAAATATTGCTCATAGATAATCTTGATCATAAACCCACAATTCATCGGTCTCAACAAACACACCGCAAAAAGAAGATTACATCGAATAGATCTCCACGAGAGGGGAGAACATTGTATTGAGATCCAAAAGAGAGAAGAAGCCATCTAGCTACTAACTATGGACCCAAGGTCTGAGGTAAACTACTCACACTTCATCGGAGAGGCTATGATGTTGATGTAGAAGCCCTCCGTGGTGGAATCCTTCCCATGAGCTCCTAACAGGCCCCAAGATGGGATCTCGTGGATACAGAAAGTTGCGGCGGTGGAATTAAGTTTTTGGCTCCGTACCTGATCTGACGGGGGTACGTAGGTATATATAGGAGGAAGAAGTACGTCGGTGGAGCCTCGACGGCCCACGAGGTAGGGGGCGCGCCCTCCACCCTCATGGCCGCCTCGGAGCTTTCTTGACGGAGGGTCCAAGTCTCCTGGGTCTTATCCGATGAGAAAATCACGTTCCCGAAGATTTCATTCCGTTTGGACTCCGTTTGATATTCCATTTCTTCGAAACACTGAAATAGGCAAAAAACAGCAATTCTGGGCTGGGCCTCCGGTTAATAGGTTAGTCCCAAAAGTAATATAAATGTGGAAAATAAAACCCAATATAGTCCAAAACAATAGATAATATAGCATGGAGCAATCAAAAATTATAGATACGTTGCAGATGTATCAGCTTCTCTCAAGATAGCATAAGTATTACGGTGGGTGAACAAATTACTGTCGAGCAATTGATAGAAAAGTGCATAGTTATGAGGATATCTAGGCATGATCATTTATATAGGCATCACGTCCGCGACAAGTAGACCGAAACGATTCTGCATCTACTACTATTACTCCACACATCGACCGCTATCCAGCATGCATCGAGAGTATTAAGTTCATAAGAACAGAGTAACGCATTAGGCAAGATGACATGATGTAGAGGGATAAACTCAAGCAATATGATATAAACCCCATCTTTTTATCCTCGATGGCAACAATGCAATACGTGTCATTTCCCCTTCTGTCACTGGGATCGAGCACCGCATGATTGAACCCAAAGCTAAGCACTTCTCCCATTGCAAGAAAGATCAATCTAGTAGGCCAAATCAAACTCATAATTCAAAGAGACTTGCAAAGATAACACATCATACATACAGAGGAGATTCAAATATTTTTCGTAGATAATCTTGATCATAAACCCACAATTCATCGGATCTCGACAAACACACCGCAAAAAAAGGGTTACATCGAATAGATCTCCAATAAGATCGAGGAGAACTTTGTATTGAGATCCAAAGAGAGAGAAGATGCCATCTAGCTAATAACTATGGAGCCGAAGGTCTGTGGTAAACTACTCACACATCATCGGAGAGGCTATGGTGTTGATGTATAAGCCCTCCGTGATCGATTCCCCCTCCGGCGGAGCGCCGGAAAAGGCCCCAAGATGGGATCTCACGGGTACAGAAGGTTGCGGCGGTGAAAATAGGGTTTTGTGGTGCTCCTCGATGGTTTCGGTGTATATGGGTATATATAGGAGGAAGAAGTAGGTCGGTGGAGCTGCGAGGGGCCCACGAGGGTGGGGGCGCGCCCAAGGGGACAGGCGCGCCTCCCTGCCTCGTGGCCGCCTCGCTTCTTTCTTGACGTCCACTCCAAGTCCTCTGAATCAGGTTTGTTCCAAAAATAACTCTCCCGAAGGTTTCATTCCGTTTGGACTCCGCTTGATATTCCTTTTCTGCGAAACACTGAAATAGGCAAAAAAAACAGCAATTTGCACTGGGCCTTGGGTTAGTAGGTTAGTCCCAAAAATAATATAAAAGTGTATAATAAAGCCCATTAAACATCCAAAACAGATAATATAATAGCATGGGACAATCAAAAATTATAGATACATTGGAGACGTATCAATCATCAACAACTCCATCATCACCACCTCTGAGGAAAGAGACATAAACACATGGGTATGGGCACTCCCCTTGGCAACTTCCAAGCTTGGGGGAGGTGCCCCGGTATCGTATCACCATCACACTCCTATCATTTACCATTTTTCTTAGTTTGATCCTTTTGGTAATATCTTGATCTAGTAGAATAAAGTTTTAGTATGATCTATTTTTGAGTTATGCTTTATGATCCTTCTATGTAATTGAGTCTGTGAGCTATATATAATAAAGATTAGTTTTGAGTCAAGGGCTTTGCTATCTTGCTATGATCTTGAGGGAATAAAAGAAAGAATAAAAAGAATTAAAGATATTATATTGATCTTATGGAGAGTAATGACTTCACATATAGAGAGTATGATGAATAAAAGTTGTTGAGAGTTGACAAACATAGTTTTGGTCATCGTTGCAATTAATAGGAAGTAATAAAGAAAGAGAGGTTTTCACATATAAATATACTATCTTGGACATCTTTTATGATTGTGAGCACTCATTAAAATATGACATGCTAAAAGGTTGTTGTTGGACAAGGAAGACAACGCAATGGGTTATGTTTTCTTATATCCGAAATAAAGTATATTGTCATGGATAATCCAACATGTTGGGCTTGCCTTTCCCCCTCATGCTAGCCAAATTCTTTGCACCAAGTAGAGATACTACTTGTGCTTCCAAATATCCTTAAACCCAGTTTTGCCATGAGAGTCCACCATATCTACCTATGAATTGAGTAAGATCCTTCAAGTAAGTTGTCATTGTTGCATGCAATAAAATTGCTCTCTAAATATGTATGATCTATTAGTGTGGAGAAAATAAGCTTTATACAATCTTGTGATATGGAAGAAATAAAAGCGACGGACTGCATAATAAAGGTCCATATCACAAGTGGCAATATAAAGTGACGTTCTTTTGCATTAAGATTTCATGCATCCAACTATAAAAGCACATGACAACATCTGCTTCCCTCTGCGAAGGGCCTATCTTTTATTTTTGTCTTATGCATTATACAAGAGTCATGGTGATCTTCACCTTTCCTTTTACATTTTATCCTTTGGTAAGCACATTGTGTTGGAAAGATCCTATATATATATATATATATATATATATATATATATATATATATATATATATATATATATATATATATATATATATATAAAATTATTATTGGATGTAAGTTATCATAAATTATTATTGTTGATGTTACCCTTGAGGTAAAAGGTTGGGAGGCAACACTATAAGCCCCTATCTTTCTCTGTGTCCGACTAAAATTCCATACCCATAAGTATTGCGTGAGTGTTAGCAATTGTGAAAGACTAAATGATAGTTGAGTATGTGGACTTGCTGAAAAGCTCTTATATTGACTCTTTCCGATGTTATGATAAATTTCAATTGCTTCAGTGACCGAGATCATAGTTTGTTAGTTTTCAATGAAGTTTCTGATTCATACTTGGCATTGTGAATAGATTGTTACTTTAGCATAAGAAAGCATATGACAATATATTTATATGTTGCTGTTATAAGAATGATCATGATGCCCTCATGTTCGTATTTTATTTTATCGACACCTCTATCTCTAAACATGTGGACATATTTTTCGTTATCGGCTTCCGCTTGAGGACAAGCGAGGTCTAAGCTTGGGGGAGTTGATACGTCCATTTTGCATCATGCTTTTATATCGATATTTATTGCATTATGGGCTGTTACCACACATTATGTCACAATACTTATGCCTTTTCTCTCTTATTTTACAAGGTTCACATGGACAGGGAGAATGCCGACAGCTGGAGTTCTGGGCTGGAAAAGGAGCAAATATTAGAGACCTATTATGCACAACTCCAAAAGTCCTGAAACTCCATGGAAGTCAGTTTTGGAATATATAAAAAATATTGGGCGAATAAAGCACCAAAGGGAGGCCACACACCATCCATGAGTGTGGGGGCGCGCCCTACCCCCTGGGCGCGCCCCCTGCCTCGTCAGCCCCCTGGCAGGCCTCCAGTGCTCATCTTTTTCTATATGAAGTATTCCGCTCTGGAAAAAATCAGGAGGAAGCTTTCGGGACGAAGGACCGCCGCCACGAGGCAGAACCTGGCGAAACCAATCTTGGGCTCCGGCGGAGCTGTTCTGCCGGGGAAACATCCCTCTGGGAGGGGGAAATCATCACCATCGTCATCACCATCGATCCTCTCATCGGGAGGGGGTCAATCTCCATCAACGTCTTCACCAGCACCATCTCCTCTCAAACCCTAGTTCATCTCTTGTATCCTATCTTTGTCTCAAAACCTCATATTGGTACCTGTGGGTTGCTAGCAGTGTTGATTACTCCTTGTAGTTGATGCTTGTTGGTTTATTTGGTGGAAGATCATATGTTCAGATCCTTTATGAATGTGAATACCCCTCTGGTTATGAACATGAATATGATTTGTGAGTAGTTACGTTTGTTCCTGAGGACATGGGAGAAGTCTTCATATAAGTAGTCATGTGAATTTGGTATTCGTTCGATATTTTGATGAGATGTATGTCGTCTTTCCTCTAGTGGTGTTATGTGAACGTCGACTACATGACACTTCACCATTATTTGGGCCTAGAGGAAGGCATTGGGAAGTAATAAGTAGATGATGGGTTGCTAGAGTGACAGAAGCTTAAACCCTAGTTTATGCGTTGCTTCGTAAGGGGCTGATTTGGATCCATATGTTTCATGCTATGGTTAGGTTTACCTTAATACTTCTTTTGTAGCTGCAGATGCTTGCAAGAGGGGTTAATCATAAGTGGGATGCTTGTCCAAGGAAGGGCAGTACCCAAGCGCCGGTCCACCCACATATCAAATTATCAAATTAACGAACGCAAATCATATGAGCGTGATGAAAACTAGCTTGACGATAATTCCCATGTGTCCTCGGGAGCGTTTTTGAAAGTGCAACTATCCCTAGGTGGTTTTGGTAATTCCTAAAAACATATAGCTCATTGAGCTAACACTATTTCAAGACTAATATTTCAGGAAAGCTCAATGATTGGCATGGCATGGATGAGAAAAGTGGACCCCTCAAAATGCTAAGGAAAAAGGGATTGGCTCAAGCTTAAAGCTCAAGACTCTACATTTTCTATTTTAGTGATCCAAGATCACATTGAGTCTATAGGAAAAGCCAATACTATCAAGGAGGGATGAGGTTTTGCTTAATGGCTTGCTTGCTCAAAGTGCTTAGTGATATGCTCCAAAGCCCTCAACCACTTTGTCACTTCCACATATGACCTAAACCAAAAGTCAAACTCGGCCCCACCGATTCTTACCATCCGGCGCCACCGAGTTCAGATGTCATAACCACTGCCACAAACCCTAGGCAAATCGGTCTCACCAATAGGGATCTCGGTCTCACCGAGATGGGATTGTAATCTCTCTGTTTCCCTTCGTAACATTTCGGTCCTACCGAGATGAGCGATCGGTAACACCGAGATTGCAATGTAAACTCTCTGTTTCCCTTCTGTAACATTTCGATCTCACCGAAAAGAGCGAACCGGTCCCACCGAGTTTACCTGACCAACTCTCTGGTTAGCTTATTACCAAAATTGGTCTCACCGAGTTTGTGTAATCGGTCTCACCGAGATTACGTTATGCCCTAACCCTAACCATATCGGTCCTACCGAGTTGCATGTCGGTCCCACCAAAAATCCTAACGGTCACTAGATTTGTTGAATCGGTCCGACCGAGTTTAACAATTCGGTCCCACCGAGTTTGGCAAGTTGTGTGTAACGGTTTAGATTTTGTGTGGAGGCTATATATACCCCTCCACCTCCTCTTCATTCATGGAGAGAGCCATCCGAACATGCCTACACTTCCAATACACATTTTCTGAGAGAGAACCACCTACACTTGTGTTGAGGTCAAGATATTCCATTCCAACAACATAAATCTTGATCTCTAGCCTTCCCCAAGTTGCTTTCCACTCAAATATTCTTTCCACCAAATCCAAATCCTGTGTGAGAGAGTTGAGTGTTGGGGAGACTATCATCTGAAGCACAAGAGCAAGGAGTTCATCATCAACACACCATTTGTTACTTCTTGGAGAGTGGTGTCTCCTAGATTGGCTAGGTGTCACTTGGGAGCCTCCGACAAGATTGTGGAGTTTAACCAAGGAGTTTGTAAGGGCAAGGAGATCGCCTACTTCGTGAAGATCTACCGCTAGTGAGGCAAGTCCTTCGTGGGCGACGGACATGGTGGGATAGACAAGGTTGCTTCTTCGTGGACCCTTCGTGGGTGGAGCCCTCCGTGGACTCGCGCAACCGTTACCATTCGTGCGTTGAAGTCTCCATCAACGTGGATGTACGATAGCACCACCTATCGGAACCACGACAAAAACATCCGTGTCTCCAATTACGTTTGAATCCTCCAAACCCTTCCCTTTACATTCTTGCAAGTTGCATGCTTTACTTTCCGCTGCTCATATACTCTTTGTATGCTTGCTTGAATTGTGTTAAGATTGCTTGACTTGTTCTAAAGTTGCTAAAATCTGCCAAGAACTAAAATTGGGAAAAGGCTAGATTTTTATTTGGTCAAGTAGTCTAATCACCCCCCTCTAGACATACTTTCGATCCTACAAGTGGTATCAGAGCTTTGGTCTCCATTTTCTTTGATTTCCATAGATTTTGGTGGTAATAGCCTTGGTTTCACAACCTAGGAGAGTATGGCGTCTAGCGAGGGAAATTACCACCATAGAGGTCCTTACATTGATGGTACTAATTTTGCTAGTTGGAAGCATAAGATGAAAATGCATATTCTTGGAGATAACCCCGCCGTTTGGGCTATTGTGTGTATTGGCTTGCAAGGTGAATTCTTCGATGGGAAAGAACCGAACCGTGAAGCTACCGCGGAAGTTGAAGATGCTGCAATACAATGCTCAAGTTTGTGATATCCTCTTTAACGGATTGTGCCCCAAAGAATTCAAAAAAATCAGCCGTCTTGAGAATGCAAAGGAAAGTTGGGATACTTTGATTGATATGCACGAAGGTACCGACTCCGTCAAGGAATCCAAATTGGATGTGCTTCAAAGTCAACTTGACAAGTTCAAAATGAAGGATGGTGAAGGTGTCGCTGAAATGTACTCTAGGCTTGCTCTTATCACAAATGAGATCGCCGGCTTAGGAAGTGAAGAGATGACCGATAGATTCATCATCAAGAAGATCCTATGAGCCTTGGATGGAAAATATGATACCGTGTGCACATTGATCCAAATGATGCCCAATTACAAAGATCTCAAGCCAACGGAAGTCATTGGAAGAATCGTTGCTCATGAGATGTCACTCAAGGATAAGGAGGAGCTCCATAACAAGTCAAGTGGTGCTTACAAAGCCTCATGTGAAGCTCCCACATCATCAAGTGAGAAACAAACCTTCAATGAAGAATTGAGCCTAATGGTGAAGAACTTTAACAAGTTCTACAAGAGTAGAAGCAAAGAGAGAAGTTCCAAGTCAAGGTCCTACAATGACAAAAGATCTTCTAGTCGACAGCATAATTGCTACAATTGTGGAAAACTCGGACACTACTCAAATGAGTGTACGCCCCCCTACAAAAGAAGAGAAGATTCTCCCAAAAGAAGAAGTAAAAGAGAAGAATCACCATCAAGAGAGAGAAGGAGTAGGGATGATCGTTATGAACGAAGACCCTCATGGAGAAGCAAGGATTCGGAAAGGAAGGACAAGTCATCAAGGAGCTACACAAAACGAAGACATCAAGCTCATGTTGGTGAATGGGTATCCGGCTCCGACTCCGACAATCACTCCGAGAGAAGCTATCACTCTGACTCCGAATATACTCAAGATGAAGGTGTTGCCGGTCTATCACTTGTGTCAACTAAATCCTACGACATATTTGATTCACCAAGTGAAGGAATTGGAAGATGCTTCATGGCCAAAGGTCCAAAGGTATCACACCCCGAGTATGTTGATTTCAATAGTGATGAAGATGACTTGTTAGGTGATGATGATTTACTTGTTGACAACTCTAGTGATGAATACTATGATGAAACATCAATTAATCATGATAATCAAGATGAAACGAATGACAATGATAAGGAGAAGATTGAGTCTCTAACTAAAGAACTAAACACTCTTAAGTTAGCTCATGAAACTATCTTAGGAGATCATCTAGAACTTTTAAGGACTCATGAGAAATTACGTTTCGAAAAGCTCAACCTTGAGCAAGAGCATGAGTTCTTAAAGGCAATCAATGATGATCTTCGCAAGAAAAGTTCTTCTTACATTGCCAAGCGTTTACTCTTATCCACTTACATGCCTCAAGTCAAGTCTAGTAACAAGAACAAGAAAGATTCTTCCTCTAGTAGTAACAATAATCATGCTAAATCCGATGTTGTTGCTTCTAGTAGTTCTCTTGATTCCACTAATGATTCTCTTAGCCAAGTTACACTTGAGCAAGAAAATAGCTTATTGAAGGGAATTATAGAGAAAGGTGTCTACAAGAGCCTTGCCGGGAGTAAGCAATTCAAGGAAATTGTACGCAAGCAAGGAAGGCACCGGAAGAACCACGGTGTTGGTTTTGAACGAAAGTTCAATGCCAATGGAGTTGAGTGGGAAGAAGATCAATACCCCAAGATGAAGTTTGTTCCTCAACAAGAGAAGTATGATCCTACTTATTTCAAAGGGACACAAGCTCAAGATGATCTTCCACCACAAGACCACAAGGAAAAAGGCAAGGACAAGCTTCAAGAAGAAATTGATGCATTTGAAGAAGCTCCTAAGGCCTTGGTCAAGTGGGTTCCCAAGACTACATCAAGTTCCACTTCATCAAGTACGACTACAACTCCGAGGATTCCCATCAAGATGGTGTGGATCCCAAAGAAGAAGAACTAGAGAGTTCTTGAGGGTGACTCCGCCAACATACTTCACTCTTATCATTTTGGCAAGAACAAGTGCAATCAACCTCCACATCTTGCACTAGTTCAAGGAGTCACCAACCCTCTTGTTGGTAAGACAAGGGACAAGGTAACCAAATGCTTTCATAGACATCATCTTGTGTATGCATCACTCTATGTCTATGGATATTCCTTGTTTGTTCCTTGTGGTACTAACCCGTGTAGGTATTGAAAATGCAGCTCACTCCAAAAAATTGCTCCAAATGATCTACATCAACATTGAGCATCTACATCTTCAACACCTACATGAAGTCATCATCGACAAAACCCAAGGTTAGTTCATCCCTCTTAGGGGGGATCTCACATCTAGGGGGAGCTTTACTCTAAGAATTGAGCTAAAGCAACTCTAATGGTGTGAATACAACAACGCTTTATGTAAAAGTGGTAACCCCACTTGTGCTTAAACGATGAGTATGACCTATGATCAAATGTTCTCATTTGACTCTAGATGACCTAGTCATCGCCAATGGCTTGATAGATGCTAGAATTGTTTGTGCACGCTTTGCCACATATTTCATTTGCCATTTTATTGGGTGAGCATGTTGGTTGCATAATTTACTCATTCGAGGACATCCACCTGTTGTTTTGATTGTTTGGCTCCTCTTTTTCTATTTGTAGGACCTTGAAGTATGTCTAGAGGGGGGGTGATTAGACTACTTGACCAATAAAAACTTAACCTTTTGCCAATTTTATAGTTTGGCAGATTTTAGCTATTTTAGGACAAGTCAAGCAATCATCACACAATTCAAGCAAGCATGCAAAGAGTATATAGGCAGCGGAAATTAAAGCATGCAACTTGCAAGAATATAAGGGGAAGGGTTTGTAGGATTCAAACGCAATTGGAGACACGGATGTTTTTGGCATGGTTCCGATAGGTGGTGCTATCGTACATCCACGTTGATGGAGACTTCAACCCACGAAGGGTAACGGCTGCGCGAGTCCACGGAGGGCTCCACCCACGAAGGGTCCATGAAGAAGCAACCTTGTCTATCCCACCATGGTCGTCGCCCATGAAGGACTTGCCTCACTAGCAGTAGATCTTCACGAAGTAGGCGATCTCCTTGCCCTTACAAACTCCTTGGTTCAACTCTACAATCTTGTCGGAGGCTCCCAAGTGACACCTAGCCAATCTAGGAGACACCACTCTCCAAGAAGTAACAAATGGTGTGTTGATGATGAACTCCTTGCTCTTGTGCTTCAAATGATAGTCTCCCCAACACTCAACTCTCTCTCATAGGATTTGGATCTGGTGGAAAGAGGGTTTGAGTGGAAAGCAACTTGGGGAAGGCTAGAGATCAAGATTCATATGGTAGGAATGGAATATCTTGGCCTCAACACATGAGTAGGTGGTTCTCTCTCAGAAATGGTAAGTTGGAAGTGTAGGTTCTTTCTGATGGCTCTCTTCACGAATGAAGAGGAGGTGGAGGGGTATATATAGCCTCCACACAAAATCTAACCGTTACACACAATTTACCAAACTCGATGGGACTGAATCGTTAAACTCGGTCGGACCGATTTAGTAAACCTAGTGACCGTTAGTGATTTTCGGTGGGACTGACATGCATCTCGGTGAGACCGATTCAGTTAGGGTTAGGGAATAACGTAATCTCGGTGAGACCGATTACACAAACTCGGTGAGACCGATTTGGTAATAAGATTTCCAGAGAGTTAGTCAGGTAAACTCGGTGGGACCGATTTGCTCTTTTCGGTGAGACCGAAATGTTACAAAAAGGAAACAGAGAGTTTACATTGCAATCTCGGTGGGACTGATCGCTCACTTCGGTTAGACCGAAACGTTACGAAGGGAAACAGAGAGATTGCAACCCCATCTCGGTGAGACCGAGATCCCTATCGGTAAGACCGATTTGCTTAGGGTTTGTGGCAGTGGCTATGACTTTTGGAATCGGTGGCGCCGGATAGAAAGAATTGGTGTGACCGATTTTGGCTTTAGGTTTAGGTCATTTGTGCATGTGGGAAAGTAGTTGAGGGTTTTGGAGCATATCACTAAGCACATGAAGCAAGAGGCTCATTAAGCAACACCTCATCCCTTCTTGATAGTATTGGCTTTTCCTATAGACTCAATGTGATCTTGGATCACTAAAATGTAAAATGAAGAGTCTTGAGCTTTTGAGCTTGAGCCAATCCTTTGTCCTTAGTATTTTGAGGGATCCACTTTCATCATCCATGCCATGCCATTCATTGAGCTTTCCTGAAATAATAGTCTTGGAATAGCATTAGCTCAATGAGCTATATGTTGTTATGAATTACCAAAACCACCTAGGGATAGTTGCACTTTCACTATTGCCAAGTGGATGGACAAGAATGCCTAAGAACCTTCTCTAGCTATCTATGCTCTTCTCGTCTCAAACTCTATTCATGCTGCATCACAAAGTTTGATCAAGTCAGATTCGAACCACTCTGTGTGAGGAGCACTCGGAGTCCCCGATTTGTCATAGACTTAAACTTCCAAAACTTCTTTGTGCGTTTCGGTCTGACCGATTCATCCATTTCGGTCATACCGAGATCACTAAGTCGATCTAGGTTTTCAATCTCGGTGCAACCGATTTGAACTTTTCGGTCACATCGAGTTTCAGTAACTGCTTGCAGTTATGAATCTCGGTGCCACCAAGTTGTTCCACTCGGTCACACCGACAGGGTCAGGATATATATTCCCACGGGCCAAAATTTGGAAAACTTTCCGAACCTCTTCGCCCGCGCTCAGCCTGCTCTGCCTCCGTGGTCTCCGGATCGTCCTCCTAGTCGCTAGCCACCTCCAGTCGCTGGTCTCCGCCGCCGTCAACGGGATCGTTTCCACCGTTGCCGCCGTAGCAAGTCCATCGCCGCACTAGGGTATGGACTTGATCCTTGTGCTGATCTCTTTCCGATTCCCCAGCACATTGTTTTGCCATGTATCTTGCCATGATTGAGATCACTCTATCCAATGAAAACACTCCATAGATTAGTTGTGGATTGAAAATTTAGGGTTAGGTTTCCGCCGAAACCATCTCAGACCGACCGAATTGTTGAAATCGGTTCCACCGATTTGGCTCAGGCCATTGCACATGTGATTCTCGGTCTGATCAAGAATTGCAAATTGGTGTGACCGAGTTCAAGTCTTTGTTAAACCCTAGCAGTCTCGGTGCCACCAAACTGTGACTCGGTCTGACCGAGTTCACTAGTTTAGGTTCCAACAGCTGCTTCGGTATCACCGAGATTTCAAATCGGTAGATCCGAAATGCTTTCTGTGGAAAACTAAAACTAAGTTTTTGATTCATTCTTTTGCAAAAACCTCTGCACTTTGTGATGCTCATCCACTCTACCTCATCTATAAACTATTCACAGGGTCAGCTGTCAGTGTTTGCATCATGTCAGATCAGAGTGACAGTCATAACAAGTCTGAGGAGCAGGTTCACATGAGTGAGGGCACTAGTCCCTCTAGTAGCTCAGATGATGGAAGCAGGAGCACACCCAAAGAACTTGCCAAAGGCTGCCACGAGCCAACAAGAAAAGAAACTCAGATTCAGAGGATGAGGACTATGTGGCTGAGGAGGAAGAAGCTACCTCAAAGAGGAAAGTGTCAAGAAAGAAGTTGGCACAACAGCTCCACTAAAGCCAGTGTCTGAAAACAAAATGGCAGGAAGAAGAGTTCCAATGTCCAAAGCCGAGCTT
The DNA here is from genome assembly GCA_021605205.1 of Aegilops longissima. Lineage (NCBI taxonomy): Eukaryota > Viridiplantae > Streptophyta > Magnoliopsida > Poales > Poaceae > Aegilops > Aegilops longissima. The sequence continues at coordinate 440,266,102 of CM038681.1, forward strand.
CAACTGTTGAAGCCTCAAAACTGTTCTTGAAGAAACTGGAGATGGCAAGAAAAGAAAAGAAAGGGTCAAGAAGACCATGGCGAGAGTAATTGGGAAGCCCTCAATGATGGAAGATGAAGAGGAAGAGGTTGCTGCACCAGCACCTAAGGCACAGAAGCTTATGGGAGATGCCATAAGATCAGGGGCTGCTCCATCTAAGCCCAAAGAATCTCCCAAGCCATCTACTCCAAAATCCAAAGCTGCACCCAAGAGCAGCACCAGGAACATTCCAGCTGCAGAGAAGAACAAGGCCCCAGTGCCTGAAGCTGCTATAGAAGAAGAAGATGATGAGTCACATGTCTTGAGAAAGCTGAAGCCAAAAATTCCATATCACAATGATGCTCATCCAGTAGCTGAGAACATGAAGTTAAGAAAGGACTCATGATTGAGGCTATGGAGAGAGTCAGATCCATATGCCACCAGAAGGAGAACTGCTGTGGATACCAAGGAACAGCAGGACTTCTATGAGACAGTGTTGCTTGACAAGAAGCCAATAGTGTGTGACATGAGATGGGTCAACTGGGAGTACATCAAGGAGAACGAAGAACACTATCCTGGAGTCTATGATAGTTTCAAGGCTTGTGGAGTTGATGAGTTTGTGGCTCAGAAGCTCACAAAGTGGAATGATGAGCTTATCATGCAGTTCTACTCCACAGCTCACTTCTACCCAGATGGAAAGATTATCTGGATGTCTGAAGGCACTAAGTACCAGTCAACAGTTTCACATTGGGCTCAGTTGATCAATGCCCCAGAAGAACAAGAAGATGACTTGGATGTCTATGCCAAGAAGAAGAAAGATCACAACTCTATGGCTAGCATGTACAAGGAGATTCCTGATGCAGATCTTGAGACTCACCAGCTAGGATCTGTGAAACACTTGCTATCAGGACTACCCACAATCAACTAGATCCTCAGGCACACACTTCTGCCAAAGTCAGGTGATCACAGAATGATCAGAGGTCACTCCATCAATTTGCTGCACATTTTTGATGTCCCACAAAAGTTCAAGGTCATGAGCCTAATTGTGGAAACCATAAAGAGGACAGCTGCAGATCAGAAGAGGAGTTGTGGGTATGCCCCACAGATTCAGGAGCTGATCAACTCCAAGATGGGCACTGGCACATATCTCTTGGACAAGGAGCACCTGCCCATCTACCCAGACTTTGAGGATACCACTATTGTGATGGATGAAAATGAGCCATCTTCTGTGCAAGCACAAGCAAAGAGGGAGAAGGCAAAGACTGAAAAGGCTGCAAAGATGCCAACCATGAATGAGGCATCTCAGTATCTTCTGAAGAGCAAGCAAGATCAGCTTGGCTACTTGATTGCCTCCACTCTGAGAATTGAGAAGGGACTGGCCACCCTGACTCAAAACCAGGAGAGCTTGGAGAGGATCATGGAGCAGAAGTTCTATGACTTAGATGTGAAGGTCACTGAGATACAGTCTGTTGTTGAGCAACTTCAGGAGGAAGTGCAGGAGAAGAAGGGCAAGACAACCACTGATGCTTTTGCCAGAGTGCCCCGAGGATAGAGGTCTGCTGCTATGCCTGTCACAAACACCAGAGCAACTTCATCTGCACCAGCTACAGCTTCAGTGCCACCAGCTCCAACATCTACTCCTCCAGCACCATCTACATCGACTGATGCCTTCATTCTTGGAGTTCTGTCTACACCACCACCTGAAGATCAATCCTGAGTGTCGATCTAGCACTATGCATTTTTTATGAACTTTTTGGTAACTTGTTGCCAAAGGGGGAGAACATGTATAGATCATAGGCTTTGAGAGAGAGTGTTGTTTTTGTTCTCTCTTGCGTTTCTCCTTGGTGGTTGAACTTTGTTATTTGCTTGTTTGAGATACTTTATGCTTGCGTGTGATACTTGGATGATCATGTGTTTGATCATATGCTACCTTAATACTTGTTGGATGACATTATCCTTTTATATCCCATATGATCATTAACTTTGCTTGGTGATGAGTGCATGTATTTATTTATTATCATTTTGAGCGCTCCACCAAGATGTATGTGACATGGAAGAGTAACCCATGATCCTAACTCATTGTGCATTTGCAGTCCAAAGCAAATCTTAAACTATGCACAAATTTAGGGGGAGCTCTTGCTTTTCACATACTTCTCAAAGCGACAATGTGTTTCACTCTTATTATCATTTGTCGAAGCTTTGATCTATATGTTGTCATCAATTACCAAAAAGGGGGAGACTGAAAGTGCAACTATCCCTAGGTGGTTTTGGTAATTCCTAACAACATATAGCTCACTGAGCTAACACTATTTCAAGACTAATATTTCAGGAAAGCTCAATGATTGGCATGGCATGGATGAGAAAAGTGGACCCCTAAAAATGCTAAGGACAAAGGGATTGGCTCAAGCTTAAATCTCAAGACTCTACATTTTCTATTTTAGTGATCCAAGATCACATTGAGTCTAAGAAAAGCCAATACTATCAAGGAGGGATGAGGTGTTGCTTAATGGCTTGCTTGCTCAAAGTGCTTAGTGATATGCTCCAAAGCCCTCAACCACTTTGTCACTTCCACATATGACCTAAACCAAAAGTCAAACTCGGCCCCACCGATTCTTTCCATCCGGCGCCACTGAGTTCAGATGTCATAGCCACTACCACAAACCCTAGGCAAATCGGTCTCAATGATAGGGATCTCGGTCTCACCGAGATGGGATTGTAATCTCTCTGTTTCCCTTCATAACGTTTTGGTCCTACCGAGATGAGCGATCGGTCCTACCGAGATTGCAATGTAAACTCTCTGTTTCCCTTTTGTAACATTTCGGTCTCACAGAAATGAGCGAATCGGTCCCACCAAGTTTACCTGACCAACTCTCTGGTTAGCTTATTACCAAAATCGGTCTCACCGAGTTTGTGTAATCGGTCTCACCGAGATTACGTTATGCCCTAACCCTAACCATATCGGTCCTACCGAGTGTTGGGGAACGTAGTAATTTCAAAAAAATTCCTACGCACACGCAAGACCATGGTGATGGCATAGCAACGAGAGGGGAGAGTGTCTGTCCACGTACCCTCGTAGACCGTAAGCGGAAGCGTTATAACAACGCGGTTGATGTAGTCGTACATCTTCACGATCCGACCGATCCAAGTACCGAACGTACGACACCTCCGTGTTCAGCACGCGTCAGCTCGATGACGATCCCGGGCTCCGATCCAGCAAAGCGTCGGGATGAGTTCCACAAGACGACGGCGTGGTGGCGATGATGATGCTCCACCAACGCAGGGCTTCGCCTAAGCTCCACGACGATATGACTTCATCGGCGCAGGGCTTCGCTAAGCTCCGCGACGATATGACCGAAGTGGAATATGGTGGAGGGGCACCGCACAAGGCTAAGGAACGATCCGTAGATCAACTTGTGTGTCATGGGGTGCCCCCTGCCCCGTATATAAAGGAGCAAGGGAGGAGGTGGCCGGCCTAGGAGGGGCGCACAGGGGGAGTCCTACTCCCACCGAGTAGGACTCCTCCTTTCCTAGTAGGAGTAGGAGAGAAGAGGGAAAAGGAGAAGGGAAGGAAGGAGGGGTGCGGCCCTCCCCTAGTCCAATCGGACTAGGCCATGGGGGCGCGGCCTGCCCTAGGCAGCCCTCTCTCTTTCCCTTGAGGCCCAATAAGGCCCAATACTTCTCCCGGCGAATTCCGTAACTCTCCCAGACTCAAAAATACCCAATCATCCGAACCTTTCCGAACTCCGAATATAGTCGTCCAATATATCGATCTTTACGTCTCGACCATTTCGAGACTCCTCGTCATGTCCCCGATCTCATCCGGGACTCCGAACTCCTTCGGTACATCAAAACTCATAAACTCATAATATAACTGTCATCGAAACCTTGTGTGGACCCTACGGGTTCGAGAACTATGTAGACATGACCTAGAACTATTCTTGGTCAATAACCAATAGCGGAACCTGGATGTTCATATTGGCTCCTACATATTCTACGAAGATCTTTATCGGTCAAACCGCATAACAACATACGTTGTTCCCTTTGTCATCGGTATGTTACTTGCCCGATTCGATCGTCGGTATCCAATACCTAGTTCAATCTCGCTACGGCAAGTCTCTTTACTCGCTCCGTAATACATCATTTCATAACTAACTCATTAGTTACAATGCTTGCAAGGCTTAGGTGATGAGTATTACCGAGAAGGCCCAGAGATACCTCTCCGACAATCGGAGTGACAAAACCTAATCTCAATTATGCCAACTCAACATATACTTTTGGAGACACCAGAGAGCACCTTTATAATCACCCAGCTTACGTTGTGACGCTTGGTAGCACACAAAGTGTTCCTCCGTAAACGGAGTTGCATAATCTCATAGTTATAGGAATATGTATAAGTCATGAAGAAAGCAACAGCAACATACTATACGATCGTGTGCTAAGCTAACGGAATGGGTCAAGTCAATCAGATCATTCACCTAATGATGTGATCCCGTTAATCAAATAACAACTATTTGTCCATGGTTAGGAAACATAACCATCTTTGATTAACGAACTAGTCAAGTAGAGGCATACTAGTGACTCTCTGTTTGTCTATGTATTCACACATGTATTATGTTTCCAGTTAATACAATTCTAGCATGAATAATAAACATTTATCATGATATAAGGAAATAAATAATAACTTTATTATTGCCTCTAGGGCATATTTCCTTCAGTCTCCCACTTGCACTAGAGTCAATAATCTAGATCACATCGCCATGTGATTTAACATCAATAGTTCACATCACCATGTGATTAACACCCATTGTTCACATCGTCATGTGACCAACACCCAAAGGGTTTACTAGAGTCAATAATCTAGTTCACATCGCTATGTGATTAACACCCAAAGAGTACTAAGGTGTGATCATGTTTTGTTTGTGAGAGAAGTTTAGTCAACGGGTCTGCCACATTCAGATCCGTATGTATTTTGCAAATCTCTATGTCAACAATGCTCTGCACGGAGCTTCTATAGCTAATTGCTCCCACTTTCAATATGTATCTAGACCGAGACTTAGAGTCATCTAGATCAGTGCCAAAACTTGTATCGACGTAACCCTTTACGACGTACTTTTTGTCACGTCCATAATCGAGAAAAATATCCTTATTCCACTAAGGATAATTTTGACCTGTTGTCCAGTGATCTACTCCTAGATCACTATTGTACTCCCTTGCCAAACTCAGTGTAGGGTATAGAATAGATCTGGTACACAGCATGGCATACTTTATAGAACCTATGGCCAAGGCATAGGGAATGACTTTCATTCTCTTTCTATCTTCTGCCGTGGTCGGGTTTTGAGTCTTACTCAATTTCACACCTTGTAACACAGGCAAGAACTCTTTCTTTGACTGTTCCTTTTTGAACTACTTCAAAATCTTGACAAGGTATGTACTTATTGAAAAAAGTTATCAAGCGTCTTGATCTATCTCAATAGATCTTTGATGCTCAATATATAAGTAGCTTTACTGAGGTCCTTCTTTGAAAAAAAAAAACTCCTTTAAAATACACCTTTATGCTTTGCAGAATAATTCTACATTATTTCCGATCAACAATATGTCATTCACATATACTTATCAGAAATGCTGTAGTGCTCCCACTCACTTTCTTGTAAATACAGGCTTCTCCAAAAGCCTGTATAAAACCATATGCTTTGATCACATTACCAAAGCGTTTATTCCAACTCCGAGATGCTTGCACCAGTCCATAGATGGATTGCTAAAGCTTGCACATTTTGTTAGCTCCTTTAGGATTGACAAAACCTTCTGGTTGCATCATATGCAACTCTTCTTTAATAAATCCATTAAAGAATGCAATTTTGGCATCCATTTGCCAGATTTCACAAAATGTGGCAATTGCTAACATGATTCGGACAGACTTAAGCATTGTTACGAGTGAGAAAATCTCATCGTATTCAACACCTTGAACTTGTCAAAAACCTTTTGCAACAAGTCGAGCTTTGTAGATAGTAACACTACTATCAGTGTCCATCTTCCTCTTGAAGATCCATTTATTTAACATGGCTTGCTGATCATCGAGCAAGTCAATCAAAGTCCATACTTTGTTCTCATACATGGATCCTATCTCAGATTTCATGGCCTCAAGCCATTTCATGAATCTGGGCTCATTATCGCTTCCTCATAGTCCGTAGGTTCATCATGGTCTAGTAACATGACTTCCGAACACGATTACCGTACCACTCGGTGCGGATTTTACTCGAAGACCTACGAGGTTTGGTAGCAACTTGATCTGAAGTTTTATGATCATCATCATTAACTTCCTCACTAATTGGTGTAGGAATCACTCGAACTGATTTCGTGATGAACTACTTTCCAATAAGGAGAAGGTACAATTACCTCATCAAGTTCTACTTTCCTCCCACTCACTTCTTTCGAGAGAAACTTCTTCTCTAGAAAGGATCCATCTTAGCAACGAAAAACTTGCCTTCGGATATGTGATAGAAGGTGTACCCAATAGTTACCTTTGGGTATTCTATGAAGACGCACTTCTCGATTTGGGTTCGAGCTTATCAGGTGAAAACTTTTCACATAAGCATCACAACTCCAAACTTTAAGAAACGATAGCTTAGGTTTACTGTTAAACCATAGTTCATACGGTGTCGTCTCAACGGATTTAGATGGTGCCCTATTAAACGTGAATGCAGCTGTCTCTAATGCACAACCCCAAAATGATAATGGTAAATCAGTAAGAGACATCATAGATCGCACCATATCAAAATAAAGTACGGTTACGACGTTCGGACACACCATAACGTTATGGTGTTCCAGGTGGCGTGAGCTGTGAAACTATTCCACTTTGTTTTAATTGAAGACCAAACTCGTAACTCAAATATTCATCTCCACGATCAGATCGCATAAACTTTATTTTCTTGTTACGATGATTTTCTACTTCACTCTGAAATTCTTTGAACTTTTCAAACGTTTCAGACTTATGTTTCATTAAGTAGATATACCCATATCTGCTCAAATCATCTGTGAAGGTCAGAATATAATGATACTTGCCGTGAGCCTCAACACTCATCGGATCGCATACATCAGATGTATTATTTCCAATAAGTCGTTGCTCGCTCTATTGTTCCGAGAACGGAGTCTTTAGTCATCTTGCCCATAAGGCATGGTTCGTAAGCATCAAGTGATTCATAATCAAGTGATTCCAAAATCCCATCAAGATGGAGTTTCTTCATGCGCTTTACACCAATATGACCTAAATCGAGTGCCATAAATAAGTTGCACTATCATTATTAACTTTGCATCTTTTGGTTTCAATATTATGAATATGTGTATCACTACGATCGAGATCCAACGAACCATTTTCATTGGGTGTGTAACCATATAAGGTTTTATTCATGTAAATGTAACAACAATTTATTCTCTTACTTAAATGAATAACCGTATTGCAATAAACATGATCAAATCATATTCATGCTCAACGCAAACGCCAAATAACATTTATTTAGGTTTAACACTAATCCCGAAAGTATAGGGAGTGTGCGATGATGATCATATCAATCTTGGAACTACTTCCAACACTCATCGTCACTTCCCTTCAACTAGTCTCTGCTTATTCTCAGAACTCCTGTTTGAGTTACTAATCTTAGCAACCGAACAAGTATTAAATACTGGGGCTACTATAAACACTAGTAAGGCACATATCAATAACTGTATATCAAATATAACCTTGTTCACTTTGCCATCCTTCTTATCCACCAAATATTCAGGGTAGTTCCGCTTCAAAGACCAGTTCCATTGTAGCAAAAGTACTTAGTCTCGTGCTTAGGTCCGACTTGGGCTTCTTCACTCGAGCAGCAACTTGCTTGCCGCTCCTTTTGAAGTTCCCTTCTTCCTTTGCCCTTTCCTTGAGACTAGTGGTCTTGTCAACCATCAACACTTGATGTTTTTCTTGATTTCTACCTTCGCCGATTTTAGCATCACGAAGAGCTCGAGAATCTTTTTCGTCATCCCTTGCATACTATAGTTCATCACGAAGTTCTACTAACTTAGTGATGGTGACTAGAGAATTCTGTCAATCACTATCTTATCCGGAAGATTAACTCCCACTTGATTCAAGCGATTGAAGTACTCGATAATCTGAGCATATGCTCACTAGTTGAGCGATTCTCCTCCATCTTTTAGCTTTAGAACTTGTTGGAGACTTCATATCTCTCAACTCGGTATTTGCTGGAAATATTAACTTCAACTCCTGGAACATCTCATATGGTCCATGACGCTCAAAACATCTTTGAAGTCCCGATTCTAAGCCGTTAAGCATGGTGCACTAAACTATCAAGTAGTCATCATATTGAGCTAGCCAAACGCTCATAACGCCCGCATCTGCTCCTGCAATAGGTCTGTCACCTAGCGGTGCATCAAGGACATAATTCTTACAGGCAGCAATGAGGATAAACCTCGATCACGGATCCAATCCGCATCATTGCTACTAACATCTTTCAACACAGTTTTCTCTAGGAACATATCAAAATAAACATTAGAAAGCAACAACGCGAGCTATTGATCTACAATATAATTTGCAAAATACTACCAGGACTAAGTTCATGATAAATTTAAGTTCAATTAATCATATTACTTAAGAACTCCCACTTAGATGACATCTCTCTAGTCATCTAAGTGATCACGTGATCCAAATCAACTAAACCATAACCGATCATCACGTGAGATGGAGTAGTTTTCAATGGTGAACATCACTATGTTGATCATATCTACTATATGATTCACGCCGACCTTTCGGTCTCCGTGTTTCGAGGCCATATCTGCATATGCTAGGCTCGTCAAGTTTAACTCGAGTATTCTGCGTGTGCAAAACTGGCTTGCACCGTTGTAGATGGACGAGAACTTATCACACCGATCATCACGTGGTGTCCGGGTACTACGAACTTTTAGCAACGGTGCATACTCAAGGAGAACACTTCTTGATAATTTTAGTGAGAGATCATCTTATAATGCTACCGTCCATCAAAGCAAGATAAGATGCATAAAGGATAAACATCACATGCAATCAATATAAGTGATATGATATGGTCATCATCATCTTGTGCTTGTGATCTCCATCTCCAAGCACCGCCATGATCACCATCGCCACCGCGCGACACCTTGATCTCCATCGTAGTATCGTTGTCGCCTCGCCAACTATTGCTTCTACGACTATCGCTATCGCTTAGTGATAAAGTAAAGCAATTACATGGCTTTTGCATTTCATACAATAAAGCGACAACCATATGGCTCCTGCCATTGTCGATAACTCGTTACAAAACATGATCATCTCACACAATAAAATATAGCATCACGCCTTGACCACATCACATCACAACATGCCCTGCAAAAACAAGTTAGACGCCCTCTACTTTGTTGTTGCAAGTTTTACGTGGCTGCTACGGGCTGAGCAAGAACCGTTCTTACCTACGCATCAAAACCACAACGATAGTTTGTCAAGTTGGTGCTGTTTTAACCTTCGCAAGGACCGGGCGTAGCCACACTCGGTTCAACTAAAGTGAGAGAGATGACACCCGCGGTCACCTTTAAGCAACTAGTGCTCAAGCGGTGAAACCAGTCTCGCGTAAGCGTCTGCGTAATGTCGGTCCGGGCCGCTTCATCTCACAATACCGCCGAACCAAAGTATGACATGCTGGTAAGCAGTATGACTTATATCGCCCACAACTCACTTGTGTTCTACTCGTGCATACGACATCAACGCATAAAACCAGGCTCGGATGCCATCATTGGGGAACGAGTAATTTCAAAAAATTCCTACGCACACGCAAGACCATGGTGATGGCATAGCAACGAGAGGGAGAGTGTCTCCACGCACCCTTGTAGACCGTGGCGAAGCGTTATAACAACGCTGTTGATGTAGTCGTACATCTTCACGATCCGACCGATCCAAGTACCGAACGTCGGCACCTCCGTGTTCAGCACACGCTCAGCTCGATGACGATCCCGGCTCCGATCCAGCAAAGCGTCGGGATGAGTTCCACAAGACGACGGGCGCAGTGACGATGATGATGCTCCACGGACGCAGGGCTTCGCTTAAGCTCATGACGATATGACTTCACGGCGCAGGCTTCGCCTAAGCTCCGCGACGATATGACCGGGTGGAATATGGTGGAGGGGGCACCGCACACGGCTAAGGAACGATCCGTAGATCAACTTGTGTGTCATGGGGTGCCCCCCCCCGTATATAAAGGAGCAAGGAGGAGGTGGCGCCCTAGGAGGGCGCACCAAGGGGAGTCCTACTCCCACCGGAGTAGGACTCCTCCTTTCCTAGTAGGAGTAGGAGAGAAGGAGGAAAAGGAGAAGGAAGGAAGGAGGGGTGCGGCCTCCCCAGTCCAATTCGGACTAGGCCATGGGGCGCGCGCCTGCCCTAGGCAGCCCTCTCTCTTTCCCAGGCCCAATAAGGCCCAATACTTCTCCCCGCGAATTCCGTAACTCTCCGTACTCAAAAATACCGAATCATTCGAACCTTCCGAACTCCGAATATAGTTGTCCAATATATCGATCTTTACGTCTCGACCATTTCGAGACTCCTCGTCATGTCCCAGATCTCATCCGGACTCAACTCCTTCGGTACATCAAAACTTATAAACTCATAATATAACTCACATCGAAACCTTGTTGCGTGCGGACCCTACGGGTTCGAGAACTATGTAGACATGACCTAGAACTATTCTTGGTCAATAACCAATAGCGAACCTGGATGTTCATATTGGCTCCTACATATTCTACGAAGATCTTTATCGGTCAAACCGCATAACAACATACGTTGTTCCTTTGTCATCGGTATGTTACTTGCCCGAGATTCGATCGTCGGTATCCAATACCTAGTTCAATCTCGCTTACGGCAAGTCTCTTTACTCGTTCCGTAATACATCATTTCATAACTAACTCATTAGTTACAATGCTTGCAAGGCTTAGGTGATGAGTATTACCGAGAAGGCCCAGAGATACCTCTCCGACAATCGGAGTGACAAAACCTAATCTCAATTATGCCAACTCAACATATACTTTTGGAGACACCTGTAGAGCACCTTTATAATCACCCAGATTACGCTGTGACGCTTTGGTAGCACACAAAGTGTTCCTCCGGTAAACGGGAGTTGCATAATCTCATAGTTATAGGAATATGTATAAGTCATGAAGAAAGCAACAGCAACATACTATACGATCGTGTGCTAAGCTAACGGAATGGGTCAAGTCAATCAGATCATTCACCTAATGATGTGATCCCGTTAATCAAATAACAACTATTTGTCCATGGTTAGGAAACATAACCATCTTTGATTAACGAACTAGTCAAGTAGAGGCATACTAGTGACTCTCTGTTTGTCTATGTATTCACACATGTATTATGTTTCCAGTTAATACAATTCTAGCATGAATAATAAACATTTATCATGATATAAGGAAATAAATAATAACTTTATTATTGCCTCTAGGGCATATTTCCTTCACCGAGTTGCATGTCGGTCCCACCGAAAAGCCTAACGGTCACTAGATTTGGTGAATCGGTCCGACCGAGTTTAACAATTCGGCCCACCGAGTTTGGCAAGTTGTGTGTAACGGTTATATTTTGTGTGGAGGCTATATATACCCCTCCACCACCTCTTCATTCGTGGAGAGAGCCATCAGAACATGCCTACACTTACAATACACATTTTCTGAGAGAGAACCACCTACACTTGTGTTGAGGTCAAGATATTCCATTCCAACCACATAAATCTTGATATCTAGCCTTCCCCAAGTTGCTTTCCACTCAAATCTTCTTTCCACCAAATCCAAATCCTGTGAGAGAGAGTTGAGTGTTGGGGAGACTATCATTTGAAGCACAAGAGCAAGGAGTTCATCATCAACACACCATTTGTTACTTCTTGGAGAGTGCTGTCTCCTAGATTGGCTAGGTGTCACTTGGGAGCCTCCGACAAGATTGTGGAGTTTAACCAAGGAGTTTGTAAGGGCAAGGAGATCGCCTACTTCGTGAAGATCTACGCTAGTGAGGCAAGTCCTTCGTGGGCGTGATTTACCATGGTGGGATAGACAAGGTTGCTTCTTCGTGGACCCTTCGTGGGTGGAGCCCTCCGTGGACTCACAACAACTGCTACCCTTCATGGGTTGAAGTCTCCATCAACGTGGATGTACGATAGCACCACCTATCAGAACCACGACAAAAACATCCGTGTCTCCAATTGCGTTTGAATCCTCCAAACCCTTCCCTTTACATTCTTGCAAGTTGCATGCTTTACTTTCCGCTGCTCATATACTCTTTGCATGCTTGCTTGAATTGTGTTAAGATTGCTTGACTTGTTCTAAAGTTGCTAAAATCTGCCAAGAACTAAAATTGGGAAAAGGCTAGATTTTTATTTGGTCAAGTAGTCTAATACCCCCTCTAGACATACTTTCGATCCTACAGTTTTTCTTTATATAAGAGTCTGTCCAGGCTTGTCCTTCTACAAATAGGATTGTGCCACCTTGTTGCACCTTGTTTACTTTTGTTACTTGTTACCCATTACAAATTACCTTATCACAAAACTATCTGTTACCGATAATTTCAGTGCTTGCAGAGAATACCTTACTGAAAACCGCTTGTCATTTCCTTCTCTCCTTGTTGGGTTCGACACTCTTACTTATCGAAAGGACTATGATAGATCCCCTATACTTGTGGGTCATCACGCATTTTATGAAAGCTGGCAAATGGATATCAAAACTACATTCCTTAAGGGATTTATTAAAGAAGAGTTGTATATGATGCAACCAGAAGGTTTTGTCAATCCTAAAGGTGCTAACAAAATGTGCAAGCTCTAGCGATCCATCTATGGACTGGTGGAAGCATCTCGGAGTTGCAATATACACTTTGATGAGTTGATCAAAGCATATAGTTTTATAGAGACTTGTGGTGAAGCCTGTATTTACAAGAAAGTGAGTGGGAGCACTACAGCCTTTCTGATAAGTATATGTGAATGACATATTGTTGATCAGAAATGATGTAGAATTTTCTAGAAAGCATAAAGAAGTGTTTGAAAGGAGTTTTTCAAAGAAAGACCTTGGTAAAGCTGCTTACATATTGGGCATCAAGATCTATAGAGATAGATCAAGACGCTTGATAAGACTTTCGATGAGTACATACCTTATAAGATTTTGAAGGAGTTCAAAATGGATTAGTCAAAGAAGGAGTTCTCACTTTGAGCAGAAGGTATGAAGTTGAGTAAGACTCAAAACCCGACCACGACGTAAGATAGAGAGAGAATGAAAGTCATTCCCTATGCCTCAGCCATAGGTTCTATAAAGTATGCCACACTGTATACTGCACCTATTTGTGTACCTTGCCATGAGTTTGGCAAGGGGTACAATAGTGATCCAGAGTAGATCATCGGACAATGTCGAATTATCCTTAGAAGACTAAGGAGATATTTCTCGGTTATGGAGGTGATAAAGAGTTCGTCGTAAAGAGTTGCATCGATGCAAGCTTTGACACCGATCTGGATGACTCTGAGTCTCAATCTGGATACATTTTGAAAGTGGGAGCTATTAGCTAGAGTAGCTCTGTGCAGAGCATTCTAGACATAGAAATTTGCAAAATACATACGGATCTGAATGTGGCAGACCCATTGACTAAACTTCTCTCACAAGCAAAACATGATCACACCTTAGTACTCTTTGGGTGTTAATCACATAGTGATGTGAACTAGATTATTGACTCTAGTAAACCCTTTGGGTGTTGATCACATGGCGATGTGAACTATGGGTGTTAATCACATAAAGATGTGAATTATTAGTGTTAAATCACATGGCGACGTGAACTAGATTATTGACTCTAGTGCAAGTGGGAGACTGAAGGAAATATGACCTAGAGGCAATAATAAAGTTGTTATTTTATATTTCCTTATATCATGATAAATGTTTATTATTCATGCTAGAATTATATTAACCAGAAACTTGATACATGTGTGGATACATAGACAAAACACAGTGTCCCTAGTAAGCATTTACTAGACTAGCTCGTTAATCAAAGATGGTTAAGTTTCCTAACCATAGACATGTGATGTCATTTGATGAACGGGATCACATCATTAGGAGAATTATGTGATGGACAAGACCCATCCATTAGCTTAGCATAATGATCGTTAAGTTTTATTGCTATTGCTTTCTTCATGACTTATACATATTCCTTTGACTATGAGATTATGCAACTCCCGGATACTGGAGGAATACCTTGTGTGCTATCAAATGTCACAACGTAACTGGGTGATTATAAAGATGCTCTACAGGTATCTTCGAAGGTATTTGTTGGGTTGGCATAGATCAAGATTAGGATTTGTCACTCCGAGTATCGGGGAGGTATCTTTGGGCCCTCTCGGTAATGCACATCATAATAAGCCTTGCAAGCAATGTAACTAATGAGTTAGTTACGGGATGATGCATTACGGAACGAGTAAACAGAATTGTCGGTAACGATATTGAACTAGGTATGAAGATACCAACGATCGAATCTCGGGCAAGTAACATACCGATGACAAAGGTAATTACGTATGTTGTCACAACGGTTCGACCGATAAAGATATTCGTAGAATATGTGGGAGCCAATAAGAGCACAGATTCCGCTATTGGTTATTGACCGGAGAGGTGTCTTTGTCATGTCTACATAGTTCTTGAACCCGTAGGGTCCGCATGCTTAACGTTCGATGATGATTTGTATTATATGAGTTATTTGATTTGGTGACCGAATGTTGTTCGGGGTCCCAGATGAGATCACGGACATAACGAGGAGTCTCTAAATGGACGAGAGGTAAAGATTCATATATAGGACGATAGTATTCGGACACCGGAAGTGTTCTGGGGTTACAGCGTACGTATCGGGTCATCGAAAGGGGTTCCGGGCTACCCCCGGCAAACTATATGGGCCTTATGGGCCAAGAGGGGAAACACACCAGCCACAAAAGGGCTGGTGCGCCCCCCCCCCCTCTCCTATATGGGCTGGCCAAATTGCAGAAGGAAAGGGGAAGGAGGAAAGGAAAAACGGAATATGATTCCCCCTTCCCCCTCTTCCCTTCCTACACCGAATAGGAAGAGGAAAGGGGGGAGGTTGAATTGGGAGGTGCCCAAGTAGGATTCCTCCTACTTGGGGCGCCCCCTAGGCTGCCTCTCCTCCCCTCCAACCTATATATATGAGGGGGGCACCGCTAGAAGACACAACAAACATTGTTAGCCGTGTGCGGCGCCCTCCTCCATAGTTTACCCCTCCGGTCATATTCACGTAGTGATTAGGCGAAGTCCTACGCGGATCACTTCACCATCACCGTCACCACGCCGTCGTGCTGACGGAACTCTCCCTTGACACTTTGCTGGATCAAGAGTTCGAGGGACGCCATCGAGTTGAATGTGTGCAGAACTCGGAGGTGTCGTACGTTCGGTGCTTGATTGGTCCGAACGAGAAGAAGTTCGACTACATCAACCGCGTTTTCAAACACTTCCGCTTTCAGTCTATGAGGGTACGTGGACACACTCTCCCCCTCTCATTGCTATGCATCTCCTAGATAGATCTTGCGTGAGCGTAGGAATTTTTTGAATTGCATGCTACGTTCCCCAACAGTTGTTTTTGTTGTTTATGCTACTACTAGAGGCTGCTCTCTTTCTTGTGCATCTTCTTCTTCTTCTGCTGCTACAAGTCTTCTTTCTGTTGTATATGTTGTTGCTGCTGCTAGAGGTTGCTGCTTGCCAGCTGTTGTTGTTTCTTGTTTATCCAATATTCCAATTGCTGATGCTAAATGTTGCTCATGTTTGTGCCTTTGTGGTAGTTGGTTGGTGGAAGCTTTATGGTGGGGAAACACCAAACTTGAAGGACATGGCTATGAGAATCCTCTCTCTGACCTCTAGCTCTTCCGGTTGTGAAAGAAACTGGAGCGCCTTTGAATCGGTATATCCTCTCTCTACTTGTTTGTCCAATCTCATTTTATGTTCTCTAATATTCTCTCATGTTATGTTTAACTTTAATATGTAATTGTAGATACATACCAAGAGAAGAAATAGGCTCACAACGGAGCGATGCAACAACTTGGTCTTCATAAGGTTCAATAATAGAATGTTGCCTAGGAAACAAAGCTCCTGGAAAAGAAGGAATGGGATGTGCTCATCAGCACCGATGCCACCAAAGCTCAAGGATTTATATTTTAAGGAGGGGATGATCATGCAAATGTGGTTTATCTTGATGAGGAGGATGGGGATGTCCATCCTGGTACGGGGATATCATGGGATATACTTGGTGAAGCAATGGGAGCACAAGAGCAACTCCAAGTTCATAGGAGTACAAGAGTGAGAGACCTTGAGGAGGAGGAGTTTGAATCTGATGGTGATGAGGAGATCATGGATGATGAAGACATTGAGTATGAGGATGATAGAGAGGCATTGAGCAAGTGTTCATTGCATGATGGTTGGCATCATAGATTCATACCATCAAGTGATCAAGTTATCATGCATTTGTCTTTTGTTTGTTATTTGGTATGTAAGATACTATGGCAGAGTGGTCAAACTATCGTGGATCATGGTCGTGGTACTTTGGTTTGGTTGAAATAAGCAAGTTTAAGACTTTTTTTTGTTATATGCTTGCTTGTGAAGTTATGATATGATCTGCCCATTGCATTGCTTGTTTGCTGCTTTGCTAGCTTGCTTTGACTGCTCATTCATTTAGGAGAAGTTGGGAACGGGAGAAGGCTATGAGCCAATTAGATAAGATCCTTAGTTCTTATTACAATTTACATTATTACATATATGATGCTTTCAAAGTTTTGGATGCTTTGCTTGCTTGCTGGTTGCTACTGCTAACATCTTGTCATCTTCACTATGATGTATGTAGCTGCTGCACAATGCAATGGAGGGAGAGGATCAGAGGACAACATACAAAGAGGGAGGGGCAACATGTTGGAGAGAGAACAAGGTTATAAACTTGTAATTGTACCTCTAGTTTACAATCTAGCACTATTTTAGTATTTTTGTATGGCAAACTCCCGTATCCGTACAAATTTTATAGAAAACGCATAATTGCGCCTAATTGTGCCTAATCACACATAAGCTAGAAAAGCGCAAGTAAGTGGCCAAACGCATAATTAACGCCTAGCGCTTTCTCAAACTTTGGTTTAGACTCTGTTTGTGCTTCGGTGTCACCGAGTTTGTCAAATCCGTAGCTCTGAAATGCTTTCTGCAGAAAACTAAAATTAAGTTTTTGTCTCAATATTTTTGCAAAACAAGCTATACTTTGTGATGTTCATCCACTCTATCTATACCTAACTATTCACAGGGTCAGTTTCAGCTGTGTCAGAGGGCAGTGATAGCCAGAACAGGTCTGAAGAGCAAGTAAACCTCAGTGAGGGCACAAGTCCCTTAAGCAGCTATGATGAGGGGAGCAGAAGCACTCCCAACAACTTGCCCAAGGTAGCCACCAGGACAAGGAAGAAGAGAACCTCTGAATCTTAGGATGAGGATTTTGTTGTTGAGGAGGAGGTGACCTCCAAGAAAAAGGTACTCAGGAAAGAGTATGTTGCTGCTGCAACAAAGCCTGGAATGAGAGCTCCAATGTCAAAGGCCAGAGCCTAACTCGAAAGCAAGCACAGCCAGCAAGTGGTGCTGGAAAAGAGAAGAAAGAAAGGAAAAGAGGAAGGTTGTGCAAGCTTGTAGATCCAATGGCTGAATTTGAAAAGCATTCTTCTGATGAAGAAGATGAGGAGGAGGAACATGAGCCTGCTGCACCTCCTACCAAAACTCAAAAGCTTATGGGGGATGCCATAAGAACTAGGGCTGCTCCATCTAAGCCCAAGTCTGCCCCCAAGCCTTTAGCTCAAGCTCAAGCTCCAAAACCATCTGCACCCAAGAGATCAACAAAGAACATATCTACTGCTGAAAAGAATAAGGCCCCAGCGCCTAAAGTTCAAGAAGAAGAAGAGCAACAAGTGCTCAGAAAGCTGAAGCCCAAGATTCCAGATCATAGTGATGATCATCCTGTGGCAAAGAATATGAAGCTGAGAAAGGATGCAAGTCTGAGACTCTGGAGAAAGACTGATCCATATGCCACCAGGGGGAGAATTGTTGTAGACTATCATTTCCACACCAAGGAACATCAGGATTTCTATGAGACAGTCTTGTTAGATAAGAAGCCCATTGTCTGCGATATGAAGTGGGTTGATTGGACATACATTGATGACAATGAAGACTACTTCCCAGGTGTGCGTGAGAGCTTCAGGATGAATGAAGTTAGCAAGTTTGTTGACCAGAAGTTGACAAAGTGGAATGATGAGATGATCATGCAATTCTACTCCACAACTCACTTCTACCCAGATGGAAGGATTGTCCGGATGACTGAAGGTACAAAGTATCAATCTACAATCTCTGAATGGGCCAAGTTGATCAATGCCCCAAAGGAAGATGAGGATGACATTGATGTATATGCCAAGCCTAGGAAGGTCACAACTCCATGGGCAACATGTACAAGACAATTCCTGATAATGCCTTGAAGACACATAAGTTTGGATCCATATACTATCTATTGTCTGGTCTGACCACCATCAACACCATCTTGAGGCACACTCTTTTGCCCAAGTTAGGAGATCATAGAATGAGCCGTGGTCACTCAATCAACTTGCTCCACATGTTTGATGTACCTCAAAAGTTCAAAGTGATGAGTTTGATTGTTGAGTCTGTGAAGAGAACAGATGCTGATTAGAAGAGATCGTGTGGATATGCCCCTCACATACAGATATTGATCAATTCCAAGATGGGAATTGGGACATGTCTTCTTGATAAAGAGCATCTTCCCCTGAGGCCAGATTTTGAGGACAATGAGGTTGTCATGGATGCATCACATCCAACTTGTGCAGAAGCTCGGGAGAATAGAGAGAGAGAGAGAGAGAGGGAGAGAGAGAGCAAAGGCTGCAAAAGCAGCAAAGGCAGCCAGTACACCAGATGCTTCTACAGTGATGCTCAAGACCAAGCAGGATAAACTCAATTATCTACTTGAGGCTACAGTGACAATTGAGAAGGGCTTGGCCACCCTGACTCAAAATCAAGAGAGTCTTGAGAGGGTCATTGAGACAAAATTTCATGATCTAGATGTGAAGGTCACAGAGATCCAGACCACTATGTAGAAGCTCCAGGAAGAAGCTGAGGACAGGAATGATAGACCTACCACAAATACTTTCCAAAGAGTGCCAAGGGCACAAAGTGTTGGGGAACGTAGTATTTCAAAAAATTTACCAATGATCACGAAAGATCTATCTAGGAGAAGCATACCAACGAGATGGGAGAGTGTGTCCACGTACCCTCGTAGACCGAAATCGGAAGCGTTAGCTTAACGCGGTTGATGTAGTCGAACGTCTTCGCGATCCAACCGATCAAGCACCGAATGTACGGCACCTCCGAGTTATGCACACGTTCATCTTGATGACGTCCCTCGAACTCTTGATCCAGCAAAGTGTCGAGGGAGAGTTCTGTCAGCACGACGGCGTGGTGATGGTGATGGTGAAGTGATCCACGCAGGGCTTCGCCTAAGCACTATGTGAATATGACCGGAGGCGTAAACTGTGGAGGGGGGGCACCGCACACGGCTAACAATGTTTGTTGTCTGTTCTAGCGGTGCCTCCCTTCATATATATATATATATATATATATATATATATATATATATATATATATATATATATATATATATATATATATATATATATATATATATATATATATATATATATATATATATATATATGGAGGGAGGGAGGCAACCAAGGGGGCACCCCAAGTAGGAGGAATCCTACTTGGGTGCCTCCCAAGTCGGCCTCCCCCCTTTCCTATTCCTATTCGGAGGGGGGAAGGAGAGAGGGGAGAGGGGAAAGGAAGGGGAATCCTATTCCCTCTATTTCCTTTCCTCCTCTCCTTTTCCCTTCTCCACTTAGATCAACCCATATGGAGGTGCACCAGCCCACAAGGGGCTGGTCTGTCCCTCCCTAGGCCCAATAAGGCCCATATCTTTGCCGGGGGGGTTCCCGGAACCCCTTCCGGTGACCCAATACGTACCGGTACCCGCGAACACTTCCGGCGTCCGAATACTATCGTCCTATATATGAATATTTACCTCTTGACCATTTCGAGACTCCTCGTCATGTCCGTGACCTCATCTGGGACTCCGAACAAAATTCGATCACCAAATAACATAACTCATATAATACAAAATCGTCATCGAACATTAAGCGTGCGGACCCTGCGGATTCGATAACTATGTAGACATGACCGGGACTCATCTCCGGTTAATAACCAATAGCGGAACCTGGATGCTCATATTGGCTCCTACATATTCTACGAAGATCTTTATCGGTCAAACCGCATAATAATATACGTTATTCCCTTTGTCATCGGTATGTTACTTGCGCGAGATTCGATCATCGGTATCATCATACCTAGTTCAATCTCGTTACCGGCAAGTCTCTTTACTCGTTCCATAATGCATCATCCCGTAACTAACTCATTAATCACATTGCTTGCAAGGCTTATAGTGATGTGCATTACCGAGAGGGCCCAGAGATACCTCTCCAAAACACTGAGTGACACCTCGATCTATGCCAACTCAACAAACACCATCGGAGACACCTGTAGAGCATCTTTATAATCACCCAGTTATGTTGTGACGTTTGATAGCACACAAGGTGTTCCTCCGGTATTCGGGAGTTGCATAATCTCATAGTTAGAGGAACATGTATAAGTCATGAAGAAAGCAATAGCAATAAACTAAACGATCATTATGCCAAGCTAACGGATGGGTCTTGTCCATCACATCATTCTCCTAATGATGTGATCATGTTCATCAAATGACAACACATGTCTATGGCTGGGAAACTTAACCATCTTTGATTAACGAGCTAGTCTAGTTGAGGCATACTAGGGACACTTTGTTTTGTCTATGTATTCACACATGTATCAAGTTTCCGGTTAATACAATTCTAGCATGAATAATAAACATTTATCATGATATAAGGAAATATAAATAACAACTTTATTATTGCCTCTAGGGCATATTTCCTTCAGTCTCCCACTTGCACTAGAGTCAATAATCTAGTCCACATCACCATGTGATTTAACACCAATAGTTCACATCTTTATGTGATTAATATCCATAGTTCACATCGCCGTGTGACCAACACTCAAAGGGTTTACTAGAGTCAATAATCTAGTTCACATCGCCATGTGATTTAACACCCAAAGAGTACTAAGGTGTGATCATGTTTTGCTTGTGAGAGAAGTTTAGTCAATGGGTCTGCCACATTCAGATTCGTGTGTATTTTGCAAATTTCTATGTCTACAATGCTCGGCACGGAGCTACTCTAGCTGATTGCTCCCACTTTCAATATGTATCCAGATTGAGACTCAGAGTCATCTGGATCAGTGTCAAAGCTTGCATCGATGTAACCCTTTACGACGAACTCTTTGTCACCTCCATAACCGAGAAACATATCCTTATACTACTAAGGATAATTTTGACTGCTGTCGAGTGATCTACTCCTAGATCACTATTGTACTCCCTTGCCAAACTCAGGACAGGGTATACAATAGGTATGGTACACAGCATGGCATCTTTATAGAACCTATGGCTGAGGCATAGGGAATGACTTTCATTCTCTCTCTCTCTATCTTCTACCGTGGTCGGGCTTTGAGTCTTACTCAACTTCACACCTTGCAACACAGGCAAGAACTCCTTCTTTGACTATTCAATTTTGAACTATTTCAAAAACTTGTCAAGGTATGTACTCATTGAAAAAACTTATCAAGCGTCTTGATCTATCTCTGTAGATCTTGATGCTCAATATGTAAGCAGCTTCACTGAGGTCTTTCTTTGAAAAACTCCTTTCAAACACTCCTTTATGCTTTCCAGAAAATTCTACATCATTTCCGATCAACAATATGTCATTCACATCTACTTATCAGAAATTCTATAGTGCTCCCACTCACTTTCTTGTAAATACAGGCTTCACCGCAAGTCTGTATAAAACAATATGATTTGATCAACTTATCAAAGCGTATATTCCAACTCCGAGATGCTTGCACCAGTCCATAGATGGATCGCTGGAGCTTGCACACTTTGCCAGCGCCTTTAGGATTGACAAAACCTTCTTGTTGCATCATATACAACTCTTCTTTAAGAAATTCATTAAGGATGTAGTTTTGACATCCATTTGCCAGATTTCATAAAATGTGGCAATTGCTAACATGATTCAGACAAACTTAAGCATCGCTACGACTGAGAAAATCTTATCGTAGTCAACACCTTGAACTTGTCAAAAACGTTTTCCGACAATTCGAGCTTTGTAGATAGTAACACTACTATCAGCGTCCATCTTCCTCTTGAAGATCCATTTATTCTCAATGGCTCACGGATCATCGGGCAAGTCAATCAAAGTCCATACTTTGTTCTCATACATGGATCCCATCTTAGATTTCATGGCCTCAAGCCATTTCGCGGAATCTGGGCTCATCATCGCTTCCTCATAGTTCATAGGTTTGTCATGGTCAAGTAACATGACCTCCAGAACAGGATTACCGTACCATTCTGGTGCGGATGTTACTCTGTTTGACCTACGAGGTTCGGTAGTAACTTGATCAGAAGTTTCATGATCATCATCTTCATTAGCTTCCTCACTAATTGGTGTAGGAATCACTGGAACTGATTTATGTGATGAACTACTTTCCCATAAGGGAGCAGGTACAATTACCTCATCAAGTTCTACTTTCCTCCCACACACTTCTTTCAAGAGAAACTCCTTCTCTAGAAAGGATCCACTCTTAGCAACAAAGATCTTGCCTTCGGATCTGTGATAGAAGGTGTACCCAACAGTTTCTTTTGGGTATCCTATGAAGACGCACTTCTCCGATTTGGGTTTGAGCTTATCAGGTTGAAACTTTTTCACATAAGCATCGCAACCCCAAACTTTAAGAAACGACAGCTTAGGTTTCTTGCTAAACCACAGTTCATACGGTGTCGTCTCAACGGATTTTAGAAGGTGCCCTATTTAACGTGAATGCAGCCGTCTCTAATGCATAACCCTAAAACGATAGTGGTAATTCGGTAAGAGACATCATAGATTGCATCATATCTAATAAAGTACGGTTATGACGTTCGGACACACCATTACGATGTGGTGTTCCAGGTGGCGTGAGTTGCGAAACTATTCCACATTGTTTCAATTGAAGACCAAACTCGTAACTCAAATATTCGCCTCCATGATCAGATCGTAGAAACTTTATTTTCTTGTTACGATGATTTTCCACTTCACTCTAAAATTTTTGAACTTTTCAAATGTTTCAGACTTATGTTTCATCAAGTAGATATACCCATATCTGCTCAAATCATCTGTGAAGGTCAGAAAATAATGATACCTGCCGTGAGCCTCAACACTCATCGGATCGCATACATCAGTATGTATTATTTCCAATAAGTCAGTTGCTCGCTCCATTGTTCCGGAGAACGGAGTCTTAGTCATCTTGCCCATGAGGCATGGTTCGCAAGCATCAAGTGATTCCAAAAGCCCATCAACATGGAGTTTCTTCATGCGCTTTACACCAATATGACTTAAACGGCAGTGCCACTTGCACTATCATTATTAACTTTGCATCTTTTGGCGTCAATATTATGTGTATCACTGTGATCGAGATTCAGTAAACCATTTACATTGGATGTAAGACCATAAAAGGTTTTATTCATGTAAACAGAACAACAATTATTCTCTGATTTAAATGAATAATCGTATCACAATAAGCATGATCCAATCATATTTAGGCTTAACGCAAACACCAAATAACATTTATTTAGTTCCAATATTAATCCCGAAGGAAAAAGGAGTGTGCGATGGTGATCTTATCAACCTTGGAATCACTTCCAACACACATCATCACCTCGCCCTTAACTAGTCTCTGTTTATTTTGCAACTCCCTTTTCGAGTTACTACTCTTAGCAACTGAACCAGTATCAAATACCGAGGGGTTGCTATAAACACTAGTAATGTACACATCAATAACATGTATATCAAATATACCTTTGTTCACTTTGCCATCCTTCTTATCCGCCAAGTATCTAGGGCAGTTCCACTTTCAGTGACCATCTCCTTTGCAGTAGAAGCACTCAGTTTCAGGCTTGTGTCTAGCTTTGGGCTTCTTCATGGGAGTGGCAACTTGCTTGCCATTCTTCTTGAAATTCCCTTTCTTTCCCTTGCCCTTTTACTTGAAACTAGTGGTCTTGTCAACCATCAGCACTTGATGCTTTTCTTGATTTCTACCTTCACCGATTTCAGCATCGCGAAGTGCTCAGGGAATTATTTTCGTCATCCCTTGCATATTATAGTTCATCACGAAGTTCTAGTAACTTGGTGATAGTGACCAGAGAACTCTGTCAATCACTATCTTATCTGGAAGATTAACTCCCACTTGATTCAAGCAATTGTAGTAACCAGACAATCTGAGCACATGCTCACTGGTTGAGCTATTCTCCTCCATCTTGTAGGCAAAGTACTGTCAGAGGTCTCATACCTCTCGACACGGGCATGAGTATGAAATACCAATTTCAACTCTTAGAACATCTTATATGCTTCGTGGCATTCAAAACATTTTTGAAGTCCCGGTTCTAAGCCGTAAAGCATGGCGCACTAAACTATCAAGTAGTTATCATACCGAGCTTGCCAAACGTTCATAACATGTGCATTTGCTCCTGCAATAGGTCTATCACCTAGCGGTGCATCAAGGACATAATTCTTCTGTGCAATAATGAGGATAATCCTCAGATCACGGACCTAGTCCGCATCATTGCTACTATCATCTTTTCAACATAGTTTTTCTCTAGGAGCATATCAAAAATAAACGGGGAGCTACATCGCGAGCTATTGATCTACAACATAGTTATGCAAATACTATCAGGACTAAGTTCATGATAAATTAAAGTACAATTAATCATATTACTTAAGAACAACGTTGAGGATATCGCTCATCGTTAGCGTCTCGGTCAGCTGGGGATTAGAGATTAATTGGAAATCGACCGATTAATCGATTTTATCGGTCGACTATTAATCGGCCATTTTTTCGTAAATCCCAGGTTCCCAACACTTAAATATGTTATATTCAAGACCAAAACAATATTGGATAGAAGTGTTACCTTGATTCCTAGCCTTTGAGTCCTCATATAATGACAAACAAAATAGGACAAATTCCCGATAAATCACTTGTCATAGCGATAAATCAGCCCAAACGATAAACGGTGAAGATAAGGCATAATCTTATCGGTCACCCCAAGAGTAGCGATAAATCGGACGATAAATCGCTGAATCGGAAGATTTTTTGAACAGTGCTTAAGAACTCCCACTTAGATAGACATCCCTCTAATCATCTAAGTGATCACGTGATCCATATCAACTAAACCATGTCTGATCATCACGTGAGATGGAGTAGTTTTCAATGGTGAACATCACTATGTTGATCATATCTACTATATGATTCACGCTCGACCTTTCGGTCTCAGTGTTCCGAGGCCATATCTGCATATGCTAGGCTCGTCAAGTTTAACCCGAGTATTCTGCATGTGCAAAACTGGCTTGCACCGTTGTATGTGAACGTAGAGCTTATCACACCCGATCATCATGTGGTGTCTCGGCACGACGAACTGTCGCAATGGTGCATACTCAGGGAGAACACTTGTACCTTGAAATTTAGTGAGAGATCATCTTACAATGCTACCGTCGTACTAAGCAAAATAAGATGCATAAAAAGATAAACATCACATGCAATTAAATAAGTGATATGATATGGCAATCATCATCTTGTGCCTTTGATCTCCATCTCCAAAGCACCGTCATGATCACCATCGTCACCGGCTTGACACCTTGATCTCCATCAAAGCATCGTTGTCATCTCGCCAACTATTGCTTCTACGCCTATTGCTACTGCTTAGTGATAAATTAGAGCAATTACATGGCGATTGCATTTCATACAATAAAGCGACAACCATATGGCTCATGCCAGTTGCCGATAATTGTTACAAAACATGATCATCTCATACAACAATTTATATATCATCACGTCTTGACCATATCACATCACAGGTAGCCCTGCAAAAACAAGTTAGACGTCCTCTACTTTGTTGTTGCAAATTTTATGTGGCTGCTACGGGCTTAGCAAGAACTGTTCTTACCTACGCATCAAAAACCACAACGATTTTTCGTCAAGTGTGCTGTTTTAACCTTCAACAAGGATCGGGCGTAGTCACACTCGGTTCAACTAAAGTTGGAGAAACAGACACCCACTAGCCACCTGTGTGCGAAGCACGGCGGTAGAATTAGTCTCATGAACGCGGTCATGTAATGTCGGTCTGGGCCGCTTCATCCAACAATACCGCCGAATCAAAGTATGACATCTTTGGTAAGCGAGATGACTATTATCGCCCACAACTCTTTGTGTTCTACTCGTGCATATAACATCTATGCATAGACCTGGCTCGGATGCCACTGTTGGGGAACGTAGTATTTCAAAAAAATTACCTACGATCACGCAAGATCTATCTAGGAGAAGCATAGCAACGAGACGGGAGAGTGTGTCCACGTACCCACGTGAACCGAAAGCGAAAGCGTTAGCTTAACGGGGTTGATGTAGTCGAACGTCTTCGCGATCCAACCGATCAAGCACCGAACGTACGACACCTCCGAGTTCTGCACACGTTCAGCTCAATGATGTCCCTCGAACTCTTGATCCAGCAAAGTGTCAAGGGAGAGTTCCGTCAGCACGACGGCGTGGTGATGGTGAAGTGATCCACGCAGGGCTTCGCCTAAGAACTACATGAATATGACCGGAGGCGTAAACTATGGAGGAGGCGCCGCACACGGCTAACAATGTTTGTTGTCTGTTCTAGCGGTACCCCCCTTCATATATATAGATTGGAGGGGAGGAGAGGTAGCCAAGGGGGCGCCCCAAGTAGGAGGAATCCTACTTGGGCGCCTCCCAAGTCGGCCTCCCCCTTTCCTATTCCTATTTGGAGGAGGGAAGGAAACAGGGGAGAGGGGAAAGGAAGGGGGAATCCTATTCCCTCTATTTCCTTTCCTCCTCTCCTTTTCCTTTCTCCACTTAGATCAGCCCATATGGGGGCGCACCAGCCCACAAGGGGCTGGTCTGTCCCGCCCTAGGCCCAATAAGCCCCATATCTTTGCCGGGGGGTGCCCGGAACCCCTTCCGGAGACCCGATCCGCAGAACACTTCCGGTGTCCGAATACTATCGTCCTATATATGAATCTTTACGTCTCGACCATTTTGGGACTCCTCGTCATGTCCGTGATCTTATCCGGGCTCCGAACAACATTCGGTCACCAAATCACATAACTCATATATTTCCTTTTTTTAACAATAAAGCACGGATTGAGTCTGTCGGGTTCACAGACGCGGCCGTTTTGCAGAAAAGTCTCTACTGTTTCTGATAATCAACCCGCGCTCCAATTTAAGTGGCTAACCAGCGAAAACGTTTCGTCCTTGCAAAAGAGACCCTGTAGTTTCCGCTATTTGCCCCCCCCCTCCCCCGATCCGTCCAGGTGCGGCGCCGCCGCCGGTGGCCGATCTTCTCCGGCAATCCGCCGCTCTCCTTCTCCTCCTTCCCTACCCATCCACCCGTAATATTATCCGGCGCCAGCACAGTCTCCTCGATCTCTAGCCCAAATCCATGGAGTTCCCGACCCAGATTTCAAAGGGATTCGGCGTCTCTGGAGGACGAACGCCACGGCGGCAGCGGATTGAAGGATGCGGCAACAAATCGGCGTGAGCATCCATCTTCTGCTCTCTAAATCGCTCTCTCTCTCTCTCTCTCTCTCTCTCTCTCTCTCTCTCTCTCTCTCTCTCTCTCTCTCTCTCTCTCTCTCTCTCTAACCTCCTCTCTCCTCTCGCGTCACAAACAGGCGGCGACTCTATCCGGCCTAGCGTGTGTGCGTGCGGCTGGATATGCGTCTGTGTGTTCATGTGTATGGCGCTCTACAGGCAGATGAAGTGGGTGGTTGCAAGCAAAGGAAGCTGCTGGCTGTTAGCAAAGGAGTATTAAGATTAGTATGGCACGATTAGGATACTTCCCTTGATTTTTATCGGAAAAATTGATAGTTTCCTTGATTTGTTTTGTTCTAGATTAGTAGTAAAGCAGTGCACTGATATTTGGTTTGTGGTGCAGGAGCTTCAAGACACCAGGGGCAGCAGGCTTCACTGTAATATATTCGTCTATGATTTTCTCCCCAAATCTGAAATTATTTGCCACCTAAATTTTAATCCCCTTGAGAAAATGACAGTATTTATAGACTATGCTTCTGGCAAAGGAAGCTGCTGGCTGTTCGACGAGGACACGTCCTGCTGGGCCTAGGGTGCCATGGTGGCGGCGGGGGACGCATCCTCGAGGCCGTCGACCTGAGGCTTGCTGCCAGCGAGTTCGAGGAGGGCGACCCCTGTTGCTTGGCTAAAATCAGATGCAAGGAGCGTGATGGCAGCCACCTGAGCCCTGTGATGGTTCATCGCCTTGCCCATGGTTCTGTTTCTTGGCATGAAGAACACGCGCGAGGGCAACACCACCGGAAGAAGCAGCAGAATTCGTCCGTCCATATTTGTGTTATTTACTCGCTTCTGATGAGCGCGACAAGCGGGTCCTTGAAGTGTCAAGTGCCTGGTATACGTTTCTCTTCGACTTTGTGTTCATCAGGATTGGCTTCTTAGGCGGTTGTCCGGCTTGGGTGGTCTGCAGGTCAGGCTTGTCGGATTGGTGAGCGGCAAGGTGGAGAGGAATATGGATGTGTCCTTCACCCTCGACGACGACACTCGCCATATTGATTTCATATGGTGAGAGCATCTCCGTGAATCGCATACTTTTTAGTCAGAGTTCTATATGTATCTTATAGGGGTAAAATTTAATAAATCTATGCTCTGGGTGCAACTGCTGGATGTTGACTTGGTTCTGGAATTTATCAAAGGCTGGCTGTTACGACAGTGTAAGCACAAAGCGGCACCCAGTAATGGGATATCTGCAAGTTCTTAACCATCTCTCTGATTTGATAAAATACCCATTTGCGAGACATTTGGGGGATATATTACTTTAAAGTTCTTAAACTTTGCCGAAGTAGATTTTGTAGCTGTGGATTTTGATTCTCACCTCTCTTGATTTTTCTAATTGATATGGCTGTAGAAACTTGAGGCTGAATTTATTTATTGGTGTGGCTGCGACCTTGATTGTGCATTTATTTTACTAATTCATTTAAATCTTGATGGGTATGCTTGCTTGCTTGTTTTTACTGGGATGGGAGGAAATAAAGGGCGGTAAGTTCATCATGGGACTTGATTTGGGGGCAGAGATCTCAACCACTCGAACAAGTTCATCATGGGACTTGCATCGTGTGTGCTTGGGAACATCTGCTCCTCTGAAATTGCGCGGGATCTGGCTCCTGAAGTGGAGAATTGATGCAAATCAGGGAGGCTAATACAAAGAAGGTTGCTTTGTGCTCTGTAAGGATTGTAAAAAAAGTCTCAGATTTGGCGGAAAACTTCCTGGGTCTCGCTTCATCATTACTGATGGAAAAACACCATGGTGTTTTGATATCTGCAGTTCAGCTCTCGGAAATGTGTAAAGCTAGCAAAGACGCACTGGCGTACCCATGAAGCTCATATGGTCCTGAGTATGATGTTGCTGGCAATTTGGATCCTTTCTTTCTTAAACTTAAAAGGTAATATTTCAGGCCGCATACAAAGGAAGTTACAACAAATAAATTCAGCTCGACGTCATCTAATTAAGAAAGCTTGAGTGAAATCCATTCATAAGCAAATTATAGTTCTGATCTGATTGCTAGAATAAGTTGGTTTATGATTTCAAAATTTTGGCAGGGAGCAGTTGTATAATCCACATGTGGGTCCGGTGACATACTAGAAGTGACATCACATGTTCATACTAGAAGTGACATCACATGTTCCTTCAGGAAATGTTTTCATATGATGATTGGTTACTCCTTTCTGAACCTTGCATCAACTAAAATTTGATGATCCATTCATCAATGTTTTAATTTGCAGTTGCCCCGTTCAAAGGTATGCGCTACGTATGGCTGCCCCCCATTATAAACTACATGATCATTTTGGTAGAAAATTTCGTTGCTGAAATAATCTAGAAAACCGAGAGCTGAGTAGTAAAAAGTTATTGCGGCTATCTGAATATATGCTAAGTTACTGTCCTAAAGTTTTATGGCAGAACAAACACATTGACCATATCGATGATGTTTATCAGGTAACACATATTACTGAAAAGGAGAAACAGGTGGAACCCATAATATTTCGTTTAGAGAAAGACTACTTTCGAGAGATCGAGAATTTGCATCTGTCCTTATCCAGAAAAGGATTTGTCTATACATGTTGGTGCAATATAAAGGATCTTTGTTTCTCGTGTTATTCCACATCTACATTTTGTTTTGTCATTAAGTTACGTTTTTCATAAAATATATCTTTGTCGTTCTCGAAGTTCCTTTTACATGTAAAAGCTGAACTGAGGAGGAAATCTAGAGATAGTCAATCATTTTTTTCTAAAACCAAGGAAATAAATAAAATGGGCCATCCATTTTCTTCAAAAGATACACAGAAGTGTTGCAGCTTACAAGTACTCATTAAGTTTTTTTTTATAGTAATAACATTAGTGGACATAGATGCATGGTGCTTATCACTTAATGGAAAGAGGGAGGGATGGAGATACGATCTGTTAATCATGTAAGATGCACGAGTACAATGTTAATTATAGCCGTCGCTCCTGGACACCATAATCACGTGAGAACCCCGCCAACTAGCAGGTTGTACATGATTGGTATTGCATCACTAAAAAATTTATGCCCTCAGCAGATATTTTTTTACCTTGCATTTTCCGTTGCAACGCACGGGCATTTTTGCTATTTAAACTTAAAGTTAGCCACGTCTAATCTCAAACACCACAGATGTTCACTACATCTTTTATCTTCAATTTGGATAGAGTCTAAGCGATAACTCTTTAGTCTGATTTATCTTTAAAAGTTTGCTAGAGGCTAGATGACCTGGTTTTTCTTCAATAATATTTTGGAATGCAACAGTATGAACTGGTTTCCCCATCAGGGCTGTATTTTCTTTTCTTTGATAGATTCTATAGTCATGTACTTTCGTTTCATATTTCCATGTTTGCCATTATATGTGCCTTTCTTGCTGAGCTCTATTTGGATGAACTTTTGTTGTTGTGTGATGTGGCTACATGGGCATGAATGGACATTTTGATTTGACCTTGTTTGAGATGTTCTTTTATGCTTATTCAGGCATTCAACCACTGTGCTTAGTGATGACAATCGACAGAATCTCTATTAAAAATTATTCATAATTACTAGCAGCATTCCATAATTTGTATCGGCATGTACTGGTGTTTCGACCTAGGAAGGACAAACAGGGTTGGTCGTCACCACAGATAAAAACATTGTCGAGCCTTACTTTTTGCAAGTTGCCTTATTTATGTTTCTTTTAGAGGAAAGATAGCAATTTCACTCATTGTCCTGTTGCATGAACACTGCTAGATCGCGGTGCATCTAGATCGTAATTGCTACACTCAAAGATTACATTGACCTTATTTCTGACATTTGCAAAAACTGTATTAAAAAAGTTGCATAATGACACGTGGAGCAATTTATACTTAATATTTCACCCGGTGCAACGCACGGGCATTTGAACTAGTAATACAAAATCATCATCGAACGTTAAGCGTAAGGACCCTACGGGTTCGATAACTATGTAGACATGACCGAGACTCATCTCCGGTCAATAACCAATAGCGGAACCTGGATGCTCATATTGGCTCCTACATATTCTACGAAGATCTTTATCGGTCAAACCGCATAACAACATACGTTATTCCCTTTGTCATCGGTATGTTACTTGCCCGAGATTCGATTGTCGGTATCATCATACCTAGTTCAATCTCGTTATCGGCAAGTCTCTTTACTCGTTCTGTAATGCATCATTCCGTAACTAACTCATTAGTCACATTGCTTGCAAGACTTATAGTGATGTGCATTACCGAGAGGGCTCAGAGATACCTCTCTGAAACACGGAGTGACAAATCCTAATCTTGATCTATGCCAACTCAACAAATACCATCGGAGACACCTGTAGAGCATCTTTATAATCACCCAGTTACGTTGTGACGTTTGATAGCACACAAGGTGTTCCTCCGGTATTCGGGAGTTGCATAATCTCATAGTTAATGGAACATGTATAAGTCATGAAGAAAGCAATAGCACTAAACTAAACGATCATTATGCCAAGTTAACGGATGGGTCTTGTCCATCCCGTCCATCAAATGACAACACATGTCTATGGCTAGGAAACTTAACCATCTTTGATTAACGAGCTAGTCTAGTAGAGGCATACTAGGGACACTTTGTTTTGTCTATGTATTCACACATGTATCAAGTTTCCGGTTAATAAAATTCTAGCATGAATAATAAACATTTATCATGATAAATATAAATAACAACTTTATTATTGTCTCTAGGGCATATTTCCTTCACAAAGGTCTTCAGCAGTGCCAGTTGTTACAGACACCAGGACTATTATTTCAGCACCTGCAGCAACTGCCACGATTGCACCTCCAGTTTCAACTCCTCCAGCTACACATACCTCTGTCAAAGCTTTTGCGGACGCCCTCCTCTCCAGGCCATCTACGCATACCGGAGCAACCAGCCAAAAGACCCCTTCAGGAGCTCCCGGAAATTGTGCCTAGAGTGTCGTATAGCACTATGCATTTTCAAGCTTTTTGGTAACTTGTTGACAAAGGGGAAGAAAGTGTATAGATCATTAGGCTGAGAGAGAGAGAGAGAGATTCTCTTTTTTTTTTGCCTCTCTTGCTACTTTGATCATTTGCTTTGATCATTTGGTTGTTTAATTCCTATGCTACAATTTGTGTTATGCTCGTGAGATACTCTTGTGATCATGTGTTTGATCATACTATGCCTTAATGTGTGCTTGCATGATGATATCTATGATATTTGTGTATGATCAATCATGTTTACCCTTGGTGATGAGTGCATGTTATTTAACTCTTATCATTTTGAGCGCTCCACCAAGATGTATGTGACATGGAAGAGTGACCCATGATCCTAATCGATTATGCATTTGCATTCAAAGGCAAATTTTAAATGATGCACAAATTTAGGGAGAGCTCTTGCTTATCACATACTTCTCAAAGCGATGATGTATTTCACTCATATTTTCATTTGACGAAGCTTTGATCTATATGTTGTCATCAATTACCAAAAAGGGGGGATTGAAAGTGACACTAATCCCCGGGTGGTTTTGGTAATTCATAACAACATATAGCTCATTGAACTAATATCCATTCAAGTTCAATATTTCAGAAAGTTCAATGATTGGCATTGCATGGACTAGAGATGTGGACCCCTCAAAATGCTAAGGACAAAGATTGGCAAATGCTCAAGACTCTTCATTTTCATTTTAGTGATCCAAGACCACATTGAGTCCATAGGAAAGCCAATACTATTAAAAGGGGATGAGGTGTTGCTTAATGGTCTACTTGCTCAAAGTGCTTAGTGATATTGCTCCAAAACCCTCAGCCACTTTCTCATTTCCACATATGTCCATAACTCTAAGTCAAACTCGACCCCACCGATTTGATCTATCTGGCGCCACCGAGTTCAGTTGATATAGCCACTGCCAGAAAGCCTAGACAATTCGGTCACACCGATACGGATCTCAGTCTCTTCGAGATGGCCCTTGCTACGTTTTGAGCTTGCGTTGGTTTTCCTCGAAGAGGAGAGGGTGATGCAGCAAAGTGTAGCGTAAGTATTTCCCTCAGTTTTGAGAACCAAGGTATCAATCCAGTAGGAGGCTCCTCAAAAGTCCCACGCACCTACACAAACAAACTGAGAACTCGCAACCAACGCAATAAAGGGGTTCTCAATCCCTTCACGGCCACTTGCGAAAGTGAGATCTAATAAAGATAGAATGATAATATAAATATATTTTTGGTATTTTATAATATAGATGCAAAAAAGTAAAGATGCAAATAAAAGTAGATTGGAAGCAAATATGATAAGAGATAGACCCGGGGGCCATAGGTTTCACTAGTGGCTTCTCTCAAGATAGCATAAGTATTACGGTGGGTGAACAAATTACTGTCGAGCAATTGATAGAAAAGCGCATAATTATGAGATTATCTAGGCATGATCATGTATATAGGCATCACGTCCACAACAAGTAGACCGACTCCTGCCTGCATCTACTACTATTACTCCACACATCTACCGCTATCTAGCATGCATCTAGAGTATTAAGTTCATAATAACGGAGTAACGCATTAAGCAAGATGACATGATGTAGAGGGATAAACTCATGCAATATGATATAAACCCCATCTTGTTATCTTCGATGGCAACAATACAATCGTGCCTTGCAACCCTTTACATCCTTTGGGTAAGGACACCGCAAGATTGAACCCAAAGCTAAGCACTTCTCCCATGGCAAGAAAGATCAATCTAGTAGGCCAAACCAAACTGATAATTCGAAGAGACTTGCAAAGATAACTTAATCATACATAAAAGAATTCAAAGAAGATTCAAATATTATTCATAGATAAACTTGATCATAAACCCACAATTCATCGGATCTCGACAAACACACCGCAAAAAGAGATTACATTGAATAGATCTCCATAAGAGAGGGGGAGAACATTGTATTGAGATCCAAAAAAAGAGAAGAAGCCATCTAGCTAATAACTATGGACCCGTAGGTCTGTGGTAAACTACTCACAACTCATCGGAGGGGCAAGGATGTTGATGTAGAGGCCCTCCGTGCTTGACCCCCCCCGTGAGTGCGTGAAGGCTCAAGATGGGATCTCGCGGATCTGAAGGTTACGGTGGTGGAAATTGTGTTTCGTGGTGCCCTGGATGTTTTCGAGTGCGTGGGTATATATAGGAAGAAGAAGTGCGTCGGTGGCCACCGAGGGCCCACGAGATAGAGGCGCGCCCTATAGGGGCGCCTCCTATCTCGTGGAGGCTCTGGTTGCTTCTTGACTTGCACTCCAAGTTCTCTGGATCACGTTCGGTGAGAAAATCACGTTCCCGAAGGTTTCATTCCGTTTGGACTCTGTTTGATATTCCTTTTCTTCGAAATACTGAAATAGGCAAAAAAACAGCAATATGGGTCGGGCCTCCAGTTAATAGGTTAGTCCCAAAAATGATATAAAAGTGGAAAATAAAGCCCAATATTGTCCAAAACAGTAGATAATATAACATGGAGCAATCAAAAATTATAGATACATTGGAGACGTATCAAGCATCCCCAAGCTTAATTCCTGCTCGTCCTCGAGTAGGTAAATGATAAAAAGAGAATTTTTGATGCGGAGTGATACTTTGGCATAATTTCAATGTAAATCTTCTTAATTGTAGTATGAATATTCAGATCCGAAAGATTCAAGACAAAAGATCATATTGATATAAAAATAATAATACTTCAAGTATACTAACTAAGCAATTATGTCTTCTCTAAATAACATGGCCAAAGAAAGTTATCCCTACAAAATCATATAGTCCGGCTATGCTCCATCTTCCCCACACAAAATATTTAAATCATGCACAACCCCGATGACAAGCCAAGCAATTGTTTCATACTTTAATATTTTCAAAACTTTTTCAATCTTCACGCAATACATGAGCGTGAGCCATGGATATAGCACTATATGTGGAATAGAATGGTGGTTGTGGAGAAGACAAAAAAGGGAGAAGATAGTCTCACATCAACTAGGCGTATCAACGGGCTATGGAGATGCCCATCAATAGATATCAATGTGAGTGAGTAGGGATTGCCATGCAACGGATGCACTAGAGCTATAAGTATATGAAAGCTCAACAAAAGAAACTAAGTGGGTGTGCATCCAACTAGCTTGCTCACGAAGACCTAGGGCATTTGAGGAAGCCCATCATTGGAATATACAAGCCAAGTTCTATAATGAAAAATTCCCACTAGTATATGAAAGTGACAAAATGAGAGACTCTCTATCATGAAGATCTTGGTACTACTTTGAAGCACAAGTGTGGTAAAAGGATAGTAACATTGCCCCTTCTCTCTTATTCTCTCATTTTTTTTCTTTTCCTTTTTTTTTCTTTGGGCTTTTTCTCTTTTTTTATGGCCTCTTTTCTTCTCTTTTTTTTTATTTTTCGTCCGGAGTCTCATCCCAACTTGTGGGGGAATCATAGTCTCCATCATCCTTTCCTCACTGGGACAACGCTCTAATAATGATGATCATCACACTTTTATTTACTTACAGCTCAAGAATTACAACTCGATACTTAGAACAAAATATGACTCTATATGAATGCCTCCGGCGGTGTACCGGGATATGCAACGAATCAAGAGTGACATGTATGGAAGAATTATGAACGGTGGCTTTACCACAAATACGATGTCAACTACATGATCGTGCTAGCAATATGACAATGATGGAGCGTGTCATAATAAACGAAATGGTGGAAAGTTGCATGGCAATATATCTCGGAATGACTATGGAAATGCTATAATAGGTAGGTATGGTGGATGTTTTGAGGAAGATATATGGTGGGTGTGTGATACCGGTGAAAAGTGCGCGGTATTAGAGAGGCTAGCAATGGTGGAAGGAAGGGAAAAAGTGCGTATAATCCATGGACTCAACATTAGTCATAAAGAACTCATATACTTATTGCAAAAATCTAGAAGTTATCAAAGCAAAGTATTACGCGCATGCTCCTACGGGGATAGATTGGTAGGAAAAGACCATCGCTCGTCCCCGACCGCCACTCATAAGGAAGACAATCAATAAATAAATCATGCTCCGAGTTCATCACATAACGGTTCACCATACGTGCATGCTACGGGAATCACAAAGTTCAACACAAGTATTCTTTAAATTCACAACTAATCAACTAGCATGACTCTAATATCACCATCTTCATATCTCAAAACAATTATCAAGCATCAAACTTTTCTTAGTATTCAACGCACTCAAAAGAAAGTTTCACATATCTTGAATACCAAGTATATTAACATTAAGCAAATTATCATGTTATTAACGATTCTCAAAATAATCTAAGTGAAGCATGAGAGATCAATAGTTTCTTTAAAACAAATATACCACCG
Organism: Aegilops longissima; assembly: GCA_021605205.1. NCBI lineage: Eukaryota > Viridiplantae > Streptophyta > Magnoliopsida > Poales > Poaceae > Aegilops > Aegilops longissima. The sequence goes on from CM038681.1 coordinate 440,303,383, forward strand.
TGCTCTAAAAGATCTAAGTGAAGCACTAGAGCAAAAATTATCACGCTCAAAAGATACAAGTGAAGCACTATGAGCAAAACTATTAAGCTCAAAAGATATAAGTGAAGCACATAGAGTATTCTATCAAATTCCAATTTATGTATGGCTCTCTCAAAAGGTGTGTACAGCAAGGATGATTGTGTTAAACTAAAAAGCAAGAACTAATATAACACACGACGCTCCAAGCAAAACACTTATCACGTGGTGAATAAAAATATAGCCCCAAGTAAAGTTACCAATGAACGAAGACGAAAGAGGGGATGCCTTCCCGGGGAATCCCCAAGCTTAGGTTTTTGGCTATTCTTGAATATCTTGGGGTGCCATGGGCATCCCCAAGCTTTGGCTCTTGCCACCCTTTATTCCATAGTCCATAAAAGCTTTACCCAAAACTTGAAAACTTCACAACACAAAACTCAATAGAAATCTCGTGAGCTCCGTTAGAGAAAGAAAACAAAAGACTACTTTAAGGTACTGTAATGAAATCATTCTTTATTTATATTGGTGTTAAACCTACTGTATTCCAACTTCTCTATGGATTATGAACTATTTTACTAGCCATAGATTCATCAAAATAAGCAAACAACACACGGAAAACAGAATCTGTCAAAAACAGAACAGTCTGTAGTAATCTGTAACTAACGCAAACTTCTGGAACTCCAAAAAATCTACCAAAATTAGACGACCTATACAATTTGTTTATTGATCAGAAGAAATTGTAATCACTATTTTATCACGTTCTGGTGATTTTTAACAATTCGGGCACTGAGCGCAAAGTTTCTGGAAATTACAGCAAGATCAAATAACTATCATCCAAGAAGATCCAATAGGTCTAGCTTGGCACAAACACTAATTAAAACATAAAACCACATCTAAACAGAGGCTAGATGAATTATTTATTCCTAAACAGAAACAAAAACAGAAAAACATAAAGAAAATTGGGTTGCCTCCCAACTAGCGCTATCGTTTAACGCCCCTAGCTAGGCATAAAAGCTAGGATAGATCTAAGTAGTGCCATCTTTGGCACTAAACTCATAAGTAGCACGCATGATAGATTCATAAGGTACTTTAACTTTCTTTCTTGAAAGTGCTCCATGCCTTTCTTTAAGGGAAATTGGAATCTAATATTCCCTTCCTTCATATTAATAATCACACCAATCGTTCTAAGGAAAGGTCTACCAAGAATAATAGGACATGAAAGATTGCAATCTATATCAAGAACGATAAAATCTACGGGCACCAAATTTCTATTTGCAACGATAAGAACATCATTGATCCTTCCCGTAGGCTTTTTAATGGTGGAATCCGCAAGGTCCAAATTTAAAGAACAATCATCAAGATCATGGAAACCTAGAATATCACATAAAGTTTTCGGAATCGTGGAAACACTAGCACCCAAATCACACAAAGCAAAACACTCATAATATTTAATTCTAATCTTTATAGTAGGTTCCCACTCATCATTAAGTTTTCTAGGTATAGAAACTTCTAAATTAAGTTTTTTCATCATAAGATTGCATCAAGGCATCAACAATATGCTTGGTAAAAGCTTTATTTTGACTATAAGCATGAGGAGAATTAACAACGGCTTACAACAAGGAAATACAACCTTTTAAAGAGCAATTATCATAATTAAATTCCTTGAAGTCCGAGATAGTGGGTTCGACATTATTAGAAGTTGAGGATTCTCCAATCTCACTTTTACCAAATTTAACATTAAGATCTAAAGATTCCGAATTCTTGGGACGCCTTCTAGGCAAAGTTGATTCATCATCAGTCCCATAATCATCAAAGTTCATATTGCAAAACATAGATCTAATTGGAGATGCATCAATAACTTTAAGATCCTCATCATTATTTTCATGTAATTTTTCTGGTTTAGCGGCCATCTTATTGACTAAGGTGGCTTGCTTGTCAGAAATTTTGGCTATAGCATTTTCAAGCCGGGTAATTTGAGCGTTAACACCATAGAATTCTTTATTCATATCATCAAGCTCTTTGTTCATAAACCCCAAAAAACTTTTTTGTTCCTTGACCTCTTTTCTAAAGAAATTATTATGCTCAAATTACAAATTCATGAAGCTTCTAATATTTGATTCAATCTCATCCATCCTTCTAAGAAGGTGGTCAGGACCCTTAGGCGTAGCCATAAGGTCAAACAAACAAACAAGCACACAAAAGAAGGCAAGCGAAGAGAGAGGAGACTGGGAAAGAGAGGGCAAATAAAACGGCAAAGGTGAAGTGGGGGAGAGGAAAACGAGAGGCAAGTGGCAAATAATGTAAATGCGAGGGAGATAGGTTTGTGATGGGTACTTGGTATGTCTTGACTTGAGCGAAGACCTCCCCGGCAACGGCGCCAGAAATCCTTCTTGCTACGTCTTGAGCTTGTGTTGGTTTTCCTCGAAGAGGAGAGGGTGATGCAGCAAAGTGTAGCGTAAGTATTTCCCTCAGTTTTGAGAACCAAGGTATCAATCCAGTAGGAGGCTCCTCAAAAGTCCCACGCACCTACACAAACAAACTGAGCACTCGCAACCAACGCAATAAAGGGGTTGTCAATCCCTTCACGGCCACTTGCGAAAGTGAGATCTAATAAAGATAGAATGATAAGATAAATATATTTTTGGTATTTTATAATATAGATGCAAAAAGTAAAGATGCAAATAAAACTAGATTGGAAGCAAATATGATAAGAGATAGACCCGGGGGCCATAGGTTTCACTAGTGGCTTCTCTCAAGATAGCATAAGTATTACGGTGGGTGAACAAATTACTGTCGAGCAATTGATAAAAAAGCGCATAATTATGAGATTATCTAGGCATGATCATGTATATAGGCATCACGTCCATAACAAGTAGACCGACTCCTGCCTGCATCTACTACTATTACTCCACACGTCGACCGCTATCCAGCATGCATCTAGAGTATTAAGTTCATAAGAACAGAGTAACGCATTAAGCAAGATGACATGATGTAGAGGGATAAACTCATGCAATATGATATAAACCCCATCTTGTTATCCTCGATGGCAATAATACAATACGTGCCTTGCAACCCTTTACATCCTTTGGGTAAGGACACCGCAAGATTGAACCCAAAGCTAAGCACTTCTCCCATGGCAAGAAAGATCAATCTAGTAGGCCAAACCAAACTGATAATTCAAAGAGACTTGCAAAGATAACTTAATCATACATAAAAGAATTCAGAGAAGATTCAAATATTATTCATAGATAAACTTGATCATAAACCCACAATTCATCGGATCTCGACAAACACACCGCAAAAAGAGATTACATCGAATAGATCTCCACAAGAGAGGGGGAGAACATTGTATTGCGATCCAAAAAGAGAGAAGAAGCCATCTAGCTAATAACTATGGACCCGTAGGTCTGTGGTAAACTACTCGCAACTCATCGGAGGGGCAAGGATGTTGATGTAGAGGCCCTCCGTGCTTGATTCCCCCTCCGGCAGAGTGCCGGCGAAGGCTCCAAGATGGGATCTCGCGGATACATAAGGTTACGGTGGTGGAAATTGTGTTTCGTGGTGCCCCTGAATGTTTTCGGGGTACGTAGGTATATATAGGAAGAAGAAGTACGTCGGTGGCTGCCCGAGGGGCCCTCGAGACAGGGGGGCGCGCCCTATAGGGGGGCTCCTATCTCGTGGAGGCTCCGGTTGCTTCTTGACTTGTACTCCAAGTTCTCTGGATCACGTTCGGTGAGAAAATCACGTTCCTGAAGGTTTCATTCCGTTTGGACTCTGTTTGATATTCCTTTTCTTCAAAATACTGAAATAGGCAAAAAAACAGCAATATGGGCTGGGCCTCCGGTTAATAGGTTAGTCCTAAAAATGATATAAAAGTGGAAAATAAAGCCCAATAAAGCCTAAAACAGTAGATAAAGTAGCACGGAGCAATCAAAAATTATAGATATGTTGGAGACGTACCAGCCCTGCAAACTCTTTGTTTCTCTCTGTAACATTTAGGTCTCACTAAAATGAGCAATCGGTCCCATCGGGTTTGCTTGACCAACTCTCTGTTTGATCTTTGTTGAAATCGGTCTCACCGAGTTCATGCAATCGGTCTCACCAAGATGAGGTTTTGCCCTAGCCCTAGCACATCGATCCCACCGAGTTGTTCCAGTCGGTCCCACCAAGATTCCTAACGTTCACATTTTGAACTAAATCGGTCTCATGGAGTTATTCTATTCGGTCTGACCGAGTTGGGTCAAATGTGTGTAACGGTTGGATTTTGTGTGGATGCTATATATACCCCTCCACCCCCTTCTCCATTTGAGAGACAACCATTAGAACGTGCCTACACTTCCACAACTCATTTTCTGAGAGAGAACCACCTACTCATGTGTTGAGACCAAGACATTCCAATCCAACCGCAAGAATCTTGATCTCTAGCCTTCCCCAAGTTGCTTTCCACTCAAATCATCTTTTCACCATAGCCAAATCTAGGAGAGAGAGTTGAGTGTTGGGGAGACTATCATTTGAAGCACAAGAGCAAGGAGTTCATCATCAACACACCATCTATTACCTTTTGGAGAGTGGTGTCTCCTATATTGGTTAGGTGTCGCTTTGAGCCTCCGACAAGATTGTGGAGTTGAACTAAGAAGTTTGTAAGGGCAAGGAGATCGCCTACTTCGTGAAGATCTACTAGAGTGAGGCAAGTCCTTCGTGGGCGATGACCATGGTGTGATAGACAAGGTTGCTTCTTCGTGGACCCTTCGTGGGTGAAGCCCTCCGTGGACCCGTGCAACAGTTACCCTTCATGGGTTAAAGTCTCCATCAACGTGGATGTACGATAGCACCACCTATCGGAACCACGCCAAAAATCTATGTGTCTACATTGCGTTTGCCTTCTCCAAACCCTTCCATTTACCTTCATATGCAATGTTTTACTTTCCGCTGCAACACTCTTAGAATTGCATGTGTTGGTTGATTGCTTGACTTGTACTAGTTGCTAAAATCTGCCAACACTTAAAATTGGGAAAAGGCTCGATTTTTATTTGGTCAAGTAATCTAATCACCCCCCCCCCCTCTAGACCTACTTTTGATCCTATAGGCCGCCATTGCTCATGGATGTCGAAGAAGGAAGAAGGGAGCGTCGACGGCTTGGAAGGAGGGGGATGAGGCTCGGAGGTGGTGGGATTTCTGTCGTAGCCGACTGTCTTTTAAATAGTAGCCGTCGTAAGGGCAGGCAGAGCGAAAGCTTGGGTGCATTCGCCGGGGTTGGTTTCTTGTTCGTCGCGCTAGCGTGAATGCCGGGCAGGCAAAAGGACAGTCAGACTGCTTGAGTGCGGTAGGAAGTCGTCCCATTATCCCGCCTGGTCTAGTCCGTTGAACCAACATTAACAAGGGACAGAGAGAGAGAGAGCGCACGCAGCGTGAGCGTCGAGCCGGAGCAAGTTTCTCGACCACCGCATTGATGTGAATGCCGCGTCATTCGGCCAACATGCGGCAATGACCGGTTATGTTGGCTTTTGGACAAGCATGAATGCGACGTGCAGAGCAGAGTGTCGTTTGGAGCGGAACGAGAGAGGGGGGTTGTGGAAACCTGGGTGTCGACCTCTGTTCGGTTTGTGGGATTTCAGACATTTGAACTGGTCCACAGATGTTTGATTCATGACATTGGAGGGAAAAAGTGTATGGACCACATGTCCCGAATTTTTAGGGACGATTTGATGCACGATGTTGAAGATGCCCTTATTGTAACACTCCAGTTTCTAAAACAATATATAGATAAAAGAATTGAGTAGGTAAAGAGTAAGCAAGAAGTGGGAGGAGGAACTGCGGATCGAGAATTAGGATTCTTGTCTGTTCAATGCATATCTCGTTCTCTTCTCTCATTTATTTAACCAGTTAAATGGCCTTGCTCCAAAGGTTCACTCTCGGGGCAATCCCTTTGCTCGGGGGGCTTTCGGGAGAGAAACTAATCGAGGAGTGCCTTGGAAGGCTTCCGCAACAGCGAGCGATTCAGGGGGTGGGACAACATGTGAGCACGGCAAACGGTGCACCCAGCGGTCGCCACATGTTGCGCATGGGGCACGCACCCTCGTGAAACATTTGTTTCGCGCGTTTTTTCTTTTTTTTTCTTTTTTGTGTTTTCGGTGCATATATATTCTCCAAAACAATACAATTTAAAACACGAGTTGGTACTGTTTTGGAGCATATATTTTATACGAAAAAGTTTGTCGAAACCTAGCAACACGGGATCTAGTTTTGAAGGACACGAGAAACTGAACGTCGAAAACGGTTCGTAATTTGGACGCAGTTCAAGAGATTAAACATTCTGAATAAACAAATTTTCAAAAAGAAGCACAAACCTACCCATGCATCCTGTACGTGGTAAGAAATCCCACTAAACTGCTAGTTTACAACAAGTGTCACACATGTAGTGCGTCACTTTCCACCATCAGAGGAGGTGGAAGTAACCTTTGTAAGAGGTACCCCTAACTAGTGATTTTGGGCTTTCAGGTGTGGTATGTCTAAAAAAGGCTTGCTGGTGTGGGAACAAGTCCGCGATTATGTCTCGCTATATCAACAAAACGAAGAGAAGAGAGAGTGCACTCGGAGTCATGTTGTTGATAGGGTAGCCTCGCATGAGGGAGGCGGGGACTAGGTCAGCCCAGCTTGCGGGGGGCACAACCTCGTTTTTTCTTTTGTTTTAAACATTTTTTCTTTGCTTTCTCATTTACACTTTCAAATACTAGAAAAAACACTCTACATAAAACAATTGAAAAATGTTGATCTAGCATTTGTAAAATATAAAATGTGTAGAAAAATATTGCTTATATATATAAAAACATCTACAATAAATATACAATGTGTAAGGAAAAGTTGATCATGTATTTCAAAAATGTTAATCAAGCATTTAAAAAATGATAAACATATAAAAAAAGGTTCCTGATCACTGAATTAAGCAAGGGGGTGATATGTAACTGTACCATGTAAAGTTCTCATGTAAATTGTTACCCCATTATATTATTATAAAAACAGTAGGAGGTTCTCCTACTGTTCAAGGTTAAAAAAAAAGGTTCCTGATGTATACAAAAAATGTAGAACGCGTATTAAAAATTAAACATAAAATCATCAAATTTTAAAAATGTTGATCGTCTATCAAACAAATGTTAACCATATACTATTTTAAAATGTTATTTGTGCATAAAACAATGTTCCTGATATATACTAAAAATGTAAAATGACTATTAAAAAATGGTCATCAAATACAAATACTTGAAAAATGATAATCATCTATGAAAAATATATTAAATGCGTACAAAAAATATTACTGATATATAACAAAATGTAGAACATGTCCTAAAATTTTGAACATCAAAACATATATTTTTAAATTTGATCATGTATAAAAATTGCCAATCATATATGTAAATTTTTTTCCTGATACTACTAAAATGTAAATGTGTATGAAAAAAGAGTCAACGAACATATATTATTTCAATTTCAATTATTTTTTGGAAAATGCTAATCATGATAAACAACGTTCCTGATGAATACATAAAATGTACAAATTTACATGAAAAATGTAGACATGTGTTAAAGAGAACAGAAAAAAAGGAGAAAATTGATTAAAATGGAAGAAAAATAATAAAAGAAACACCTCGGAAACAAAAAAGAACAGAAAACTGAAAGAAAACAGTGAAAATCTATGAGGGAACGAAGAAAAACAAAGAAGAAATAGAAAAGAAAACAGGAGAAAACCAGTGCAAAAAAGAAAGGAAAACAAAGAAGAAGAAAAACCGAGAATGAAACAAAAAAACGAAAGAAAAAAAGGTGACAACTGAGAAATAAATAAGGAAAATCGATGGAAAAACAAAGAAGAGTAAAAGATCAAAGAAAAACAGTGAAAAAACAAAGCAAACGGTAAGAACTGTGAAAAAAATAAGAAAAAATGGTTAAAACAAAGAAAAACAAAAGAAAATGAAAAAAGAGAACGAACGAGTACAGCAAGCGAACGAGTACAACAAACGGTAAGAACTGGGGCGAGAGATCGATCGATCCCGAGTGAGTGAGAGAGTAGAAGAAATGGGCCAGCCCAATACTTACCCAAGAGAGAGAACCTCCAAGCGAGAGAAACTACCGTCTCTTTAAAAGCAAGACATAGCTCTCGCGATCATCTCCCACGAGTTTTTTCTAATTTCTCCGTTTCTTCCGTTATGAGTTGATTTTATTTGTCTACATTTTGGCTGGTTTTTATGTACCAAACATTTTTAAAATTTACGTTTTATTCTCAGTTATTTTTTTGATTTAATATTTTTTCTGCAATACGTTTCCTTTTTTTGCGGGAACTGTAATAAATTTACAACTTTAATAATTATAATTTAAAAAATACATGCATAGTTTTAACATTTACATTATGAAAATAGCATGAACATTTATAATGTGCGTAGAAAAATAATTTCACAATATTTTTTATAAATACACGAAGAATTTTTATATCAAATTAACACATTTGTAAAGTGCTTAATAAATTTTAAAAAATTATGAACATTATTTCTAAATATTTGAAAAGTTATTACTAGAACACCTTTTAAAAATATGTACCCAATTTATTTAGTTACATAAGCATTTTTTAAATTAAAAAATAAACATGAGAAAGAAATAAAATCGGACAAGAAATCGAAAAATAAATAAAAATCACTGAAAATCGCAGAAGTTTTTTTTAGACAACGGAGAAGGTAGCATAGTGACGCACATAGCTGCAACACAATGGTTGGACCGGTCGACGACGACCATGTTGTGCATGGCTACAGGCCGTGTGAGGAAAGCCCATGCACTCAACCGAAGAGCAAACCGTGCATTAAAAAGGTGGATGGATGAGGGAATATCTAATATCATCTTTAATAGAAGATGCAAATTTGAAGATGTAAAATTTTATTTTAAAAAACGTTTTTTACACCTCAAAAAAGACAACTTCAATAGAAGATGCATATTGGAGATGTAAAACAGCAACTCAACTTTGTTCATACTGTGAGTGTTGTGGGTGACCCTCAGGGAAACCCTCGTCGACCACAACTGGCGACACGGGGGAAACCCTCGTCGCCGCCGGCAGCCGTCCTCCGCCAGCGCCCTCGCCGCGCCGCCGGGCCGGGCCGGCCGGTTGCCACCGCACTTGGGGATGGCGGCGACGGGGCGGTTTCGTCCTTCCCCTCGCGCTGGCCCCCCCTCCCCATCCCCACGAACCTCTCCTTCACCATCGCTCCTCCGCGCTGCTGCTACCGGCGGGCCGGCCGGTGAGGCCGCGCCGTGACTGAGGTTGTGGGCGGCAGGGTGGCTTCGTCCCCTTCGCGCTGGAGCTCCTCTCCCCCAACCTCCCCGCCACCCCAGATCCGATCTGGCGAGCCGACCTCCCCTCCGACTGTTGTGTTCATCTTGTCGGTCCGACGCGGCGGTGCGACCGTACTCCGTGCTCCTCCCTCGTCCGCCCCTTGCCCCCTGCTGGCGCAGATTCTTCTTCCCGTTGTTCGCTGGGTCATGCGAGGGCTCGGGTGGAAGTGGCCGGGCTGGCCAAGGCTTAGTCTTGCCCCCTTGCAGACCACCCTTCGTATCCGACAGTACCTCCTCCGAGCTACGACGTCGACCTCTGCGCGTGTGTGGTGAAGGTTCTTTTTGGCAGTGGGTTGAAGCTTCGCGGCGGATCCTTGCCGGCATCGCTCCGGTCCCGACGGCCACGGACCAGCGTTCTCCAGCATCCATGGCCCGTCGGCGTCCCCTACTGGTGCGATTTTGGCCCCGACGCTCCAGTCGTTGTGTCCCCTTCCAGCGTCTTCGGTTCGCCGGTGTTCTAGCGGTTACGCCTCCGGCAGCTCAGATCCGCGTTCCCTTCTGGCTTCGGCACGCTGGCAGCGCTGGTCACCATCCACCCTCTGCGCCGGCTTTCTACCTCGCTACCTTCCCGACCCTGTCCACCCTCACCGCATGTTGTTTTCAAAGCTCGTATTTTTTCGGTCGCAGGTGCAGCCCCACCCCTTCCCTTCGAGAATGGCAGTCGATTGGTGGTTTGTCTTTCTCATCTTCGAATCCTGATATGGCGGCTATGATTGCTCGGACTCAGGCCAGGTGAAAACCATGCTCGGCTTGCTGATGCTGGCAGCGGCGACACTCGTGATTGCCGTTTCCCTTCCTGGAGGCGTTGCCACGGCCTTTATACGTGCCCCTCTTCGAGCACCGGGGGAAAGCCTAGGTCCGGTTATTCGGATCGGATGGCGGCGGCGTCATGATGTCGCACCCCTTCTTGAAGGCGCTAACTTGTTCGCTTGCGGCGTTCCCGGTGTTGGATTTGAAGATGTTTGACGTCCTGCTATGTCGGCATGCCTCTTTGTTTAGGATACGTGGGTTTAGTTGTGTTCTTTCCCCCGTTCTGGCTTAGCACCCCTTATTTCTCTGCTTCGGGTTGCATGGTCGTGCCTTCTTGTGTTCATGCCATGTGTTGTACCCTCTACTGTACCCATTCTCTTTCTTCTATCAATGAAAAGATAAGCAAGCTTTGCGTATTCGCGAAAAAACAGCAACTCCAATAAAAAATGCAAATTGAGATATAAAACTATACTTCAACTAGTACTTCATTTGAAACATATAAATTCAAACATAGCAAATTCAACTACTACTTCATTTCGAACATAATAACTAAACATAGTTCTAACTGAAACTAGAAATTAAACGACTCCTTCAACAAATTCAAGCTACTACATTCATCAAGTTAATACTACTACTACGACTACTAGTTCGAACTACTACTTGAACTACACCGAAGATAAAACTACTTCTCGTCATTGGAGCTAAAATATGCAAGAAGTTTCTTGTCGTGCGGAAGATCAGTGTTGGAATACAAGCCTTTTCCGAAGGTGTTTTACATTTTTTTAAAGGAGGAGGACCCCCAGCCTCTGTGCATCTGGACGATGCATGCAACCACTTTATTAATTATTCATACAAGACCTTACAAAGTCATACAACAGTAAAACTAAAGCCACCGTCAGGCAACATCTGTCTCTACTCCTATCCAGTTGATGAAGGGATGTTGATAGTCTGGGCCTAATACCAAACAGACCTCGTAGAAAAACCTAACATCTAAGACCTGAGGTCCCAACCAGGACTACTGCCGGGTACGGGGCACCCAACAGTCCGGTGCACTCCTCAACCAGGACGCCTGCCGGGTATGAGGCCGCTGTAGGCACCTGCCACCAATCCATCTTCAGTGTTGTACTGTTGCATCTACCTTGCCCGGTCTAGCTGTCGTGGATGCCACCACGACGCCAAACAACGCCACCATCCTGCGCTCGTCCATCATCACACGCCCACCGGCGAGACCCCGTTGCTCCATGCCGCTGAGACCTGCCATTGTCGACGTGCCAGATGCCATGCCACTCCTCCGTCGCGAAAACCACCCGTTGCCACTGGTCCCATCCCCTCCGCCTGCAATTCCTCTAACCGAGCACCCAAACGCCCCAGGCGGCGCCTCTAAGAAGGGTACGGCACAAGCAGTGTCGCTGCCGTCCCATCTAAGGAGATTTTGGGTTTTCACCCGGGCATGGGGTCGGAGTGGAGGGCAGGGACCTTGACGGCGCCTGCACGGAGGAGAAGGACGACCTTGGTCGTTGCCACCGTCTGGATGAACGAGTCATCCAGAGTTTCCTCCGGTCCGATGGCACCTCTACCAGCCCCCGCAAATGCACCGAGGCTGACGACCGCGATCGTAAGCCACCAAGTGCAGCGGGAGAGAGCCTGCAGCGCGGAGGAGATCCACCGGCACCTCATTGGCCACGCGGTCAAGTCGTCGTCCATCCACCCCCCACGAACTTCGCCAGCCGAGGGCGTCGTCGCCATGCCTAACGGGGCCGCCGCCCCAGGTCCAGGTTCCTCCACGATGGCTGGAGTGGCGAGATCCGTCACCACGCAGCCGACGCCATCGCCCAAGCCCGTCGTCGACCGATCCCGCCGCCGCCGGGAGCCCGCACGCTGTCGGGAGTCCCACACCCATGGATCTGGGCGCCCATGCACCCCCGCGAGCCCGCCGCCTCCGGGATCCGCCACACCGTCGGGAGGGCCGCATCCCGCGGATCAGGACGCCCGCGCCGCCGTGGATCCGGGAGAGGGAGGAGAGACCCTCCGCCGCCGCCGTCGCACGCACGGGCTTTGCCCGGCACCGACCATCGGCAGCGGCGGAGGAGGAGAAGGGCGCTGGAGGGTTACTAGGGGCGGCGGCGGCTGAGCTCTCCCGAGCCGCCCGCGGGGGAGGTGACGCGAGAGGGAGACTTGGCAAATTTAGCATGTGTGCGGATCGAAGGTGTTTTACGTGACAATGCACACTCTTGAACAAACCAATCATGACAGAGGTTGGAGTATATCAACCGGTATAGGATCTAATTTTGGTCCACTGATGGGCAGAGTTCCGCAACCAATAGCTAATAATCCTCTACCCAGAAGGCTATTTGGTACAACGGCGTTGGCGCTCTTGAAAGTGTTGAAGAATGCATGAGTAGAAAGGTATGCAATGACGCTCTACTAGTAGTTGCTTGTTCTCAAAATGGCTATCAGTCTCTCTTGACATAGTGATAGGTGGTCACTTACTTGCATTTAGAGGAAGCTCACTGTTCTGTTGGTGAATGACAGGAATTGCTGTTTTTTCAGATCGACAGGGAGGCGAATTGCTATTGTTTTGTACTAGCATAGCCCGCGCGGCGGCACGCCGCGCCCGTCGATACGTGTATCCATATGGATTGTGTTTACTATTTACAACAAATGTTGCTAAACAGAGAAATACACGTTGATACATCTTTAATAAGTTTCATTTATTCACATCATGCCATTCTATAAAACAAAGGGTATGCTACGATGATAACTTCCTTCCATTAGCACCATTAGCCGAGAGAGTGTCATATCGGTAGTTAACATGATAGAGTTCATACTTGGGGCAAACAGTTTGCATGAACCTACGACTGAATTGGTAATTTATGAGCATATAGACTTCAGCTATACATCAAAGATATTGTTTGTGTGTTAAATTGGAAGTGCCATTTTTTTATGTGTAGGAAAAAAATCAAAAGATATGCCCATCCATTGCAGTTTTTTTGTCTGGCCGTTGACTAACTTGCATTGACATAGCAATTCAAAAATATTTTCTCAGCCAAAAGCTAGGCAAAAATATTTTCACTGAGCTTTTAGGCTGGTCATTATCTTACAACATTCAGAGGGACAACAAATATACAACACCGAGAAAGATAGCTAGTGGTGTTTCTTTTCACCCTTAAGGATCTTATTATGTATGTTAATAGTGTGTTATCCAAATTCACCACAACTTGATGCATGCATACAACAAATATGAGAAGAGGGTAAAATTTCCTCTGTATTGATGCATGCATACAAGAAATATGAGAAGGGGTAAACCCATATTGTTTAGTCCTGATGCCAGCATACAACAAATTAATATGAGAAGTGGGTTAAACCATATTGTTTAGTAAGTATACATAATTGATGAAAATGAGTTACAATATAAATATTGAAAATAAGGAATTTTTTCACCCTTATTTTCATTTCATGGTATATGTAAAAAATCATATTCGCATGGATGCTAAAATATTTCATACAGAAAAGCATTATCGACTGGAAAGAAAAGAGTCGGTATATTGTAGATAAAGGAAATCATATTGATATTGCTTGACAACTTTTCAATTCTTCGATAATTCATAGCATCCAAGTTTGACCACCCACTGCATGTGTGCCGGTGATGAAATGGTACAGTGCTATGTAGATACTTTATGTTGAAATTACATATGTGGTAGAAGGAAAACTCGTGTGTTAGTTTTTTGAATGTTTAATTGGTTCCTAATTTGGATATCATTTCTTTGCTTGAGCGTTCGAGAATCATTGACGTATAATTAGGTTGGTCGATCGTTAGAAAACATAGCTTTGTGTTTTTTTAACTTTTAACTTCGACGTATTAGTGTTTCTTTCTCTTCTTCAAGAAAACATCAGAAATCACTATTGGGCGGAAGTATGTATCTGTTGTCCCCGCTTGCCCTTCTTACATATGAGGGAAATAATTAAACTAATTCAAAGTGCACCCAAGTAGTTACATATGTAACATGATGGATAACTTGGTTGGAGTATCTTATATTGCAATTAAGTTAGGATAGCCAAATATGGCACTTTAAAAAGTGAGATTTTATTACATAAGGCAACTATTTATTCTGACCGAATTAAAGTGAAGTCTTCAGTTTGATTACCTAAATAGCTAGGGATTATAAGCATATAGACTTCAGCTATACATCAAAGATATTGTTTGTGTATTAAATTGGAAGTGCCATTTTTTTATGTGTAGGAAAAAATCAATAGGTATACCCATCTATTACAGTTTTTTTGTCTCGCTGTTGACTAACTTGGATTAACATATGATACGTCTCCAACGTATTTATAATTTTTGATTGCTCCATGCTATATTATCTACTGTTTTGGACAATATTGGGCTTTATTATCCACTTTTATATTATTTTTGGGACTAACCTATTAACCGGAGGCCCAGCCCAGAATTGCTGTTTTTTGCCTATTTCAGAGTTTCGCAGAAAAGGAATATCAAACGGAGTCCAAACGGAACGAAACCTTCAGGAACGTGATTTTTAGGAAGATTATGATCCGGGAGACTTGGACCCTACGTCAAGAAACAAAAGAGGAAGCCACGAGGTAGGGGGGCGCGCCCTCCACCCTCGTGGGCCCCCTGTTGCTCCACCGACGTACTCCTTCCTCCTATATATACCTGCGTACCCCCAAACGGTCAGATACGGAGCCAAAAACCTAATTCCACCGCTGCAACCTTCTGTACCCACGAGATCCCATCTTGGGGCCTGTTCCGGAGCTCCGCCGGAGGGGGCATCCATCACGGAGGGCTTCTACATCATCACCATAGCCTCTCCGATGAAGTGTGAGTAGTTTACTTCAGACCTTCGGGTCCATAGTTAGTAGCTAGATGGCTTCTTCTCTCTTTTTGGATCTCAATACAATGTTCTCCCCCTCTCTCGTGGAGATCTATTCGATGTAATCTTCTTTTTGCGGTGTGTTTGTTGAGATCGATGAATTGTGGGTTTATGATCAACATTATCTATGAACAATATTTGAATCTTCTCTGAATTCTTTTATGTATGATTGGTTATCTTTGCAAGTCTCTTCAAATTATCAGTTTGGTTTGGCCTACTAGATTGATCTTTCTTGCAATGGGAGAAGTGCTTAGCTTTGGGTTCAATCTTGCGGTGTCCTTTCCCAGTGACAGTAGGGGCAGCAAGGCACATATTGTATTGTTGCCATCGAGGATAACAAGATGGGGATTTTATCATATTGCATGAATTTATCCCTCTACATCATGTCATCTTGCTTAAGGCGTTACTCTGTTTTCATGAACTTAGTACTCTAGATGCATGCTGGATAGCGGTCGATGAGTGGAGTAATAGTAGTAGATGCAGGCAGGAGTCGGTCTACTTGTCTTGGACGTGATGCCTATATACATGATCATACCTAGATATTCTCATAACTATGCTCAATTATGTCAATTGCTCAACAAGAATTGCTCACCCACCGTAAAATACTTATGCTCTTGAGAGAAGCCAGTAGTGAAACCTATGGCCCCCGGGTCTATCTTCATCATATTAATCTTCCCATACTTAGTTATTTCCTTTGCTTTTTTACTTGCTTTTATTTTACTTTGCACAAAAATACCAAAAATATTATCCTATCATATTTATCATATCTCACTCTCGTAAGTGACAGTGAAGGGATTGACAACCCCTTATCGCGTTGGTTGCGAGGAGTTATTTGCTTTGTGTAGGTACGAGGGACACACGCGTATCCTCCTACTGGATTGATACCTTGGTTCTCAAAAACTGAGGGAAATACTTACGCTACTTTGCTGCATCACCCTTTCCTCTTCAAGGAAATCCAACGCAGTACTCAAGAGGTAGCAGAGAAGATTTCTGGCTCCGTTGTCGGGGAGTCTACGCAAAAGTCAACATACCAAGTACCCATCACAAATCCCTTATCTCCCGCATTACATTATTTGCCATTTGCCTCTCGTTTTCCTCTCCCCCACTTCACCCTTGCCGTTTTTTCGCCCTCTCTTTTTCGTTCGCCTCTTTTTCGCTTTCTTTTTGTTTGCTCGTGTGTTGGATTGCTTGTTTGTCACGATGGCTCAAGATAATACCAAATTGTGTGACTTTACCAATACCAACAATAATGATTTCCTTAGCACTCCGATTGCTCCTCTTACCAATATTGAATGTTGTGAAATCAATGCTGCTTTGTTGAATCTTGTCATGAAGTATCAATTCGTCGGCCTTCCTAGTGAAGATGCCGCTACTCATCTAAATAGCTTCATTTATTTGTGTGATATGCAAAAGAAGAAAGATGTTGATAATGATATTGTTAAATTGAAGCTATTTCCTTTTTCTCTATGAGATCGTGCTAAAGCTTGGTTTTCATCCTTGCCCAAATATAGTATTGATTCTTGGAACAAGTTCAAATATGCTTCTATCTCTAAGTATTTTCCTCCCGCTAAGATCATCTCTCTTAGAAACGATATTATGAATTTTAAGCAACTTGATCATGAACATGTTGCACAAGCTTGGGAGAGGATGAAATTAATGATACGTAATTGCCCTACTCATGGTTAGAATTTGTGGATGATTATACAAAAAATTTATGCCGGATTGAATTTTGCTTCTAGAAATCTTTTAGATTCGGCCGCGGGAGGCACTTTTATGGAAATCACTTTAAGAGAAGATACTAAACTCCTAGATAATATTATGGTTAATTATTCTCAATGGCACACTGAAAGATCTACTAATAAAAAAAGTGCATGTGATAGAAGAAATTAATGTTTTGAGTGGAAAGATGGATGAACTTATGAAATTATTTGCTAGTAAGAGTGTTTCTTCTGATCCTAATGATATGCCTTTGTCTACTTTGATTGAGAATAATAATGAATCTATGATGTGAATTTTTTGGTAGGAATAATTTTGGTAATAACGCGTATAGAGGAAACTTTAATCCTAGGCCTTATCCTAGTAATTCCTCTAATAATTATGGAAAATTCCTACAACAACTCTTATGGAAATTTTAATAAGATGCCCTCCGAATTTGAGACTAGTGTTAAAGAGTTTATGAATTCGCAAAAGAATTTCAATGCTTTGCTTGAAGAGAAATTGCTTAAAGTTGATCAATTGGCTAGGAACGTTGATAGAATTTCTCTTGATGTTGATTCTTTAAAGCTTAGATCTATTCCTCCTAAGCATAATATCAATGAGTCTCTCAAAGCCATGATAATTTCCATTGATGAGTGCAAAGAAAGAACCGCTAGGATGCGTGCTAAGAAAGATTGCTTTATAAAAGCATGTTCTTCCAATTTCTATGAAAATAAAGATGAAGATCTAAAAGTTATTGATGTGTCCCCTATTAAATCTTTGTTTTGCAATATGAATCTTGATAATGATGGACTGAATATGATCCACCGTTACCTAGAAGGCGTTCCAAAAATTCGGAGTTTTTAGATCTTGATGCTAAAATTGATAAAAGTGGGAATGAAGAAATCAAAACCCTAGATGTTGCTAAACCCACTATTTTGGATTTCAAGGAATTTAATTATGAAAATTTCTCTTTGATAGATTGTATTTCCTTGTTGCAATCCGTGCTAAATTCTCCTCATGCTTATAGTCAAAATAAAGCTTTTACAAAACATAACGTTGATGCCTTGATGCAATCTTATGAAGAAAAACTTGAGTTGGAAGTTTCTATCCCTAGAAAAATTTATGATGAGTGGGAACCTACTATTAAAATTAAGATTAAGGATCATGAGTTCCATGCTTTATGTGATTTGGGTGCTAGTGTTTCCACTATTCCCAAAACTTTGTGCGATTTGCTAGATTTCCGTGATTTTGATGATTGCTCTCTAAACTTGCACCTTGCGGATTCCACTATTAAGAAACCTATGGTAAGAATTAATGATGTTCTTATTGTTGTAAATAGGAATTATGTGCCCGTAGATTTTATCGTTCTTGATATAGATAGCAATCCTTCATGTCCTATTATTCTTGGTAGACCTTTCCTTAGAACGATTGGTGCAATTATTGATATGAAGGAAGGGAATATTAGATTCCAATTTCCATTAAAGAAAGGCATGGAACACTTACCTAGGAAGAAAATAAAATTACAATATGAATCTATCATGAGAGCCACTTATGGATTGCTTACCAAAGATGGCAATACCTAGATCCATCTTTGCTTTTATGCCTAGCTAGGGGCGTTAAACGATAGCGCTTGTTGGAAGGCAACCCAATTTTTTTTAAGTTTTTTTTTGCTTTTGCTTCTGTTTAGGAATAAATATTTGTTCTAGCCTCTGGTTAGATGTGTTTTTATGTTTTAATTAGTGTTTGTGCCAAGTTAAACCTATAGGATCTTCTTGGATGATAGTTATTTGATCTTGCAGAAATTTCCAGAAACTTTCTGTTCACGAAAACAATTGTTAAAAATCACCAGAATGTGATAAAATACTGATTCCAATTTCTTCTGATCAATAAACAAATTTCCTAGGTCGTCCTATTTTTTCTGATTTTTTGGAGTTCCATAAGTTTGCGTTAGTTACAGATTAGTACCGACTGTTCTGTTTTTGACACATTCTGTTTTTCGTGTGTTATTTGCTTATTTTGATGAATCTATGGCTAGTAAAATAGTTTATAAACCATAGAGAAGTTGGAACATAGTAGATTTAACATCAATATAAATAAATAATGAGTTCATTACAGTACCTTGAAGTGTTCTTTTGTTTTCTTTCGCTAATGGAGCTCACGAGATTTCTGTTGAGTTTTGTGTTGTGAAGTTTTCAAGTTTTGGGTGAAAGATTTTGATGGATTATGGAACAAGGAGTGGCAAGAGCCTAAGCTTGGGGATGCCCATGACACCCCCAATATAATCTAAGGACACCATAAAGCCAAAGCTTGGGGATGCCCCGGAAGGCATCCCCTCTTTCGTCTACTTCCATCGGTAACTTTACTTGGAGCTATATTTTTATTCACCACATGATATGTGTTTTGCTTGGAGCGTCTTGTATGATTTGAGTCTTTGATTTTTTAGGTTACCACAATCATCCTTGCTGCACACACCTTTTGAGAGAGCCATACATGATTTGGAATTTGTTAGAATACTCCATGTGCTTCGCTTATATCTTTTGAGTTATATAGTTTTGCTCTAGTGCTTCACTTATATATTTTAGAGCACGGTGGTGTATTTGTTTTATAGAAACTATTGATCTCTCATGCTTCACTTATATTATTTTGAGAGTTTTAAATAGCATGGTAATTTGCATAAATAATCCTAATATGCTTGGTATTCAAGATTTGTAAAACTTTCTTATGAGTGTGTTGAATACTATGAGAAGTTTGATGCTTGATAATTGTTTTGAGATATAAAGATGGTGATATTAGAGTCATGCTAGTTGAGTAGTTATGAATTTGAGAAATACTTGTGTTAAAGTTTGTGATTCCCGTAGCATGCACGTATGGTGAACCGTTATGTGATGAAGTCGGAGCATAATTTATTTATTGATTGTCTTCCTTATGAGTGGCGGTCGGGGACGAGCGATGGTCTTTTCCTACCAATCTATCCCCCTAGGAGCATGCGCGTAATACTTTGCTTTGATAACTTGTAGATTTTTGCAATAAGTATATGAGTTCTTTATGACTAATGTTGAGTCCATGGATTATACACACTTTTCTTCCTCCCACCATTGCTAGCCTCTCTAATATCATGACTTTTCACGGTATCATACACCCGCCATATACCTTCCTCAAAACAGCCACCATACCTACCTATCATGGCATTTCCATAGCCATTCTGAGATATATTGCCATGCAACTTTCCACTGTTCCGTTTATTATGACACGCTCCATCATTGTCATATTGCTTTGCATGATCATGTAGTTTACATCGTATTTGTGGCAAAGCCACAGTTCATAATTCTTTCATACATGTCACTCTTGATTCATTGCATATCCCGGTACATCGCTGGAGGCATTCATATAGAGTCATATTTTGTTCTAAGTATCGAGGTGTAATTGTTGAGTTATAAGAAAATAAAAGTGTGATGATCTTCATTTTTAGAGCATTGTCCCAAGTGAGGAAAGGATGATGGAGACTATGATTCCCCCATAAGTCGGGATGAGACTCCGGACGAAAAAAAGAGAAAAGAGGCCATAAAAAAAGATAAAAGGCTCAAATAAAAATAAATGAGAGAAAAAGAGAGAAGGGACAATGTTACTATCCTTTTACCACACTTGTGCTTCAAAGTAGCACCATGATCTTCATGATAGAGAGTCTCTCATTTTGTCACTTTCATATACTAGTGGGAATTTTTCATTATAGAACTTGGCTTGTATATTCCAATGATGGGCTTCCTCAAAATGCCCTAGGTCTTCATGAGCAAGCAAGTTGGATGCACACCCACTTAGTTTCTTTTGTTGAGCTTTCATATACTTATAGCTCTAGTGCATCCGTTGCATGGCAATCCCTACTCACTCACATTGATATCTATTGATGGGCATCTCCATAGCCCGTTGATATGCCTAGTTGATGTGAGACTATCTTCTCCCTTTTTGTCTTCTCCACAACCACCATTCTATTCCACATATAGTGCTATATCCATGGCTCACGCTCATGTATTGCGTGAAGATTAAAAAAGTTTGAGAATGTCAAAAGTATGAAACAATTCCTTGGCTTGTCATCGGGGTTGTGCATGATTTAAATACTTTGTGTGGTGAAGATAGAGCATACCCAGACTATATTATTTTGTAGGGATAACTTTCTTTGGCCATGTTATTTTGAGAAGACATGATTGCTTTGTTAGTATGCTTGAAGTATTATTATTTTTATGTCAATATTAAACTTTGGTCTTGAATCTTTCGGATCTGAATATTCATACCACAATCAAGAAGAATTACATTAAAATTATGCCAAGTAGCACTCAGCATCAAAAATTATCTTTTTTATCATTTACCTACTCGAGGACGAGCAGGAATTAAGCTTGGGGATGCTTGATACGTCTCCAACGTATCTATAATTTTTTATTGCTCCATGCTATATTATCTACTGTTTTGGACAATATTGGGCTTTATTATCCACTTTAATATTATTTTTGGAACTAACCTATTAACCGGAGGCCCAGCCCAGAATTGCTGTCTTTTTGCCTATTTCAGAGTTTCACAGAAAAGGAATACCAAACGGAATGAAACCTTCGGGAACGTGATTTTTAGGAAGATTATGATCCGGGAGACTTGGACCCTACGTCAAGAAACAAAAGAGGAATCCACAAGGTAGGGGCGCGCCCACCCCCCCTAGGGCGCGCCCTCCACCCTCGTGGCCCCCTGTTGCTCCACCGACGTACTCCTTCCTCCTATATATACCTACGTACGCCCAAACTATCAGATACGGAGCCAAAAACCTAATTCCACCGCTGCAACCTTCTGTACCCACGAGATCCCATCTTGGGGCCTATTCCGGAGCTCCGCCGGAGGGGGCATCCATCACAGAGGGCTTCTACATCATCACCATAGCCTCTCCGATGAAGTGTGAGTAGTTTACTTGCACCTTCGGTCCATAGTTAGTAGCTAGATGGCTTCTTCTCTCTTTTTGGATCTCAATACAATGTTCTCCCCCTTTCTCATGGAGATCTATTCGATGTAATCTTCTTTTTGCGGTGTGTTTGTTGAGACCGATGAATTGTGGGTTTATGATCAACATTATCTATGAACAATATTTGAATCTTCTCTGAGTTCTTTTATGTATGATTGGTTATCTTTGCAAGTCTCTTCGAATTATCAGTTTGGTTTGACCTACTAGATTGATCTTTCTTGCAATGGGAGAAGTGCTTAGCTTTGGGTTCAATCTTGCGGTGTCCTTTCCCAAAGTGATGAGGGGCAGCAAGGCACGTATTGTATTGTTGCCATCGAGGATAACAAGAATGGGTTTTTATCATATTGCATGAATTTATCCCTCTACATCATGGCATCTTGCTTAAGGCGCTACTCTGCTTTCATGAACTTAATACTCTAGATGCATGCTGGATAGCGGTCGATGAGTGGAGTAATAGTAGTAGATGCAGGCAGAGTCGGTCTACTTGTCTCGGACGTGATGCCTATATACATGATCATACCTAGATATTCTCATAACTATGCTCAATTCATCAATTGCTCAACATGAATTGCTCACCCACCATAAAATACGTATGCTCTTGAGAGAAGCCACTAGTGAAACCTATTGCCCCCGGGTCTATCTTCATCATATTAATCTTCCAAGACTTAGTTATTTCCTTTGCTTTTATTTTACTTTGCACAAAAATACCAAAAATATTATCCGATCATATCTATCAGATCTCACTCTCGTAAGTGACCGTGAAGGGATTGACAACCCCTTATCGTGTTGGTTGCGAGGAGTTATTTGCTTTGTGTAGGTACGAGGGACTCGCGCGTAGCCTCCTACTGGATTGATACCTTGGTTCTAAAAAACTAAGGGAAATACTTACGCTACTTTGCTGCATCACCCTTTCCTCTTCAAGGAAATCCAACACAGTGCTCAAGAGGTAGCAACATAGCAATTGAAAAATATTTTCTCATCCAGAAGCCAGGAAAAAAAAATTCACTGAGCTTTTAGGCTGGTCATTATCTTACAACATTCAGAGTAAAAATAAATATACAACACCGAGAAAGATAGCTAGTGGTGTTTTTCCACCCTTAAGGATCCTTTTTATGCATGTTAATAGTGTGTTATCCAAATTCACCACAACTTGATGCCTGCATACAACAAATATGAGTAGAGGGTAAAATATCCTCTGTATTGATGCATGCATACAAGAAACGTGAGAAGGGGTAAACCCATATTGTTTAGTCCTGATGCCCTCATACAACAAATTAATATGAGAAGCGGGTTAAAGCATATTGTTTAGTAAGTATACATAATTGGTGAAAAATGAGTTACAATATAAATCTTGAAAATAATGAGTTTTTTCACCCTTATTTTCATTTCATGGTATATGTAAAAATTCATATTGGTATGGATGCTAACATATTTCATAGAGAAAAGCATGATCGACTATAAAGAAAAGAGTCGGTATATTGTAGATAAAGGAAATCATAATGATATTGCACGACAACTTTTCAATTCCTCGATAATTCATAGCATCCATGTTTGACCACCCGCTGCATGTGTGCCGGTGATGATATGATACAGTGCTATGTAGATACTTTATGTTGAAATTACATACGTGATAGAAGGAAAACTCGTGTGTTAGTTTTTAAAATGTTTGATTGGTTGCTAATTTGGATATCATTTCTTTGCTTGAGCGTTCGAGAATTGTTGATGCATAATTAGGTTGGTCGGTCATTGGAAAACATAGTTTTGTGTTTTTTTAACTTTTAACTTCGACGTATTAGTGTTGCTTTCTCTTCTTCAAGAAAACATCAGAAATCACTATTGGTCAGAAGTACGTATCTGTTGTCCCCGCTTGCCCATCTTGCATATGAGGGAAATAATTAAACTAATTCAAAGTGCACCCAAGTAGTTACATATGTAACATGATGGATAACTTGGTTGGAGTATCTTATATTGCAATTAAGTTAGGATAGCCAAATATGGCACTTTGAAAAGTGAGATTTATTACATATGGCAACTATTTATTCTGGCCGAATTAAAGTGAAGTCTTCAGTTTGATTACCTAAACAACTAGGATTTATAAGCATATAGACTTAGGCTATACATCAAAGATATTGTTTGTGTATTAAATTGGAAGTGCCATTTTTTTATGTGTAGGAAAAAAATCAATAAGTATACCCATCTATTACAGTTTTTTTGTCTGGCCGTTGACTAACTTGGATTGACATAGCAATGGAAAAATATTTTCTCAGCCAGAAGCCAGGCAAAAATATTTTCACTGAGCTTTTAGGCTGGTCATTATCTTACAACATTCAGAGGGAAAACAAATATACAACACGGAGAAAGATAGCTAGTGGTGTTTTTTCACCCTTAAGGATCTTATACTGTATGTTAATAGTGTGTTATCCAAATTCACCACAACTTGATGCTTGCATACAACAAATATGAGAAGAGGGTAAAATATCCTCTGTATTGATGCATGCATACAAGAAATATGAGAAGGGGTAAACCCATATTGTTTAGTCCTGATGCCCGAATACAACAAATTAATATGAGAAGGGGGTTAAACCATATTGTTTAGTAAGTGTACATAATTGGTGAAAAATGAGTTACAATATAACTCTTGAAAATAATGAGTTTTTTCACCCTTATTTTCATTTCATGGTATATGTAAAAATTCATATTGGCATGGGTGCTAACATATTTCATAGAGAAAAGCATTATCGACTATAAAGAAAAGAGTCGGTATATTGTAGATAAAGGAAATCATATTGATATTGCATGACAACTTTTCAATTCTTCGGTAATTCATAGCATCCATGTTTGACCACCCGCTTCATGTGTGCCGGTGATGAAATGATACAGTGCTGTGTAGATACTTTATGTTGAAATTACATACGTGGTAGAAGGAAAACTCGTGTGTTAGTTTTTTGACTATTTGATTGGTTGCTAATTTGGATATCATTTCTTTGCTAGAACGTTCAAGAATCGTTGATGTATAATTAGGTTGGTCGGTCGTTAGAAAACATAGCTTTGTGTTTTTTTTACTTTTAACTTCGACGTATTAGTGTTTCTTTCTCTTCTCCAAGAAAACATCAGAAATCAGTATTGGGCGGAAGTATGTATCTGTTGTCCCCCCTTGCCCTTCTTGCATATGAGGGAAATAATTAAACTAATTCAAAGTGCACCCAAGTAGTTACATATGTAACATGATGGATAACTTGGTTGGAGTATATTATATTGCAATTAAGTTAGGATAGCCAAATATGGCACTTTGAAAAGTGATATTTTATTACATGAGGCAACTATTTATTCTGGCCGAATTAAAGTGAAGTCTTCAGTTTGATTACCTAAATAGCTAGGGATTATAAGCATATAGACTTAAGCTATACATCAAAGATATTGTTTGTGTATTAAATTGGAAGTTCCATTTTTTTATGTGTAGGAAAAAATCAATAGGTATACCCATCTATTACAGTTTTTTTTGTCTGGCCGTTTACTAACTTGGATTGACATAGCAATTGAAAAATATTTTCTCAGCCAGAAGCCAGGCAAAAATATTTTCACTGAGCTTTTAGGCTGGTCATTATCTTACAACATTCAGAGGGAAAACAAATATACAACACAGAGAAAGATAGCTAGTGGTGTTTTTTCACCCTTAAGGATCTTTTTATGTATGTTAATAGTGTGTTATCCAAATTCACCACAACTTGATACCTGCATACAACAAGTATGAGAAGAGGGTAAAATATCCTCTGTATTGATGCATGCATACAAGAAATATGAGAAGGGGTAAACCCATATTGTTTAGTCCTGATGCCCTCATACAACAAATTAATATGAGAAGTGGGTTAAACCATATTGTTTAGTAAGTATACATAATTGGTGAAAAATGAGTGACAATATAAATCTTGAAAATAATGAGTTTTTTCACCCTTATTTTCATTTCATGGTATATGTAAAAATTCATATTGGTATGGATGCTAACATATTTCATAGAGAAAAGCATTATTGGCTATAAAGAAAAGAGTCGGTATATTGTAGATAAAGGAAATCATATTGATATTGCATGACAACTTTTCAATTCTTTGGTAATTCATAGCATCCATGTTTGACCACCCGCTGCATGTGTGCCGGTGATGAAATGATACAGTGCTATGTAGATACTTTATGTTGAAATTACATACGTGGTAGAAGGATAACTCGTGTGTTAGTTTTTTGAATGTTTGATTGGTTGCTAATTTGGATATCATTTCTTTGCTTGAGCGTTCGAGAATCGTTGATGTATAATTAGGTTGGTCGGTCATTGGAAAACATAGTTTTGTGTTTTTTAACTTTTAACTTCGACGTATTAGTGTTGCTTTCTCTTCTTCAAGCATCAGAAATCACTATTGGACAGAAGTATGTATCTGTTGTCCCCGCTTGCCCTTCTTGCATATGAGGGAAATAATTAAACTAATTCAAAGTGCACCCAAGTAGTTACATATGTAACATGATGGATAACTTGGTTGGAGTATCTTATATTGCAATTAAGTTAGGATAGCCAAATATGGCACTTTCAAAAGTGAGAATTTATTACATAAGGCAACTATTTATTCTGACCGAATTAAAGTGAAGTCTTCAGTTTGATTACCTAAACAACTAGGGATTATAAGCATATAGACTTAAGCTATACATCAAAGATATTTTTTGTGTAGTAAATTGGAAGTGCCATTTTTTATGTGTAGGAAAAAATCAATTGGTATACCCATCTATTACAGTTTTTGTCTGACCGTTGACTAACTTGGATTGACATAGCAATTGAAAAACATTTTCTCAGCCAGAAGCCAGGCAAAAATATTTTCACTGAGCTTTTAGGCTGGTCATTATCTTACAACATTCAGAGGGAAAACAAATATACAACACGGAGAAAGATAGCTAGTGGTGTTTTTTCACCCTTAAGGATCTTATTATGTATGTTAATAGTGTGTTATCCAAATTCACCACAACTTGATGCCTGCATACAACAAATATTAGAAGAGGGTAAAATATCCTCTGTAATGATGCATGCATACAAGAAATATGAGAAGGTGTAAACCCATATTGTTTAGTCCTGATGCCCGCATACAACAAATTAATATGAGAAGGGGGTTAAACCATATTGTTTAGTAAGTATACATAATTGGTGAAAAAAGAGTTACAATATAACTCTTGAAAATAATGAGTTTTTTCACCCTTATTTTCATTTCATGGTATATGTAAAAAATCATATTGGTATTGATGCTAAAATATTTCATACAGAAAAGCATTATCGACTAGAAAGAAAAGAGTCGGTATATTGTAGATAAAGGAAATCATATTGATATTGCATGACAACTTTTCAATTCTTCGGTAATTCATAGCATCCATGTTTGACCACCCGTTGCATGTGTGCCGGTGATGAAATGATACAGTGATGTGTAGATACTTTATGTTGAAATTACATACGTGGTAGAAGGAAAACTTGTGTGTTAGTTTTTTGACTGTTTGATTGGTTGCTAATTTGTATATCATTTCTTTGCTTGAACGTTCAAGAATCGTTGATGTATAATTAGGTTGGTCGGTCATTGGAAAACATAGCTTTGTGTTTTTTTAACTTTTAACTTCGACGTATTAGTGTTACTTTCTCTTCTTCAAGAAAACATCAGAAATAACTATTGGACGGAAGTATGTATCTGTTGTCCCCGCTTGCCCTTCTTGCATATGAGGGAAATAATTAAACTAATTCAAAGTGCACCCAAGTAATTACATATGTAACATGATGGATAACTTGGTTGGAGTATCTTATATTGCAATTAAGTTAGGATAGACAAATACGGCACTTTGAAAAGTGAGATTTTATTACATAAGGCAACTATTTATTCTGGCCGAATTAAAGTGAAGTCTTTAGTTTGATTACCTAAACAACTAGGGATTATATCACAATGAGGCTTCAGTTTATTAAAAATATGATTCTGACCCCAAAGAATTAAACCTAAAGAAACATCAAAATTAACTGAGCTAGAATGCATGGACCATCATATTATCAATGAATGTCACAAAAAATGGCAGCCTTGTGTTGATACCTCTATATAGGTTTCCAATCGTTTCTTTTACTATGATGATTTGATTCGGCCTAATCTTCTCTTCTTTCTTGGTGGACACACACTTATTGTTCTAGGGAGCAAATGTTTTTATTTTTACTTTCTTAGCAATTGATGGTTACTTTATGTGCATGTAACAAATTAAAAGTTGCTTCTGCTACTGAGCCTAGAGCCTTGAACATTATACAAGGGCATGAATAAATCCAACCACGTAATCACGACCATCTAGAATATCAGCACCCAGGACCACGAGAACCTACGATCTACGCGGAAGCGGACTTTAAACAAAGGAAAACCAACACGGCACGGCCATGCAAAACAACACTATAGCCGCTAACAGCCAGAAGAAAAGATCTCTCGACCACTATGCACGAAACTCATCACAACCTACGCATGCAAACGGAAAAATATATTAGAACTTCCTATACAAACGTACGTAGTCACATCAACTCCTGCTATTATGCATGCACGTAGCAACTATCCTCGAAAACCGTGCCTAACCAGGACATGCACCAACCAGCAACAAAATCGGAAACCACCACCCTGATGCCATCCGACCTACCTCGCTACGTGCACCCAGGCAGTGCAGCCCGCCATATACTCCCCAATAATATACAACATGTCTATACCGGTTATTCCATTTAGGTTGCAAAAAACTGAGAAAAACATAAGCAACATATGTTACAATCATATCTACAAACATATGCAGGAGTCATGAAAGCAGAGTTCCAACAGCGACTAAATTCTGTCGGAATCCATATATGAACACAAAATAAGGAAAAGTAAATGAAATGCAAGACGCTCAACACGTCAAAATACAGATCCATACGAACTGTAAGATAGGCCTTCCATGCTACAATGATGGCCTGTATGGGTGGGTGTCGGGGAGGCTGATCGTGGCCCACGAACACCTATGAGACCTGGGTCCCTTGTGGTTCGGAGGGGGGCGGAGATTGCACAAAGAGCGGATCGAGGCGATGCACACGAGCAGATTTACCCAGCTTCGGAGCTCTCCGGAGAGATAATACTCCTACTGCTGCCTTGTGGATTATATTGTGTTCTTGCTAGGGAACAATGAGGGCTACAAAACCTAGCTCGAGTGTATGTGTGAGTCGAATGAACTAAGCTGGAGCTGGACCGAACCCTTTCTACGTTGCACTAGGGCCTCCTTTTATAGGCACAAGGGGTCACCACATGTAGCAAGTAGACAAGGGTAAGATAGTAAAAACAGAGGTTGGTACACCGCTTTGTACAGTGTACAGTGATCTATACCTAACTCTGACGACAAGGGACAAGAGTCATAAATGCCCGCCTCGATCGCTGAACAAAGGTAACAGGGACCGCAAGTGCGCCTCCGCTTGCCACGAAGGTAGCTTGTCGGCGCCCGCTTATCGCTGCTCCCACTGGCTGCACAGCCCGTCGACACGCGTGCTTGAGAGAGCCCCGTGGTGACATGTTGGCGGATGAGCTGGAGCGGAGATGCAGAGAGGTCACTTGTCATGGCGAGCACCTTGCCGCTGCAAGGTTCTTGTCGCCTTCGGGGCTTATCGGTCACCAAGCCTTCCGGCAAGCTCCTCTTGCCGGGCCTTGTTTCCTTCGTGCTCGAGTGGCCCTCCCAACAAGCTCCTCTTGCCGGGCCTTGATTACTTTGTTCTTGAATGGCTCCAAAGGAGCCGCCGAGGATCTTGGGGTCATCAGCCAGCCCCCGCTGGTGTCTTTGGAACTGCCTGCACGAAGTTCGGGTGCTAGGGGTACCCCTACTCTAGTACACCGGCAGAGCCCCGGCTGGGCCACACACGGCGCCAAGCTCATGGGCCAGGCCCAAAACAAAGGCACGGCACGCGTGGTCTTGATTACGCCGTTACTCGCCTCGGACCCACCACGCCTCCCACTTAACGCCACGCATCGGACGTGGCGTCGTGGGGAGACCGTGGGGCTTTCTTTAATGGGAAAATCGAATGCCCGCCCCTCTCCCTTTATAAGCGGGGAACAGGGCAGGACGCCCACTTGCCTTTGCCGTCACATCAGAAAACCCCCGTCGCTTCCCCCTTTCTTCTCGAGCCCAAAGAGACGCTCCGCCCCCTCCATTGCCACCGGTGCTACCAACGCCGTCGACCTCCTCCACCACCTCTCCCCATGGATCCGAAGGCCGACAAGGGAAAAGGCGTGAATCGGCCGAGGCGCAGCGGCTCATGGCCGCGGAAGGAGCGGCCCTCTTGACCTCGCTGACAGAAGGAGCTGCGAGCTGTACTATCTCTTCGTCGACGGAGACCGGGCGCACCCGCGCACGAGAGTCATCTCCGCCGCCACATCCGAGAAGGTTTCCATCGGGTATCCCTTCTTCGCGCTTTTCTTCCACTGCGGGCTCTGCCCGCCATTTTCTGAATTTTTCTGTGATGTCATGAACACATATGGCCTCCGCCTCCTTGATTTCACCCCCAACGCCGTCCTCACCTTGGCCGTTTTCACACACCTCTGCGAGAACTTTGTCGGGGTCCACCCAAATGTAGCGCTCTTTCGCCATTACTTCATGCCCCGCGTAGAGAGAGGAGAGCCGCTTGCCGGGGGAATTGCATGGGTCTCTAGGATCGGCAAGAAGGAAGCGTATCTTGACGGAGAGTTACGTAGCAAGTGGGAGGAGTGGAGAGCTGACTGGTGTTGGATCTTAGAAGAGGAGCCACAGCCTTTCACCACCCTGCGCCAAACTCCCATAGTGCGCGGCAATGACTGGAGTAACTTGGCGCCGGAGGACGACAAGTTGAAGATTGCCGTGACTAGGATCTTGCGTCTCCGGCAAGCAGAGCTTACCGTGGGAGCAGTTGGCGCGGACTTCCTTCGCCGCCGCATTGCGCCCTTGCAGGAGAGGATGAGGCCTGCTTGGGAATTCCAGAATGCGGCGGACATCATGAGGCTGCGTCCTGGCCTGAATTGGAATTTCACTACCTTGGAGCTGGACGGCATGCTGCGGGAGTTGTTCAAGCCGGATGCGGATCACCCCGAGTGGTGCATGTTGCCGAGGGGAGTCGTGCCCTTGTGCAACAACTCGTCGCTGACAGATCCGCGCTATGATGCCGCCAGCGATTCCCATGGAATCGCTCCAACTTGCGAGAGCCCGCCGACGACGCTGCTCGCCAGCTTCTTCGACAACTTGGTGGAGGTGCCGATCCGCGCCGACGAGCAGAGGCGGCTCACCCGCGACACCACCGATCAGGAGATGGCGCGCATCGCCACAAGGTTGGAGGAGGCGGCAGAAGCTGCCGCCGCCGGCGTGTTTGGGTTCACCGTCGAGGAGGCGGAAACAGCCGAGGCGGCAAGCCTTGCCGACCGAGAGGAGCTTGTCGGTGAGGAGGAACAGGCCGAGCTCGACGTCAATCCGGAAGAGCCGGCCGGTGGCGCTTCCCCTCCGCCGTCAAGCAGCTTGCCGCAGGAGGAGCCCGCGGCCCCGCCAAGGAGACGCCTCCGCAAGACCGGAGAAGTGGCGGGGCGGCAGACGGCTCAACAGCCGCCTCGTCGCCCGACGTGCTCCACCGCGGCAAGCACTGCATTGCAGCTGAGCGCCTTCTGCCGCCACAAAAAAAAGGAGCGGGTCTTCGAGTCGCGCCTCTGATCCGCCAAGCGTCCGAGGGAATCTTCTCCTCCAATTAAATCGCGCCGAGAGGACTTGATCTCTCCGCCTCAGCTCCGAGGAAGAAGAGGAAGAGTAAGATCTTGTCGCTGCTACTTGCAATCCTCCAATTTATTGCTTTATTTTGTATCTCGATCGGCTTCATTCTCAACCTTCTCCTTCTTCGGACACTAGCTCGAGGGCGTCAAGAGGGCCAAGACCCGTAGTTGTCGTCTCAGATGATTCCCCAATGGCGACAGAGGGCACGTCTGGGACTCCTTGCCGGACCGACAACCCTTCAGCAGAGAAGCCCCAAAGACAGCCCCCAGTAGTAAGTGTTTTGGTTTACTTCTCGTGGTTAGGTGTGCTTGGGTGCTTCTCAAATCCACGATATCTGGTCTGTTGAATCATGTAGGAGCAGAGCAGCCACATCAGAAGCACCGAGGTCACTCCCGATGTTCTGCTTGCTTCAACTACGCCGCCAAGGAGAACTCTCCGCCAAGGGAGCGCCTCCGCAAGGGAGGCCTCTCGACAAGGGGAGCTTCGACAAGGGCAGCGCGCCGACCCTCAGGTTGTGGAGACCGCGCAACAGATCCCATTGCGTAATTTTCTTGTTTGAAAATCTCCCTTGGATTCTCTTTTCTTCTGTTCTACTCTTTCGAACATTTGCTTGACTTGTTCTTTCTTTCTCTGACCATCAGATCCATCTGCCGGAGACCCGATGGAGACTGAGGCTGCCGGCGAGGAGGACGCTCGCGGCGACAATGTCGACGCCGCCAACATGGAGGAGGAGGCTGGCGCTAACGGGCCCGCCGGCGAGGAGGCCGCCAAGGCTGCTGGCGCCGAGGCTGGGGAGGAATCTGGCGATCGCACTGACGGCCCTGAGGCCGCAGGAGCGCCAGGCGCTGCACCGACCGCCGATCCTCCCGCCACATATGCCGCACTGACTCCAAGAGCCCCAGCCCGGCGCCTATCTCAAGGCTGGCGAGGTGTCTTTATCAAGCTCCCCAGGCTTCAAGCCTGTGGCACCGCCGAGGGGGAGACCTTCGACGCTGAACTGCTTGCCTCCGCTGGGCTGTCGCTGGTCGATGCTCCGAAAGCAGCAGCGGCGAGCCCGAGGAGGAGCAGCTGCTAAGGAGGTTGTTGCCGCTCTATCGCGCCTCGGCTGCCAAGCTGGAGTCTGTGGAGGCGCTTGTCGCGAGGGCGGAGCTGACTTGGAGAAACGCGGAGGAGCTCCGACACGCCAACAAAGAAACTCTCCGGATATAGCAGAGGCGGGGAGCAGCTTGTCGAGGAGCGCACGGCCTTCATCTTGGAGAAGGGCGAGGTCGAGGAGCAGCAGAGGCTTGCCGCGAGAAGCTCTCCGCGAGAAGGTGAGTGGCAGCGGAAGATCAACCTCGACAGCTATGAGGAAGATCTCGCCGTCTTGAAAGCAAACTATTGGCGGGCCACTTCAGGAGGCAAAGGATGCTGCTGCGGCTGCCGAGGCCGCCAAGAAGGAATCGGAGACGAGGTGGCTCAGCTGGAGTCCACCCTCCGGAAGAGTGCCGAGAAGTCACCGGGTTGAAGCGCGAAGCGTGAGAAGGACGCCTACACCCTCGGTGAGTTGCGGGCGCCTTCTTGAGAAGATCAAGGAGATCGACGCCGCCAAGGACTCCAAGGCGGATCTGGAGCTGAAACTGACTACATTGACGGAGACGTTGGAAGGCGCCAAGGAGTGGGAAGCGGGCCTGCTGGAGAAGATCAAGGCCAACGAGGAACTGCTGTCGATCGCTGTGACGCCTGAATAATCTCGAGACAACATAATGCATCGGATGAAGGTCTTGTGGACACCGCCGCCGCATCCATAATGAGCTGATGGAGCTGGGGATGGTGGATCTTGGGTACTCCACCGACGAGAACCTCCAACCCAGCGTCAAGCTCAGCCCGTTCTTCAAGGGCGTGCTGACGGGTCTCCAGCGGCTCCGGGAGGAGATCCCAAAGCAGCTGGCGGAGGAGTCGCGCCAAGTTTGCGCCTGGGCTCTCCAGAAGGTGTTGATGAAGGTGGCCTTCCGCAACCCAGGCGTCGATTTCACCAAAGTCCTCAAGTCCCTGCCTCCATCTGCTGACGTTGAAGCGCTCAAAACCCTTGTCGCACCCATTGTGGACAGGGTGAGCGGAGTCAAGAGGCTCGATGGCGACCGCGTGGACTAGGCCGTCAAGCTTATCTTTCTCTTGTCGTCAGAGATCATGTTTAGCGAAAAATCTATTAGATCCGCGACAAGTTATCATGTAATATACACTATCTTAGGCAATCGAATGCAATGTTATTTCCTTTACTCGATTTCTTCCCTTGTACGTTTACGCCCTACGCTTTTAGGGAACTTGTTGGTGCGAGCACCTTTGCCGCGAGCGCTGAGTGCGGAACTTCAGCAGCCTGCTGGCGATGCCGCCTCCGACAAGCAACCTTGTCGCAACTAGTTGCAGCACACTTAAGTTGTTGAGCGGACTCGAAACAAAGTAAGGGCGCAAGCTAGTCGCGAGTCGGTTCCTCCGCGCACAGGTTTTCCATACAAAGTACTATCGTTCGAGGAAGATAACTTAAAAATTTAAAACTGGTCGTTTAAACTTAGCAACTTAGCTTCTCTGTTGTCCATTTCCCGGCAAGGCGACCGTTCCTCGAGCGATGCTTGGCGGCTCACACCATTATCTTCTCCTTCCCCCCCGGTTAACTTGTGGGCGGATGAACCTTCTTCTTGTTTGAGAAGAAAGAAGAGAAAATAAAGTTATGGAGCCTAGTGGCTCGTTATCGCCATCGGTGTGGATGCTGCACAAATGTTAAAAACACATGCATATAAGATTATGAGAGCATGTATTGACAAGTCGTCGCGAACACATAGGCTTTATCGACGACGGGTCTCGCGCCCGACTTTGTACAAAGGATTACATGCAACAGCCGCAAGACTTGTACAAAAGGTGGTTGCTTGAACGGGTTCCGCAACCGCTTTATGGGTAAAACTTGCGAAGATGCTCTATATTCCAGGAATTGCTCACCGAACACCATCTTCGGTCTCAAGGCGGACAGCGCCGGGCCTAGTGACTCGCTTTCACCCGATAAGGGCCTTCCCACTTCAAGGCCAACTTGTTGGAATTCTTGGCGGACTGAACGTGCGAAGAACAAGGTCGCCTTCCTCGAAGCTTCGGCGTTAACTTTGCGGCTATGGTAGCGACGCAAAGCTTGCTGGTAACAAGCAGCTCGTGACAGAGCTCAAGACGATCTTCCTCGAGGAGCAGCGCGTCATCTTGTCGCAGCTGCTCTTGCTCAAGCTCATCATAAGCGAGCATTCTAGGTGACCCAGATACGAGTTCCGTGGGGAGAACTGCCTCGCTCCATAGACTAGAGCGAAGGTGTCCGCCGGTGGCTCGATTTGGCGTCGTCGTGATCGACCAAAGAACCACCGCAGCTCCTCGATCCAGTTTCTTCCACACTTGCGCAGCTTTGTCGAAAGTTCTGGTCTTGAGTCCCCGCAACACTTCAGCGCTTGCTCTCTCGCTGACCGCTGCTTCTCGGATGAGCAATGAAGCAAAGCAGATCTTGGCGCCAAGATCTTGGGCGACTTGCATGAAGGTGCGGCTCGTGAACTGTGTGCCGTTGTCGGTGATGATTCTGTTAGGAATCCCAAACGGCAAACAATTGACTGAAGAACTTGATCTGCCGATCGTCTGTCACCTTCCTCATCGGTTCCACTTCCGCCACTTTGTGAACTTGTCGATTGACGTACAAGTACTCAAAGCCCCGACAGCTTCGGGGAAGGGGCCGAGATGTCGAGCCCCCAGCACC
This sequence comes from Aegilops longissima, assembly GCA_021605205.1. Classification (NCBI taxonomy): domain Eukaryota; kingdom Viridiplantae; phylum Streptophyta; class Magnoliopsida; order Poales; family Poaceae; genus Aegilops; species Aegilops longissima. The sequence continues at coordinate 440,338,640 of CM038681.1, forward strand.
AAAAAGGGCCAGGATAAAGGGATCGTCTGGAGAGCTTGAGCTGGTTGGTGTATCTGTGTGGAATGGAACTGCACGCTTCACACTTGGTTACTTGTGCAGATTGCATCCTGGAGGGCTTCGCCGAAGAATCCTTGCCGGAAAGCTTTGCTTAAGTGCTCTTGCGCCAATGTGGTGACCACATATGCCTCCATGTATCTCTCGCCAACAGCTTACATCCATCTTCCCGGCAAATGCACTTCAATTTCACTCCGCTGAGTCTTCTTACGCATGTGATGTTGTCAACAAACTGGTACATACTTGACCGCCGGGCTACTTTCTCCGCTTCTTCTTGCTCTTCGGAAGTTCTCCTGTTCAAGGAAATGGACGATTTGTTGCGCCCATGCCGGAGCCTGTGGCTCGGCAACAAGGACTAAAGGCTCGTCTACCACTGCGGGAACATTAGCTTCCACGGCAAGAACCCACGGTTCTGCCGGAGCTTGATGATCCCCGGCAAGCTTGTCGGAACAAAGCTTGTCGGGAGCGTCTGCTTCAACGAAACAAACCGCAAGGTTTGTCGGAGCAGACTGCTCCTCAGCGATATTTGCATTGATTTTAGGGACTTTCTTGGCGGCGGCTCCGTGGAGCTCTGCCGAAAGTAGTCGCCGAAATCAATTTTCTTCTTGCTCTGTCTGTTGATGGTGTTACGGTTGGTGAGTCAGCTTGAGCACAAAAATTCCTGGTTCCACAGTAACTTAAGTGCGGCACATTTGGAGAGGCCATCAGCAATATCATTTTGAGCTCTTGGAACATGTTCCATTTGCAGCCCTCAAAGTGCTCTTCTAGCTTCCTCACTTCATCGACGAGGCTTCCATCAACGGACTCGATAATCTTTATTTACTTGGCGGACGACAAGTTGCGAGTCCCCCGACAATGAGCTTCTTGATCCCAAGGTCTACACGCAATCTCGAGACCGGCAAGCAAACCTTCATACTCTGCAGATTATTTGTTGCTTGTTCCTTGGGAAAGTGCATCCGGACTATGTACTTGAGGTGCTCTCCGGTGGGTGCGATAAGCAAGACGCCGGGCACCGGCGCCTTGCAGGGAGAAGGCACCATCAAAGTACATCAGCCACTCTTTATTTGCCTCCTTGACGGGATGCTTGTCTCGAATTTCTTCATCTTGCGCTACGCCCATTCTGCTATGAATTCTGCCAATGCCCTGCTTTGGATAGTTGAAGTACTTTCAAACTTGAGACCAAAGCTTGACAGCTCCAGTGCCCACTCGACAATTCTGCTGTTGCTTCTGGATTTTGCAATATCCTCTTCAGCGGAAAGCGAGTGACAACTGTTATCTCATGTGCTTGGAAGTAATGGCGCAGCTTTCTCGAGGCCATGAGGAGGCCGAAAAGCAACTTCTGCACACCGAGTACCTTGACCTAGCCCTCGCAGAAGGGAACCGACAAAGTAGATCGGGCGCTGCACCATCCTTTTTGTATCTTGTCGCAACCTGCGCTGATCCGTCCTTGTCGGGACCAGAGCTTGACGGCAAAGCCCCACAGCATTGGATGCACCTGCCTCGGTTGCCGGCTCATCATCTGCCTCCCTCTTCGCTACTAACGCAGCACTAACCACTTGATTGGTTGCCGCTATATACAGCAACAACTTCTCTTGTGGCCTAGGTGCGACAAGTATTGGAGTGGAGGACAGGTATCTCTTCAAGTCTCGCAGCGCAGCCTCCGCTTCGAGTCCATTTCATTGACCTGCCTTTTCAAAATCTTTAAAAATGGCAGGGCGCGCTCAGCAGACTTAGAAATAAACCTGCTGAGAGCAGCCACGCAACCGGCAAGCCTTCTGACATCCTTGACGCGCTTTGGTGCTTCAATATGCTCAATGGCCTTGATCTTGTCGGGATTGGCTTCGATTCCACACTGAGATACAAAGAACCCGAGAAGCTTGCCGGAAGGGACTCCAAACACGCACTTCTCGGGGTTGAGCTTGAGGTTGATCTTGCGCAGATTTGCAAATGTCTCATCCAAATCCTGAATCAGAGTTGCTTTGTCCTTGCTCTTGACCACTATGTCATCCATGTAAGCTTCTACATTTCTGTGTATTTGTGGCTCAAAGGCATCATGGACTACTCTTGCGAAGGTTGAACCAGCATTCTTCAAACCGAAAGGCATCCGTATGAAACAGTACGTGCCATATGGTGTAATGAATGCGGTTTTCTCTTCATCTCTTCTGCTATGAAGATCTGATGGTATCCTGAATATGCATCAAGAAATGAAAGCAAATCACATCCAGCCGTGGAGTCAACAATCTGGTCTATACGTGGCAACGGAAATGGGTCTTTGGGACAAGCTTTATTAACATCCGTAAAGTCAATACAAAGTCTCCATTTCCCATTTGCCTTACGTACAACTACCGGATTGGTCAACCACGTGGGATGGAGGACTCCTCTGACAAGGCCTGCTGCTTCCAACTTCTTGATTTCTTCTGCTATGAATTCTTGGCGCTCCACTGCTTGTTTCCTAACTTTTTGCTTGACGGGCCGCGCGTGAGGACAGACAGCTAGGTGGTGCTCAATTACTTTCACAGGAACACCGGGATGTCGATGGTTGCCATGCAAACACATCGACATTCGCCCGCAGAAAAGCAACGAGCTCGCCTTCCTATTTAGGGTCAAGCGTGGCACTTATGGTGAAGGTACCACCAGTCTGCGTCCTCCTTGGCGGGCACCTTCTTGGTCTTCGGCGGAACTGCCATCGTCTTCTTGCACTTGCCGGTGGAGCTCGATGGCGCGTCCTCGACGGTAGCGCAACACTCCGAAGAGGTGCGCTTGCCGGAGTGGGCATCAGAGCTCTTGCCGGACTTGGTGGTCTTCTTCTTCCCCGGAGCTTCAGACAAGTGGTTTGCTATCTGTTGCGGCTGCCGCTTCCGGTAAATCTTGTCGGCGCAGATAAGCGCATCCTTCTTGTCGCCATGGACAGAAATGACGCTTATCGGGCGGGCATCTTGAGTAAGTTGTAAGCATAATGAGAGGCGGCCATGAACTTGGCGAGTCTTTGGACGGCCAAGTATGCCATTGTAGGGCAATGGGAAATCGGCAACGCCAAACGTGACCCTCTCAGTTCTAAATTGAGCTCGCTGCCAAATGTTACCGGCAACGTGATCTTCCCTTTGGGCTTGCTCCTTCTGGGTTGATTCCTTGAAAGTACCAGTCTCTTGAGCTCATTGTCGAGGATTTGAAGCTTTTGGAGCACTGCAGAGGAGATCAGATTCAGGCCGGCCCCGCCGTCAACCAACATCTTTGTGACCTTGAGGTTGCGGATAGTTGGTGATACCAACATCGGCAAGCACCCGACCGCAGTGATGCGATCAGGGTGATCCTCAATGTCAAAGATGATGGGCGTGCTGAACCACTTCAGAGGTTTGCGTGACTCTATGGATGGTTCTACTGCATTGACCTCACGCATCCATTGCTTGAGTTGGCGGTGCGAGGTATGCAGAGAGGCACCACCGTCAACGCAAAGGACCTCCGTTGCCTTCTGAAACTCCTGCTCATCAGCTTCATCGTCTTCCATGTCTTCGTCATCTTCATCTTCGTCTTCTTCCTTGTCGCGGCGCGGGAGGTCTGTCTCCTTGCCGCTGCTTGGCCTTGCCACAGCGTCCTCCTGACCGGTCTCTTCTTACTAGCTGCACCTGCACCTTCCTGGGCCTTCTCCTTGTCTCGCCGCTCGTATTCAGCTCTCTGTAGCTCAACAAGCTGCTCGACTTTCTTGCAGCTCTGGAGATCGTGGCCCTTGGTGCGGTGAATCTTACAGTATTGCTTGTTGGAGTTGTCAGGCTTGTCGGCGGCCGCCACAGCTTGGCGGTCGGCGTCAGCGGCAACCTCCTTGCCGGAGCTGCTAGCCTTAGCCTTGCCGGCGCCACCTCCGCTGCCGGACTGCTCGACAACTAGTACTTCTTGGTTTTTCTTCTTTCTGTTGTTTCGCCGCCGGCTCTTCCTTGCCGGGCGATCTCCTCACCGTCGACTCTGCTCCCACATTCTCTCCAGAGTCTTCTTCCTTCTTCAACAGCGTGCACACTTGTCGGCCGTATGAGCTCGTGACGTCTTTCAGTTTGCACATCGCCATCTCCTCCTCATCCTGCGGTTTCGCACATTCGATGAAATGCAATCGATCACCGCGGCAGGTGGACGTCTGGGATGTTGTAGTGCACTCGATCAATCTCGGATGAACTTGCGTGGGACTCTCCTCCTTCGGGCAAGCAGGTGGAGGTCACTCTCCAGCCATGAGGCTTGTGGTCACCGTGAAGGCGCCAACAAACTGGTGGCACAAATCTGCCAAGAAGAAATAGAGCCATCCGGCAAGTGCATGAGCCAAGATCGACATTTGGCTTGAGCACCGGGGAAAGTAGTTGGCGAGGATCTTGTCGTCTCGTCCCCCGCAGCCTGCACCGCGATGGTGTAGATGCCGAGGAACTCCGATGGGTGTGTCCTGCCATCATACTTCTCCGCACATCCGGCTTGAAGTTTTTCTTGTCGGACCACGGACTTGCCGCAGCTCACGAGTGAGCGCAGGGCAACCTACCGCGTCGGACAAGTCACCTGGTTCTTCGGCGCATGCATGTCGACGGTGGGCTCGGCGCTGGTCGGATTGACGACGCTTCTCTTGGCGCCGATACGGGTTCGAAGCGTCTTCTTCTTGCCGTTCTCGAAGAACTTGGCGCTGGTCGTGACGAGCTCGCGGATCCGACGACGCTGTGGAGTCGCTGTCGAGGTGGATCCGGCGAGTCGGCGATCTTGGCCTTCGGGAAGGGGAGTGTACGGTGGCTGCACCCCCGCAAGTCTCGTCGCCATCGGCTCGTGCCTTGTCGCCTTGCCGTGGCTGCGAGGCGCTTGGTTGCTGCGGGACGTCGCCGTTGGCAAAGCCGATGAGGCTCTGGATTGTGGCTCTCCATTCGTCGACCTTGTCGGCCGTTGGAGGGTAGTCTAGAAGTAACTGGGCTCTCGCCAAGGCTTCTGCGGGAGTAGTGGGTGGCAAGGGCGTACGTAGCAAGGAACGGGATGTGCTCGGACTCCTAACCAAGTTAGGAGGAGCAGCATCCCGCCCAAGCGACCGTACTCCGCTCGTACCGGCATGCTGGTGTGCATGCGGGTCTCGAGGGCCTCGGAATCCTCCAGCTTGGCCTTGATCCAACGAGCGTATGGTGCTGCGAGCATCATAACGCTGTCGGTCCCGCGCCTCTCGAGAAGGACGCGGTGCGGACTCGACGCCGACGCCGCGCTGCCTTGTCCTTGGACCTAGCGGCGTTGTGGGCTCTCTCGACGACGCCCGTTCCTCCGCTTGGCGTTCCCCACCACCGACAGCTCCGGTGGTGGTGGGTTCGACGCGACGGCTCTGCTGCTGCCAAGACTTCTTCTTGGCGCCATGTTGACGAAGATGTTGATGAAGAAACTGCTCGTGTGAGCGCCGGATCGGGTTCACACAGCCTCGACGCCTACAGCGCGCCAAAGATGTCGGGAGGCTGATCGTGGCCCACTAACACCTATGAGACCTGGGTCCCTTGTGGTTCGGAGGGGGCGGAGATTGCACAAAGAGTGGATCGAGGCGATGCACACGAGCAGATTTACCCAGCTTCGAGCTCTCCGGAGATAATACTCCTCTGCTGCCTTGTGGATTATATTGTGTTCTTGCTAGGGAACAATGAGGGCTACAAAACCTAGCTCGAGTGTATGTGTGAGTCGAATGAACTAAGTGGAGCTGGACCGAACCCTTTCACGTTGCACTAGGGCCTCCTTTTATAGGCACAAGGGGTCACCACATGTAGCAAGTAGACAAGGGTAAGATAGTAAAAAGCAGAGGTTGGTACACCGCTTTGTACAAAGGTCTGATGATCTATACCTAACTCGACGGCAAGGGACAAGAGTCATAAATGCCCGTCTCGGTCGCTGAAACAAAGGTAATGTGGACCGTCAAGTGCGCCTCCGTTTGCCACGAAGGTAGCTTGTCGGCGCCGCTTATCGCTGCTCCCTCGCTGGCTGCACAGCCCGTCGACACGCGCGTGCTTGAGAGAGCCCGTGGTGACACGTTGGCGGATGAGCTGGAGCGGAGATGCAGAGAGGTCACTTGTCATGGCGAGCACCTTGCCGCTGCAAGGTTCTTGTCGCGCTTCGGGCTTATCGCTCACCAAGCCTTCCCGCAAGCTCCTCTTGCCGGGCCTTATTTCGCGTGCCTGAGTGGCCCTCCCGACAAGCTCCTCTTGCCGGGCCTTGATTACTTTGTTCTTGAATGGCTCCAAAGGAGCCGCCGAGGATCTTAGGGGTCATCAGCCAGCCTCGCCATGGTGTCTGCAATCGCCGTGCACGAAGTTCGGGTGCTAGGGTACCCTACTCTAGTACACCGACAAAGGCGATCAAGTAGACGATGCCATGGGTTAGTAGGGACGACATGGACATACGCGGCTGCGAGGAGAAACATAGCTCGGCAGCCATGGAGGGAGGCGGTCGATGGCCACAGGCAGCAGCTGCAGTGGTGGCGACCTCCATGGCGTCAACCGCATGCCATATATCAATGAGCTCGAGCCGCCGACAGATTGGGCTAATTCTCCATAACGCTCTTGGGCAGACTGATGGACACCACAATGCCCTCCTCCTCACTCTTGCCGTTCTTGGACATGAAGAAATAATTGGTCATGCAGGGGATTGATTCCTCGCCACATTGGCCATCCCGCTGTGCACGGCCTAATCCATGATATCGAACCCATGTGGCCGATGTCAGAAACTATATACGTCCGCGATAGCGCGAATAGGGCCCAACTCTGGAGCAGCATCAGGTAGTCGTACATCACGGCCGAGTTGCCTTCTTCGCAAGCTCCAGCGCGTTCCCCGGCCTGGCCGCACAGAGCTCCCAGGCCGTGGTCACGCCGGGAGTAGCCAAACGCGTTCCATTAGAAGCCCTCGGGAGCGGTGATAACCCACAAGTATAGGGGATCAATTGTATCCTATTTTGATAAGTAAGAGTGTCAAACCCAACGAGGAGCTAAAGGTAGAACAAATATTCCCTCAAGTTCTATCGACCACCAATACAACTCTACGCACGCCTGACGTTCGCTTTACCTAGAACAAGTATGAAACTAGAAGTACTTTGTAGGTGTGATAGGATAGGTTTGCAAGATAATAAAGAGCACGTAAATAAGATCTAGGGGTCTTTTGGATAAAGACACAACTAAATTAGTTTTAGTAGAGAGCTTTTGTCAACAAGAAAGCTATTTGTCCCTAGGCAATCGATAATAAGTACCGGTAACCATTCTTGTAATTTTATATGAGGGAGAGGCATGAGCTAACATACTTTCTCTACTTGGATCATATGCACTTATGATTGGACCCCTAGCAAGCATCCGCAACTACTAAAGATCATTAAGGTCATGAAACCCAACCATAGCATTAAGTATCAAGTCCTCTTTGCTCCCATACGCCATAACCCACCTATCCGCGTTTGGGCAGCTGTCATCCCCCCAACACTAACAATAAGCAAACCATGAACATATTACAACACCCTACAGCGAGGGCCCCTCACGTTTGCGCGAGAACGGAGGGCACCATAGGACAGCACCATAAATAAATCAATCATACCAACCAAGATCATGATTAACCCACAAGACAAAATAGATATACTCAAACATCATAGGATAACCATAGATCATTGGGAAATAATATATGGAGTTGAGCACCATGTTTAAGTAGAGATTACAGCGGGGAGAAGAGGTGTTACACCGCTGCATAGAGGGGGAGAAAGTTGGTGTTGATGGTAGCAAGATTGTTGGTGTAGATCGTCGTCACGATCCTTCCCCTGGTGGCACTCCGGCGCCACCAGAACCGAGGGGGAGAGAGCCCCCCTCCTTCTTCTTCTTCCTTGGCCTCCCCCTAGATGGGAGGAGGGTTCCCCCTCTGATCCTTGGTCTCCATGGTGCCGGAGGGGCGGAAGCCCCTCCGAGATTGGATCTCCCTCTCTATTCTCTTCTATTTCGCGCTCTCCAGATCTGGCCGAAAACCGTTTCTTATATTCCCGGAGATCCGTAACTCCGATTGCGCTGAGATTTGAACACGATTTTTTTCGGATATAAGCTTCCTTGCGCCCGAAGTAGAGCTCCAACCGATGTACGAGGTGGGCACAACCCACCACGGCACGCCTGGCTCCGGGACCGCGCCCTGGTGGGTTGTGCCTACCACGGGCCTCCGTCTGCGGTGATTCCAACTCCCAAATATCACATATATTCCAAAATAATTCTTCGTGAAATTTTATTGTATTTGGACTTCGTTTGATACGGATACTCTGCGATACAAAAAACATGGAGAAAACAGGAACTGGCACTAGGCACTCGATCAATAGGTTAGTCCAATAAATCATATAAAAAGTTGCCAAAAGTATGTGAAAGTGGTATAGTATTGGCATGAAACAATCAAATATTATAGATACGACGGAGACGTATCAGCATCCCCGAGCTTAATTCCTGCTCGTCCTCGAGTAGGTAATGATAAAAAAGATAATATTTGATGTGGAATGCTACCTAGCATAAACTTGATCATATATCTATTCATGGCATGAATATTAAGGCATAAGTGATTCAAAGTAATAGTCTATAATTGGACATAAAGACATCAATACTCAGGCATCCCAACAAACAATCATTTCTTTCAAAATATCAATGCTAAATAAAGTTATCCCTACAAAATCATATAGTCTTGTCATGCTTTGTCTTCTTAACAGAAAGTATTTATCATGCACAACCCCGATGACAAGCCGAGCAATTGGTTCATACTTTTTAACGCGCTTCAGCTTTTTCAACCCTTACGCAATACATGAGCGCAAGCCATGGATATAGCACTACGGGTAGAATAGAGTATAATGATAGGGATAAATGTAAAGAAGAATAAAAGGTAGAAACTCTCACGTCGATGCGGCTAACCAACGGGCTATGGAGATGCCCGTCAATTGGTATCAATGCGAGGAGTAGGGATTGCCATGCAACGAATGCACTAAGAGCTATAAGTGTATGAAAGCTCAATATGAAAACTATGTAGGTGTGCATCTAATCCTATAATGAAAAAATCCCAGTAGTATATGAAAGTGACAACATAGGAGACTCTCCATATGAAAAACATGGTGCTACTTTGAAGCACAAGTGTGGTAAAGGATACTAACAATGCCCCTTCTCTATTTGTTTATTTATTTTTCTTTTTCTTTTTTCTTTCTTTTTCTTTTCTTTTTTTTTATTTTCTTTTTTCTTTATTTTCTTCTCTTTTTTTTCTCTCATTGTCCAGAGTCTCATCCCGACTTGTGGGGGAATCATAGTCTCCATCATCCTTTCCTCACTGGGGCACTACTCTAAAAACGAGTAATGATGATCATCACACTTCTATTTACTTATAACTCAAAAGAAATAAAAATTACAAGTCGATACCTATGACAAAATATGACTCTATATGAATGCCTCTGGCAATGTACCAGGATGTGCAATGATCTAGCGTAACATGTATGAAAAATGATGAACGATGGTTGTGCCACAACTACTATGTCAGCTATATGATCATGCAAAGCAATATGACAATGAATGCTCGAGTCATCAAATGGAAGCGGTGGAAGTTGCATGGCAATATATCTCGGAATGGCCATGGAAAAGCCATAATAGGTAGGTATGGTGGCTGTTTTGAGGAAGATATAATAAGCCTTATGTGTGATAGAGCGTATCATATCACGGGGTTTGGATGCACCTGCGAAGTTTGCACCACGTCTCGACGTGAGAAAGGGAAATGCACGGTGCCCTCGCAGCAAAGTACTACTACGCAAGCCCCTAGGGGGGTAGATTGATAGGAAAAGACCATCGCTCGTCCCTGACCGCCACTCATAAGGAGGACAATCAATAATAAATCATGCTCCAACATCATAGCATAACGAGAGACTATACGTGCATGCTTCGGGAATCACAAACCTTAACACCAATATTCTTACTAAAAAAACATTTACTAGTACCTCCCACATATTCCATCTCTATATCGCAAAACTATTGCAAGGAATTAAACATATCATATTCAATGATCCATAAGTTTTATGTAGGATTTTATGACTAACCATGCAATTGACCAATTCCTTTTGACTCTCTAAATGGATATAAGTGAAGCATGAGAGTTTAATTCTTTCTACAAAAAACCATGCTCTAATAAATATAAGTGAAGCAAAAGAGCATTCTTCAAACAATGGTTTTCTATGTCAAGAGAAACAGGCAATCCAAACTTCAAATAATATAAGTGAAACACATGAAGCATTCTATAAAGCCACACTCAAAGTATATAAGTGAAGTACAATGATCATTCTATAAATCAACCATGGACTATATCATACACGCATGGTTCATAAAATAAAAAGGAAAACTAAATGCAAAAGACGCTCCAAGATTTGCACATATCACATGAACGAAACGAAATCGAAAACATACCGATACTTGTTCAAGAAAGATGGCATGCCTTCCGGGGCATCCCCAAGCTTAGACACTTGAGTCTCCTTGAATATTTACTTGGGGTGCCTTGGGGATCCCCAAGCTTGAGCTCTTGCCTCTCCTCCTTCTCCTCAAATCGAAACCTCATCGATCTTTGATCACTTCATCCACACAAAACTCAACAAAAAGTTCGGTCAGATCCGTTAGTATAATAAAGCAAATCACCACTCTAAGTATTTTTGCAAATAAATTCATATTTTTTAGCATTGTAGCTACTTTAATATAATTTTTCCATGGCTTAATCCACTAAAACAAGCAAACAACGCATCAAAAACAGAATCTGTCTTAAACAGGACAGTCTGTAGTAATCTGAACATTCACCATACTTATGGTACTCTAAAAATTCTAAAACAATTAGGAAAAATAAAAAATTTGTATAGAAATACAATGCAAAAAGGTTTCAGAACCATTTGACGTTCCAGTAAAAAATGTAAAATCGCGCGCTACAACCAAAGTTTCTGTTTTGCACCGCAAAAACCAACAAGAAATGTAAACATCCTAAAGGCAAATCTTGGCACTTTATTTTTATAATACAATGGAATTTTACAAGGGGATAATTATTTTTGTGAGAATCTTCATGAAAAATTCTACATTGTTTCCATGAGCATGAACACAAGTGTTCAAGGTCGACTCTCACTTCTCCAATTCATAACTTCCAATCGCTTCTCTTTTGTGAAAAGTTTTAAAGTTCCCTTCTATATTTTTTTGTTTTTAAACTTTATAAAAGCACTCAACAAAAATAAATGACTCTCTAAAACTTTCGGGTTGTCTCCTTGGCAGCACTTTCTTTAAAGCCATTAAGCTAGGCATAAAGTGCTCAAGTAATGGATCCACCCGGATCCCAAGGTATATCAAAGTCAATTTTAATTAACAATGATTTGGCATTTAGTAGTGAGCACAAAGCAACATATATCAAGCAATGACGAAGTCTAACTCTCTTCCTATGCATCGGCATGTCATACAAGAACAATTCATGAACATCCAAGTAAAGGAAAATACATAGCATAAGCAGTTCCTTGCAACTTTTTCGTGTTGGAAACATAAAGAGGCGGAGATGTAGTTCCTCTCTCATAATAGTTGCAAGTAGGAGCAGCAAGCACATGCATATTATATTCATCAGAATTATCATGTGAAATAGTAAAAGGCAACCCATTAATATAATCCTTAATAAGTGCAAACTTCTCCGATATAGTGTAGTTGGGAGAATTCAAAAAGATAATAGGACTATCATGTGTGGGTGAAATAGCAACAATTTCATTCTTAACATAAGGAACTATAGCAAGTTCATCTCCATAAGCATCACTCATATTGGCATCATGGCCACAAGCATAGCAAGCATCATCAAAAAGGGATATTTCAAACGAATCAACGGGATCATAGCAATTATCATGGCATTCATCCTTCGGTAAGCACGAAGGGAAATTAAATAATGTATGAGTTGAAGAGTTACTCTCATTAGAAGGTGGGCACGGGTAGCTAATCCGTCCTTCCTTCTTTTGTTCTTCGCTCCCCTCATCATCTTTTTCATCCAATGAGCTCGCGGTTTCATCAATTCCTTCTTCCATAGACTCCTGCAAAATATTATTCTCTTCTTGGACAACGGAGACTTTCTCAATAAATTCATCAATATCGGAATTGTATTTATAATTATCATAGCAATATTTAAGGATGGCAAAATTTTCAAGTCTATAAACATCATCTTCAAAAGCTTCATATTTTTCAAAGAAAGATTCAATTTCATAAGCACCCTTAAAAGCAACAAAGTCTTCTATTCATTCCACATCATAATAATCATATATACCATTAGCATAAGAAGCCAAGGTTTCATTATCATTAAATTCACATGAAAAGGGAAGATGTGGAGCATTCATCCTAGAGCAACAAGTAAAATCATATCTCAAGCATAAATCCCGAGCATACCAATGCAACATATAAATTTGATCCCATAAAAGTTTCCCTTTTTGTGTCAACCGATGATCCCTAAAGTATTCACGTTGATCCAACGTTACTCCCATTATCAAGTTGAATGGGGTTTTCTCAGGATTATCAAAGTAGCGCATAATATCTTTAACATAACGAGCATCGAGGGTTTTAGGAGGTTCCCCATCTCCATGAATAGCAAGTACCACTAATTTTTTTGGTGTTTCGTGTTCCATATCCATAACTAAAGATAGAGAACAACTTAGAACAGGAAATAAAATCTACTTAGTGATAAAGCAAACAAGCACACACGAGAATATTCACCACACGCTATTGCTCCCCGGCAACGGCGTCAGAAAAAGGTCTTGATAACCCACAAGTATAGGGGATCAATTGTAGCCTCTTTCGATAAGTAAGAGTGTCGAACCCAACGAGGAGCTAAAGGTAGAACAAATATCCCCTCAAGTTCTATCGACCACCGATACAACTCTACGCACGCTTGACGTTCGCTTTACCTAGAACAAGTATGAAACTAGAAGTACTTTGTAGGTGTGATAGCATAGGTTTGCAAGATAATAAAGAGCACGTAAACAAAATCTATGGGCTGTTTAGATAAAGACACAATTAAATTAGTTTTAGTAGAGAGTTTTTGTCAACAAGAAAGTTATTTGTCCCTAGGCAATCGATAACAAGTACCGGTAATCATTCTTATAATTTTATATGAGGAAGAGGCATGAGCTAACATACTTTCTCTACTTGGATCATATGCACTTATGATTAGACCCCTAGCAAGCATCCACAACTACAAAAGATCATTAAGGTCGTGAAACCCAACCATAGCATTAAGTATCAAGTCCTCTTTGCTCCCATACGCCATAACCCACCTATCCGCGTCTGGGCTGCTGTCATCCCCCGCAACACTGACAATAAGCAAACCATGAACATATTGCAACACCCTACAGCGAGGGCCCCTCACGTTTGCGCGAGAACAGAGGGCACCGTAGGACAGCACCATAAATAAAATATACAATCATACCAACCAAGATCACGATTAACCCACAGGACAAAACAGATCTACTCAAACATCATAGGATAACCATAGATTATTGGTAAATAATATATGGAGTTGAGCACCATGTTTAAGTAGAGATTACAGCGTGGGAGAAGAGGTGTTACACCGCTGCATAGAGCGGGAGAAAGTTGGTGTTGACGGTAGCAAGATTGTTGGTGTAGATCGCCGTCACGATCCTTGCCCCGGTGGCACTCCGGCGCCACAGGAAGCGAGGGGGAGAGACTCCCCTCCTTTTTCTTCTTCCTTGGCCTCCCCCTAGATGGGAGGAGGGTTCCCCCTCTGGTCCTTGGTCTCCATGGCGCCGGAGCGGCGGCAGCCCCTCTGAGATTGGATCTCCCTCTCTGTTCTCTTCTGTTTCGCGCTCTCCAGATGTGGCCGAAAACCGTTTCTTATTTCCCGGAGATCCGTAACTCCGATTGCGCTGAGATTTGAACACGATTTTTCTCAGGATATAAGCTTCCTTGTGCCCGAAGTAGAGCTCCAACCAACGTACGAGGTGGGCACAACCCACCACAGCACGCATGGCTCTGGGACCGTGCCCTGGTGGGTTGTGCTCACCACGGGCCTCCGTTTGCGGTGATTCCAACTTCCAAAAATCACATATATTCCAAAATAATTCTCCCTGAAATTTTATTGCATTTGGACTTCGTTTGATATGGATACTCTACGATACAAACATGTAGAAAACAGGAACTGACACTGGGCACTTTGGATCAATAGGTTAGTCCAATAAATCATATAAAAAGTTGCCAAAAATATGTGAAAGTGGTATAATATTGGCATGAAACAATCAAAAATTATAGATACGACGGAGACGTATCAAGCGGCACGTTGTGGCCGCAGCACGATTTCACAATGAAGGACAGACTCACCTTCTCAGTGGATGTCGTACCCGAGAGCCGCCGTGGAGCGCCCTAGCTAGGTGCTCTCTTCTACCGGCTTGAATCGGGAGATCCTGCTCATGCGTGGTGGCGTGCGCTGCATCAACCCCACGACCAAAAGAAGAACGCCATGCTTCAGTGCATGTACGACGGCTGCCTCGTCTACCTTGCCATGAACGGTCGCCGTGCGTTGCTACCAGAATATGTCGAATCTAGGTGTCGAGGCGCTGCACGGGGCAGGGCCGCAGGGCCGCCCAATGCTGCGGTACGCAAGTCTGGCGGCGCGCTGGCCAGCGATGCGAAGCCCGACCTCTTATTTATAGTTATAGGAACCCAACCGCCGGAAGCATCGAACGATGACCAGAAACACCGAAAGAAGTGGCATCCAGAACCTAGGATGGAGTCGGCACCGTGCACGCAGGCAGGAGAAGCCACATGGAGCTCCTATACGGTGCTGCAGGCGCCCGTTCGCGGTCCTGGCGCCTGCAGCGCCCCGCGCTGGGCCGGCCGATGAAACATGCACACCAGTGAACCCAAAAAGCTCGCAAAAGAAGGAAAAAACATTACTCTCTGCAAGATTCGAACTCACCACCTCCTGTTAGCGTGCGGGTGCAGCCAACCACATGACCTACTTATTGTTTGTGTTTAGTAATAGCGCTAAGCAGATAAATAGTAAGCCACAACGCTATTTTATTGAACAGAACCATTCATCTATTGTACCACTTTTTTTTGAATTATTTGAAAAAAAAATCGTGATTTTGAACAAACTTCTTCATTTTGGAAGAAAACGTTTATTGTTTTTTTAAAGTTCATCGATTTTGCAAAAAAGTTCATCAAATTTGAATATTGTTCACAAAATCTTAAAAGGAAAAAAAATCAAATTTTAAAAACATTCATCGAATTTGAGAAAGCGGTTCATCAATTTTGCTAAAAAGTTCAGCGATTTTTTAAAACGTTCATCAAATTTGAAAAAAGTTAATCACTTTTCAAAAAAAGTTCATTAGAATCAAAAAAGTTCATAAAATTGAAAAAATGTTCAGCAAATTTGAAAAAGGTTCATCGAATTTATATTAATGTTCATCGAAAACATTGATGAAAAACGTGAATGTATGGAAAACATTGATGAAAAATGTGAATGTATGGAAAAAATATTTTAAAAATTGGATAGTTGAAGAACATGCATAAAAAAGTTGGCCAATGTAAAAAAGGTTCATGTATTCAAATAAGTTCACATATTCAAAAGTTCATGAAATGGAAAAAAGTGCACAAATTTTTTTTAAAAAGTTCACAACAAATGAAAGCGACCATGAGTTTGAAAAAACTTCACAGATTTGAAAAAAGTTCATCGAATTTGAAAAAAAGTTCATCAAATTTTTAAAAAGTTCATCGGATTTGAAGATAGAGTTCATCGGATTTGAAAATTCTTCATTAAATTTAAAAAAGTTCGGTTAATTTGAAAAAAGTTTACTGGATTTGGAAAAAGTTTATCAACTTTTCAAAAAAGTTCAATGGATTTTAATAAGAGTTAATCCAATTTGAAAATTCTTAATCAAATTTGCAAAAAGTTCATTGAATTTGAAAAAAAAAGTTCAACGGGTTTGAGAAAAGTTCATCTAATTTGAAAATAGTTCTTCGAATTTGAAAAAAGTTCATCGAAATTGAAAAAAAATCATCATTTGTTAAAATAGTTCACTAAAAATTAGAAAAAGTTCATTGGTTTTGAAAACAAGAACACCATCAATTTGAAAAAAGTTCACGCATTTAAGAAAAGAGAAAAAGCAAAACAAATAGATGAGGGAATAAACCTGGAAGAACAAGAAACAAAAAACAGAAAACGAAAATGTAAAAAAAGGAAAACGAGAAAAAGGAAAAAGAGAGAGGCAAGGAATGAAAGAAATAAAGAGTTGAAGTTTACGATATCCCGCTTGCTGGGGCGGTGGTTGTGCGAACGAATCTGTTCCAGCGAGGTCTATGGTTCGATTCCCAGTCAGTGCACCGATTTTTTGCATACGACGAGAATGCACTGTAATGGGCCGGCCCAGCGCGGGGTGCTGCAGGCGCCCGTTTGTAAATTTGCCTGTAACGGGCGCCTGCAGCGCTAAATAGGAAATGCCGAAGCCACATCACGTATCAACATTTGAATTGGGCAACACGTAGCAAAAAATGTCCAGCGGCGAGATATCTAGATTGTACGTCTAAAGCGGCACCGATTAACAAGAGCGGCGTCTCTAGATCATGCGATCAATGCGACACCGTCATTAATGCGAAACGGCACCGAGCACACGTGGACCACAGGGAAACAAACACAAGAACGAAAAGCCCAACTCATACCAGCCCATACACGCACACAATCAAGAAGAGAAACACAACCAACTTGGTCAACGTGTGAACGTGGCCCACACATAACAGAATTTGCTAAGCACACATAGGAACGTATAAGCCACGTTAAGAAAGTTTTCACCGGCAAACTAAGTTCACAGCGAAACTGTACACCTCCCCATTCCAAAATAATACACGTGCCACCCAGCCAAACATTCAGAAGTTGCTTTCACCCAAGTGGTGAAATGTGAGAGCAAAATCATCCCCGAAAATAGGGGTTTGGTTATGGTAAACATACTTCTGGCATTATACTCCATACAAGTCTCAAGAACCACCCCACTTAAACACTGATTTATTTTTTCAGTTGTGGTGGAATATATGGGTTGCCACTAGGAATTGCATCTCATGGGATTACTCGCTACCACCCAGCGTATTTTCTGCCCCTGATGGATTCACCTGATTCCGAATCACTTCTATATGCTACGGCAGCTTCCTCGAAACAGGTTTATGCCCCGCTATATTAATATAGCAACCAACATAACATCCGTTGAGGCAAGAAAAGAAAAAAAAGCAAAGAGAAACTAATGCCAACAACCGCAGCTCGACTTCCGACCGATGTTAACGACTAATGCAGGTTTCACCACTCTGATCCCCAAGGTTAATTCGCCTGAATGTGTTAACGACTTCCGACCGATCACACTTCTTAACTGCTGTTTAAAGGTGATCACTAAAATCTTGGCGAATAGGCTCCAAAAAATGTGCATCGAAACCAATATGGTTTTTTTCGTGGCCGATCGATTCATGACTTCCTTGCCTGGGCTTTTGAATATATTCACCAGTGTCAGGCCTCCAAAAGAGAGATTGTTCACCTAAAACTAGACTTTGCGAAGGCTTTTGACACGATCGAGCATTCTGCCATGCTGCTAATTTTGAAGAACATGGGTTCCCCCCCCCCTGGATGGATAGTATCTTTTCGTCGGGTAAATCTTCTATGTTATGCAGGTTTTATCACTCTGATCCCCAAGGTTAATTCGCCTGAATGTGTTAACGACTTTCGACCGATCACACTTCTTAACTGCTGTTTCAAGTTGATCACTAAAATCTTGGTGAATAGGCTCCAAAAAATTATCCTCCGCATTGTGCATCGAAACCAATATGGTTTTCTTCGTGGCCGATCGATTCTTGACTGCCTTGCCTGGGCTTTTGAATATATTCACCATTGTCAGGCCTCCAAAAGAGAGATTGTTCTCCTAAAACTAGACTTTGCGAAGGCTTTTGACACGATCGAGCATTCTGCCATGCTGCTAATTTTGAAGAACATGGGTTTCCCGCCCAAATGGTTGGCCTGGATGGAGAGTATCTTTTCGTCGGGTAAATCTTCTGTGTTACTGAATGGGGTGCCAGGCCGACAGTTTTGGTGTAAATGTGGTGTTCGTCAAGGCGATCCGATGTCCCCCCTGATTTTCGTCCTTGTCGCTGATCTACTTCAAAGTGCTATCAACACAGCACTCCAGCAGTGCATCTAGTGCCACCCCTAGTTGGTTTTGGAGTATTGACGACAAATGTGGTTGAGGGACTAATGCGTTTGTGAGAATTGCAGGATAACGCAGGTAGTGTCCCCATTGATTCGGTTTACCTACCGGAGATGACCCTAAAATGTATGAAGACATTGGCGACAATGGTGGTATGTGAAGATATTCACATTGAAGACTATGACATGAGAAGACATTGAGTGAAGACTATGGGCCTTGAAGGCGTGTCGTTTCGTTGTTTCCTTTTCTTCTTTGTTGAGTCATAGGAACCACCGTCTTCGTTAAGTGGGGTCCAAGTGATCAAAGTCGAATGACTCAAGTGATGCTCAACCCAAATCCTATGTCTTGACGAAGACAATGAGAGCAAAACTTATCCAGAGCTGGATGAGTCGACTTTGCTTGTAGCCCAAGTAAAGTTGTCGTGTGTGTTTGAAATCGACCGTTGGAACACATGTCGGTTCCTTAGTGACCGAGGTCATTTCGGACATATCAGTCGGGTTGCCTAGTGGCTATAAATAGCCCAGCCCTACACCATAAATTGGTGGCTGCTCAGAGTTAGTGCACGACTTTTGTCGTTTGAGAGCAACCCAACTCGAAGCCTTTGAGAGAGAAATCCTTGCGAGGACAAAGCCCAAACACCCAGAGCCAAAGAGTGTTAGGCATCATCAAGTCTTTACATGCATGTGACCTAAAGACTTATTACACTTGAGGACTGTGAATCCTCCGGCCGGTTAGGCGTCGCGTTCGAGCATCCAAGAGTCATTGTGGATTGCCGGTGAGCGCAATCTGTGAAGGTTCAAGTCTACCTTGAAGACATACCGAGTGATTGGGCGAGGACTGTGTGTCCTTAGCTCAAGGGAATAAGGTGAAGACACGGTCTTGAGTTGAATCTCAGCCTCCCTTACGGATGTACAGTTGTCACACAGAATGGAACTGGTCCAACAAATCCTGTGTCTTCTACAAGTGACTGGTTCTATCTTCTCCTTCTCCTTACTTAGAGTTTGTCTTCGTGAAGTCTTTGCCTACTTGTCATACCTGTTTGACTTCATTGCTTGACTACTTTTGTTGATTGGCTTCTCACTATCTTCCATCTTGATCCTACTACCAAGCTGCTATTAGTCTTGTACTTTCACGTTATTACATACTTGACTATGGTTTGCTTGTTGTAGTTTATCTTCCGCTGCATATCAATTAGGTCATTTCTATTGGTTGTCTTCGAAACATCCGTGTTTGAAGACTTCCCTAAAATCGCCTATTCACCCCCTCTAGTCGATAACTAGCACTTTCAATTGGTATCGAGCGGTACTCCCTTGTTACGTGTGATTCGGTTTAACCACAGGAGTTTTAGCTATGTCATTGCAGGATAATCAAAGTCTCCGCTGCTTGCCCGTGTTCAATGGAACCGACTATCCCTCTTTGGAAGAATAAGATGCGCATGCATGTTGAAGCCATTGATGTCGACCTCGGTATGTCGTCAAGAACGGCGTTCCCAAATCTAGTGAAGGTGTCACCCTAGCGATGTCAAGAAGTTCATTCAAGCTGGACTCTCTGCAAAGAACATCATCTGTGGTCATCGACCAAAGGACAAGATGGCCGTGTGAGTGCTCTGGAAACATCGAAGCTAGTCTGGGACTGGCTATCCAAGGTCAACGAAGGCGTCTCAACCCAGAGAGATCAAAGGATCAGTGTTCTTCGCAACCTCTTCAACCGCTTCAAGAGAAACAACAATGAAAATGTCCAGCTCACGTTTGATCGCCTCACTGACATCACAAATGAGCTTCATGCTCTCGGTGCCACTGAGATCACCAAGCATGAAATCGTCAAGACACTACTGAGATCACTTGACAGCGCTTTTGACACCCTTGCCCTCATGATACAAGAACGCCCTGACTTCAAGACACTCGATCCGACTGATATACTTGAGAGGCTCAACACACATGAGTTTCAGCTTTTTGAGAAAAGAGATATCTATGGTCCCAACTATGGCCGAACTTGCGCTTTGAAGGCAAAAGTTGTTTCCTCATCTGAAGAAGAATATGACTGCGGTTCTGATGATCCTGAAGACATTGGAAAGGAACTTGCTATGCTTGTGAAGAAGTTCCAGAAGTTCACTAGGAAGAAAGGCTTCAGAAAGTCTTCACGATCCAGCTCAAGAAATGATGAAGCTTCCACTCATGACAACAAGAAGAGAACATGTCACAAGTGCAAGAAAACTGGACACTACATCTCCGAGTGTCCACAGGTGGGACAATGAGAAGAAGAAGAAGAAGAGCAAGGAATATGATTACGATGACAAGAAGAAGAAGAAATCTTCAAAGTCTTCTTCCAAGTCCTCATCAAAGTTTTCATCTCATAAGAAGAGCTCATCCGCAAGGCTCGTGCTTTTGTTGGCAAGGAAATGGATTCAGAGGAGGAGTGCTTACGAGGAGGTGGAGGTGGAGTCGAAGAGGAGTCCGACCACAGGCGTTGCAAGTCGGCTTTAGCCACGCCTATGTTGCCAAGTCCATCTTCAACATCAAGACAATGACTTCCACACCAACGCCAAGCCGATGACATGGACGACCCTGCTCCCACCTACTTCTTCATGGCACGTGGTGCCAAGGTAAAATCACGTGATGCTTACTTTCAAACATCAAGTGAAGATGACTCTGATTGTGAATCCAAACCCAGCTACAAAACACTTGCTAAAATTGCAACCGAACAACAAAGAGCTATGGAACATACTCAAAACTGTTAGACAAAAGCGATGACCTGTTGGACGCGGAAATGACACGTTCACAGTCCTTAGTTGAAGACATTAAAAATCTTCATGCTAAGTACCAAGAACTTGAAAGTCGTCATGAAACGCTCTCAACTACTCATGAAAAGCTCTCCTATGATTATCTTCAAAGGAAGCAAGAGCTTGAGAAATTGAGAGCGGCTCATGAAGATCTTCAAAAAGAGAATGAGTCACTTCGCGCTCAACAGATCAGTTCCGCTCAAGATGGATTTGAACCACCATGTCTAAAATGTCTTGAGCGTGATATCGCTACCTCTGTTGTTGAATGTTCAACTGCTGCTCTCGTTGCATTGTCTTCAACTACTAATGTGGTAACTAACCCCTCTGCGGAGGATACCACTGCTATTGCCGATGAAAATGCTAGGTTGAAGACATTGCTTGAAACAGGATGTATAAAAGTCCGAAGGGCATCGGACACTTTGTGATGTCCTCAAAAGCAAATTCTGAACCAAACCCTAGGAAAGAGGGTGTTGGGTTCGAGAGGAAAATGAATGTTGATGGTTCCTATTGGAAGCCCGAGCGGTATCCCAAAACCACATGGGTTCTTTGCAAAGGGACCTTCATGGATTCATCCACCTTATCCGCTTTACCTGTGCTAACCCTATTATCATTGATGAATCCTTTGGTGCAAACTATAAGCTGTTCAAGAATCGAGAATGGTGAAGTGTTTGCCAGGTATATTGGTACTAACTGCAGGAATGGACCACCTATGAAGAAGATCTGGGTTCCCAAAAGCTGTCTTGAGAATCTTCCAGTGAATGTCATTATGACACCACCTGGGAAGAAGACAAACCCCAGACCTAAGGCGTCATATGGTCCAAAGGCTTCATACAGACAGAGGACTCACCTGAGTCACCCTAACGCCAATGTTTTGCAGGGAAACCGTACTCAAATCTATGAATATGAGCGTGTGTCTTTAAACCGCTATGTTCATAGAACTAAGAACTTTTCTGCTTATTCATATGAGTATCATTCTTCTCCTGCAAGGCTATTTGCTAGGGCTCCAAAGCCGAAGTTCTCAGATGCTGCACTTAGGCTCATTGCTTCTAAGCCACCCCTGAAGATGTGGGTGGTTAAGAAGAATTAACTCTCTTTTGCAGGAAAGGGTCTCTAGCCGAAAATCAAAGGCGTCTGATGCTATTGCTGGGGACCTAAAACATCTTGTAGGGCACAAGATCAAATGCCCAAATGGTCTCACTATGTATTTTGTTCTGAATGTTTGCCATTCATCCTATCAGTCCTAATCTTGATTTAAGCTTCAATAATCCACTTGCCCGTCAAATGTTTATGCTTCACAATGCTCTTGGTGAAGCCTATCCCCTAAGCATCTTGTAGGGTATGACACCTCATGCTTGAGTGGATTATGGATAGTGGATGCACTAATCATATGATTGGTGATCGAAGTCTTCTCATGGACTCAACCTTCGTCCATCGGACAAGAGTCACATCACATTTCTTGACCTTTGGTAAAAGCAAGGTATTGGGTCTAGGTAGAGTTGCAATCTCAAAGGATCAACACATGGATAAAGTGATGCTTGTTGAATCCCTTGGTTTCAACTTGATGTCATCTCAATGCTTTGTGACTTGAACATGATTGTGATATTCGGAAAATATCGTTGCCTTGTACTAATGGAATCGACAAGTCTCTAGTCTTTGAAGGGTATAGGAAAGATGATCTATACATGGTAGATTTCTCAGAGGTCCACAGCTTGTTGTATGTCTTCTTGCAAAAGCTTGAATCTTGCTCGGCATCGGAGGTGGGGCATCTTGGCATGAGGAACTTACACACACTCGCCAAGAAGAAGCATGTCATAGGCATTGAAGGTGTCAAGTTCAAGATGGATCATTTGTGTGGTGCTGCTGGCTGGAAAGATGACTAGGGCAAAGCACCCTCGAAGACAATCATGGCGACATCTCAACCCTTGAGCTGTTACACATGGATTTGTTTGGCCCTACTCACTACTCTACCCTCACAACAACTACTTGTCTCTATGGCTTCGTCATTGTTGATGACTACTCAAGATACACATGGGTGCACATAATTCTCTACAAGACTGAAGTGCAAGATGTCTTGGACGCTTCACCAATCGAGCAATGAACAATTATGGCGTCAAGATCAAGCATATCGAAGTGACAACGACAATGAATTCAAGAACACGGACTTGATCTTTATCTGGATACCATGGGAATCACTCATGAGTTCTCTGCTCCATACACACCTCAGCAAAATGGCATCGTGGAGCGCAAGAACAGAACCCTCATTGAGATGGCTCGAACAATGCTCGACGAATACAAGACTCCGAGAAAGTTCTGGCCTGAAGTATTGATACAGCATGTCACGTCATCAACCGTGTTTACATCCATAAGCTTCTGAACAAAACATCCTATGAGCTCCTTCTTGGCAAGAAGCCAAACGTCGCCTACTTGAGTATTTGGGGCTAAGTGCTGGATCAAGGATCCCCATCACAAGTCAAAATTTGAACCCAAAGCTCATGAAGGCTTCATGCTCGATTCTGGAAAGGACTCGCACTCCTACAGAGTCTTCAACCTTTATCTCTACAAAATCGTCGAAACTGTGGACATGCGATTTGATGAAACCAATGGTTCACAAAGAGAGTTCCTGCCAAGTACACTAGATGAAGCTCCGCCCAGCGAATCTATCAAGCTGATGGGAACTGGTGAAATCATGCCTTCTGAAGCACAGCCTGAAGAAGAACTTATCATTTCTGCACCTAACCAACTTGAAGACAATGCTCAGTCTGAAGACAATCCTCCCAATAATGACAATGATCAGCAAGAGCAAAGTCTTCGTCCAGTTCATCCTCGCGTTGCAAATGAAGTACAGATTGAGAAGATAATCGATAGCATCAATGCACTGGTCGCTTTACTCGCTCAAGAGCAACACAGCTAGCAAATTTCTGTGGGCACTTTTCTTTTGTGTCAATATCAGAACCAAGAAAGTTGCTGAAGCCTTTATGGAACCAGAATGGATACAAGCTATGCAAGAAGAACTTCAACAGTTCAAGCTGAACAATGTTTGGGATCTTGTCAAGCATCCTGACCCTCGCAAGCATAACATTATTGGTACCAAATGGATATATCGAAACAAGCAAGATGAGCATGGTCAAGTCGTCAGAAACAAAGCACGTCTTGTGGCTCAAGGATATACTCAAGTTGAAGGAATTGGCTTCGATGAAACATTTGCTCCTGTAGCTAGGCTTGAAGCTATTCGTATACTACTAGCCTATGCTAACCACCACAACATCTTGCTATATCAAATGGATGTGAAGAGTGCATTTCTCAATGGCAAGATTGAAGAAGAAGTATATGTCGCTCAACCACCTGGCTTTGAAGATCCAAAACATCCCGATATGGTGTACAAGCTAAATAAAGCAATCATGGCCTCAAACAAGCTCCTCGCGCTTTGGTATGATACGATCAAAGACTTCAAGAAGAGCAAGGCTTCAAACCTGGATCCCTTGATCCCACACTCTTCACGAAGACATATGATGGTGAACTGTTTGTATGCCAAATATATGTGGATGACATTATCTTGGCCGCACCAACCGAAGTATAGTGATGAATTTGGATACATGATGCAAGAACAATATCAGATGTCCATGATGGGAGAGCTCAAGTTCTTCCTTGGTCTTCAAATTCGTGAGCAAAGGAATGGCATCTTTATATCTCAAGAAAAATACCTCCAAGATTGTCTGAAGAAGTTTGGAATGCAAGATTGCAAAGGTTACACGACGCCAATGCCAGCCAAACACCATCTGGGTCCCGACGACAATGGTAAAGAGTTCGATCAAAAGGTATACCGCTCCATGATTTGTTCCTTACTTTACCTATGTGCATCTAGGCCAGATATTATGCTTAGTGTTTGCATGTGTGCTCGATTCCAAGCGGCACCAAAGGAATCGCATCACTTAGCTATGAAGCGGATTCTTCGATATTTGGCTCACACCCCAACACTCGGATTATGGTATCCAAAGGGCTCAAAATTTGATTTGGTTGGATTTTCGGATGCTGATTATGCTGGTGACAAGGTGGATCACAAGTCTACATCAGGCACATGTCACTTTACGGGACGATCACTTGTCTGTTGGTCTTCAAAGAAGCGAACTGTATCACTCTCAAGCTGCTGAATCTGAATACATTGCTTCTTTGGATCTTCTTGTGCTCAGCTTCTATGGATGAAGCAAACTCTCAAGGACTATGGCATCAATCTGAAACAAGTACCTCTCTTCTGCGACAATGAAAGCACCATCAAGATTGCCAACAATCCAATCCAGCACTCGAAGACAAAGCACATTGAAATTCGTCATCATTTTCTCAAGGATCATGTCATGAAGAAATATATTGACATCATTCACGTCAACACTGAAGAGCAATTGGCAGATATCTTCACAAAGCCCTTGGATGAGAAAAGGTTTTGCAAGTTACGGTGTGAGCTAAATATCTTGGAATCCTCATATGTCCTGTGATCAAGCACACATCCTAACACTTATGCATGTTGATGACTTAGATGTGCAACACACGAAGTAAAGTATATCTTCAATCAATAAAGACTTACATTCTGAGTGTGAATACATTAACGTGGAATTTTACTTCGGAGCGCCACGATAATTGTGCGCCGTGTCTGGGTCTAATACTTCCTATACGGTGGGTAATGCCACCACCAAATTTCTCTGTTTGAAGTGTTTCACTCATGGCATTATTTCTGCAATATCTTCGCATTTGATTTGTCTTCAACTTCAACCTATCTTCATGATTTTCTTCACTATGTTGATTTGATTGCTTTCTGATATATATATATATATATTGTTCTGTCCTCTACAGCATTCACTTATAGCTATGTCTTCCAAGTTGAATCTTTTGAACTAAGTGAATGTGATCGGACCCTAATCTCTCTATGCTTTCTATCTCAAACTCTATCTGTCCAAATCATATGCATTCTATTGAAACTGTCGAATGTCTTCTCTGCGTCCTTGTCAGCAGAAGACACAGAGACAAACTTTAAGTCTGTTTTAAATGATTCATCCTTACTGTTGAAATCCGGAGAAGCCGAAACGACCATCCGACAAACTGGCGGGCGTGGGAACGGTGGGACAACTCGAGTATGTTGCATGCTTGCCACGTGCCCCTCAAATGTGAACCGCCAGGGGCACCTGCGTAATTGCGCTGTGCCGCACACCTCCTTATAAATACATGTCCCCTGCGGTAAAGAAAACCTTCTTCCACCTCTCCACCTCGTCAAAACCCTAGCGCCACCGCTAGCTCTCGATGACGCCGGCGACGAAGCGCTTAGCTGCCGTGACTTCTCCGACGCCGGCCGCGAACACCGTCCTCTCCGCCGCCGCCGTAGGTGTCCTCCGTCGCCAAGTTAGGGCACGGTGGATTGAACTGCTCGGCCTCCTTTTCTTCCCGTCTAGCAGTTCTTCGAGTGGTAAATATACTCTATTTTTACCATCTTTTTGATCCTCAAAGATTCATCCTTCTTACCAAAATTGGTTTCTGCCTATACAATGTTAGATCGATTCTGTCCGCATCTCATACTGCCTAGTATATTCACTTAAGCTTCACAACTAGTTAGATTCCTCACTTGTACTTATTCACGGATTCGTACAAATCTGGAACCAACTCTCAGCGTATAAGTGAATGTCTTCG
The DNA here is from genome assembly GCA_021605205.1 of Aegilops longissima. Classification (NCBI taxonomy): domain Eukaryota; kingdom Viridiplantae; phylum Streptophyta; class Magnoliopsida; order Poales; family Poaceae; genus Aegilops; species Aegilops longissima. The sequence continues at coordinate 440,365,345 of CM038681.1, forward strand.
CATCATGAGGTCAATGTCTTCAAACTGATTTATCTTCAAAATCTTCTGAGAATGCATATGACCTCTTCCCTTTCCCTCGCATCTCTAATGCTGTCACAGGTACATGTCTGTGGGAGAATCCCTTGGTTCTCATAGTCTGCATGTTGGGGAACGTAGTAATTTCAAAAAATTTCCTACGCACACGCAAGATCATGGTGATGGCATAGCAACGAGAGGGGAGAGTATTTTCCACGTACCCTCGTAGACCGTAAGAGAAAGCGTTATGACAACGCGGTTGATGTAGTCGTACGTCTTCACGATCCGACCGATCCAAGTACCGAACGTACGACACCTCGGAGTTCAGCACACGTTCAGTTCGATGACGATCCCCGGACTCCGATCCAGCAAAGTGTCGGGGATGAGTTCCGTCAGCACAACGGCGTGGTGACGAAGATGATGCTCTACCGGCGCAGGGCCTCGCCTAAACTCCGCGACGATATGACCGAGGTGGAATATGGTGGAGGGGGCACCGACACGGCTAAGGCGATCCGTAGATCAACTTGTGTGTCCATGGGGTGCCCCTGCCCCAGATATAAAGGAGTGGAGGAGGGAGGGCGGCCCTCTCTATGGCGCCCTAGGGGAGTCCTACTCCCACCGGGTAGTATTCCCCCTTCCTAGTCCAACTAGGAACCTTCCATGTAGTAGGAGTAGGAGAGAAGGAAAGGGAAGAGAGAAGGAGAAGGAAGGAAGGTGCGCCCCTTCCCTAGTCCAATTCGGACTAGTCAAGGGAGAGGTGCGGCCACTCTTTGGCCCTTTCTCTCCTTTCCCGTATGGCCCAAAGAGGCCCAATACGAATTCCGTAACTCTCGGTACTCCCAAAAATACCGAATCACTCGGAACCTTTCCGAACTCCGAATATAGTCGTCCAATATATCGATCTTTACGTCTCGACCATTTCGAGACTCCTCGTCATGTCCCCGATCTCATCCGGGACTCCGAACTCCTTGGTACATCAAAAACTCATAAACTCATAATATAACCATCATCGAAACCTTAAGCGTGCGGACCCTACGGGTTCGAGAACTATGTAGACATGACCTAGAACTATTCTCGGTCAATAACCAATAGCGGAACCTGGATGCTCATATTGGCTCCTACATATTCTCTGAAGATCTTTATCGGTCAAACCGCATAACAACATACGTTGTTCCTTTGTCATCGGTATGTTACTTGCCCGAGATTCGATCGTCGGTATCCAATACCTAGTTCAATCTCGTTACCGGCAAGTCTCTTTACTCGTTCCGTAATGCATCATTCAGTAACTAACTCATTAGCTACATTGCTTGCAACGCTTATAGTGATGTGCATTACCGAGAGGGCCCAGAGATACCTCTCCGACAATCGGAGTGACAAAACCTAATCTCGAAATCGCCAACCCAACATGTACCTTTAGAGACACCTGTAGTACTCCTTTATAATCACCCGATTCGTTGTGACGTTTGGTAGCACCAAAGTGTTCCTCCGTAAACAGGAGTTGCATAATCTCATAGTTACAGGAACATGTATAAGTCATGAAGAAAGCAACAAAGAACATACTAAGCGATCAAGTGCTAGGCTAACGGAATGGGTCATGTCAATCACATCATTCTCCTAATGATGTGATCCCATTAATCAAATAACAACACATGTCTATGGTAAGGAAACATAACCATCTTTGATTAATGAGCTAGTCAAGTAGAGGCATACTAGTGACTATATGTTTGTCTATGTATTCACACATGTATCATGTTTCCGGTTGATACAATTCTAGCATGAATAATAAACATTTATCATGATATAAGGAAATAAATAATAACTTTATTATTGCCTCTAGGGCATATTTCCTTCACTGCATTCGTTTGCAGAATTCTTACAGCATCAAATTAACTCTCCGAAGCGGTTCTGTTTGTCCAAAGAAGCGCAAGCCTTTAAAGCCATCGAACGTGTTGAAGCCATTCAGTTTGAAGTTCATGGCTGTAGATAAATCAGTTAGGAAGGGCGGCGAGGCAGCGTGGGGGGAACCTCAAAAGATCTGCTGATGACCTCGCGAGCTTTACAAGACAGATCCCGAAGAGAATTACAATCAGCGCAAGACGCGAATCCTATGGATTCGTCGATATTGGGCTGAACAGTGGTTCAAGTACAATTTCGTGACCCAGGAATACGCCGAGAAGAATGCTATCAGAAGCCCTTGGGGTGATATTCTCTTTTGAGGCCTTCCACCCAAGAACAGGGCTGAAGCTATTGCACAGGGTTTCTTTCCTTGTATGGTCCGTGGACCTCAGCTTGAGAATGCCGACCCAACGTCATTGCTCTGGTGTCGTGACGATAATCTCTTCACACGCAACTTCCATCATGCAAAGGCTTTGGCCAAGGTAAACAAGAAGTCATTGGGATTAGACTTCAACCCTGGTCCCTCTGCTCCCCGTGCTGACGGCTCACGTGATGCTGAACCCAATGTCATCGGCCCCTTTTCAAACCTTGATGGCCTCATCACTTACATCTTGGTCCAAGGTGCCAAAGTGGATCACTCGATGACGATGCCGACTCGATGAAGTCCCAGCTCTGCTCCTGCTCCTGCTCCAAAGCCGCAGAAGCAAAAGAAAGTCAAGGCTTCAAAGTCAGCTACTCCTCCAAAAGCTTCATGTGTGATGCCACTGGCCATTGCACCTCCTGAAGCCAGTGCACAGTCTGAAGATATCCCGTATCTCCAAGAAGACGGAGAAGAAAAAGAAAATTGTCAAGAATACTGATCTGACACTGACTCCTGCTGCCATTCTGCGTGAAGAGCACATTGATCTGTCCAGTGATGAAGATCTTGCAGATGATGCCCTTGAGCAACTTATCAAGAGCAAAGAAGAAGCGGGAATTTTCAACAATTTGCCTCTCTTTGATGTGGCAATCATCCATCACTTCATTGATGAGTGGTTTGACACCCCAAACATCAGCTTTGAAGATCTGCAACTTCCTATTGGCCTCAGCGTCTCTTTCAATGGCGCCATTGCTTCTGAGCTAGCTCTTGCTCAGCGCATTGTTGAACTGAAGCATAAAATTGACTATGAGAAGGCTCAGTTCAAGAAGCATATGGCTGCGCTCAGCGTGCAAGATGTCAAAAACTTCAAGATCATGTTGCACGAGCTCAAAGAAGCCTTTCTCAAGAAGCGTGAAGAAGCTAGAGGTTCTCGTGAGCGCATGAAAAGTCTGGATGACAAGTGTGTACTAGCCTACAATGAGGCTGAGAAGCGCAAGGCTCTTGGCCGTCCTAGCATTGACCCCAGAATGGCTGCAAAGAAAAAGAAGTCTTCAACTGACCAAGCTACACCTTCAAGGCAGGAAGAACCCCACATAGTCTTCCCAAGCAGCATGGCTGGCTCGAAGCCAAAAGTCAAGTCAACCGCTTCGAATGTAAGAAGACGAGGGCTCTTTGAGGCTGAAGCCGGAAAAAGGAAACATCCCAAGCCTCGATGCTGCTCCTCCAAGAAGAAGCTCAAGACCAAGAAGAATCGAGCTGCTCCCACAGAGCCCCTTGTTGTTGAACCCATCTCGGTGGTTCGTCCTGCATCTGCAACCCAAGAACTACGCATGACTGTTCATGAGCCCGCTTCCACAGAGGCTCCTGGTGAAGAGATTCCAGCAGCTTGATCCCATCATCTGCTGAAGACATTGGTCACCGTGACAATGTTGAAGATGATGAAGTTCTTCCTCAAATTGAATACAATGTGGTATCATCGCCTGTTAAATGCGAACAGCGAAATCATCGACATTGGTCGTCCTCTGACGCCAATTGCTCAGGATGCTTCATGGGCTGATCGCCCGCAACAACAAGACTCCCCCAGTACTCCCCAACAACAAGTCACTCCCCAACAACAAGAAGAAGAAGAAGAGGAAGACTTTGAGGCCCAGGCAACCCCATCTCCAAAGGCGTCGCCAAGACATTTCGAGCTTCGCAAAGGTCAAAGGCCTCAAGTGCCTCTCTCGAGCGTTCCAGAAGGAGAAGTGCACCACCAACCTGTTGCATGTCAAGTGTTTTCAGAAGCCACTCCAATTGTGAATGTCTCCGAGTCTGAAGCCAAAGTTGCTGAAGACAATCCGGCTGCATCAGCCGAAGACACCCAAGAAGAAGAAGAACGTGTCCTTACACCCCCTGTCATTGAAGAAGTTATTCCTGATATCAACGTGCCAGTGCCCGACCCTCCAGCTCCTCAAGTGGAGGTTGAAAACATTGAGGCTGCCACCTCCAACACCAATGAAGCCAATGACACAGTCATGGCTGAAGCAAATGTGGAGCCTGCACCAAATGTGCCTGAAGCCAATGAGGCAACTGCTCCTGAAGCATCTGCTGAGCAGCCTGAAGCCTCAGTTGTTGCCACTGCTCCAGTTCCGCCACCAAGGCCCTACACAATTGAGGAAGCATACAACTATGGTCAGCTAATCACAGTAAGATGGCCCGTTCTGGTCCCTCCGTCTCATGCCTCTGGTCCTCAGTTTGAATATCATGTTGGGCATAGGCCTCTGGTCCAGAAACCAAAGTCACGACTGCCAAGGTTTCCAGGCACTGCCACCTCTACAGGTTCTTTCAATGCAAATGGCTTCAAAGCCCACAACACTTTCTTTGACAGAGCAAAGAACCCCTACACAAGACCAAGGATATCATCTGACCGTTTCTGGAGCTATCAGCAACGAAGCTATTACTCCTGCGTTCTGTATGATCAAGGGCGCATTTTCCCTCATATGCGCCTCGACACTGAAGCCATTGCCGGACTGTCGTGCTTAGAAGAAGCACTTTGACTGCTTTCGAGATGCAGGTCTGCTAGGCTTCGTAACAGACAAAGAACACTGGAATGAAGAACTTTTGCTTCAATTCTATGCTACCCTCCACATCCGGCTACTACTACAGATCTGAAGACATGGGTTCTCGAGTGGATGATGAAAATGTTCATCATACAGCCAAAGCTCTTGGCGTCATTGAGCTCACAGCCTACCCACTCCCGGAGAGCTGTTTGAACTCGATGTCAACTCCACCGCGACGCCTTTGAGAGCATCTTCCATAAGCGAGCCCAACATGAGTCGGATGTTGAGCATGATGAAGCCTCGCCACATGGCGCTGAATACCCTCGAGAATTCTTTGTTGATGACCTTGAGTATCTGCCTCGTACAATATATCACATCATCAGGCGTACTCTATGGCCTATCAAATGGCATTCATCATCTGCAAAACTTGAAGGAGCCATGAAGACATTGGTCTTTTACATCCTCAATGGCATCAACTTCAATACGCAAGAACTCTTCATCCGGCAATTGGCTGCATCTGGATCTGATCCTTTTGGTCTGAAATTTTATGCTCCATGGGTTATGCGCCTCATCAAGATGCACTCTGCTATCAACTATCAGCCCTCTGCTCGCAATCATCTAATCTTTCTACCAGAGGTTGATATGTCAGTTGAAGCCATATACCCTGAGCCTGCCAAAACGCCACTTTGTCTTCAGAATGCAGATCACCATAGCTTCTCTCAACCCATGGAAGGCGTCCAAGCAGTATCTCGTGTCTATCCTCTGGCTGGGAACACATGTCTGCCTCACCGTGCGAGGACTGAAGCCACTGAGAGCACTATTGCACAAAGGCCTCGGAAGTGCTCTCGTGTCCTCAATGATCGAGAACTTCTCATGGCACTGCATCAGAAACAAGATAAGCATCACTCCTGGCTCAAGCGACAAATGCAAAGCCTCTTGGTGGACGTCAATCGCATTCGTAACCTTGCCACCAAGAATGCTTTTGTCACTCACAAGACCTGTCGGCGATCATGGAAGAGTTTGACCTCCTTTCGGTCTTTGAAGCAGATCTTCAAGACGATGGCTTCACTGAACGCTTCAAGTTTGACTCCACTCCTCCACGGAATGCAGTCCTACGATGAACTCCATCACTTGAAGACTCTGACTATTCTTCCTCCGCGGCAATGGTGAATGCCAGAGTGATCGATGATGAAGCCGATGCTACTTCACCGCCCTACTGCTCGCATCGACCTTTGCACCAAGTTCGCTCGCACCGCCAACCAACAACGACAACCTGTTGCATCATCTACTTCAAGAGGACGACTAGGCGCTCTATGTCTTCAAACCTTTTTGGTCCTTACTGACAAAAGGGGGAGAAGCATATGAGTTTGATAGTCTTCAAGCGGGTTCATAAGGGCGGTTGCATAATATTTTGCCTAGTGTTTACAACTCTCGCTTTTGATACATTTGGTTCTCGAGTTGTAACACTTAAACTCGATGGTCGTCTGCTACTTATTTGCTTTCTTGTGGTGCGATGATAAATTCCGCGTGTGCGATGATAACTTCCGCACTTAGATCATTCTGCAGACGTCCATTTTCATTATGCATGTCATTCTCTTAGTTATATCATTTCATGCATGATGAATTATCTTCATAAGTTGAAGAGGATCTCCACAAGTACAACCTGCCATGTGCATTTGCATTCCAAAGGCAAACTACTTATATGCACATTTTCAGGGGGAGCCTTTGCCACTTATGAAGACAATTCCCTGTCCTTTACAATTTCACATACTTTATCCCCATTGAAAACTTCAACCATTTTGTCATCAATCACCAAAAAGGAGGAGATTGTAAGTGCATCTAGTGCCACCCCTAGTTGGTTTTGGAGTATTGCCGACAAATGTGGTTGAGGGACTAATGCGTTTGTGATAATTGCAGGATAACGCAGGTAGTGTCCCCCATTGATTCGGTTTACCTACCGGAGATGACCCCTAAAAATGTATGAAGACATTGACGACAATGATGGTATGTGAAGATATTCACATTGAAGACTATGACATGAGAAGACAGTGAGTGAAGACTATGGGCCTTGAAGACGTGTCGTTTCGTTGTTTCCTTTTTCTTCTTTGTTGAGTCATAAGAACCACCGTCTTCGTTAAGTGGGGTCCAAGTGATCAAAGTCGAATGAATGGTAGTGATGCTCAACCCAAATCCTATGTCTTGACGAAGACAATGAGAGCAAAACTTATCCAGAGCTGGATGAGTCAGCTTTGCTTGTAGCCCAAGTAAAGTTGCCGTGTGTGTTTGAAATCATTTGTTGGAACACGTGTCGGTCCCTTAGTGACCTAGGGTCATTTCGGACATATCAGGTCGGGTTGCCTAGTGGCTATAAATAGCCCACCCCTACACCATAAATTGGTGGCTGCTCGAGTTAGTGCACGGCTTTTGTCGTTTGAGAGCAACCCACCTCGAAGCCTTTGAGAGAGAAATCCTTGCGAGGACAAAGCCCAAACACCCAGAGCCAAAGAGTGTTAGGCATCACCAAGTCTTTACATGCATGTGACTGAAGACTTATTACACTTGAGGACCGTGAATCCTCCAAATGGTTAGGCGTCGCGTTCGAGCATCCAAGAGTCATTGTGGATTGCCGGTGAACGCAATCTATGAAGGTTCGGAAGTCTACCTTGAAGACTTACCAGAGTGATTGGGCGAGGACCGTGTCCTTAGCTCAAAGGGAATAAGGTGAAGACGCGGTCTTCTGAGTTGAATCTCAGCCTCCCTAACCAGATGTACAGTTGTCACAGCAACTGGAACTGGTCCAACAAATCTTGTGTCTTCTACAAGTGACTGGTTCTATCTTCTCCTTCTCCTTACTTAGAGTTTGTCTTCGTGAAGTCATTGCCTACTTGTCATACCTGTTTGACTTCATTGCTTGACTACTTTTGTTGATTGGCTTCTCACTATCTTCCATCTTGATCCTACTACCAAGCTACTATTAGTCTTGTACTTTCACGTTATTGCATACTTGACTATGGTTTGCTTGTTGTAGTTTATCTTCCGCTGCATATCAATTAGGTCATTTCTATTGGTTGTCTTCGAAACATCCGTGTTTTGAAGACTTTCCTAAAAATCGCCTATTCACCCCCCCTCTAGTCGATAACTAGCACTTTCAATTGTAAATAACACAATGTAATTGTTCTTTTGTTTGTTTATATATACATGCAGTAGGAGCATTTCCTACTGTCTTAACCCTAAAAAAAAATCGCAGCTCGACGAAATGCGGATGACCCGCCACCGCTACACCCTCCCGATTCGACCCACCACACTCCGAGTGCTCTGGACCGCCGCGTACCAAGCAACACCTTCAAGAAGAAATGCGACGACGAAGTTGCTGCTGCCCAGACATGTCCTAGGGTTTCCTCCGGCACGCGGGGAACATGGGGAATGGATACATCCCACGCCCTTCAGGAAGGAATGGCGGCACCCAGTAGTCTTCCAACCAACTTGCCGCCCACCAACATGCTCCACCACAGACCACCCTCGCCGTCTCACTGAGGTCTCCATCACGAGGCCTAGAGGACAATAAATGGGATCGCAAGGAATCGGGGACGGGAGCACCAAGGCCACGCGGGAGGGAACTACCTCCACCGCCGTCGCGCGGGAGGTCACGGCCTCTAGCGCCGTCGCGGTAGCATATTAAAACGTCTTATATTTTGATACAGAGATAGTACACGATTTCTTTTACACTACATGATTTTTAAAAAATAGAGAACTATTTTATAAATGCATAGAAATTTTCAAAATTGCCGAACATATTATAAAGTCACAAAGACTTTACAAAATTACAAGATTTTTTTTAAAAAATTGAACAAATTTTCTAATTACATGAATTTCTTGAGCACTTATTAAAATCACATGAAAAACTTAAATATTTGAAAGAAAATATATTAGATAAGCATATTCAAAAAGCCATTAAATTTTATAAAATATTTAATATTTTTCAATCACATAAACTTTTAAATACATGACCACTAATTAAATTCAATAACATTTTTAAATTAAGATAATTTTAAATTAATAAGGACATTTAAAAAGACCCAACACTTTTTAACTAAATGATTTTTTAGAAATGCAGACACTTTTTCAATCCATAATAAAACCATGTATTGTACAAAAAAAGCACATCGTGTATTTATAAACAGAAGTGTCATCCATGGGAAAAAGAAAACAAAAAACAAAAAATGAATAGAAAAAATGAAAGAAAAGCATAAGGCAAATAAACTAGCAAATTCACCAACGGATTTCCGATTGATACATCCACAACGATGCGCAGACGCCATCCTCAGAGTTGCACACTTTTACGAGAAGGGCCATCTATCACTAGATGAAAGGAAAGTTGGTCGGATTATAGGAGATCTTGTACAAAAAAGTCGAGTTTACGAGAACTGTTGAAACATTTTCTTTTTTTGCTAGCTTCTCCTAAATCTTGACTATTATTTTTACGGATACTAAGAAAACTGTTGGAGATGCTCTAAATGACTCTTCGCCCTTCTTCTATCTTAACAAAGGCAGGGTGAGGTGGGAGTGGCTCTGTAGAATGGATCCGGCAAGGCCATGGCAGGGAATCAAGATGGTTGAAGACAAGGAAGCACGTCGGGTGTTTGACAGTCTAGTGGGGATCTAGGTGGGAGACGGCAACAAAGTGTTGTTCTAGAGAGAGATGGATTCATGGATTCGCTATCAAAGACATTGCATCGATGATATACAGACTCGTGGTCAAACGCACAAGAAACAGAAGGACGGTCAAGCAGGCCATGCACGAGGGGAGCTAGGTACAAGACATGGGCGGAGAGCTATCTTTCACGGCACATATGCAACTCATGCAGGCCGGTCCACAGATAAACGGGGCCCAGGGGCAAGACAAGAACATGGGGCCCTTCTTGACACAAAAAGCTTAAGTTTTATTTATTTTAAAAATTAGAAGCAATCCAGTACATAGTGTAGATTGATGGAACAATATAGCTCCAGAACAGCTTGATTTTCTAATTGTTACAATGAAGGTATCTTTTTTTCTGCAAAACAAAACAAACAATGAATGATTGTTGTTCATCGACAGACGGTATTTCTAAGTTTGGTGAGTGAGCTATGTTTTTTGTTTGCTATAAATATTGTCAGTTTTTGCTCTTCGACATTTACTACAGTCAAGTGCAAAGAATTACTACTTTTGGAAAACTTAGCCATTACCCGCCAAAAAAAAGGAAAACGAAGCGATTGATCCTTTCTGGGATTCTACCAGTTCATCTATCCATTTTTCTTCCTTCCTTTAATCACTACCAAGACAAATACTTTCTTGGATACATGTCACCAAACAAGCTGCATAAAAATCGTTAATACAGGAACAGAAGAACCTGGAAACGGATTGATGCGGATGTAGGTGGCTTGATCCACAGGCCGCAATAGCCAGAATTAGCACGAACAAGACGCCGCCGCCATGAAGTGAATAAGATTTACCCTTTCTCTTCTAATCTCCTGCCTGAGTGCTCTCTCACATCTGGATCCAATGAAGGGCAGAACAATGTGCAACGTGGAATCGTGAGTGACGGAGGGCAGGGCTAATTACCAGTGAATCTTTGAATTGAGGGACGAGGTTTGGGAAGCAAGAACACATACCATCTTGATCTCTCCAACTCTAGTTGATGGGAAGTGACCAGATCGTTGAGAAAGGAAGGAGAGGACCATTGGGGAGTGAATTCGCGTCCTAGGTATCATGGCCGTGTCCTTGTAATCGGAGAGGCGTCAGGCATGCGAGGGGCGGCGCTGTTCTGGAGTAGGGATTTGGGGAAGCGAAGGAGTCGCGGAGCTGAAGAGACGAGAACGATGATGGTCCAGTACGGCGAACAGACGTGACTTTTGCCTGGTGGGTTTTCCATAGCACGGTTCCTTGGGCCTTTATTTTTCCCTTGTACTTTCCTTGGCCTGTTCTACTTACTAGAGAAGGAATACCTGGGCCGGGGCCCCTGCGCCTCGGGGGCCCAGGGCGGGCGCCCCGTTTGCCCGGCCTATGGGCCGGCCCTCAACCATGCCATACATTATGTTCATCGTGACGAGAACCTGCTGGATGCTTTCACATGGCCGTGTGACCCCTCTGGCATATATACCACCAAATCGACTTATCGGAGGCTGTGCACGGGTATGGAACGAGCACCATACAATGCGTGCATTTGGAGGAGCTGGGCACCACTCAAATGTAAGCTCTTCGTGTGGCTAGCGGTGCAGCATAGGTTGTGGACCTCGGACCGGAGAGCGAGGCACGGATTACAAGATCATCCTTCGGTCTGCTACATTTGCAGTCGGGACGAGGACAACGTCGAGCACATTCTCATTAAATGTGGGTACGCTCGTGAAGTGTCGGAGGGTTGCCTTGATCATCTCAACCTGGCGACTACAAGACCGACCCAGGAGGATACCTTCCTCGAGTGGTGGCTACGTGAAAGAGTGAACTTCCATAGAGCGGACAAACGCGGCTTTGATACTTTCACGGTTGCGGCGGCTTGGACATTGTGGAAGCAACGAAACGTGAGGGTCTTCAACAGGGCACACCAAGTCAAGACGGCGCAGGAGCTGAAGAACACGATCATCAACGAGCTAGCTGAGTGGAAACGGGCGGGAGTAGGAGTAGGAGGTTTAAGTCGCTTTGTAAGAGAGTAGGAGTGTATGTCTTGGAGTAGGAGTAGTGTGGCTCTCAACGTGTGTTGATGTTCGCATCCACCCACGTTTCTTGTACACAACTTTGCAGCCTTCTATAAAATTAGGGAAACTTTTCCCACCGTGCGCCGTCCGAACCGTTCCGCCAATCCCGCGCTGGACGTGGGATCAAAACTGATCCAACCGATCCCATCACCTCTCACGTAGGCCCACTCCTTATCTCTTCCCAACCAAAATCATCCATCTCTTCCCTGGAGTTTCCATGGCCGCTGCCTCCGGCGGCAAGACATGGCCGCGCCAGCCCACCAGCGGCGCCGCTGCTTGCACAAGCACGCGCCCTTAGAACTCCCTTTCCTCTGATGCGCTCCGCCATGGTCGTGCCCTCGTCCTTCCCCTGATGCTTGCGTAATGGTTGCACTCCCTCCTCCTCTCCCTCAAAGCTCATCGCCATGGCCGCCTCCTCCTCCACCCCACCCCTCAAATGTTGCAACCGATGTGCTCGCCACTGGAACTCGTGTGGCTGCGTGCTGCATTCCACGGCCATGGCCGCGAGCTATTTTGTTCAAGGGAGACCATGATTTTTCTGTTGACGAGCTGGAACCAACAATCAGCGGCGGTGGAGCTGCGACCGGCAATCGACCGAGCTGCAACCGGTGATACAAAATGCTACGACCAGGGCTAATTTTTGTTGGAACCAAAAAAGGGAGCGGAGTTTGAAATGGCGTCGAGAAGCTGCAAGCAGTACCCAAAAATGCTACAACCCATGTCCAAAAGAGCTACCACCGGCTTCTTCAAAAGTTTCAGACAGAGACGGGGAAGCTGGGAGGAGGCCATCGAGAAAACCAAAAAAGCTACAACCGGCTGCGAGATAGCTGCAATGGTTCTTTTGAAAAGCTTCAAGCCAGAGAAACGGCATGCACGCCAGCTACGGCCAAAGGCGGCGATTTTTTTAGTTGCGGCCGTGTTGGCTTTTTGCTACCACGGTGATGGCTTTTTGCTACATTCATCCACGGCCCACGGTGGAGCTACGACCCATGACGGCAGAGATGACATTTTTTGTTGCAAGCGTTGTCATTTTTTGCTACGATTGGCGAGAATTTTTGCTACATCCATTCATGACAGAGATGCGAATCGGCTGGGACGGCAACGACGCCTCGTTTTTAGCTACAAGCCATCACCGGCGTCGACCCGGTGCTACAACCGCGTTGCTTTTTTGCTTCAACCAACAACCGTAAAAGCTACTAACTAGTGACCACTTTTTTGCTACAATGGGCGACGGGGGATGGCCGGCGAGAGGCGGCGACAGGAGAACATGCAGGGCCGGTGAGATGGAAGGGGTGCGATGAGATGCACAAAGGGCCCTTCGTACGAGTGTGTTGACGAAGATAAGGACACATCGAACGGTTCCCGTCGATCTAATCGGGTGGTTGCGGGCCGACCGGCCCAAATTTAGGCCGGCGCGTCCATAAAATTATGGTACGCTATTGATGTACTCTTGAAAAAAAAAACAATGGCCGATGCAGATTTTAATTAGAAGCACTAAAATAGCTCGGGTCGAAAAAAACTAGAAAGCACTCGCTAGGCAAAGGGCAACAATGGTCGAGCGGAGCCAAAAGTAGTTGGCGCGCGCGGCCACGCGCCGGAGCGCGAGGGCTCCTGGCCGCCGTCCCCCGCGCCGCCGATGCATCGACGGCCGCACCACCCGCACGAGGAGCACGCGCGCGACGTAGACCCTCCGCCACGTACGCACGCCAAAGCCGCCGCACGACGCGTCGGCGTCGTCGCGCGCGTGAGCCTCCTCTTCCTCCCTCCACTCTTCCACGCCCAATCGACTTTGGCCCGGTAGCTATTTGTCGCCATTCGTTCTACCCGCGACAGGTCATCCTTAATCGCTGTTCGTGAGCTTTTTTTCTTTTCGAATGGCTGTTCGTGAGCTATGGAGGAGGCGGACGTGTCGGCGCCGAAGCCCTCGGAGCCGCAGGCCCGGTCTCGCACGCTATCTGCCGTGCAAAGTGTGCTTATCACGCACGGGGTTGCGTACGTTTTGCCTGCATGTTACTGCTACACTACGGTGAAAGTGATATCACAGATGCTCACAGTCGCTAGTACGGAGTTAACTGTAGCGACATAAGACAGGGTTTGGTTTGGACTTGTAGCTTCTTTTTTCGGGAATAATGCTTGCATTACTTTTTTTTGAACTGGTTTAATACTTGAGGATTGTAAGGACTCAATTACCAGGTCCTTACAATCCTCTTGGACAAACTTCAAAACATTCTCGAGGCCCGAACCGATCCACGTAATTGTTCGACCCTCTACTCTAGCAAAACTAGCTAGTCTATCACTTGCTTTATTTTGACAACGAGGAATAAGAGTAATACAAGATTGCCTAAGACTCAACAGTAACTTAATTTCGCCAACCAGAGAAGCATAAACCGACCGATCCACCTTGCCACAGGAAATCACAGCCACCGCCCATACTCGAGTCCATCTCAACTTCGATTGGACGATCAGAATGCTGAAGTGCGAAAGACAATCCTTCCATACATGCACACAACTCCGCCTCTAGAGCATCTTTGCGCGAGAATAGGGCTCTGCAAGATGAGAAGATGACCGTACCAGCAACATCCCGGCACCCGCACGACCACCAGATGAATAGGAACCATCCGTATTTAGCTTAACCCATCCTTGTTGAGGCGGCCTCCACTTAGATTCATGAATTGGAGCCTTAACAGGTGGTGTGGCAGTGAGATCATAAGAAATACTGCACTTTCCTTTGGCTGGGTCACAGTGGAAGTTGAGCTTGATACCGAGCAATGTATCCAAATAGTTTTGCAAAAAGCTTATAGAGACAGCCATGGGCGGGCATGTTTAGAATGTGTTACTTCGTTTCGAATATACCAGCTTCTTAAGAAAAATAATAATAACATGCATCTCTGAATATCACTCAGCTCACCAAGTGCATGAAGCAGCCACTCCTTTCCACTATGTTGAAACGAACTTAGAGCAGGTAGACTCCACACATCTGCCATGGACAAGTAAAGGCCGCGTCCAAATTGGCATCTCACGAACGGGTGAAAATTGTCCTCCACTTCCATGCCGCATACAAGACACCCACTAGACGACGATTCCAGACCAATCTTGTGCTTATTTTTCCACGTCAGCGGAGAATCAATCGACAGTCTCCACGGAAAATCACGCACCATAGGGGGAACATTACATCTCCAAATAAACTACCAGCATTTCCTGTTCCCATCTGAAAAGGAACTACATGCCACCGCCGAGTCCCTGTGGGCTTCTTCAAACGCCACATTGTAAGCTGATTTTACCGTGAAGACTCCAAATTTCCCCGGACCCCATGCGATGACATCCTCCTCAAGTCTTGGAGATGCTCTTATCTTTATTATTTCTTCGACATCAGCTGGTATGAAGTATTGCTGGAGCAGTTCCAGGTTCCACTATAAGTGTATCTAGTGCCACCCCTAGTTGGTTTTGGAGTATTGACGACAAACCTGGTTGAGGGACTAATGTGTTTGTGAGAATTGCAGGATAACACAGGTAGTAGTCCCTCATTGATTCGGTTTACCTACCAGAGATGACCCCTAAAAATGTGTGAAGACATTGAAGACAATGGTGGTTTGTGAAGATATTCACAATGAAGACTATGACATGAGAAGACATCGCATGAAGAATATGGAGTGCGAAGACATAGTTGTTTCGTAGTTTCTTTTTCTTCTTTGTTGAGTCATAGGAACCACCTTACTGGCAAGTGGGGTCCAAGTGAACAAAGTCAGAGTGAATGAAGTGATGCTCAACCAAATCCTATGTCTTCGAGCGAAGACAATGAGAGCAAATCTTATCCAGAGCTGGATGAGTCAGCTTTACTTGTAGCCCAAGTCAAGCTGCCGCGTGTGTTTGAAATCTGACCGTTGGAACACGTGTCAGTTCCTTAGTGACCCAGGGTCATTTCGGACAAATCAGGTCGGATTGCCTCCTGGCTATAAATAGCCCACCCCTACACCATATATTGGTGGCTGCTCAGATTTAGTGCACGGCTTTTGTCGTTTGAGAGCAACCCACCTCCGAAGCATTTGAGAGAGAGATCCTTGCAAGGACAAAGCCCAAAACACCCAGAGCCCAAAGAGTGTTTGGCATCACTGAAGTCTTTCTGTCCGCGTGATCTGAAGACTTGTTATACTTGAGGACTGTGAATCCTCCAGCCGGTTAGGCGTCGCGTTCTGAGCATCCAAGAGTCATTGTGGATTGCCGGTGAACGAAGTCTGTGAAGGTTTGAAAGTCTACCTTGAAGACTTACAAGAGTGATTGGGCAAGGACTAAGTGTCCTTAGCTCAAGGGGAATAAGGTGAAGACGCGGTCTTGTGAGTTAAATCTCAGCCTCCCTAACCAGACGTACAGTTCTCACAGCAACTGGAACTGGTCCAACAAATCCTTGTCCTCACCAAGCAACTGGTTCTATCTCTTCCCTCACTTATTTACAGTTTGTCTTCGTGAAGTCATTTGCATGCTTGCCTTATCTGTTTGACTTCACGGTGTGACGACTATTGTTGTTTGGCTTCATACTATTTTCCATCCTGATCTATACTACCTAGCTGCTAATAGTATTCGTGCTTTCACTTCATTGCTTACTTGATTATGGCTTGTCTAGTGTAGTCTACCTTCCACTGTATATCAATAGGTTTAATTGTTATGTTTGTCTTCAAAACCCCATGTTTTGAAGACTTTCATAAAAGTCGCCTATTCACCCCCCTCTAGTCGATAACTAGCACTTTCAATTGGTATCAGAACAAGGTACTCCCTTGTTCTCTGTGATTTGGTTTAACCACCTGGAGTTTTAGCTATATCGACTGCAGGGATAATCAAAGTCTCCACTGCGTGCCTGTCTTCGATGGCACTGATTACCCCTACTGGAAGAATAAGATGCGCATGCATCTTGAAGCCATTGATGTCGACCTCTGGTATGTCGTCAAGAACGGCGTTTCCAAGACTGGTGAAGGTGTCACCCCTGCTGATGTCAAGAAGTTCGTTCAACTGGCTTCTACTACCAAGAACATCATTGATACGTCTCCGTCGTATCTACTTTTCCAAACACTTTTGCCCTTGTTTTGGACTCTAACTTGCATGATTTGAATGGAACTAACCCGGACTAACGTTGTTTTCAGCAGAATTGCCATGGTGTTATTTTTGTGCAGAAACAAAAGTTCTTGGAATGACCTGAAACTCCACAGAGATTATTTTTATAAATAATTAAAAATACTGGCGAAAGAATCAAGGCCAGGGGGCCCACACCCTTTCCACGAGGGTGGGAGGCGCGCCCCCTGCCTCATGGGCCCCCTGGAGCTCCACCGACCTCAACTCCAACTCTATATATTCGTGTTTGGGGAGAAAAAATCAGAGAGAAAGATTCGTCGCGTTTTACGATACGGAGCCGCCGCCAAGCCCTAAACTCTCTCGGGAGGGCTGATTTGGAGTCCATTCAGGGCTCCAGAGAGGGGAATCCGTCGCTGTCGTCATCATCAACCATCCTCCATCACCAATTTCATGATGCTCACCGTCGTGCTTGAGTAATTCCATCATAGGCTTGCTCGGCAGTGATGGGTTGGATGAGATTTATCATGTAATCGAGTTAGTTTTGTTAGGGTTTGATCCCTAGTATCCACTACGTTCTGAGATTGATGTTGCTATGACTTTGCTATGCTTAATGCTTGTCACTAGGGCCCGAGTGCCATGATTTCAGATCTGAACCTATTATGTTTTCAAGAATATATGTGAGTTCTTGATCCTATCTTGCAAGTCTATATTCACCTACTATGTGTTATGATCCGGCAACCCCGAAGTGACAATAATCGGGACCACTCCCGGTGATGACCGTAGTTTGAGGAGTTCATGTATTCACTATGTGTTAATGCTTTGGTCCGTTACTCTATTAAAAGGAGGCCTTAATATCCCTTAGTTTCCAATAGGACCCCGCTGCCACGGGAGGGTAGGACAAAAGATGTCATGCAAGTTCTTTTCCATAAGCACGTATGACTATATTCGGAATACATGCCTACATTACATTGATAAACTGGAGCTAGTTCTATGTCACCCTATGTTATAACTGTTACATGATGAACCGCATCCAACATAATTATCCATCACCGATCCAATGCCTACAAGCTTTTCACATATTGTCCTTTGCTTAGTTACTTTTCCATTGCCACTGTTACAATCACTACAAAGATGCTACTGTTACCTTTGCCATTGTTACCGTTACTTCCATATTACTTTGCTGCTAAATACTTTGCTGTAGATATTAAGTTATCCAGGTGTGGTTGAATTGACAACTCAACTGCTAATACTTGTGAATATTCTTTGGGTCCCCTTGTGTTGAATCAATAAATTTGGGTTGAATACTCTACCCTCGAAAACTGTTGCGATCCCCTGTACTTGTGGGTCATCAAGACCATTTTCTGGCGCCATTGTCGGGGAGCATAGCTCTATTCTTTGAGTCACTTGGGATTTATATCTGCTGGTCACTATGAGGAACTTGAAAGACGATAAAACCAAGATTTGTCCCTCAACTACGAGGGGAGGTAAGGAACTGCCATCTAGCTCTGCACTTGATTCTCCTTCTGTTTTGAGTAAACTTGCGACACCTAAACCTGCTTCTGCTATTAATTCCAATATGTCGCATGTTATTGATGATGCCACTTCTACTATGCATGATACTTATGATGAAACTACTTCTATGCTTGATAATACTGTGCCACTAGGTGAATTTCTTGATGAACAACTTGCTAGGGCTAGAGAGAATGAAATTATTGAAACTGATAATACTGATGAAAGTGATGATGAAGATTCTCCCCCTAATTATGAATTGCCTGTTGTGCCTGAGGGTTATGTTATGGATGAAGAAACTGCTAGAGATTTTCTTGCTTGCAACGGTAGATCTGATCTTAAGAAATTATTAGCTAAGCTGGAAGAAAAGTCTCTGAATGCTAGAATGAAATATGACCCTACTTATGCTAGTTCCCCTATCTTTGTTACTGATAAGGATTATGATTTCTCTGTCGATCTTGAGATGATTACTTTGGTTGAATCTGATCCTTTTTATGGCTATGAATCTGAAACTGTTGTGGCACATCTTACTAAATTAAATGATATAGCCACCCTATTCACTAATGATGAGAAAGCTCGCTACTACTATATCCTTAAATTATTTCCGTTCTCATTAAAGGGTGATGCTAAGACATGGTTTAATTCTCTTGATCCTGGTTGTGTGCGTAGTCCCGTGATATGATTTATTACTACATGCTAAATACTTCCCTGCTCATAAGAAACAAGCTGCCTTAAGGGAAATATATAATTTTGTGCAAATTGAAGAAGAGAGTCTCCCACAAGCTTGGGGGAGTGTAGCGACCAAATCTCAAACAGTGTGATCTCTGTGCTCAGGTGTCATCCTGGATCAAGAATGTCTTGACACCACACAAGATTTTGAAGGATTTATAACAGAGTAGCAATCACACACTTATTACATCGAATGTCTCAAAAGAGAACTTAGCAAAATAAATATGGCTTAAGGCCATCTAATAACGATAACAACGGAAGGCTTGGAAGATAAGCGAGTCCATCAACTCCAACGGCATCACTGAGTATAGAACCACGACCTAAAGCACCTTACTCGTCGTCTGAAAAGTCTGCAACATGAAACGTTGCAGCCGAAAACGGGTCAGCACATGGAATATGCTGGCAATGTAACACATAGAGAGTAATGAAAGAATAAGCCTATACTACATGCATATATGGCTGGTGGAAAGCTCTATGGTTACAGTTTTGCGAAAAGCCAATTTTTCCCTACTGCAAAGGAATAAATTTATTTGACTATCATGGTGGTTGTTAAACATTGAGAATGGTTGACAGCATCCTCAATCCCAATTAAAGTAATCATCATTAAAACCCAACAGTATTAATTAAAGTAACATGATGAGATTCACTTGATAATCCAAGTACTAGATACTCAAACGTCCATAACCGGGGACACGGCTAATCATGATTAGTTTATACACTCTGCAGAGGTTTGTGCACTTTTCCCATAAGACACGATCTCCTCCGTTTGATTTCTCGCACTACATGGTGTTTGAGAAACGGATGACCGAGACATAGTCTTTCAGAAGCGCTAGCACCTTACGAATGGGTAGACCGTACCAACCTACAACCCCTACATCAGCTAGTCTACCACTGTAAGAGTTCGCACGACTTAATCAACTATGCTAGAGCCCATAGTAGCATGTGGCTGCACACAGAAGTTTCTAGCATGAATAATCTTATGATCCCTGTGAGCCTGGGTGGCGGTCCATAAAAAAACCGACAATCCTGGTCTACCCAGGTGCCTAGATAGGCAATCCTGGAATAAACAGGTACCTCAATCCACCCAGATGTGTGTTTAAGTTGCCACCTTAGATAAACCATTTATTAACAATCTCACATCTGTCATGGATATTCACTCAAACCCAATCCACGTCTACGAGCATAGCATGACATAATAAGCAAACGTAGAAGTAACTCCCAAGGGTTTGATAATAAATCAGGTAATAGGTACTACCTCAAACTACTTCCCACAACCCACAATTTAATTAGATCCTAATAATGCAATGTTTGAGGATTGATCTAATGCATAAAAACTGGGTAGTAAAGAGGTATGATCAAAGTGTTACTTGCCTTGCTGATGATCCGTGAAACCTAGAGACTCGAAGTAACAGGCGACGCACTCCGGGTATTCTATCGCAGACAAACAAACAAGCATACAATAAGTACTCATCTAATGCACAAGCAAAACTCAAATAAGAGATCTAACCAGAAAGTTCAACTTAAGAACTCCGGTTTGCAAAAAGAAACAAATCAAACAAAGCAACGGAAGTCAAACGGCGAAAGAAAACAACTTCGTTTTACTAACCTCGGGCGGCGGCTCGGCTCGGCAAGCGGCGGGCGGGTCGGCTAGGGTTAGGGTTTGGGCGCAGCGGTGGGCTGGCGGCGGTGGTGGTGGGCTGGGCGGCTCGGGCGGCGGTTATTTAAAGGCTGCCCAGGCGAGTCCCGCTGGTGCACGCCCAAAGTCGGTTCATGGTTTTTTAAATTAATTCCGCGCAGAAAAACAAACGAAAGAAATACTAAACGGACTCCAAAAATCCCGAAATAAATTTTCACCGACTTCTAAAATCAAGCCGGACAAAATGAATATTTATTTGGGGCCTAAATGCAATTTTAAAAAACACACATTTTTCCTAAATTCAAATAAAATGGCGAAAAACTCCAAAATAAAATCTTATTTGATTTTATTATTAACTCCTCAATATTTCTTTATTTTGGGAAAGTCATTTTATCCCCTCTCTCAAAATTTTGTAATAGAAATAATTGATGATAAAGTAATTAAAATCAAATGATCCTATTCTCAAAATTTGAGAAAAACTCAAATACGAAAATAACGAAATCCCCAACTCTCTCCGTGGGTCCTTGAGTTGCGTAGAATTTCTAGGATCAAAACCCAAAGCAAACAAAATATGATATGCATGATGATCTATGTATAACATTCCAAATTGAAAATTTTGGATGTTACAAGGAGGCTTCTCCAATTACTTAATGCTTTGCTTGATCATCCTCTCAAGAAAAATGAAATACTTTATATCTTTTATAATGGACTTACCGATGCCTCCAGAGACCACCTGGATAGTTGTGTTGGTTGTGTTTTCTGGGAAAGAACAGTCAATCAAGCTGAATTGTTATTGAATAATATGTTGACTAATGAAAACAATTGGACACTTCCTGAACCAACTCCTAAGCCAACTCCGAAGAAAAGGGGTGTTCTATTTCTCAGTCCTGAAGATATGCAAGAGGCAAAGAAATCTATGAAGGAAAAAGGTATAAAAGCTGAAGATGTTAAGAATTTACCTCCTGTTGAAGAAATACATGGTCTTAATCTACCGCATGTTGAAGAAATACATGGTTTTAATCCATCACCTATTGAAGAAACACATGGTCTTGATAACCCGACACAGGTAGTAAAGGTAAATTCTCTCTATAGATATGATAAAGCTGAAATCCCTCCTACTAAGTTTGCTAGCCAATGTTTGGATGAGTTTGATAACTTTATGGTTAAGCAAGAGAACTTCAATGCTTATTTTGGTAGACAACTAAAACACAATGCTTATATGATTGAACACTTGAGTGATTATATGTCTAGAGTTAAATGTGAACTTAAACTCATTAGTAAACATGCTTCTATGGTTACCACTCAAGTAGAACAGGCACTTAAAGCTCAGAATGATTTGCTCAATGAATTGAATAGTAAGAATAATGACTTTGTTGTTAGAGTTGCAACTAGAGGGGGTAAAATGACTCAGGAACCTTTGTATCCTGAGGGCCACCCTAAGAGAATTGAGAAGGATTCTCGAAGAAATAATATTGATGCACCTAGTCCTTCTAAGAAGAGGAAAAAGAAAAATGATAGGACTTTGCATGCTTCTAGTGAACCTGTTGTTGACACACCTGAGAATCGCAATGATATTTCTATTTCGATCTTTGAAACACAACTGTAATGAACATGAACCTAGTGATAATGTTAATGATAATGTTTATGTTGATGCTCAACCTAGCAATGATAATGATGTAGAAATTGAACCTGTTGTTGATCTTGATAACCCACAATCAAAGAATCAACGTTATGATAAGAGAGACTTTGTTGCTAGGAAGCACGGTAAGGAAAGAGAGCCATGGGTTCAGAAACCCATGCCTTTTCCTCCCAAACCATCCAAGAAAAAGGATGATGAGGATTTTGAGCGCTTTGCTGAAATGATTAGATTGTCTTTTTGTGTATGCGTTTGACTGATATGCTCAAAATGAATCCTTATGCTAAGTATATGAAAGAAATTGTTACAAATAAAATAAAGATACCGGAAGCTGAAATTTCCACCATCCTTGCTAATTACACTTTCAAGGGTGGAATACCTAAGAAGTTAGGAGATCCAGGAGTACTCAGTGTACCATGCTCCATTAAAAGAAATTATGTTAGAACTGCCTTATGTGATCTTGGATCCGGTTTTAGTGTTATGCCTCTCTCTTTATATCATAGACTTGATTTAAATAAGTTGACACCTACTGAAATATCCTTGCAAATGGCTGATAAATCAACTGCTATACCTGTTGGTATTTGTGAGGATGTGCCTGTTGTGGTTGCAATGTTACTATTTTAACAGACTTTGTTATTCTTGATATTCCCGAGCACGATAGTATGTCTATTATTCTTCGAAGACCCTTTTTGAATACTACAGGGGCCGCTATTGGTTGCAACAAAGGCAATGTCACATATTATGTTAATGGCAATGAACATACGGTACACTTTCCGAGGAAACAACCTCAAGTTCATAGTATAAATTCTATTGGAAAATTCCATCGATTATTTTTTGAGGTTTTGAATTTCCTCTTCCAACTGCCACAAAGAGATATGATATTCTTATTATTGGGGACGTGCATATCCCCGTTGAGGTAACATAGTGCTATTCGAAAATTCTCCGGTTTCATGCAATTCGGAATGAGTTTGTTAACAAGACTTGATCAACCTTGTTAGTGGATTCCTTTTGATGAGCATGAGATAGATGAAGTTAGAAAGCACAACCTTCTGTACCCTCCTTTTACTTTCTGTTGTTTAGTTGAAATAAAGTAAAAATAATATTTTCTGTCTGTTTTCTGATTTATCCGTGCAATAAAAAATACACTGAAAATAAAAGTTCTCCAAATGCCCCGAAATTGAAATTGAAATATCTGGTGAAGCAAAAACTTAGGATCAACCGATACTAACCGATAGTTGTCGAAGAAGAAAGGTGGGATGCCAACCGGGGCATCTCCAAGCTTAGATGCTTGAGACTTCTTGGAATACTATCTTGGGGTGCCTTGGGCATCCCCAAGCTTGAGCTTTTGTGTCTCCTTAATTCCTCTCATATCACGGTCTCCCTAAATCTCAAAAGCTTCATCCAGACAAAACTGAACAAGGACTTGTGAGATAAGTTAGTATAAACCAATGCAAAAACCTTATCATACTCTACTATAGCAAATCACGAAAATTATTATTAAACATTGCATACTAAATGCCTATGCATATTTAATAGTCCTATCCTCAAATAGAATCATTAAAGGAGCAAACATATGCGAACAATGCAGACATAACAGCAATCTGCCTAAACAGGACAGTCTGTAAAGAATGCAGCAAGACCCATACTTCCCTAGCTCCAAAAATTATGAAAGAAAATTCCCACTGTAGTAAATTTATTAGAGCTGAATATTCAAAAGGTTTCAACATTTTATCATATTCTGACTTTTCTAGGGAATTTTTGCAACAGCGGTAAACTTTCTGTTTTGAAACAGCAACATGTATACTTGCAAAATAAGTATGGTAAAGGCTATCCTTGACATTTTTATTGAAAATAGAGATGCAAAACATTATTCTAAATACCATCAAGCAAATCCTAACAAAATAAATTGACGCTCCAAGCAAAACACATATTATGTGGTGAATAAAAATATAACTCCAAGTAAAGTTACCGATGAACAAAGACGAAAGAGGGGATGCCTTCTGGGGCATCCCCAAGCTTAGGCTCTTGGTTGTCCTTGAATATTACCTTGGGGTGCCTTGGGAATCCCCAAGCTTAGGATCTTGCCACTCCTTGTTCCATAGTCCATCGAATCTTTACCCAAAACTTGAAAACTTCACAACACAAAACTTAACAGAAAATCTCGTGAGCTCCGTTAGCGAAAGAAAACAAAACACCACTTCAAGGTACCGTAATGAACTCATTATTTATTTGTATTGGTGTTAATTCTACTGTATTCCAACTTCTCTATGGTTTATAAATTATTTTACTAGCTATAGATTCATCAAAATAAGCGAACAACACACGAAAAACAGAATCTGTCAAAAACAGTACAGTCTGTAGTAATCTGTAACTAACGCAAACTTCTGGAACTCAGAAAAATATACCAAAATATGAGGACCTATATAATTGGATTTTTGATCTTCTGCAATTGGAATCAGTATTTTATCACATTCTGGTGATTTTAAACAATTATTTTCATGAACAGAAAGTTTCTGGAATTTTCAGCAAGATCAAATAATTATCATCCAAGAAGATCCTATAGGTCTTACTTGGCACAAACACTAATTAAAACATAAAACTACATCTAACCAGAGGATAGATAAAATATTTATTACTAAACAGAACCAAAAAGAAAGAACAAAAATAAAAATTGGGTTGCCTCCCAACAAGCGCTAACGTTTAACGCCCCTAGCTAGGCATGATGATTTCAATGATGCTCGCACAAAAGATAAGAGTTGAAACATAAAGAGAGCATCATGAAGAATATGATTAGCACATTTAAGTCTAACACACTTCCTATGCATAGGGATTTTGTGAGCAAACAACTTATGGGAACCATAATCAATTAGCATAGGAAGGCAAAACAAGCATAACTTTAAAACTTTAAGCACATAGAGAGGAAACTTGATATTATTGCAATTCCTACAAGCATATGTTCCTCCCTCATAATAATTTTAAGTAGCATCATGAATGAATTCAAAAATATAACTATCACATAAAGCATTCTTTTCATGATCTACAAGCATAGAATTTTTACTACTCTCCACATAAGCAAATTTATTCTCATCAATTGTAGTGGGAGCAAACTCAACAAAATAACTATCATGTGAACCATAATCCAATTGAAAATTAAAATCATGATGACAAGTTTCATGGTTACCTTTATTCTTTATAGCATACATGTCATCACAATAATCATCATAGATAGGAGGCATGCTTTCATCATAGTAAATTTGCTCATGAAAGCTTGGGGGACAAAAAATATCATCTTCATCAAACATAGCTTCCCCAAGCTTGTGGCTTTGCATATCATTAGCATCATGGGTATTCAAAGAATTCATACTAACAACATTGCAATCATGATCATCATTCAAAGATTTTGTGTCAAACATTTTAATGCATTCTTCCTCTAGCAATTGAGCACAATTATCGGAATCCTTATTTTCACGGAAGACATTAAAAAGATGAAGCATATGAGGCACCCTCAATTCCATTTTTTTGTAGTTTTCTTTTATAGACTAAACTAGTGATAAAACAAGAAACTAAAAGATTCGATTGCAAGATCTAAAGATATACCTTCAAGCACTCACCTCCCCGGCAACGGCGCCAGAAAAGAGCTTGATGTCTACTACGCAACCTTCTTCTTGTAGACGTTGTTGGGCCTCCAAGTGAAGAGGTTTGTAGGACAGTAGCAAATTTCCCTCAAGTGGATGACCTAAGGTTTATCAATCCGTGGGAGGCGTAGGATGAAGAGGGTCTCTCTCAAGCAACCCTGCAACCAAATAACAAAGAGTCTCTTGTGTCCCCAACACACCCAATACAATGGTAAATTTTATAGGTGCACTAGTTCGGCGAAGAGATGGTGATACAACTGCAATATGGATGGTAGATATAGGTTTTTGTAATCTGGAAATACAAAAACAGCAAGGTAACTAATGATAAAAGTGAGCACAAACGATATTGCAATGCTTTGAAACAAGGCCTAGGGTTCATACTTTCACTAGTGCAAGTTCTCTCAACAATAATAACATAAGTGGATCATATAACTATCCCTCAACATGCAACAAAGAGTCACTCCAAAGTCACTAATAGAGGAGAACAAACAAAGATATTATGGTAGGGTATGAAACCACCTCAAAGTTATCCTTTCTGATCGATCTATTCAAGAGTCCGTAGTAAAATAACACGAAGCTATTCTTTCCGTTCAATCTATCCTAGAGTTCGTACAAGAATAACACCTTAAGACACAAATCAACCAAAACCCTAATGTCACCTAGATACTCCAATGTCACCTTGAGTATCTGTGGGTATGATTATACGATATGCATCACACAATCTCAGATTCATCTATTCAACCAACACAAAGTACTTCAAGAGTGCCCCAAAGTTTCTACCGGAGAGTCAAGACGAAAACATGTGCCAACACCTATGCATAGGTTCATGGGCGGAACCCGCAAGTTGATCACCAAAACATACATCAAGTGGACCACGTGATATCCCATTGGCACCACAGATACGCACATGCAAGACATACATCAAGTGTTCTCAAATCCTTAAAGACTCAATCCGATAAGATAACTTCAAAGGGAAAACTCAATCCATTACAAGAGAGTGGAGGGGGAGAAACATCATAAGATCCAACTATAGTAGCAAAGCTCGCGATACATCAAGATCGTATCACCTCAAGAACACGAGAGAGAGAGAGAGAGAGCTCAAACACATAGCTACTGGTACATACCCTCAGCCCCGAGGTTGAACTACTCCCTCCTCGTCATGAGAGCGCCGGATGATGAAGATGGCCACGGTGAGGATCCCTCCTCGGCAGGTGCCTAACAGGTCCCGATTGGTTTTTGGTGGCTACAGAGGCTTGCGGCGGCGGAACTCCCGATCTATTCTGTTCTCTGGAGGTTTCGATATTTATAGGATTTTTTGGCGTAGGTCTCACGTCAGGGGGGTCTCCGGGTTGTCCACGAGGCAGGGGCCCACGCCCAGGGGGGTGGGCGCCCCCCCCCACCCTCGTAGGCAGCCCGGGACTCTCCTGGCCCAACTCTTTTACTCCGGGGGCTTCTTTTGGTCCAGAAAAAATCATCAAAAATTGGCACGTCAATTGGACTCCGTTTGGTTTTCCTTTTCTACAAAACTTAAAAACAAGGAAAAATAGAAACTGGCACTGGGCTCTAGGTTAATAGGTTAGTCCCAAAAATCATATAAAATAGCATATAAATGCATATAAAACATCCTAGAAGGATAATATAATAGCATGAATACTTCATAAATTATAGATACGTTGGAGACGTATCAGTATGTGACTCCTCCAATGGTCCAATTAGTTTTTGTTCTAATGCTTTATTCATTGCAAATTTGTGCTGCCTAGGTGACCATGTTCTTGAGCTTGCATGTCAAATTTATATGGTTCCAAGTAGTTCTAATGCATGATATAGTCTCTAGGAACTTGTGGGAGTAGTTGTTATCAATTTTGTTGAGTTTTGTTCACTTTTATTTGAAGTTACTAAAATTTTCAGAAATTTTTCAGAGGAAGAAATATGTTTAGGAAAATGTACCAAGGTGTCCCTTTAAGGAAGCAAGGACCCAGGCTCGCAATGCATGATTCCGACGATGAACCACCATGGGAAGCTCAAGTGCGGGCTTGTGAATGGCCTTCAGAGGATTTCATGGATCGAGCAGGAATCAAGGAAGAATTTAATGCATATGTGTGTAATGCTGACCTTGTGAGCTTCAAGGCAGATAAGTGTCGTCAGTACCACTATCTCACTGATTCCTTTGTGAGGAGGTTTGAATTTTCATCATCACGCAATTCTCAAACTGTCATGTTTGATCTTTATGAAAATTCTTATACTATGGACTTAGAGGATCTTAATACTGCTTGCAAACTTCCACAATGGGGTAGTCCTAGTGAACCTCGCAAATCTGAGTTTAGAGATTTTCTTGCTAGCATAACTGTGGGGGAGTTTAGAGATATAACACAAGCTACCATAGGGAGCATTCATTTTCCTGCTATACATTATTTTGCTCTCTTCATAGGTAGGTGCATAAATGGTAAGGATGAAGCATACCACATGTGTGTCCCTGATCTCAGTGTTCTCAGGAGCGCTGTGTTAGGAGATAAACATTATAATTTGGGAGCCATTGTTGCACGTAGGTTGCATAATAATATAATTAATGGAGATTTCTTTGGTGGAATTTATGCGACCCGTCTAGCTAATTTCCTTGGAATACCTATTCATGATTATGATATAGAAGTGCCTCCTTCTTATCTAGATTTTAATGCCATGGTTTACCATCGGTTTGTTGAGAGGAATGAACCGCCTCTCCAGTACCGACCAATCTTTGACAGGCGTCACGCTGTCAATATTGTCCTCCCTGCTCCTACTCTCTTTGACTTTCAGGCAAAGGGGAGGTATTTTATAACCAGAGAGGAGGCAGATGAGTACGAGAGGAGGACGAGGACAGCTCGCCTCCAAGATGCAGCCCACGATGCAATAGCCGCTGCATCTCAGTACGACCCCAACTATAACTTTGGATATCCGTCAGGCCAGCCGTGGCAATAGACCAACTTAGGCCAAAAGCCTAAGCTTGGGGGAGTACGTATTTCTCACTGACATTACATTCATGTTCACACACTCATTTCTAGTTGTCGGTGCTCATACTTTTTCACTGTGATATCCATGCTAGTTTATTTTCTTTTTCTTGCTTTCTTCTTGTGTGTTTGAAAAACCTTAAGAAAACAAAAAAATAGTTGTAGCGTTTAGCTAGTTTACTTTCTTGCTTGTAGTAGTAGTAACTAAAAGAAAACCCAAAAATATTTCCTGTTCTTCTTTTGCTTGTTGGGAGCTTTCCCGTGTAAAGAGTTTTATTTCTTTTCTTTTCTTTGGGGGTCAATAGGAGAAGACCATAATAAAATTGTTGAAAGTGGCCCTTATATGCATTGTTGTTGATTTAACAAAGAGCCCATATTGCCTTGTCTTCTCTTGTTTATTGAATGCTCGCAGATTCCAGCTTAGTCCAATGCACGTGCACTATTATTATTATTCACATCGTTCGGTCGTGCAAGTGAAAGGCAATTATGACGATATATGATGGACTGATTGAGATGAGAGAAGCTGGTATGAACCCGACCTCTCTTGTTTTTCTAAATATGATTGGTTCATCGTTCCTGATTCAGCTTATTATGAATAAACATGCTTGCAACGACAATTAGAGATTATAGTTAATTATGCTATGCTTAATTAGCTAGGAGCTTATAATGGTTTACCTTGCGTGCCAACATGCTATTAAAATGGTTGTGATGTGGTATGATAGGGTGGTATCCTCCTTTGAATGATTTAAGTGACTTGACTTGGCACATGTTCACGCATGTAGTTGAAACAAAATCAACATAGCCTTCACGATATTTATGTTCATGGTGGATTATATCCTACTCATGCTTGCACTCAATGTTCATTAATTTTAATGCATGTTCATGACTGTTGTTGCTCTCTAGTTGGTCGCTTCCTAGTCTTTTGCTAGCCTTCACTTGTACTAAGCGAGAATACTGCTTGTGCATCCAATCCCTTAAACCCCAAAGTTATTCCATATGAGTCCACTATACTTTCCTATATGCGGTATCTACCTACCGTTCCAAGTAAATTTGTATGTGCCAAACTCTAAACCTTCAAATGAAATTATGTTTTGCATGCTTGAATAGCTCATGTATCAACTAGGGTTGTCTGTATCTTCCATGCTAGGCGGGTTATTCTCAAGAGGAGTGGACTCCGCTCCTCACTCACGAGAAAATGGCTGGTCACCTGGATGCCTAGTCCCATGCTTTATACAAACCAAATCAAAATAATTGCAAACAAAACTCCCCCGGGACTGTTGTTAGTTGGAGGCACTCGTTGTTTCGAGCAAGCCATGGATTGATGCTTGTTGGTGGAGGGGTAGTATAAACTTTACCATTCTGTTTGGGAACCGCCTATAATGTGTGTAGCATGGAAGATATCGCCATCTCTTGGTTGTTATGTTGACAATGAAAGTATGCCGCTCAAAATATTATTTATCTCTGCTTTAAAATCGAGCTCTGGCACCTCTAAAAATCCCTGCTTCCCTCTCTGAAGGGCCTATCTATTTACTTTTATGTTGAGTCATCACCCTCTTATTAAAAAGCACCAGCTGGAGAGCACCGCTGTCATTTGCATTCATTACTATTAATTTATATTGGGTATGACTATGATTGGATCTCTTTTACCATGAATTACAATGTCTAGTCAGTCCTTGATCTTTAAAGGTGCTCTCATTTATGTTTTGCGGTCTCAGAAAGGGCTAGCGAGATACCATCTTGTTATATCATATCATGATTGTTTTGAGAAAGTGTTGTCATCCGAGATTTATTGTTATTGCTCGCTAGTTGATTATTGTAACACCCCGGATTCGATGCGCCAGGTGTCCTTCAGTTATTCGCTGTCGTTGCCATGTCATGTGCTTGCGTGTTGCACTTTGCCATGTCATCATCTGCATTTTATATCATGTCATCTTGTGCATTTCATTTTGCATACGTGTTCGTCTCATGCATCCGAGCATTTTCCCCGTTGTCCGTTTTGCAATCCGGCACTCCTATGTTCCCCGGCCCCCTTTTACCTCTTTTTCGTATGCGGGTGTTAAACGGTCTCGGAATGGACCGAGGTTTGTCAAGCGGCCTTGGTATACCACCGGTAGACCGCCTGTCAAGTTTCGTGCCATTTGGAGGTCGTTTGGTACTCCAACGGTTAACCGGGTAACCGCAAAGGCCTCTTTTATCTTGCAGCCCAACACCCTTTCAAAGTGGCCCAAAACCCATCTAACTCCCCTTCATGCTCTCGGTCGTTCGATCACGATCGTGTGGGCGAAAACCGCACCTCATTTGGAGTCTCCTAGCTCCCTCTACCTATAAATAGGTGTCTCCCCCGATTTTTCGCGCAGTCCAACCCTAGCCTTCTTCTTCCTCCATGCGCGGACATGTCCGCGCCGCCGCCCCGTCAACCCGTGCGGCGCCACGTGGCCGCCGCCACCTCACACGCGCCCGCCCGCTGAGCCCGCTCTGGCCCAGCCCAGCCCTCGCCGCCCTTGCCCCAGCGCCGCCCGCCTCTCCATGCCGCCGCCGCCCATGGCCACCACCCCCGCCCGCCGCCCGCCCAGTGCCTCCCGCCCGGCGACATCGCGCCCGCCGCCGCCTCCGCCCGACCAGCGCCGCCCGGCGGCGCCCGTCGCGAGCCGACCTCGCCGCCCGCCGTCGCGCCGCCGCCTCGCCCGCCGCCTCGGCCTCCTCGCCCCTGCCGCCGGCGTCTGCGCCGCCCGCCGCCATGGATCCGGTCAGGCGGACGGATCCGGCCGTCCAGCGCTCCTCGGCCGCCCCCACCTCCGGCTGCCTCTCCCTCTCTTCTCCGTGAGATCCAAGCCAACTCCGCGATCCTCGATTTCAGCGAATGGTTGACTTATTCTCCCCGATTTTCCTCTAAGTCATTTCCTGTCATATTTTGTTGCATTTTCATCATGTCATAACTCTGCATCCGTAGCTCCGTTTTGGGCGTGTAATATGTCAAATTGTTTGTCTCAACGAGTACATCATTTCATATCATTGCATCATTTACATTTGAGCTCATCTTGATGCCCTAAATGCTGTTAGAAGAGGGCTATGTGATGTTAGTTTCAGATTCTTATCAGAACATGCACTTTTGTCATTTTTGCCATGATTGTTGTGTGCACCCTATGAACTTGAGTCCTACATGTGTGTTGTAATATGCCATGCCATCTTTACAGGGGTGTATGCCATGTATTTTTGTGATCTCTGTGGTGACTAGCACAAGCATGCAAACTAGGCTTCATGATGTTGCTGATTTCAGCCCTGCTCACGATATTTTTATGCCATGTAAACTTGATGCTACCGAGAGATCCATGCTTATTTTGAGATACTTCAGTAAGGATGTTTTGAACATATGGTTATTCTCTATCCATCAATGCCCTTGTTTGCAATTATGGAGTGCCATAGCTTGAGTCAATCGAGCTCTACTTTTGCTATAAAATGTTTCCTGACAGGTTGTTTACATGTTATTCAATTTTGCCAAGGTTGTTGTAGTTGATCCGTGTATGCTATGATGTTGTTCTTGCCATGTATAGCTTCTATGCCATGTCTTCTTACTGTGAGTTGCCTTGACATGCCATGTTTTGCTCTGTGGTGAGTGGTTCAAGCTCACCAACATGCCTACTTACTGTTGTTCCTG
Source organism: Aegilops longissima (assembly GCA_021605205.1). NCBI lineage: Eukaryota > Viridiplantae > Streptophyta > Magnoliopsida > Poales > Poaceae > Aegilops > Aegilops longissima. Next base: position 440,397,728 of record CM038681.1, read on the forward strand.
TCATGTATGAATCTGTAATATAACTTGCCATGTTTACATGGGTGCCATCATATCTTCTGATCCTTTTTGGCTCATGGTCAGTAAGGGACATTTGTTCTATGCATTTAGTAGATTCATGCCATGCCTTTGTTTGCCATGTTAAGTTCCTGTAACATGTTGTTTGATAGCTCTAAACATTGCAACCTGATGTTATTTCCTGATAAGCCTGAAACTGTTATTATTTGCAATCTTGCCATGTCATTTTGAGCATGTTCTAGTGATTTCTGGAGATAGCTCAGTGTTCATGTTTTGTAATACTTTACCTGTACATCATGCCCATGCCTTTTGTTATCATGTTAAGATGCTGTAGCATAGTGTTTTGGTGCTTGCAATATGCCTAGATGCTGTTTTGGACAGATTGTTGTCATGACTTTTTATAGGGTGTATGTGTTGCACCGTTGCTCCGTTTTGAGTGTGCTCTATATGAAACTTGCTTGATTTTGCATGTAGTTTCATATTATCATGTTGCATCCTTGTTTTGAGGTGTTTGCTTGATGTTTGTATGCATTTTGCATCAATGCCATGCTTATCTTGTTTTGCTCATATCTTCTAGACCGTAGCTCTGAATTAAATGAACTTTATATGTAACTTGACTAGAATTTCGTGTAGATCATCGTGGTGCATCTTAACTTGCTGTTTAACAACTTGAACATAAGGTTTATTCAGATCTAGACCAATTTCGAAATTTGCATATGAGGACTTACCGGAATTGTTCTATGTTGTTCCCGGCCTCATTTAAACTTGCTTTGATGTGCTGCTCTTGTTTGCATCATCTCTTGCCATGAGTAGCTTCATGTAGTCTTGTCATGCATCATGCCTTGTTCATGTGTGGTGTGTTTACTATGTTGTGTGCTTCTTCTTGTTAGTTCCTGTTTCGTTGCGATCGTGAGGATTCGTTCGTCTACGCTTGGTTCGGCTTCATCCGTTCATCTTCTTCATGGACTCGTTCTTCTTCCTTGCGGGATTTCAGGCAAGATGACCGCTACCTTGGATCTCACTACTATCATTGCTATGCTAGTTGCTTCGTTCTATCGCTATGCTGCGCTACCTATTACCTGTTTATCAAGCCATCCCAAATTGCCATGTCAGCCTCTAACCTTTTGAACCCTTCCTAGCAAACCGTTGTTTGGCTATGTTACCGCTTTGCTCAGCCCCTCTTATAGCGTTGTTAGTTGCAGGTGAAGATGAAGTTTGTCCCTTGTTGGAACATGGAGATGTTGTTCCTTGTTGGAACATGTTTACTTGTTGGGTTATCACAATATATCTTATATTATTAATGCATCTATATACTTGGTAAAGGGTGGAAGGCTCGGCCTTATGCCTAGTGTTTTGTTCCACTCTTGCCGCCCTAGTTTCCGTCATATCGGTATTATGTTCTCGGATTTTGCGTCCCTAACGCGTCGGGTGATTTATGGGACCCCTTGACAGTTCGCTTTGAATAAGACTCCTCCAAAGAAGGCCCAACATTGGTTTTACCATTTGCCTCACCTAGCCCCTTTTTCCCTTGGGTTTAGGAGCCCAAGGGTCATCTTTATTTTAGCCCCTCGGGCGGTGCTCCTTCGAGTGTTGGTCCGAACCGGCAGATCAAGGGCCACCACGGGCAACTCGAGGGCTGGTTTTACTTGTAGGCTGACCTATCCGGTGTGCCTCGAGACCGAGATATGTGCAGCTCCTATCGGATTTGTCGGCACATCCGGCAGCTTTGCTGGTCTTGTTTTATTATTGTCGAAATGTCTTGTAGCCGGATTCCGAGACTGATCGGGTCTTCCCGGGAGAAGGAATATCCTTCGTTGATCGCGAGAGCTTATCATGGGCTAAGTTGGGACACCCTGCAGGTATAAACTTTTAAGAGCCGTGCCATGTTATGTGGCGATGGGAATTTGTTGATATCCGGTTGTAGTAAACTTGAAGCAAACTCTTCTAAAATACACCAACCGTGTGCGTAACTCGTGAGTGTCTCTTTTCGGGGTTGATCGAGAGGAGAACACGGTTTCTGGGTTATGTCTGACGTAAGTAGGAGTTCAGGATCACTTCTTGATCATAACTAGTTGATGACCGTCCCTTTGTTTCTCTTCTCGCTCTCATTTGCGTATGTTAGACACCATATATGCTTAGCCGCTGCTGCAACCTCACCACTTTACCCCTTCCTTTCCCATTAAGCTTTGCTAGTCTTGATACCCATGGTAATGGGATTGCTGAGTCCTCGTGGCTCACAGTTTACTACACCACCAGTTGCAGGTACAGGTTTGCGATGATCATGACGCGAGAGCGATGTTTGCTTGTTTGGAGTTCTTCTTCTGCTTCTTCGATCAGGGGATAGGTTCCAGGTCGGCAGCCTGGACTAGCAGGGTGGATGTCGTTTGAGTTTCTGTTTATGTTTCATCCGTAGTCGGATGTTGATCTTGTATATGATGTTGATGTATTCTTGTGGCATTTGTGCCTTATGTATGTATCCCCATCTATTATGTAATGTTGATGTAATGATATCCACCTTGCAAAAGCGTTCCAATATGCGGGTCTATCCTTGGTGGGACCGTCGAGTTCCTTTTGGATAGGGTCGCATATTGGGCGTGACAATTATGCCATTGATATGAGTAAACATGAGACCTAAATGTTATTGTGAATATGGTTAGTTCATAATCCTTGCTGAAAACTTGAATGCTGGCTTTACATATTTACAACAACAAGAGAAAACAGAGTTTGTAAAAGTTTTTCTTTATCACTTTCAGTTTATCAACTGAATTGCTTGAGGACAAGCAAAGGTTTAAGCTTGGGGGAGTTGATACGTCTCCGTCGTATCTACTTTTCCAAACAGTTTTGCCCTTGTTTTTAACTCTAACTTGCATGATTTGAATGGAACTAACCCGGACTGACGCTGTTTTCAGCAGAATTGCCATGGTGTTATTTTTGTGCAGAAACAAAAGTTCTCGGAATGACCTGAAACTTCACGGAGATTATATTTAGAAATAATTAAAAATACTGGCGAAAGAATCAAGGCCAGGGGGCCCACACCCTTTCCACGAGGGTGGGATGCGCGCCTGCCCCCCCCCCCCCCAGGGCGCGCCCCCTGCCTCATGGGCCCCCTGGAGCTCCACCGACCTCAACTCCAACTCTATATATTCATGTTCGGGGAGAAAAAAATCAGAGAGAAAGATTCATCGCGTTTTACGATACGGAGCCGCCACCAAGCCCTAAACTCTCTTGGGAGGGCTGATCTGGAGTTTGTTCGGGGCTCCGGAGAGGGGAATCCGTCATCGTCGTCATCATCAACCATCCTCCATCAGCAATTTCATGATGCTCACCGCCGTGCGTGAGTAATTCCATCGTAGGCTTGCTGGACGGTGATGGGTTGGATGATATTTATCATGTAATCGAGTTAGTTTTGTTAGGGTTTGATCCCTAGTATCCACTATATTCTGAGATTGATGTTGCTATGACTTTGCTATGCTTAATGCTTGTCACTAGGGCCCGAGTGCCATGATTTCAGATCTGAACCTATTATGTTTTCATGAATATATGTGAGTTCCTAATCCTATCTTGCAAGTCTATAGTCACCGACTATGTGTTATGATCCGGCAACCCCGAAGTGACAATAATCAGGACCACTCCCGGTGATGACCGTAGTTTGAGGAGTTCATGTATTCACTAAGTGTTAATGCTTTGGTCCGTTACTCTATTAAAAGGAGGCCTTAATATCACTTAGTTTCCAATAGGACCCCGCTGCCACGGGAGGGTAGGACAAAAAATGTCATGCAAGTTCTTTTCTAATAAGCACGTATGACTATATTCGGAATACATGCCTACATTACATTGATGAACTGGAGCTAGTTTTGTGTCACCCTATGTTATAACTGTTACATGATGAACCGCATCCGACATAATTATCCATCACCGATCCAATGCCTACGATCTTTTCACATATTGTCCTTTGCTTAGTTACTTTTCCGTTGCCACTGTTACAATCACTACAAAGATGCTACTGTTACCTTTGCCACTGTTACCGTTACTTCCATATTACTTTGCTACTAAATACTTTGCTGCAGATATTAAGTTATCCAGGTGTGATTGAATTGACAACTCAACTGCTAATACTTGAGAATATTCTTTGGCTCCCCTTGTGTCGAATCAATAAATTTGGGTTGAATACTCTACCCTCGAAAACTGTTGCGATCCCCTATACTTGTGGGTCATCAATCATCTGCGGTCATCTGACCAAAGGACAGTATGGCCGTATAAGTGCTCTGGAAACGTTGAAGCTAGTCTGGGACTGGCTCTCCAATGTCAACGAAGGCGTCTCAACATAGAGAGACTCAAGGATCAGTGTTCTTCGCAACCTCTTCAACCGCTTCAAGAGACACGACAATGAGAATGTCCAGCTCACATTTGATCGCCTCACTGATATCACAAATGAGCTTCATGCTCTCGGCGCCACTAAGATCACCAAGCATGATATCGTCAAGACACTCCTGAGATCACTTGACAGCTCATTTGACACCATTGCCCTGATGATTCAAGAACGCCCTGAATTCAAGACTCTCGATCCGTCTGACATACTTGAGAGGCTCAACACACATGAGTTCGAGTTATCTGAGAAAAGAGATATCTATGGTCCTAGCTATGCACGTACTCGCGCTTTGAAGGCAAAGGTTGTTTCCTCATCTGAAGAAGAATCTGACTACAGTTCTGGGGATCCTGAAGACAATGGAAAAGAGCTTGCTATGCTTGTGAAGAAGTTCCAAAAATTCACCAAGAAGAAAGGCTTCAGAAAGTCTTCAAGATCCAGCTCGAGAAATGATGAATCTTCTCTCATGACCACCAGAAGAGAACATTCCACAAGTGCAAGAAACCTGGTCACTACATCTCTGAGTGTCCAAAGTGGGACAATGAGAACAAGAATAAGAAGAGCAAAGAATATGATTCTGATGACAAGAAGAAGAAGAAATCCTCAAAGTTTTCTTCCAAGTCTTCATCGAAGTCTTCATCACACAAGAAGAGTTCATCTGGCAAGGCTCGTGCTTTTGTTGGCAAGGAGATGGATTCTGAGGAGGAGTCTGCTTCTGAGGAGACGGAGATGGAGTTTGAGGAGGAGTCCGACTCTCGCATTGCAAGTTTGGCTCTAGCTACAGCCTACGTTGCCAAGTCCATCTTCAACACTGAAGACAATGGCTCCATCACCAACGATGATGCTAATGACAAGGACGACTCTGCCCCCACCTACTGCTTCATGGCATGTGGTGCCAAGGTAAACTCACGTGATGCTTACTTTCAAACATCAAGTGAAGATGACTCTGATTGTGAACCCAAACCTGGCTACAAAACACTTGCTAAAATTGCAACTGAACAACAGAAAGCTATGGAACATATTCAAAAATTCTTAGACAAAAGCGATGACCTGTTGGACGCGGAAATGACCCGATCTCAGTCCTTAACTGAAGACATCAAAAATCTTCACGTTAAGTACGAGGAACTTGAAATTCGTCATGAAACGCTCTCAACAACTCATGAAAAGCTTTCCTATGATTATCTTCAAAGGAAGCAAGACCTTGAGAAATTGAGAGCGGCTCATGAAGATCTTCAAAAAGAGAACGAGTCACTTCGCGCTCAACAGACCAGTCCCGCTCAGGAAGGATTTGAACCACCATGTTTAAAATGCCTTGAGCGTGATAACGCTACCTCTGTTGTTGAATGTTCTACTGCCGCCACTGTTGCAATGTCTTCAACTGCTGATGTGGTAACTAACCCCTCTGCTGAGGATACCACTACTATTGCTGATGAAAATGCCAGGCTGAAGACATTGCTTGAGACAGGGATGTACAAAAGTCTCGAAGGGTATCAGACACTATGTGATGTCCTCAAAAAGCAGATTCTGAACCGAAACCCTAGGAAAGAGGGTGTTGGGTTCGAGAGGAAAAATGAATGTTGATGGTTCTTACTGGAAGCCTAAGCAGTACCCCAAAACCACATGGGTTGCTGCAAAGGGACCTTCAATGGATCCATCCACCTTATCTGGCTTCACTTGTGTTAACCCGGTTATCATTGTTGAATCCTTTGATGCAAACTATAAACTGTTTAAGAATCAGGATGGTGAAGTGTTTGCCAGGTATATTGGTATTAACTGTAGGAATGAGCCACCTATGAAGAAGATCTGGGTACCCAAAAGTTGTCTGAGAATCTTCCTGTGAATGTCATCATGACACCACAAGGGAAGAAGACAAACCCCAGACCAAAGGCGTCATATGGTCCAAAGGCTTCATATAGATAGAGGACTCACCAGAGCCACCCTAACGCCAATGTTTTGCAGGGAAATCATACTCAGGCTTATGAATATGAGTGTGTATCATCAAACCGCTATGTTCATAAGACTAAGAACTATTCTGCTTATTCATATGAGTATTATTCACCACCTGCAAGGCTATTTGCTAGGGCTCCAAAGCCAAATTTCTCAGATGCCGCACTTAGACTCATTGCTTTGAAGCCACCCCGGAAGATGTGGGTGGTTTAGAAAACTTAACTCTCTTTTGCAGGGAAAGGTCTCCAGCCGGAAATCAAAGGCGTCTGATGCTTATCCTGGGGACCTAAAACATCTTGTGGGGCGCAAGATAAAATGCCCAAATGGTCTTACTATGTATTTTGTTCCTGAATCGCTTGCCAATCATCCTATCAGTCTTAACCTTGCTTTGAGCTTTGATAATCCTCTTGTACGTCGAATGTTTATGCTACACAATACTCTTGGTGAAGCCTATCCCCCTAACTGCACTATAGGGTATGACACCAAATGCTTCAGAATGGATTATGGACAGTGGATGCACTAATCACATGACTGGTGATCGAAGTCTTCTCATGGACTCAACCTTACGTCCATCTGACAAGAGTCACATCACATTTGCTGACACTGGTAAAAGCAAGGTATTGGGTCTAGGTAGAGTTACAATCTCAAAGGATCAGAACATGGATAAAGTGATGCTTGTTGAACCCTTGGTTTCAACTTAATGTCTGTCTCAATGCTTTGTGATTTGAACATGATTGTGTTATTTGGAAAATATCGTTGCCTTGTTCTAATGGAATCTGACAAGTCTCTAGTCTTTGAAGGGTATTGGAAAGATGATCTATATATGGTAGATTTCTCAGCAGGACCACAGTTGGGCGTATGTCTTCTAGCAAAAGCTTCAGAGTGCTGGCTCTGGCATCGGAGGCTAGGACATGCAGGCATGAGGAACTTGTACACACTCGCGAAGAAGAAACATGTCGTTGGCATCGAGGGCGTCAAGTTCAAGAAGGATCATCTATGCGGTGCCTGCGAAGCTGGAAGATGACGAGGGCCAAGCATCCCTCGGAGACAATCATGACTACATCTCAACCCTTCGAGATGCTTCACATGGATCTCTTTGGCCCTACTCACTATTCTACTCTCACTACCACTGCTTGCCTCTATGGCTTCGTCATTGTTGATGATTACTCAAGATATACATGGGTGCATATAATCCTTTACAAGAATGAAGTGCAGGATGTCTTCAGGCGCTTCGCCAATCGTGCCATGACGAACTATGGTGTCAAGATTAAGCACATCAGAAGTGACAACGGCACAGAGTTCAAGAACACTGGCCTCAATCTTTACCTTGATACATTAGGCATCACTCATGAGTTCTCTGCTCCATACACACCTCAGCAGAATGGCATCATGGATCGCAAGAAAAGAACACTTATCGAGATGGCTCGGATGATGATTGATGAGTACAAGACTCCAAGAAAGTTCTGGCCTGAAGCCATTGATACTGCATGCCATGTCATCAACCGTGTTTATCTTCACAAGCTTCTGAAGAAGACATCCTATGAGCTCCTAACTGTAAGAAGCCAAACGCCGCCATTTCAGAGTATTTGGTGCTAGGTGCCGGATCAAGGATCCACATCACACTTCAAAATTTGCACCGAAAGCACATGAAGGTTTTATGCTTGGTTACGGAAAGGATTCGCACTCCTACAGAGACTTCAACCTCTTTCATTATAAAGTGGTTGAAACTGTGAATGTGCGGTTCGATGAGACTAATGGCTCGCAAAGAGAGCACCTGCCAAGTGTGCTAGGTTCCACCTGGTGAATCCATCAAGCTTATGGGAACTGGAGAAATCATACCTTCTGAGGCACAGGCTGAAGAGGAACTTATTATTTCTGCGCCTAATCAACCTGAAGACAATAATCAACCTGAAGCTAATACTCATGATGAAGACAATGATCAGCAAGAGCAAAATCTTCGTCTAGTTCATCCTCGTGTTGCAAATGAAGTTCAGATTGAGACAATAAATGACAGCATCAATGCACCTGGTCCACTCACTCGTTCAAGAGCAACACAGGTAGCAAATTTCTGTGGGCACTTTGCATTTGTTTCAATATCTGAACCCAAGAAAGTTGCTGAAGCTTTCATGGAACCTGAATGGATTCAAGCTATGCAAGAAGAGCTTCAACAGTTCAAGCTGAACAATGTGTGAGAATTGGTCAAGCGTCCTGATCCTCGCAAGCACAACATCACATGCACCAAATGGATATATCGCAACAAGCAAGATGAGCATGGTCAAGTTGTCAGAAATAAGGCTCGTCTCGTTGCTCTAGGATACACTCAAGTTGAAGGGATTGACTTCGATGAAACATTTGCTCCAGTGGCTAGGCTTGAAGCCATTCGTATACTGCTAGCCTATGCCAACCATCACAACATCCTTCTGTATCAAATGGATGTGAAGAGTGCCTTTCTCAATGGCAAGATTGAAGAAGAAGTGTATGTTGCACAACCTCATGGCTTTGAAGATCCAAAACATCCTGATATGGTAAACAAGCTCAACAAGGCACGGTATGGCCTGAAACAAGCCCCTCGTGCTAGGTCTGACACACTCAAAGTGTGACGCCCGGGTGATTACGCCACAATAATCCTCAAGCATGAGGACACGCCACCTCGATTATCGCTATTAATCTCGCTTCGGTTCAATCTTTCAAATTCAAAGTCAAGCAAACAAAGAAAGTTTTCAAAATTTTAAACTAAAATGTCCTGAGTGTGCAAATAAATGCCTAGGTGTTTATAGTGCAACAAACCCCCCTTTCTGAAATTTTCTAAATCTAAGCAAATGAAATAAAACAGGTTTTTGAAAAATAATAAAAAAGGAAAGAAAATAAACAGGAGGGGATAACCCCCTCCTCCCACCACCGCCCTCCCTCTCCCTTGGCCCATCCCCCTTCTCCCCATGGGCGCCCACCGCCCCAACCGCCCATAACCCCACCCCACCCCTGCTGCCAAACCCTAGCCAGCACTCCTCCCCTCGCGCCTCGCCCTCGCTCCAGACCGATCTGGATCGGCAGGCACCTGACCGAGCCGACGCCCCGCCCGTCCACCAACCTCGCCACGCCATTGCCCCCCGCCACGCCGTCCTCCCTCCTCCTCCTCCGCCCTGGAGCTCCTCCTCCCTCAAGGCACCACTGAGCCCCCACCGCCACATCATCCGGCTCGGCCTCGCCTCCTCTCGGAACGCCACCGGCCTCCTCCCTCGGCCTGCCCGACCTCCACCGAGCACACCGGCCGAGACCACCCCTCACTGTGGAGGCCCTCTCTCTCCCTTCCCCTGTCGTGACCAGGCTCAGACCGCCAGCCGCGACGCCCCCCCCTCCCGGCTTCCCGGCTCATTCCCACAGACCGACGCCTCCCCCGATCCCCTCCTCCTCTCCCTGGATCCGGCCCAGTGGCCTCGGCCTGACTTCGCCCGCCACCGAGTGGCTCCTCTTCTCCCTTCCTCCCTCCGGCGACCCACTCCGGCGCCCTAGCTGCCCAGACCCAACCCCCCCTCCTCCCCGTTCGGCGCCTCGCCCCCCCACGACCGATTCCTCGCTCGGCCGAGCCTGCAACCATCCATCCGCCGCCTCCCCTCACCGGTCGCTCACACCCGTGGCCAGGCTGGCCACTAGCTCCGCCGCCTACCATCGATCCGCCTGGTCACCTCTCGATCGGGCTGGGTCAGGCCTGAATCGAGCAACGCCTGCGTCCTGCCTTCTCCTTCACTCACACTGCTTGGCCTCACATCATCCGTGGGGGCCCCACCCCAAAAACGAAAAAGAATGTTTTAATAAAACAAAAACAAAAAAAAGGAAATAAAAGGAATTAAACTAATTAACTAAATAAATAATTAATTAATTAATTGGGTAATTAATTAAACTAATTAATTCGGATTAGTTAAACCTAATCATAAGTTAAATTAATTGGGTAATTAATTAAACTAATTAATTCTGAATTAATTAACACTAATTATTAATTAACTTAATTAACTTAATTAACTAAGGTTAATTAACTGATTAGGTTAATTAAGCTAATAGTGTATGACATGCGGGACCCACAGTCGTGGTTGACTTAGTCAACCTGTTGATCGATGATCGCCGGCATGACATCATGTTGATGTCATAAATGCTTTTTCAAATTAATTAAATAATTAATTAAAATTCCGAAATTAATAAAACCTTTTATAAATCATATCTTTTAACCGTAATCCGGATTAAAATATTTTCAACATGAAAGTTGCTCGAGCGACGAGACGAATTCGATCGCGCATCCGCTCGTCCACCACACGCCTCTAACCTATCAAACCTGCAAACTTTCTCCTCCGGTTCATCTCGTCGACAGACGTCCGAGATCGGACAACTTCCTGATGCTTTCCCCTAAACCAAGACCCCTCTTACCACGTTAGGGCACGCCTAGCATCGCTTCTTGGCATGTCATGCATCGTTATGCATCCGTTATCGTGTATTCATTGTTTCTTCCCCTCTTCTCTTGGTAGACTACGAGACCGACGCCGTGCCGCCGGTTCGACTACAAAGGTCTTGTGACCCTCTCTCTTGCCAGAGCAACCAGGCAAGCCCCCTTTGATCATCCCGATATCGCCCATTCCATTCTCTCATGCTTGCATTAGATTTTGTTATCGTTATTGTTTGCTCCTATTCATTGCATAGCCTGTTTATTGTAACCTGCTATTGTTACCACCTTATCCTAAACTGCTTAGTATAGGTTGGTTAGAGACCCATCGCTGACCCCCACCTTGTCCTTGTTGCCCCCGCTTCATCATTGAAGACCCGATCAACGGATCAAGACCAGCCCCGACACCGCACATCACTTCCCTTAGTTGCTCGACACTACTAGGTTACTATCGAGTACCGAGGGTGAAACCTCTACAAAGACTTCCGATATTAACCTCGTAGTATAGCTATCCGGTTGTGGTCATCGAGGGTGATTTCCTCTTTAACCACTTCCGACACGACTGTCGTGCAACCCCCAAGTGTGGACCTCGAGGGTGAATCCTCTAATGTTCACCTTGATGACTACATTGAGTGGAATTCACCGGGGTGATTCCTCGTGTTTTCCCTTGATGTTTGGACTCACGGTTACTTGGACTTTTACCATCATTATTTGGAAAGACGGGTCGACCGACGAGGGGTACCAGCGCTTAATTGCAGTGATGTGGAGACGGGTTGACTGGAGGGTGCCCGCGAGATAATTACGAGGCGTGGCGGGCATTCCTAGCCCTTGCCGCAAGTCCTCGAGACGGGGCAACGGGGTCACATCTTTCGTGAGTCTCTGCTTGTTACCGCTCGTTCCTATTCCACTACGATTGGGATATTTGATCCGAGGGGCCTCTGGCCTGATAGCACTAACCATCACGTGGGCTAAGTATGGGCGTTCTGCGTCGATACATCACCGAAGCTTATTAGACGTCACGATCGAGCGGCGCTACCGGATTGGATTGGAACGCTCTGTTAGGCTAGGTCTGCTTCCGCCGCCCTCGCGTCGCAGGAGTTCCTGGGAGATGGCCCATGACCCTGGGGCATAGGTTTAGTCCGGCGTCTGGCCTCTCTATTAAGCCTAGGTCGGGTTGCGGCGTATTGTTTGGCCGAGGCCGGGCATGACCACAGAAAGTGTGTCCGCCGGAGTTAAGCGGCGTGGTGGGTAAGTTGGTGCACCCCTGCAGGGAAGAAAACATCTATCGATAGCCTGTCCTACGGTAACGGACACTTGGAGTTGTATCCCGATCGATACAACTAGAACTGGATACTTGAGATGAGACATGGATATGAGCAATGGATTGCGATGATAACTGGATAGTATGGCTCTGGGATTTCTTTCTCGCGGGGAGTCGAGAAAGGATCTCTGGCCGAGGTTGATAACACTACTGCTACTTTAAGTTATGTTACTCTACTCCCTCTTGTTTGCTGCAAGATGGTGGTTTCCGGAAGATGCTAGTCTTCGATAGGACTAGGCCTTCTCTCTATTCTGGCTTTTCTGCAGCCCAGTTCACATATACGGCCTTACTTTGATAATGTTGCATATGTAGTGTAGCTCCTTGCTTGCGAGTACTTTGGATGAGTACTCACGGTTGCCTTGTTCCCCCCTTTTCCCCTATCTCTACTCGATTGCTGCAATCAGACGATGGAGCCTGTGATCCGACGCCACCGCCTATGACGACTACTACTCGGGGCGCCTACTACTACGTGCAGCCCGACGACGACCACCGGGAGTGACCTAGGAGGATCCTGAGCAGGAGGCCTGTCCTCTTCGATCTGATCCCAGTTTGTGCTAGCCATCTTATGGCACCTTGTTTAACTTATGTCCGTACTCAGATATTGTTGCTTCCGCGACTCGCCTATGATCGAGCACTTGTATTCGAGCCCTCGAGGCCCCCGGCTTGTATTATGATGCTTGTATGACTTATTTTATTTGTAGAGTTGTGTTGTGATATCTTCCCGTGAGTCCTTGATCTTGATCGCATACATTTGCGTGCATGATTAGTGTACGATTGAACCGAGGGCGTCACAAGTTGGTATCGAGCCGATTGCTGTAGAATCCCTTTCCAACTCCTTGGCCGAAGTCGAGTCTAGACATTGCAAAACTTTTACTAACATGGCTGTGTGTCTTATGGGCACACGTCGCCATTGGGTGGAATTAGGATCTTTTACTCCTCGATCTTTACTCTGGGGTTCTGAACTCTCTTCTATTCGGGTTAAATGAATTTACTAAAAACAAAACTAACTTTAGGTTCTCGCAAGTACCTTCTCCCGGAGAGCCTTTCACTTCAGATGATCGTCTGCTAATCAGAAGATTCCGGAGATACTCTCTGATGATCTCTCGAGACTTTGTGCCCATCACTTTTGCTATTCCTGGCCACCGATAAATCCGTATGGATGACTACTTACACTTGCAATTCATAATGATCATCCCCATTGATCTCAAGTTGTTACAAGATACCCGAAGTTTTCTATTGTTCCGAGAATACTTTGTGCCTACTGCCTAGCAGTTCCTTACTACATGAATACCCCTTCAAATAAATCCTCGCACTTGTCGAGTATCCGCTCAACCCCCATTTGTTCATATGTTTCACAAAAGTCTTTAAAATACTATTCGATCTTCCGAACATCCTCTGGAGCCTTTGGCTCTTGAAATTCTTGCTTGCTTGCATTATGGTTAATCCCATAAGTCTCGTAATCTTATTGACATTCCTTGTCATTATCATTTTGGGGTCTGTTGACTCAATATGTTTGCGAATACCCGCAATCATCATTGATCCTTATAGGTTACTTTTCCGGCTGAGCTGCCATTCCTTTATCTGGAATTGGTTCTCGACCAATCCAATTATCGTTGATTGTACCCTAAGGCTATTCAACTTATCCATCCCTAAATCGAGCATTGCTTCGACTTCTTGATTTAGGAATCATAATTCCTTTGCTTTTGACAATTGAGTTAGTCATTGTTTCTATGATCCGAACTCCTTGCATTCTTCTTCCTCTCGTTAAGTAATCGTGCTCGCGTCGGACTTCGGTGGACCATCGTCCATTATTGGATTTTACCCACAAGATCCTTCTTATTCAATAACTTTGAGAGACCTTCCCCGGTATCTCGAGATTAGCATGGAACTACATAACCTCTTATGAGTTCTTCATCAAGTGCTACCTTCCCACTGCTTTCCAATTTTTCACGGGCTCGAAGTTATTTAAACACTCAAAGACACCGTAATCGAACCGAGTCCGCACTCACGGTTCAACAACTCTTCAAGAAGCTTCTATAAGTACGAGATTGAATCCGATCACGCCATTCCTAGCCTGTTTGGCTATATCGTTGTCGTGATGATTTTATCGGTACTACCGCTCCTTCTTCACGGAGCACAATTTTCGACGAGGAATCGACCTTACGCCGATCCTCATCGACATATCGTTTCGCCTTGAACATCAAGCTTGGTTTCGAGTTTGTGTCGTACCTTGGTTCTAATAACCTTTCACTTCATCATTACTTGACTTGATGTCATCGTCGATCGATTACATCTTCATGAACTCTCGCGACAAAGGTGCCGTGTTCACAACATTCGAGCTCATCCAGATATAAATGGAATTCTTGATGAGAAATACCATCCTTGCCCTCGATGAATTGTACTATCATCGATCCCTTTATTGCCTTCCCACCAACACAAGCTTGTTCATGTTTGGTGTTATACCTTGAGTTCCTTGCTACCCAAAGAATCGCTCTTCTCTACCTTGGAGTATTACCATCTGTTAAATATCAAGGATGTTGTGAGGACTGCTCCACCTCTTAAGAAATTCTTGGTATTGAGATGCTTCTCACCATCACCATTCTTTCTTGGTCCCGTGTTACTTCCAACCGTGTACCAAAGAAGTGGACGGTGTTTGTTGGATTCTGCCCTTCTAGCAAGCCTCTTGCTTTGAAGTGAAATTTTAGCCTATCGATTATTGTGTCACTATTCTCGACATTGGTCGTGCAACCCAACCCATCGGGCGCACCTTTCAACCAATGTTTACTTGAGTATGTTTTCCTCGAGCATATTTCCTAGTATCATTTGTTCCGACAAATGTTATCTCCTTGTTCACTTTAATGGGGAGTCTATCTTTGGGAATCTCGGTGAATTGCCGCTGAGATCACCGACACCTCCTTGACCTCTCCTTGGGCTAATGATGGACTCTTGTTAACGGAATAACTTCATAGTTCATTTCCCGAGAATCTTACAATGTCATCTCGTCAATTTATGCTTGCACCTTTTCTTCTCGTGTATCCTAAGTCCGAGGTATCCTGACACCAATCGGATCTGAATCTCGGTCCGATATGATGGTTGGGACAACTTTCCAAGAGTTATGTTATTGGTCCTTTGATGAACCGGTAGCATGATGTCATGCCTAGCACCCCCGGCTAGAGGACCTATCATTATAGAATCCTTTTCAGCAGGATCATCCTTTCATCCATGAGGGAATTCTAATACTGTTTCAACCAGTTATTCCTGATGAATCCTTCGTGATTCCAAAGTCTGATCTTCACCTGAAGACCATGTCAATGCTATCTCGAAACATGTCTGTGGTACTCTGATTTTCAACAAGAACATTCGAAGCCCAATGCTAAATGTTTCTTGCTCAAATTATCCGAACACCGTTGTATGGGTAATGTCATGAAATTTCTTCCCCCTTACCTAAAGGGTTTTCTAAATTATATCCTGTCATGGATATCATGCTCTGCTTATCCTTGGTAAGGGTATATCCCTGAAATATGTGTTTAAACACATTTTCCTTTCCATTGTTCTGTTCAATATGATAATCATATTTTACTTTCCATTGGTTGTTTGAACCTTTCTTGGGATATATATAATCTAAGCAGTGATAACCCCCTGCTTAGGTAAGCACCTCGTTATACCACTCTGTAAGTAAGGCCCTATTACTATTTGTTGATGACATTCCGGTAACCACCGATGGACGAGAACCTTGCCTATTGGTCCGCCTCGTTCAACGAAAGCAGAAAATGGTTCTCTTCGTCCCTCGCCTTTGGTACCTATGTTGTTGCCGACATGACCCTCGACTCTCCTCGACTTGCCTTGCTTACATGATCGTGCAGGATGTCAACAACCTACTACTTTTAACCACATGGTGGGCCCATAACCCACAGTCACAGTGATCGAATCTCGACTCCCCATACACCCCCTGCTCACAAAGTTATCCCTCCCACGTGGACTCAGATGTAATTCACGGCCACCGCTATAGTGATCTATTCTCGCATCGACGCGATACTTAGTCTCGCCACTCAACCCCCTTCTCACCCGCTTGGAGCCTATTATGGTGCTCTTTCTTACCTTACTCTCGAGGTTTTTCAAATGTTCAACTCGAGAGTTAATTTTATACTAATTCATGGGTTAACCCCAGCTTGTTTCCCTTAAAAGCATTATGTCGCAGTTGAGCTGCCCTTACCTTTCAGAATACGATAGAGTTCCCAAGAAATGATGACCCGCTTATCATGATGCATCGAATAAAGGGTGGTAGACATCAACGAAAGGGATTAGCTCCTTCGAGAAGATCCGTTAGGTTTTCGTAACCAGACCTTTCCTCTTGTTCCCCTCTTAAATCTCGGACGAGATTTCTTGTAGTGGAGGAGAATTGTGACGCCTGGGTGATTACGCTACAAGAATCCCGCGCAATGAGGACACGCCACCTCGATTCTCGCTATTAATCTCGCGTCGGTTCAATCTTTCAAATTCAAAGTCACAAAAAGGAAATTTTTCAAAATTTTAAACTAAAATGTCCGGAGTGTGCGTTAAATGCCTAGGTGTTTATAGTGCAACAAACCCCCCCTTTCTCAAATTTTCTAAATCTACAAATGAAATAAAACAGGTTTTTGAAAAATAATAAAAAAAGGAAAAGAAAATAAAAGGAGGGGATAACCCCCTCCGCCCAACCACCGCCCCTCCCTCTCCCTTGGCCCATCCCCTTCTCCCCATGGGCGGCCCGCCGCCCCAACCGCCAGATAACCCCACCCCACCCCATGCCAAACCCTAGCCACGCCCACTCCTCCCTCGCGCCCCCTCGCCCTCGCTCCCGACCCGATCTGGATCGAGCAGGCACCCCGACCGAGCCGACGCCTCACGCCGTCCACCAACCTCGCCACGCCGCCCGGCCCCCCGCCGCCTGGCCGCCTCCTCCTCCTCCGCCGCCTGAGCTCCCTCCTCCCCTCAAGCCCACCACCGAGCCCGGCGATCACATCATGGTCCGGCTCGGCCTCGCCACTCCTCGCCGGAATGCCTCACCGGCCTCCTCCCGGCCTGCCCCTGACCTCCACCGAGCACACCGGCCGAGACCCTGCCCCACCATGTTGTGAGGCCCCTCTCCTCCCCTTCCCGTCGGCCGGCTCCGGCTCCGCCACCACAGATCGACGCCCTCGGCTTCCCCGGCTCGGCCGTCCCCACAGACCGACGCCCCCTCCCGATCCTCCTCCTCTCCCTGCTGGATCCGCCTCTGGCCTCGGCGTCTGACTCTTTTCCGCCACCGAGTGGCTCCTCTTCTCCCCTTCCTCCTCCGACGGCGACCCACTCCGGCCTAGCCGCCCAACCTCAAGGCCCTTCCTCCCCGTTCGGCGCCTCGCCCCCACGACAGATTCTCGCTCGGCCCGGCCGAGCTCAAGAACCGCCCGCCTGTCGCTTCCTCACCGGCGCTGCGCTCGGGCCGGGCGGGCCAGGCTGCTGGCCCGCCACTCACGCCTGATCCGCCTGGTCGCCTCTCACCCGGGCCGGGTCAGTGCCGAATCGGGCCGCGCCTGCCGCCTGCCTCCTTCCGTGAGACTCACTGCTTGGCCTCACATCGTGGGGCCCCACCCCAAAACGAAAAAGAATGTTTTAATAAAATGTAAACTGAAAAAAGGAAATAAAAGGAATTAAACTAATTAACTAAATAATTAATTAATTAATTAATTGGGTAATTAATTAAACTAATTAATTCGGATTAGTTAAACCTAATCATTAGTTAAATTAATTGGGTAAGTAATTAAACTAATTAATTTCAATTAATTAACACTAATTATTAATTAACTTAATTAACTAAGGTTAATTAACTGATTAGGTTAATTGCTAATAGTGTATGACATGCGGGACCCACTGTCGGGGTTGACTTAGTCAACCCTGTTGATCGATGACGTCAAGATGACATCATGCCGATGTCATAAATGCTTTTTCAAATTAATTAAATAATTAATTAAAATTCCGTAAATTAATAAAACCTTTTATAAATCATATCTTTTAACCGTAATCCGGATTAAAATATTTTCAACATGAAAGTTGCTCGTAACGACGAGACTAATTCGATACGCAGTCCATTCGCCCACCACACGCCTCTAACCTATCGAACCTGCAAACTTTCTCCTCCGGTTCATCCGTCTGACAGACGTCCGGAGAGGCGGACAACTTCCCTGATGCTTTCCCCTAAACCAAGACTCTCTTACCACGTTAGGGCACGCCTAGCATCGCTTGGCATGTCATGCATCGTTATGCATCTGTTATCGTATTCATTGTTTCTTCCCCTCTTCTCTTGGTAGACTACGAGACCGACGCCGCACCGGCCGCCGACTACAAGGTCGACGACCCTCTCTCTTGCCGTAGCAACCAGGCAAGCCCCCTTTGATCATCCCGATATCGCCCATTCCATTCTCTCATGCTTGCATTAGATTTTGTTATCAAGTATTGTTTGCTCCTATTCATTGTATAGCCTGCTTATTGTAACCTCGCTATTGTTACCTACCGCTTATCCTAAACCGCTTAGTATAGGTTGGTTAGAGACCCATCGCTGACCCCACCTTGTCCTTGTTGCCCTCGCTTCATCATTGAAGACCCGATCAACGGGATCAAGACCAGCCCCGACACCGCACATCACTTCCCCTTAGTTGCTCGACACTACTAGGTTACTATCGAGTACCGAGGGTGAAACCTCTACAAGACTTCCGATATTAACCTCAGAGTATAGCTATCCGGTTGTGGTCATCGAGGGTGATTTCCTCTTTAACCACTTCCGATACGACTACTGTCTGCAACCCCCAAGTGTGGACCTCGAGGGTGAATCCTCTAATGTTCACCTTGATGACTACATTGAGTGGAATTCACCGGGGTGATTCCTCGTGTTTTCCCTTGATGTTTGGACTCACGGTTACTTGGACTTTTACCATCACATTTGGAAAGACGGGTCGACCACGAGGGGTACCTGCGCTTAATTGCAGTGATGTGGAGACGGGTTGACCCGGAGGGTGCCCACGAGATAATTACGAGGCGTGGCGGGCATTCCTAGCCCTTGCCGCAAGTCCTCGAGACGGGCAACGGGTCACATCTTCGTGAGTCTCGCTTGTTACCGCGCTTCCTATTCCACTACGATTGGGATATTTGATCCGAGGGGCCTCGCCCGATAGCACTAACCATCACGTGGGCTAAGTATGGGCGTTCTCGTCAGATACATCAGCCGAAGCTTATTAGACGTCACGATCGAAGGCGCTACCGGATTGGACTGAACGCTCGTTAGGCTAGGTCTGCTTCCGCCGCCCTCGCAACGTCTTGAGTTCCTGGAGATGGCCCATGACCCTGGGGCATAGGTTTAGTCCGCGTCTGGCCTCTCTATTAAGCCTAGGTCGGGTTGCGCGTATTGTTTGGCCGAGGCCGGCATGACCTCGAAAGTGTGTCCGCCGGAGTTAAGCGGCGTGGTGGGTAAGTTGGTGCACCCTGCAGGAAGAAAACATCTATCGATAGCCTGTCCTCGGTAACGGACACTTGGAGTTGTATCCCATCGATACAACTAGAACTGGATACTTGAGATGAGACATGGATATGAGCAATGGATTGCGATGATAATCGGATAGTATGGTTTCGGGATTTCTTTCTCGCGAGTCGAGAAAGGATCTCTCGCCGAGGTTGATAACACTCATCGCTACTTTAAGTTATGTTACTCTACTCCTCTTGTTTGCTGCAAGATGGTGGTTTCGGAAGATGCTAGTCTTCGATAGGACTAGGCCTTCTCTCTATTCTCGCTTTTCTCGCAGCCCACCACACATATACGGCCTTACTTTGATAATGTTGCATATGTAGTGTAGCTCCTTGCTTATGAGTACTTTGGATGAGTACTCACGGTTGCCTTGTTCCCCTTTTCCCCTATCTCTACTCGATTGCTGCAATCGACGATGGAGCCTGTGATCCAGCGCCACCGCCTATGACGACTACTACTCGGAGGCGCCTACTACTACGTGCAGCCCACGACGACGACCGTGGAGTGACCTAGGAGGATCCCAGGCAGGAGGCCTGTCCTCTTCGATCTGATCCCGCTTTGTGCTAGCCATCTTATGGCACCTTGTTTAACTTATGTCGTAGATCGAGATATTGTTGCTTCCACGACTCGCCTATGATCGAGCACTTGTATTCGAGCCCTCGAGGCCCCCGGCTTGTATTATGATGCTTGTATGACTTATTTTATTTGTAGAGTTGTGTTGTGATATCTTCCGTGAGTCCTTGATCTTGATCGTACACATTTGCGTGCATGATTAGTGTACGATTGAACCGAGGGCGTCACACAAAGACTTCTTGAAGAGCAAAGGCTTCAAACCTGGTTCTCTAGATCCTACACTCTTCACAAAGACATATAATGGAGAACTGTTTGTGTGCGAGATCTATGTGAATGACATTATCTTCTACTGTACTAACCGTAAATACAAGGATGAGTTTGGGCACATGATGCAAGAGCAATATCGAGATGTCCATGATGGGTGAGCTGAAGTTCTTCCTGTGCCTTCAAATTCACAAAAAAGCAACGCCATCTTCATATCTCAAGAAAAATACCTCAAAGACTGCCTGAAGAAGTTTGGAATGCAAGATTGCAAAGGTTACACGACGCCAATGCCAACCAAAAGTCATCTGGGTCCCGACGCTAATGGTAAAAAGTTCGATCAAAAGGTATACTGCTCCATGATTGATTCTTTACTTTATTTATGTGCATCTAGGCCAGATAGCATGCTTAGTGTTTGCATGTGTGCCCGATTCCAAGCGGCACCAAAGGAATCGCATCACTTAGCTGTGAAGCGAATTCTTCGATATTTGGCTTACACCCCAACACTAGGATTATGGTATCCAAAGGGCTCAGAGTTTGATCTAGTTGGATTCTCATATGCTGATTATGCTGGTGACAAGGTGGATCACAAGTCTACATCAGGCACATGTCACTTTCTGGGACGATCACTTGTCTGTTGGTCTTCAAAGAAGCATAACCGTGTGTCTCTCCACCGCTGAATCTGAATACATTGTCATCTTTGGATCTTGTTGCGCCACTTCTATGGATGAAGCAGACTCTCAAGGACTATGGCATCCATCTGAAGCAAGTACCACTCTACTGCGATAATGAAAGTGCCATCAAGATTGCCAACAACCCAGTTCAGCACTCGAAGACAAAGCACATTGAAATTCGTCATCACTTTCTCAGAGATCATGTCATGAAGGAAGATATTGATATCATTCACGTCAACACTGAAGAGCAATTGACAGATATCTTCACAAAGCCCTTGGATGAGAAAAGGTTTTGCAAGTTGCGGTGTGAGCTAAATATCTTAGAATCCTTGAATGTCCTGTGATTGGACACACATCCTAACACTTATGCATATTGATGACTTAGATGTGCAACACACGAAGTAACGTATATCTTCAATCAATGAAGACATACACTCTAATTGTGAATACATTAATGCGGAATTTGACTTCGGAGCGCCATGATAATTGTGCGTCGTGTCTGGGTCTAATACTTCCTATACGGTGGGTAACGCCACCACCAAACTTTTGTTTGAAGTGTTTCATTTGGTGTTACATTTGCAAAGACTTTGCATTTGGTTTGTCTTCAACATTGTTCTGACTTCATGTTTATCTTCACAATGTTGATTTGGTCTTATTCTGATATATATACATATAATTGTGTTCAGTCCTCTACAGCATTCACTTATAGCTATGTCTTCATGCTTGGATCTTTTGATCTAAGTGAATGTGATCGGACCCCAACCACTTCTATGATTCTACCTCAAATTCTATCTATCCAAATCATATGCATTCTATTTAAACTGTCAAATGTCTTCTCTGCGTCCTTGTCAGCAGAAGATAAAGAGACAAAAGTTAAATCTATTTTAAATGCTATATCCTTATTGCCTGAAACCCTGAGAAGCCGGAACAACCACCCGACAGTCCAGGCGTGCGCGGGAACATGGAACAACTTCCAATGTGTTGCATGTTTGCCACGTGTCCCTCAGATGTGAACCGCCAGGGGCACCTGCGTAATTGCCCTGTGTTGTCCCTTTCCTTATAAATACACATCACATCGCGGTCAAAATCCTTCTCCCACCTCTCCACCTCGCACAAACCCTAGCGCCACCACTAGCTCTCGACGACGCCGGCGATAAAGCGCTTAGCTGCCGCGACCTCACCGACGTCGTCCTCACGCCGGCCGCGGACCTCGTTTCCTCTGCCGCCGCCGTAGGTGTCTTCCGTCGCCAAGTTAGGGCACGGGAGATTGAACTGCTCAGCCTCCCACTCCACTTCGTCTAGCAGTTCTTCGTGTGGTAATTAAAACTTACTTTTCACTGCCTTTTTGATTCGATTGATCCATCCTTCTCCACCAAAAGTGGTTTCTAAATCTACAGTTTTGGATCTATCCTGTTCTGCATCTCATATCATGACTAGTATATTCACTTATGCCTCATAACTAGTTAGATTCCTCACTTGTACCTATTCTTGGATTCGTACAAATCTGGAACCAACTCTCAACCAATAAGTGAATGTCTTCGCACTATGAGGTCAATGTCTTCAAACTGATTTATCTTCAAAATCTTCTGAGAATGCATATGACCTCTTCCCCTTCCCTCGCATCTCTAATGCTGTCACAGGTACATGTCCGTGGGAGAACCCCTTGGTTCTCATAGTCTGCATTCATTTGCAGAGTTCTTATAGCGTCACATTAATTCTCCTGAAGCCAGTTCCTGTCTGACCAGCAGACGGAAGCCTTTGCAAGTTCTGAAGCCATTCAATTTGAACTTCATGGCCACAGAAAAGTCAGCAAGAAAGGGTGGCAGACAGCGCCGTGGGAATACATCCAAAGATTTGCCACCAGATCTCTATGAGTTATACAAGACAGACACTGAAGAAACCTATGGCGAACGCAAGACTCGAATTCAATGGACTCGCAGATACTGGGCTGAACAATGGTTTCTGTACAAATTTGTGACTGCGGAGTATGTGGAGAACAATGCCATCAAGCGACCATGGGGTGATATTCTCTTCAAAAATCTTCCACCCAGGTCCAGAACTGAAGCCATTGCTCAAGGGTTCTATCCTTGCATGGTTCGCGGACCACAGCCAGAGAATGCTGACCCATCTTCTCTGCTATGGTGTCGTGACGACAATCTGTTTAAGCGCAACTACAAGTTTGCCAAGGATTCTGCTGTGAAAAACAAGAAAGCATTTGGACTCGACTTCAACCCCGGTCCATCTGCTCCTCGAGCTGATGACACCCGTGATGCTGAACCCAATATCATCGGGCCCTTCTACAACCTCGAAGGTCTTCTCACTCACATTGCTGTTCAGGGGGCAGCCGTGGAGCACTCTGATGACGACGCTGATACTAATGAAGCGCCAGCTCCACCAAAGCCACAGAAGCAGAAGAAAACAAAGGCTTCAAAGCCCCCTGCTGCACCTAAAGCTTCGCATCTGAAGCCATTGGCCACTGCACCTCCTGAAGCCAGTGTGCAATCAGAAGATCTTTCTTGTGTCTCCAGGAAGACAGAGAAGTCCAAGAAGAAGATGCCCATCAAGAGTTCTGGGCAAGCATTGACCCCAGCTGTTGTTCTGAGGAACGAGAATGAAGCCATTGATCTGTCAAGTGACGAAGATCTTGGCGATGATGCTCTTGAGCTGCTGATAAAGAGCAAGAAAGAGGCAGAGATCTTCAACGATCTGCCCCTCTTTGATGTGGATATCTTGAATAACTTCATTGATGAATGGTTTGACAACCCAAGCCTCAGTATCGATGATCTTCAGCTCCCAATTGGCATCAGTGTCTCTTTCCACGGAGCCATTGCTCATGAGCTGGCTCTGGCTCAGAAGATCGTCGAGCTGAAGAACAAAATTGACTATGAGAAGGCTCAATTCAAGAAACACATGGCCAAGCTCAGCATGGCTGATGTTCAAAACTTCAAGCAGATGTTGCATGACCTCAAGGAGGCGTTTCACAAGAAACGTGAAGAAGCAAAAGGTTCAAGAGAGCGAATGAAACACCTCACTGCAAAATGTGTTCAAGCTCACAATGAAGCAGAAAAGCGCAAGGCTCTTGGGCGTCCAGCATCGACCCCAAGATGGCTGCCAAAAGAAGAAGCTCTTTGTGGCCCAAGCCAAGCATCGTATGGAAGCACTCGCATTGTCTTCCTCGCCAAATATGACAGTGCTCGAAGCCTAAGGTCCGCAAAGCTGCTTTAGAACTGAAGAAGACAAGGGCAGCTGAGGCCGAAGCCAGAAAGCGCAAGAACAAGAATGCCACTGATGATGCACCACAGACCAAGAAGCGGAAAACAAAGTTTTTGAAGAAAGATTGGGCTGCTCCCTCAGAGCCCCTTGTTGTCGAGCCCATCTCAGTTGCTCGTCCTGCGTCCACCAACCGAGAGCGTCAGCTAGCACTTCATGAGCCTGCTTTCACAGAGGCTCCTGAAGCTGAAGACATTCCAGCTGTTGACCCCATCACAGCTGAAGACATTGGTCATCAAGGCAATGTAGATGATGATGAAGTCCTTCCTTAGATCGAGCACCAAGTCGTCCCTTGACGCCAATCGCTCAGGATGCATCGTGGGCTGATCACCCCCAATAAGACACTCCAAGTCAAGAATCACCAAGTACTCCCCCACCTCAAGTCACCACTCCGATGCATGACGATGACGACTATGTGGCCCAGCCAACTCCCTCTCCAAAAGCGTAGCCCGCATTTCGCAGGCTTCACAAAGGACCAAGGCCACAAGTCACTCTTCTGAGCGTTCCAGAAGGAGAAGTGCAACAAAGCTCAATAGCACGACAAGTGTTTCCAGAAGCCACTCCAACTGCGAACGTCTCTGAGTCTGAAGCCAAAGCTACTGAAGACATTCCGGCTACATCAGCCGATGACCAACAAGAGCTCCGTCAAGAAGAAGAGCGTGTTGCCACACCCTCTACCAACCAAGAAGTTGTTCTCAAGGAGAACGAGTCAGTGCCCGACCCTCCAGCTACTCAAGTGGAGGTTGAAAATACTGAGGCAGCCACCAACAACGCTACTGAAGCCAATGACGTTGTTATGCCTGAAGTGAATATGGTACCTGAAGCTAATTTTGCACCTGAAGCCATTGTGCAGCTTGAAGCCCATGTCAATGCCAATGCTCCTGTCCCACCTCCAAGGCCTAATACTATTGAGCTGGCATTTGATCGCGGCCAACCTGTCATGGTTCGTTGGCCTATTCTGGTTCCTCCTCCTGCTCCCGAACCTCAATTTGATTATCATGTGGAGCACAGGCCTCAGGTCCAGAAGCCAAAGCTAAGGCTGCCAAGGTTTCCAGGTACTGCAACTTCGCCAGGATCGTTCAATGTGAATGGCTTCAAAGCACACAACACCTTCTTTGACAGTGCCAAGAACCCATATTCAAGGCTAAGAATTTCATATGATCGGTTCTGGAGCTGTCAGCAGCGCAGTTCTTATTCTTGTGTCTTATACAATCAAGGGCACATTTTTTCCCATATGCGTCTAGATTGCGAAGCTATTGCTGGCCTGCCTTGCTTGGAAGAAGCCCTCGACTGCTTCAGAGATGTTGGCCTTCTGCAGTTTGTGACCGACAAAGAAAATCGGAATGAAGAGCTTCTGTTACAATTCTATGCCACTCTTCACATTCACGGATACAACAGGGATCCGAAGACTTGGGTCCTTGAGTGGACGACTGTCAATGTACACCATGAAGCCAAAGCTCTTGATACCATTGAGCTCGCTGCCCTGCCCACTCCAGGTGAACTCTATGAACCTGGTTGTCAGCTTCACCACAATGCTTTGGAGAGCATATTCCAGAAGCCTGAGCCCAATATGAGCCAAATGCTGAGCATGATGAAGCCACTGCCACAAAATGCTGAATATCCAAACGAATTCTTTATTGAAGACCTAGAGTATCTGCCCCGCACCATCTATCATATTATAAGGCAAACTCTATGGCCCGTCAAAGGACATTCTTCTGCAGCAAAGCTTGAAGGCTCGATGAAGACATTGGTTTTCTATATTATCAATGGCATAAGCTTCAATGCTCAGGATTTCTTCATCAGGCAACTTGCTGCA
Organism: Aegilops longissima; assembly: GCA_021605205.1. Classification (NCBI taxonomy): domain Eukaryota; kingdom Viridiplantae; phylum Streptophyta; class Magnoliopsida; order Poales; family Poaceae; genus Aegilops; species Aegilops longissima. Next base: position 440,423,934 of record CM038681.1, read on the forward strand.
TCTAGCTCTGATCTCTTTGGTCTGAAATTTTATGCTCCATGGGTAATGCGCCTCATAAAGCTCCACTCTACTGTCAACTATCAGCCCTCTGCGCACAACCATATTATCTTCTTGCCGGAGGTTGATATGTCTATCGAAGCTATCTACCCAGAGCTTGCCAAGGAGCCAATTTATCTTCACAATGTCGATCGTCAAAGCTTCACTCAACCTATTGAAGGAGTTCTTGCTGCAACTCGTGTTTATCCTTTGGCTGGAAATACACGTGCACCTCATCATGCCCATACTGAAGCCACTGAAAGCACTATTTCTCAAAGGCCTCGGAAGCGATCTCGCGTTCTCAATGACCGAGAGCTTCTCGTGGCATTGCATCAGAAACAGGATAAGCATCATGACTGGCTCAAATGTCAGATGCAGAGTCTCTTGGTGGATGTTAATCGCATTCGCAATCTCGCCACCAAGAATGCATTTGTCACTCATGAAACCTGCCGACGGTCGTGGAAGAGTCTGACACTGCTAAGCTCTGAAGATGATCTTCAACAGGATGGCTTCACAGAGCGATTCAAATTTAATTCCACTCCTCCCAGGAACGCTGTCGTGCGTCGGACTCCCTCTCTTGAAGACTCTGAGTACTCCTCCTCGATGGCCACTATCAATGCCAGAGTTATCGATGACGAAGATGATGCTACTTCACCGCGTATCAACACTGCACCAAGTTCTTCTGCACCACCGGACTACAACGTCGACCCTGCACCTTCTCCTACTCCTCATGGGAATGAGTAGAAGCTCATTGTCTTCAAACCTTTTTGGTCCTTACTGACAAAAGGGGGAGAAGCATATGAGTTGATAGTCTTCAAGCGGGTCCTTATGGGTGGTTGCTATACTTTTTGCCAAGTGTTTACAACTATCGCTTTTGATACTTTTGGTTCTTTGAGTTGTAACACTTAAACTTGATGGTCGTCTGCTACCTTTTCTGTTGAATATGTGATGCGATGATAAATTCCGCGTGTGCGATGATAAATTCCGCACAAGTCATTCCGCAGGTCCATTTTTCATTATGCATGTCATTATCTTCGTTATATCTTTTCATGCATGATGAATTGTCTTCTTAAGTTGAAGAGGATCTCCACAAGTACAACCTGCCATGTGCATTTGCATTCAAAAGCAAAATACTTATATGCACATCTTCAGGGGAAGCCTTTTGCTACTTATGAAGACAATACCTTAACCCTTAAAATTTCACATACTTTTATCCCCGTTGAAAACTTCAACCAGTTTGTCATCAATCACCAAAAAGGGGGAGATTGTAAGTGCATCTAGTGCCACCCCTAGTTGGTTTTGGAGTATTGACGACAAACCTGGTTGAGGGACTAATGTGTTTGTGAGAATTGCAGGATAACACAGGTAGTAGTCCCTCATTGATTCGGTTTACCTACAAGAGATGACCCCTAAAAATGTGTGAAGACATTGAAGACAATGATGGTTTGTGAAGATATTCACAATGAAGACTATGACATGAGAAGACATCGCATGAAGACTATGGAGTGCGAAGACATAGTTGTTTCGTAGTTCCCTTTTCTTCTTTGTTGAGTCATAGGAACCACCGTAGTGTTAAGTGGGGTCCAAGTGAACAAAGTCAGAGTGACTGAAGTGATGCTCAACCAAATCCTATGTCTTAGAGCGAAGACAATGAGAGCAAATCTTATCCAGAGCTGGATGAGTCAGCTTTACTTGTAGCCCAAGTCAAGCTGCCGCGTGTGTTTGAAATCTGACCGTTGGAACACGTGTCAGTTCCTTAGTGACCCAGGATCATTTTGGACAAATCAGATCGGGTTGCCTCCTGGCAAATAGCCCACCCCCTACACCATATATTGGTGGCTGCTCAGAGTTAGTGCACGGCTTTTGTCGTTTGAGAGCAACCCACCTCCGAAGCATTTGAGAGAGATCCTTGCGAGGACAAAGCCCAAAACACCCAGAGCCCAAAGAGTGTTTGGCATCATCAAGTCTTTCATCGTCGCGTGATCCGAAGACTTGTTACACTTGAGGACTGTGAATCCTCCAGCCGGTTAGGCGTCGCGTTCTGAGCATCCAAGAGTCATAGTGGATTGCCGGTGAACGAAGTCTGTGAAGGTTTGAAAGTCTACCTTGAAGACTTACCAGAGTGATTGGGCGAGGACTAAGTGTCCTTAGCTCAAGGGGAATAAGGTGAAGACGTGGTCTTCTGAGTTAAATCTCAGCCTCCCTAACCAGACGTACAGTTGTCACAACAACTGGAACTGGTCCAACAAATCCTTGTCCTCACCAAGCAACTGGTTCTATCTCTTCCTTCACTTATTTACAGTTTGTCTTCGTGAAGTCATTTGCATGCTTGCCTTATCTGTTTGACTTCACGGTGTGACGACTATTGTTGTTTGGCTTCATACTATCTTCCATCCTGATCTATACTATCTAGCTGCTAATAGTCTTCGTGCTTTCACTTCATTGCTTACTTGACTATGGCTTATCTAGTGTAGTCTACCTTTCGCTGCATATCAATAGGTTTAATTGTTATGTTTGTCTTCAAAACCCCATGTTTTGAAGACTTTCATAAAAATCGCCTATTCACCCCCCCCCCCCTCTAGTCGATAACTAGCACTTTCATCTACGAACCATTGTCATTGAGCAGACCAGATACAAAACGTATGCGGCACCGACCATGTAATGACACCGGTTTGTATGAGTAAGGTCTTTGGATCCAATTGTCTCTCCATACTCTGATACTCCGTCCATTTCCAACCCTCCAAATTAAGCCTTTCTTCAAGAGATCGAGCCCATGACTTATAGCTTGCCACGATGATGAAGCACTACCTGAGAAGACCGTGTCCACTAAATTACCATGAGGATAATACCTGGCCTTCAAAACTTGGGTGCACAAACTGTCCGGTCTAGATAACAATCGCCAAGCTTGTCGGGCCAACAACGCTTGATTAAACATACGAAAATCACGGAATCCAGCACCTCCTTTGTACTTAGGCTGTAACAGATAATCCCATCCTCTCCAATGGACCTTTCTTTTTCCTTCTCTAGACCCCCAATAAAAATTTCTCACCATCCTTGTCAAATCATCACACACTGAATAAGGTAACTTGAACACACCCATGATATAGGTTGGCAATGCTTGTGCAACTGATTTAATTAAAACCTCTCTTCCTGGCTGGGTCCATCCCCCCACTGCATCAAACGCTTTGTGAGACTAGTTTGTAGATTCTAAAAACGTCCCTTGGATATACGCCCCTCAGGAGTTGGGAGGCCCAAGTATTTTTCCTCAAAAACCAAGCTTGTTACCCCCAACACATCTCTAACTTGCTGTTGTATCATCACAGGGTATGTAGCACCAAAGAAAACAGAGCATTTACCATAGTTCAGACTTTGTCCAGTGGCCTTACCATAAAGTTCCAAAGCAGCTTTCACGTTCTCCGCTTGGGCACTAGAGGCCTCGAAAAACAGTAAAGTATCATCGGCGAATAACAGATGGAATATACTAGGGGCTGATCTGCATACCTTAACTGGGGTGATCACACCCAACCTCACTTTGTTCTTTAAAATTGCAGATAAGCCATCCGCAACAAATAAGAATAAGAATGGTGATAGAGGGTCGCCTTGCCGAAGTCCACGCGATGGTGCAAATGAATCCAAGAGGGTCCCATTTAATTTGACAGAATATCTCACCGATGTGACACATGTCATAATCCAGTCAATCCATCACTGAGAGAAACCCCACTTTTGCATCACCCGCTTCAAGAAAACCCAATCCACTCTATCGTATGCTTTTGACAAATCAAGCTTATAAGCACAAAAACTCTTTGTTGGATCCTTCTCCTGCTTGATGTAATGAATGCATTCAAAAGACACAAGAGCATTATCCGTAATCATCCTACCAGGAATAAAGGCACTTTGTTCTGGCGAAACTAGTGTATCCAATAGTGGTCGAAGCCGGTTCACCAAGCTCTTTGAGATGACTTTATAAATTACATTGTAAAGGCTAATGGGCCTGTAATCAGAGGTCTTAGCAGGGTTAGAAATTCTAGAAATAAGAACAATGGATGTAGAATTTACCCCCTCGGGCATTATTCCAGTCACAAAGAAATCCTTAACCGCCGCAAGCACATCCTCCTTGATAGTACTTCAATTTTGCTGAAAAAACCTGACAGGAAAACCATCCGACCTTGGGGCCTTGAGCGGTCCAATCTGAAACAACGCATTAAAAATCTCCTTGTCCGAGAACGGGGCACATAACTTGACATTATCTTCATCCGTCACCATAGACTCCAAAAGATCAAGGACCGGTGAAGCATCAAGTGTCGGGTCTGCAGCAAAGATATCATGAAAATAGTCATTTGCACGCTTACCCATTGCAGCAAACTGCGAGTGCACCACCCCAACACTGTCTGTAAGTTGGCAGGTTTTATTCTTCCTAGCTCTCCATACTACCTTACTCTGAAAAAAATTGGTGTTTCTGTCCCCCTCCTTCAACCAAGAAATTCTAGATCTCTAAAGCCATAACATTTCCTCTTGATATAAACTCGTTCATGACCTGTAGCTGCCTGCAGAAGGCGCCGGAGGGATCGAGCCTCCCGTTACGTATACTGTACTGACATAGGTGAGCCGCGATGACTCGACGTACTTACTTAATCTCAGCCTGCTTAGCCGACCGGCCGCTGCACGAATCACGTGCAAACACTTACCGGAACTTGACAACGGGGTTGGATCGACAAAAAGAAACGTCAGCTGGGTTTTTATTTATAAACACAGTGTCAATGTTCTTGAGCAAATGAATACTTTACGTGAGCAGCGGTCATTGCGTCCGGGGCGACTCATTCGCCAGCTTGCTCTTTGTATAGTAAGTACTCCCTCCGTAAATTAATATAAAATTGTTTAGATCATTATTTATATAGAGAATACTTACTATATAAGCAGATTAATAGTCCAACTGTCGGACTGGAGATTCTAGTGTCAAGCAAAATCTATCGACAGATAAAACAGGTGACGACAACACACGATTTTTGTGTAGCACAACGCACATGCATCGGTCGGCGGCCCCGGTATCCATCTTGGTCGACGCAGAGCAGCTGGAGGGACACGTAACGCAACGTAACGTCGATCGAACTGGAGATAAGCTCTTCTAGCTAGCTTTAACGATCCAAGGACGAAGAGAAGCTATCCATGGAATTATCCTCTCCTCTCTTCTGCCGAGCCGTCATCTCGTCGCCGGCCTCCACAGCGACACCCTACCCAGACCTAGGGAGCCTAGCCAGCGAGAAAACGGGGAGCCTCCCCTGCCACCTCGGCATCTCTTTCGGGAGAAGCCGTGCGACCCCTGGGCCGATTGACATGGGCGCTGTCGACCTAGCTACAGCGACTGGCCTCCCGAGAACCGTGGCATCCTCGAACATTTCCTTCTTGAACAAAGCCTGCAGAACAAAGTTGCAAAAAATAAGAGACAGGATAACCATTCCGTGCACACCACGTGTCCGGCCCGTGCGAGGCCCAAGTCGATCTCGAGACGGATAACCATTCCGTGCATATGCCCGCGGGCCACCGGCCCGATGCGCGACACCTGTACGGCACGATACAGCGACGGCGGGCCCGCGGGTTTCGATCGGCGCCACGTGTGCGCGTGCGTCGCGCCGTTCAGTTCTGGACGCGTATAAAACCGGGCCGGCGCACCACGTTCCAAACGCGCCACAGATGCACGCGCTAGCCAGCTTGGTTCAGGGGAGTTGTCGCTCTGACGATTCGATACCGCGACGGCTCCGAAATGGAGAGCGACTGCCAGTTCCTGCTGGCGCCGCCGCCGCCCATGTACGCCGCGGCGGGGGACGACGGCCAGTTCCTTCAGCAGCTGAGCCTGAGCGGCGACGGCCCTGCCGCGGCTGCGGGCGGTGAGAGGAAGCGGCGGTTCACAGAGGAGCAGGTGCGGTCGCTGGAGAGCACGTTCCACACGCGGCGCGCCAAGCTGGAGCCCCGGGAGAAGGCGGAGCTGGCGCGCCAGCTGGGGCTGCAGCCGCGCCAGGTGGCCATCTGGTTCCAGAACAAGCGCGCCCGGTGGCGCTCCAAGCAGCTGGAGCAGGACTTCGCCCAGCTGCGCGGCCATTACGACGCCCTCCGCGCTCGCGTCGAGTCGCTCAAGCAGGAAAAGCTCACTCTCGCCGCGCAGGTAATTAACCAGCACACGCATGCCATATCCTCCATGCTCCATGGCCGGTCGTCGATCATTAGTTCATTACAGATACGTGAGTCGCGTGCATGCTAATGGTGTCGTCTGCTCGATTTGCAGCTGGAAGAGCTGAAGAAGAAGCTGAACGAGCGGCAGGACCAGAGCGCCAGCTGCGGCGGCTCTTGCGCCGTCGCCGACGTGGACGACAAGAGAAACAACGTTAGCAGCTGCGTCAGGGCGAAGGATGAGAGCGTGGCGCCGGCGGCAGACGTCTCGGACGGCTCAACTCCGGGCTGGTACGAGTATGACGACCACCTGGCGTACGGGGTTGACCTGCACGAGCCGTTCTGCGCCACTCCGGAGCTGTGGGAGACGTCATGGCCGCTCGTGGAGTGGAACGCAGTGGCATGAACCAACGTTGCATACACATAGTACATCTGTGTACGCGTTCCTGTATACGTACGTCGATGCTGTTGCTGACTTGTCTAGCTGGTTGATCCGGACCATGTAGATCATCAGGTCCATCGGGCCGTCAGGTAGAATCGTAGAACAGATAGGTAGGGATCCCACATGCAGGCAACCATGAAATCTACTACTCCCGCCGGCCGGCCGACGATCTGCTCCGTCGACTCTGGGATTCATGTCCGTGAAAATGGCTTAACAATCACGCGCAGCGTGTCGATCTGGCGCCTGTCACTCATGTGGTTCCTGTCGCGCCGCCGACGACGAAAAAAAAAACTGTTACCTATAGAGAACGTGTTTCACCAGCTGCCCATGTCGCTCTAGAAATCCATACATACGTTCCTGTGTTCTCCTCTCGCGCGCGTGCTATTTACTGTGGCCTGTGGACCATGGATCGATCCAGAAGGCGCGTGCGCCGGAGACGACGAGAGGAGGGGAGCGTCGCTGTCGCGGCACCACGGGGGGATTCGTATCGTCTGTTGCTGCTTTGGACGCCGCCCGGCGTGTCGAGCGTTGGTTCGTCCGGCACTGTCGCGCGCGGGGGCCAAAAACGAGAAAGAGGCAGCAGGAAAACGACGCGGGAGGCGCGGCTGTCGCCGGTGGAGAGGGCGGTTCGGCGAGAAAAGGAAGTGGTGGAAACGACTCACTCACCTAGAAAGCGACCGCCCGCCACATCAAGTGAGAAGCGCGCAGATGTAAATTTGAGTGTAACCACACCCCTCGTGGACAGTAAATTTATAAAAACAAAATATGGTGACATCAAATATACTCAAACGTTTTAAGTGATTAGAGAAGGTTTACACACAAAAAATCACTGCTCAAAGTTTTCATCATCATTTTGTTTCTCTTGTGTATAATCACCTAGAAACATTTGGCCCTGTTTGTTGCTAAAAAAGTTTGAAATTTTTACAATTTTTTTAATTTACTTCTTTGCAAAAAAAATTAATTTACTATTTTTTTAGGGTACTACGGCGGGCAAAGCCAGCCTGAACTCATTTATTAATTTGGAGTTTAACAGAGGATATGTAGGGGGGGGGGATGAGAGGAAAATAAACCAAACACTAAGTTACATCAAGACGGGACAACATGATTCCCAGTCTAATAAGGACTGTTTATGGTCTTCCTTGGGGCAGCGATTGGCCCAAAGGGAGATGTCTTCAGCCGCACATCGGAGGACGGATCCCAGAGATTGAGCTTCGTGATTGAAAACTTTTGCATTTCTTCTTTTCCAAAGGTTCCAGAGAATAGCCAAAATAACCGTGTTTCGGACTTTGCAAGAATGTTGAAGATTCTCAAGGTCGCTGATGGTTGAGCATTCAGCCGGGTTGATGAAGAGGGACGGCACAGTTAACCAAGCGTCGGATGCAATGGCGCAGTGAAGTAGCATGTGTGAAGTTGTTTCTATGTCCGAACAAAAAGGGCAGGATGCCGAGTTGGTCAAGCCACGACGGAATCTGCAATCGTTAGTGAACAACCTTCCACGGTGCGCCAACCAGAGAAACAACCTGCACCGGCTAGTCGCATAATTCTTCCCCAAATGAAAGCTGCGAACAGATCGTCGTGCCTAGATTTAAAAAGCTGCCTCGTAAGCGTATAAAGGGAAAGGGGCCGGTCATTGATCCTACATGATCTCGAGTCCAAACCAGCGCATTAAGGTAACAATGGATAATAGGGCACGTAAACCTGCCAGTTCGGTGGTAGCAGCGTTGGAAAGGCGCGGCAGTAGCATGAGACGGAGGTTCGGGGTCGAGAGCACAAATGCAACCGAGACATGAGTCTTGGTGACATGAGAGAACAGGTTTGGGTAGCGAAGGCCGAGAGTACCGTTGCCGAGCCGAGGTCAAGCTGTATAAGGCAAGCATGCCGCCTGCCTACAATAACACGAGTAATAGAGCGAAGAACGGGAGGTCGGACGTTAAGTCTTTCCGATGGGGTGTGTAACCGATTGGTATCGCCGACATAATGCCCTCCCTCCTAGCCATAAGAGTTGGCGAGCCAAGAATCTAATGTGCCGTGCTGGGGAGTGTACTTTGCTCGTGGTTTTAGGAGGAGACTAGCGCCAGGGTACGAGGCAACGGAAGCCGAGGCCTCCTTTGGAGGTAGGGGCACAGACGTCATCCCAAGCAACCTTGCATTGGCCCCCGTTAACATGGTCCTGCCCGACCCAAAAAAAGGCCCATCAACGCTTGTCAATCTCGAGGATAGTGCCATCATGAAGGAGCATAGCGCTCATGGCATATGTTGGGAGGGCCCTAATGACGGATATGACGAGCACCGCCCGGCCGGCAGCGGAGAGAAGGTGGCCTTTCCATCCGGCCAAGCGCTTATCCACCTTCGCTATTAAAGGATGGAAATCCACGAGACGCAACTTGTGAGTAGATAGGGGGAGGCCTAAGTAATTCTGAGGAAAGGCGGCGACAGGGCAGCCAAACATACTGGCCATACGGGAAGCAGTAGTAGAGTCGACATGGATTGGGGCAAAAGTGCTTTTGTCGAAATTGATTTGAAGGCCGGTAGAGAGGGAGAAGGAGAGTAGAATGGACTTGAGGTTTGCAAGGTGTTGTTCGTCGGCTTTAATGATGATTAACGTGTCGTCGGCATATTGGAGGACGGGGCAAGGAAGATCGGGAGAAATGGGGTGCTGGAGGAGCCCGTGAGAGGAAGCATCCAGAATCATACGCTGGAGAATGTCGGCGATGATAATGAAGAGGTAGGGAGAAATCGGATCGCCCTGGCGGAGACCATTTTTGCATTGGATCCAGTTCCCTGGGACGCCATCAAGGAGAATGGCTGATTGGCTTGTATCATTTAGCATCATGATCCAACGCACCCATGTTTCTGGGAAACCTTTAGCTCTAAGGATGGTGTAAAGGCTGTTCCAAGCGACGGAGTCGAAAGCTTTCCGGAAGTCTAATTTGATGACGAGGGCGGGGCATTTTCGTTTGTGACAAGCTTGGACGATATCGGCTGCGAGGATGAAATTTTCAGCAATATTTCACCCTTTTACGAAACCGGATTGGTCGGCATGGATAAGATCGCAGATAACTGGCTGAACTCGGTTGGTGAGGCATTTGGAGCAGAGTTTGACGGAGCAGTTTTGCAAAGAGATCGGACGCATCTGGTCTGGGTCATTGGCACCAGTTTTTTTGGGGATGAGGACAATATAGGACTTGTTGATGCGCCGAAGGTCTGCGTCGAGCGAGTGGAAGCTAGAGAGAAGGTGGAAGAGATCATTCTTAACGAGCTCCCAGTTAGACTTGTAGAAGGCCGGCCCAAAACCATCAGGGGCCAGGACTAGCATTGTCGTTCATGGAGAAGAGAGCGATTTTAATCTCATCCATAGTGAAAGGGAGAGTTAAGGCATTAGATTGAGACAAGCGGAGGCTGGAGCTCGAGACAAGATCTTGGAGTTGTTCGGATGGGTCGGCCGGGTAGGAAGATCCTATGATATTATGAAAATAGTCACGCAGAGCGCCATGCTTGCCGGAGTGCGAGGACATGTCGGTGCCATTGATATTTAGAGTTTTGATCTGATTCTTGCGCAAGTGGATCGTGGCGCAGAGGTGGAAATACTCAGAGTTTTCGTCCCCAAGGATGCAGTCTTTGATTTTTGCACGTTGGCGCCAGTAGAGGGCAGTGAGAGCATTGTGACGATGCAGGGAGAGGGTGACCTGAGTACGTAAGGAGCGTTCTAGGGAGGAAAGCGACCGAACCTCTTCAATCTTATCGAGGAAGGTGATAATAGTTTTGCAGTTTTTTGAGATCACCAGGGAAGACCTAGCATGCTTCGCCCAGGATTTTGCCACCGCACGCACACGTTTGAGTTTGAGGCAAAAATGTCCGAGGTTGGAAGATAGAGGGACACTGTTCCAATTTTGAGCGACTAGGTTTTTGAAGGGCAAAAGGCGCATCAGTCCATTGTTAAAGCGAAAGAGGGCTTAGGAATCTTGGACGAAGCGGTAACGATGAGAGGCACGTGGTCGGAGGTTGAGCGACAGGAGGAGGTGAGGGTGGAGTCTGGGAGTAAGAGACTCCATTCGATGTTGACAAAGGCCCTGTCTAAGCGAACAAGAATGGGAGAGTCTTGCTGGTTTGACCAAGTGAAAAGCCTGTCTAGAAGAGGTAGTTCCTGAAGATTTAACTGGTTAAGGGTGGAAGAGAAGAGGGATGCTTCAGAGGCGTTGAAGTTATCATTAGATCGCTCAAAAGGCTTGAGGGTGAAGTTGAAATCACCAATGAGGGCCCAAGGGCCGGAGATTAAGCCACCGAGATGAAGGAGCTCATCGACAAAAGCCTGCTTCTCATTGCTACCGCATGGGCCATAAATGTTGGATACCGAGAAGCAGTCATCATTAGCTCTAGCTGAAAAGCTTAGGGTTAAGGAGAAGGAGAGACTAGTAACCGAGGAGCAAACAAAATCTTGATCGTCCCAGGCAGTGACGATACCGCCTGCCGCGCTATGTGAAGGAAGAAAGTAAAAGGATCTGAGATTGGGAGGAATAAAGGAGCTAGCTTTGAAGGAGGAGATATCCTCAAGCTTAGTCTCTTGTAAGCAGATAAAGGAAGGGGCAATGGCCACAAGGGCTGATTTGACATCGGTGCATTTTTTGTTCCTGCCAAGACCACGAACATTCCAGGAAACAAAGCTGGTTTTACGATTCATGGAAAACCTGGAAAACACCGAAAACATTACAAGACCGGCCGGACAGGGCCACCCACGCACACCCGAAAGGAAGGAAAACTAGTCCTGAAAGAGGAGGGCGGAAGGCCCGAGCTACGATACAAGTCTCAAGTAGACTAAGGGACAGGCCGCGACCTAGCTCCGAGAAGCGGAGAGCAAAGGCCGGAGCTAACCTAAGACGGATACAAGCCGAAGCACTGCGGCAGGAGGGGTAGACAGAGAGTGAATAGGATGACGGGGGTGGGGGGGGCGCATAACATTAGGCACCCATGCAGTCACCGGAAAGGTCAGAGGCTGGCACATCGCAAGCAGCGGCGATGTCAAGCACGTCACGGCGATGGAGGGGCGAAGTGATCTCGGGTGCCATGTCGATGAGCTGGGCGGCAATGAGCTTCTTCCCACCTGCAGAGAGCTTGTTCCCATCCTGCATAGCCCGCTTGCGCAGCGACGCCTTCTCAAGGATGGACATGTAGGTTGGGGGCTCGATGTCGGTGAGGCGAGCGCCCCGCGCCGACCAGGTGACGCAGCTGGCGGGAGCGCCGGGTCGGGGACGGGGTCTTCGGCGACGACCTCCTGGACGATCGGCGTGGCAGGCCAGGAGAGTTCGAGGACTTGGGCGGCACCGGGCAGGGAGGCACCGACGGGGGTACAGTCAGGAGAAGGAGCGGGCAGCGCACTGGTGTCGCGGCAGATGACGTCGACCGAAGTGATAGGAGTCCTGGAGGGGCCCACAGTGGCCACCTTGGTGAGGCGACCAATGGAGGCGGTAGCAAAGTTGGCGACGAGCATGCCAACGGCCGAGCTTACCACCTGCATGGGGATGCGGTAGAAGCCGCGGCCGCCGGATTTGCTGACGACGACGATGTCGAAGAAGCCTGGGCGCATGTAGATGAGGACGTTGGCAGGTTTCTCAAGAAGAGGCTTGGCCTTGACCGCGGGCGCCGGCGAGGCCCACATGGTGAGGCCGCCGGGAAGATGCGCGAGGCGGCCTCCGTCGTCACCGGTGGCAGGGGGAGGTGGCGGAGGGGCGAGGTCGGCATCCAAGTCGGCGGGGAAGTCAGAGAAGGCGGAGTCGTCGGATGGTGGTGCGGAGGCGAAGTCAAAGCCAGCCGCAGGGAGGTTGGTGCATGAGATGATGGTGACCGGGGCGATCGGCCCAATGCCATTGAAGCCGTGCATGGCAAGGGTGTGGGGAACATCGGAGACATCACGAGCTTTGACGGTGACGAGACAGCAGAATAGTCGATACCGGAGAGACAAATGGGGTTGATGTCAAAGGGGTTGGCGAAAGGGCCGGTGGTGTGGAGGATGTGTTAAGGGAACCAATGCTCGATGGGGTAGTCCTCGATAGCAAGGGAGGCGAGGTCGCGGTGGGGGAAGAGGAAGCAGTTGTCGGTGTCGTTGTGGCGGTTCAGGTGGATGGTGTGTTCGCGGCCAAGGAAAGGGCCCTCCTCCATGGTGCGCTCGCGGTCGGCGGGGGTGGCGAAGACAAGCATGCTGACGCCGTGCGAGGCGGTGACCAGCGCGCAGGGCGGGTTCCCGGCCTCCTCCTGGAGCGCCCGATGGACGATGCCAGCCGGGTTGGCAGCAGGGGGGTTGACGTAGGCGTAGGCGATGTTGTCGAAGTGCTCGAGGGGGACGTAGGACATGAAGACTTTGACGCAGTCCGGGCGAGAGGAGTGAGGAGACATGTTGATGTCCACCGACCCCTCATCGGAGTCCGACGACTCATCGCCGGAGGCGAACTCCACTTCACCCGGGTCCTCCTCAGGCTCATCGTCGTCGGAGATGATGACGACCGACGAGGGGGACGCCCGGTGAGCGGGGTTGGTGGGGGCGGCATGCGCCACGGGGGGAGACAAAGCTTGAGCAGGGGCGGATGGAGCGGGCGACGACAGGGTCGGAGGAGCAGAGCCGGGGGCGGCCGAGGGCACCACGACAAGCGGGATGAAGTCGGCCATAGCGCCTGAAGAACGATGGCAAGGGGTTAGGTTGGGGGGAACCGACCTAGATGGCGGGGAGAGGGAAGACGGAGGAGGAGATTGCAAGAACCGAGAGGGGAGCGAACACTCACGGAGACGATGGCCGGAGATCCAGCAGTTCCTACAGCGAACCGGGTCGCGGCAGTGGCGGACTTGGTGGTCTAGGGCTAGGCAACAAAAGCAGCGCATGGAGAAATTGGAGGGGAGGGGTTGCTTAAAAGGAGGAGGGGAGGCTGCAAGGTTCACGGGGCATGCAAGGCGTTCGGGGGATGCATGGGGGGGGGCATGTCGATCCATGGAGAAGGGCATGGGAAAAGGAGATGGGAGAGGGGGAAACCGAGGCAGGCAGGGTGACGCCCAGCGCCGCAGTTGACCCAGGCGAAACAGACGCATGCGGCATCAGAGGCAGGTCACGGGTCAAAGGCGGAGGAGACAAGGGCGGGAAAGAGGATTCCGAAGCAGAAAAGGGCGGGGGGACATGGATAAGCCATGGTAGTGGGCCCTCCGGCGTCGGCAGGATGCCACAGGCACGGCAGTCCAGGGTGATGGGCCGGCGTCACGGGAACCTAGGAGGATGGGTGGGCACGAGGCGAGCAGAGGGAGGGGATGGGGGCCGCGGAGGAGAGCATGCATGTGGGCTGACGAGGTCATGGGATTGGGCGGAGACCTGGTTGTCTACAGTGTGAACAGGGACGCTACAGGGACCGTGAGGCGAGGGATTGGCGGCGAGCGGCCGCGTTGACGCGCTGGGCGGATCATGAGCAATTGCCACAACAGAGATCTCGAGAGGAGAGAGCACGCTGGCAGAGGCGGCAGGGAGATTGGATGAGATGCAATTGGCTGGGGATGTTGCAGGGATCAGGGGGGTAGGGTCACGCGCAGCCGGGTCAGAGGAAACGACAACCGCAACATTTAAAAGGGCGACGTCACCACTTGGACGTAGCGACGGAAAGAAGACAAACTGGTCGGAGATTTGAATCCCGGAAAACGACGCGCCGGAGCCCGCAGGAGGACCCATGTGAAATGATAGCGAGACCATCCCATCACTAATATCACCCAAGGTGACGATAAACTTAGCAATGTCCGCATTAGCCACTGTTAATGAAAATAAGCCTGCACCGAAAGCTCTAATAATGGGGATTTCTGACTGAGACCCGATCCAAAACTTAAGCATAGAGAAGACAGCGAGATCATCGAGGAGAGGCGTTGGAGGAAGAAGCTTGATCCAAACCGAAGTTGGAGAGACCAACGCCGAGTTTGGATCGAGCGGCGAACATACCGGGGAAGAGAAGTTTTCCAGGGCGAACTGAAGAAGAGTGTCACCAGGAGACGATCCCGAGCTAGCGGGTGACCGAAGCGGAGCGCCGCCGGAGCTGAAGGTGACAGGAACCCGCGAACGCCACCGGGGCACCGTCCATAGGCATCCAGCGCAGGGATGGTGGAGGCTGCGAAGCGAGACGACGATGCAGGCGAAGGGAGGCCGGCCATGGAGGTGCTGCCCGGGATGGTGGTTGTCGTCGGAGAAGGAAGCGACGGCGGGGGTGGAGTATGAGTCATTGCTTGGTGGGCGTCGGGCTCGGGGTGAGCAGGGGCGGGAGCTCCGGTGGGCGGCTGCCGTGCCCGGAAGGGGCGCACGACAGTTGTGTGGACGTCGGGCTCGCGTGAGCGTCGGCGAGTGCGGTGGCTGCCGGGGCCGGAGTGGCGGCCGGCAGGGAGCTCGGCAGTCATCAGGACCTTGTTGGCGACACTGATCTCCCCATGATCCTCACACACACAACTAGCCGAACCAAATTAATTTACTATTCACCTCGGATGTTGGTACACTCGGGTGTGGTGACACCTTTGCCCTCTAGAAATATGGGAGCACCCTTTTCGCTTAGTCTTGTCAGTGCTTTCTTGTGGCGCTCCTTTGACTCAAAGGAATGTTATAGAATTTTGATTCATAAAATTGGATCTTATAGAAAATTAACCAAGAGAGCATCCGTATTATATATTTGTTTCTCTTCTGTATAATCACCTAGAAACATTTGGGTCTATTTGTTGACAAAAAAGTTTGGAATTTTTAGATTATTTTAAAATTTACCTGTTGTGACTTTTTTTTGAATTTAATGTTCACCCCGGATGTTGATACACCCGGTGTAGTGACACCTTTTCCCTCTAAAAATATGGGAGCACACATTTTTCTTAGTCTGTCAGTGCTTTATTGTAAAAAAGCAACGACTGGAGGGAGAAGAAACTTGGCGCTCCTTTGATTCAAAGAAATTTTATAGGATTTTGATTCGTACACTTTTTTTTAGAATCACTGGGGAGGAGTCCTTCCACCTGAATATATTATTCAAAGTGGCCATAATGCCAGGAGTGATCCAGTTTATAGAAAAACCGGATCGAAAACCTTAACAAATTGACCCCGTTTATGAGGAAAACCGAGCCGAAAACCAGACAAGTAACAAGTGTTACAAGGAAAGGAGAGGAACAAGACGCCCAACATAAGGCAAGACCTAGCTAGCATACTAACAAGACCAGGTAGATGAGGGGTGCGTCGAGGGATCATAATACCAAGACTCTACAAACAGCCTAACGCACCACACCGGCGTGCGTATCAAACCCCACAACATAACAGAGGAGCATCCACAATCAACGAGTGCCAAAACTTAACACGAACCTTGTGCCAAAGCTTAAACAAACCTTGACTGACTGCTCCGCCACGGAACTTCAAGACGATTAGCAAGGCGGGGAGGCGTCATTGCTTCGTCATTGAGCAAAGATGAACCAAGACGAGACCAAGAGCCCGAGGCTCGCCTCAACAGAACAGGGTCATGAGCATGCATAGAAGCAGGACGGAGACCACACGTAGGACAGCCGAAGAGAAACACATGAAGAAGAAACACCACCCTCGGTCCTGAGTAGGCCGCACCACCACCACCAAACGCACCACCCACAACCACACACAACAACAGACGCCGTTGTTTGGGTCTCCAAGACGACGCCTCCAGGAGGTAGTGTTGTCGAGCACACAACACCGTCATCCGATCCGGCAAGCCCGATCTTGAGTTTTTACCCGGAGACCACAAACAAAGAACTGTAGGTGTTGTAGCTCCACGACGACACCTCCTACGAGGAAAACGACGCTCAGAGACGCCATGCGGCCGCATCAAGATAGCCGGCGCAGGTTCTCACCGGAGTTTGAGCACATCCTTACAAAGAATACGGTAGCCGACCACCACCGCCGTCGAACCCTCCAATGATGAAGAAGCACGACGAACCGCCTCAGCCACCCGCACCTCGCCGAGACCACCGACGGCCAAACTCAACACTAGACGCCAGATCCACCAATGGCCCGTCGGACGCAGAGCCACCGGACGCAACGTGAGCCACCGTGCCCCACCAAGCACCATGCCGGCAAGGAGCAGACGGGCGCTGCCCGAGGCCAAGAACCACCATGCTTCCGGGCTGCAGCCATACATCAGGCATGCCGACGCTGCTTCCACGCCACACCGCACGCTCGCGGAGGCCGAATCAAGCGCCAGCAGCAGCAGATCAAGGCGGGGATCGAACCTTGCTGTTGCAGCACCTCCCACAAAGAGCTACAGCCAACGCGACGCACACCACCAAACCAAAATCACCAGGCAAGGAGCACGGGCTGCCACCCCGAAGCTCCAGATCCAGCCGCACGAAGATGCCACCACGAGCTGCCACCACTAGATCCACCCGAAGCTGCCACACGAGCTCCAGCTCCAGATCCGCCCGATGCAGCCACCGCCAGGACCAAATGGGGCGGCCCGCCACACAGCCGCACGAGCGCTGTCCCGCTGGAGGTCGCCGGCGAGGTCGTCGGAGAACTCCAGCCTCCGGCCCGCCGTAGTCATACCGCAAGACCCCATGGCCGAGCGTCCCTCCACCCCAACACCACCGACCGCGAGCGAAGCCCGCCGCCAGCCGCAGATCGACCGCCAGATCTGGCCACGCCAGATCGAGCTCCCAAGGCAACACCGAGGGAGCCTCGCGCAACCCACCACGCAGCCCTAGGAGCAGCTGTCGTGGTTCTAAGCCTGACAGTAGAATGGGGGGTAGGTATGGAGAGGCAAGATCCTAGCTATGGAGTAGTTGTATACGCAAGAGATTTACGAGTTCAGCCCTTCTGAGGAAGTAACAGCCCTTCGCCTCGGAGCCCCGAGGCGGTCGATTGGATTATATGCGATGTGTTACAGGTGCGAACCCTTCTACCGTGGAGGGTGGCTTATATAGAGTGCGCCAGACCCCAGCCAGCCCACGAAAGCGAGGGTTTAAGGTACGTTAAGGCTGGACGCCATCGTAACGCCCTACATAAAGTGTCATTAAGGTCATAAAGACTATTTAACTACGCACCGCTTGAATACCGAGTGGCTCTTGGACTCTTGATGGTCGAGTGGGTCTTCATAGTCGAGTGTCTTTGAATCGGTCGAGTGACACCTACCAAGTCGATCGGAAGGCTGCTTCTTTTGTGAGTGTCCTTGTGGAAGGTACCTTTGGGCAGGTCTATGACCCTACCCCGGTACATGACTTCATCAAGAGCAGCACAGAGCACACACGAAGCGCCGCACGCCACCGTCACCACCACTGCCACACTGCTGCCTCCAAATTGGACCGGCTGCCTCACAGCCGCCACGAGCCGAGGGGAGAGGAAGCCCCGCCGCCACCTACGCAGGCCAGGCTTCGCCTGGCGGCACCTAGTGGCGGCGGCGAGGAGGGAGGAGGCAGGGGAGCGGGGGCGGCCGGGGATTCGTCCACTTGGATCTTATAGAAAATTTACCAAGAGATCATCCGTATTATATATTTGTTTCTCATGTGTATAATCACCTAGAAACATTTGGTCGTATTTGTTGACAAAAAGTTTGGAATTTTTAGATTTTTTATTTACTTTTTGTGATTTTTTTAAAATTTACTATTCACCCCTAATGTTGGTACACTCGGGTGTAGTGACACCTTTGCCCTCTAGGAATATGGGAGCAATTTCACTTATTCTGTCAGTGCTTTCTTGTAAGAAGAAGCAACAACTGCTTTATAGGATTTTGATTTGTAGAATTGGATCTTATAGAAATTCACCAAGAGATCATCTGTATTATATATTTGTTTCTCTTGTGTATAATAACCAAAAAACATTTGGTCCTATTTGTTGACAAAAAAAGTTTGAAATTTTTAGAATTTTTTTTAATTTACTGTTCACCCCGGATGTTGGTACACCCAGGCGTAGTGACACCTTTGCCATCTAGAAATACGAGAGCACCCGTTTCGCTTAGTCTGACAGTGCTTCCTTGTAAGAAGAAGCAACGACTGCAAGGAAAAGAAACTTGGCACTCCTTTGATTTAAAAGAATTTTATAGGATTTTGATTCGTAAGATTAGATCTTATAGAAAACTTACCAAGAGATCATCCCTATTATATTTGACAGAAAATTTAGCATCCACTTTAATCTCTTTTTACAGTTCATTTATTTTTTCTATGGTATCGAACACTTGGTTCAGATTCATTTGGTTTGCTAATCCTATAGGATTCAAGTAAACACACCACTCCAATCATGTATTATTCATATTCCTGTGTTTTGAAATTCATGCAAATCAAAGAAGGCCTCAATGTTGATATGACAACGAGCCGGGCTTTTGATTGTAAATTATTGGCATGGTAGGCTGGTCAGCTGAAATTTTTAGCTATCAGTTTCAGTTGTCAGTGTCATGCAACTCCTGTTCAACCAAAACATAACGACACGTCACACGTACTGACTGTGATGTTATTATGACCACGGAAGTGGAAAACATAACGACACGTCACACGTACTGACTGTGATGTTATTATGACCATGGAAGTGGAAGGCCATGCATATTGATTGCGATGTTATTAGGATAGAGAAAGGGGGCAACTCTTGTTTACCATCTGATAATCTGCTAAAGTTCCTTTACAAATTGAGATGACTGAAGCTGTCGCTGAAAACCACGACTCCAAACTCGGTGCTCTGGTTTTGGCACATTCCAGTATTCTGCAGTTAAAGGTGTTCAGCCTTTGTGTGGGCGTGATGGATTGAATGAAGCGATTGCCTTTAGATTACCATGGGATTAGTGTAGAACACATACAAGAGGGGGTGATGGGTAATGCAGTTGAAATACTCTATACAACATGGTACAGTTTGATACAGCAAGCCTTCCAAATGGCAAATAAATACTCCATGTCGAAATGTCAGTAAAATGGGGAGCCAGCGATGGATTACCGACGCCAATAAATTTGAAGATGTTCAGAACCTGTGCCCAGTAAAGTATGCAGGGGTAAGAAAATTAGAAAATACTCCTGTATTAGCCAACGGATAAAATATGTATGCTAGGTAAAAAATGAAACTGCACAATGAGGAACCAAGCAGAGGGTATACCTTTGTGTTGGTGGAGCAAGTGTAGCACATTTCAGCTGCAGAACAGCAACTGAAGCCTAACTATGCGTATAAAACGTGTGCATCGAATGGAAACAATGTTACTATCTCTACACATGTTCGGACAAGTGTGGTACTGATGTCTGTGGAACACCCTGCGGCTCATTGGCCACGCTATTCTTGCTGGTTGAGCCCGTTTCATTGTGAACATGTTCTAGAAACTCCATGACAATAGGGTCAGTCCAAGGGCATCCAAATGGAGCTTCGTCGCCTGCTACCCATCCAAGATGACCACCCTCTGGTGTTACTATCAGTAGGCAGTTCGGATTTGCCTGAAACCATAAAAGAACAAAACTAGTAACTCACTTAGGATACTAGAGAAGAACCAAACCAAATGAAGAGTAGATTCATGAATTAGAGTGGATACCAGCAGGTGAATAACAGGTGTGTGCTGAAATAAAAATACCTTGATATCTTCTCTGGGAATTCCCCTGGATGGTGCAATTGGATCGTTATCCGCCTGCACACAATTAAGCTAGCATTAGAATCATAATAGAAAAGAGCAAACCATACAGTACCAACATATCCATGTGTGACGTTATTTTCTTGCTGACTTAATATGAATAGGTAGTGGCACTTCAAAACAAGCTATTGAAATCAGCATGTTTATGGTAGTACAAAATAGATATCCTTTTGGGAGATCGTTTTGTTTTTTCTCATGCGGAAACTCGGGTAAACATGAGCCCCTCATAATCCACTGCCTCTAGTTTCGTCTTAATAGAGGACTAAGCGTCAGTCAGTTGGCTAGTGGTCTCTGCACTTGCACAGCCCACACAGGTTCAACCGTTTGAGGCCTGGCCTTCCCCTATGGTGCTCGGTTGTTTCTTCTAAACAAAAATGCCACGGCTACTAATGCCTGCTGATGAATTATTTTTCATCTTAATGAATTGTAAACGCTCCTGCTGATTACTCAGAAGAAAAGGGAGTGCACAGCACATGGTAGTAATTCAAATTTACTGTGCAGTTCATGAATATCAGCCTGGCCTCCCCCTGTGATGCTCAGTTGTTTCTTCTAAGTAAAAATGCCACAGGCGCTAGTGCCTGTTGATTGAGTTTTTTTCGTCTTAATGAATCGTCAGCACTCCTGCCAGTTACTCGGGGAAAAAGAGTACAAAACAGATGGTAGCAATTAAAAATTACTCTGCAGTCCATGAAGGTGAATTGAGTCTTCCTGTTTTCCTTGTTTGCCTATTGCATGACTAATACGCATTTACAAGTATCGACTTGAAGCAACATATGCAATTTGAGCCATCTAGAATTATCGTTGCAGCTCCCCACAGAACTGAAGTATGAACTCTGATCAATTTAAGCTTCCATTTCAAGACATTCGCAAGCATTCAAATATCTCCAGCTTTTATTTCGATTTTAAGATCCGACATGAATTATCGTGCATTGTAATATTCCTATTTCACCATTTTAAAAACTTCAAGTAAATCATCTTAAACAAAGTAATCAGATAGCTGTAGTTTCCAAATCCGCTAACGCAACATAAAGAACTGGTAGCTTCACCTGTATGCACAATAAGGGTATGGAAACATTCTTGATAGAATCTGAGCTGCTTGAGTTGCTGTAGTAATCATCTACTGACCTGAAACCAAATGAAACTGCACACAATCGAAGTATCTTTAAGTGTGGGGTCAAATAGAAATAGGTAAAAAAAATCAATTCAGCTCGAGTTCAATGCAAACCTCGGGTTAGGCCTTCATCAAAATCTCTAACAGTTTTTGCATTGGCTGCCTTTCGTACGTCATATTCACCATCCAATCCTTCAAAAAGAAGTGCATGCCTAAAATTTGATGAAGTTCCTAAAAATCAGCTGTTAGAAAAGGAGCGGGAATATTACTTAGATTGCAGGAAAGGTGAACAAAAGGTTTACTTCTTAAATATAGCCCTCAGAGAGTTAGCAAGTGCTCTATCATAGATGTTGTTGAACCCTTTGTGGAAATCTTCATCTGCTATTACCAAATTAAATGGATTGCACATGGACACTGCTCCAGAAAGAGAGCATTTATCAGTCTCCTGGAAAAAAGAATTATTGAGTTAAGTTATGGACAGTCAAAGGAAACATACCTCTGAAAGCAATTTTATATAGGAATAAAAAGGAGCCAGTACAATGCTAAGCACTTTGATTAACATTGATGGCCACAAAGAAAAGTGGCACACATTGTCATAGGTGGATTAGTTAAGCATCATTTGCTACTTAAGGACTTTTAAGTAAAGCATATAACTTTAATGAATACGACAATGTGGCAGGTAAAAAATGGTCTGACATTGTGTAAAACTGTAAACTTCTTAATAACTGGATACAGAGCTCACCTCGCCAAGGTAGCGCACAAGAATATTTGCTCCAAGAGACCAGCCAGCAGCATAGATATTAGATTGAGGATAACGGGATAAAACATGATCAACTACTTGACGTAGATCTCCAGTAAATGAAGCAGAATAGAACTGTGCACAACAGAAGATAAGAGTCAATAGATTTAGAAAGTAAGATGTTCTTGTATAGTTTCTGCTAATTTATTTTTGGAGCAGCTATCTTCTTCAATCTTTATATTTCTCTGCTTGGTTATGTTATGGACACTCTGTTGCTTCCTAGGTCTCCTCCACAAGATTCATACACTGATCACCGAGTACCAAGACAATATTTCAGTATGCCTGTAGTAAGATTAGGTCAGCTATCCTAAGAGATGCTAATAAGTTTAAGGATACAAGATATACTATTCCTAAGGGTAAAAAGATAAGAGGAAAAACATACGCATGCAAACCTAATAGCCTATTTTCCTTAAGCCATTGTCTGAGTACCAAGTATAGCCTCAAGAACTGGACATTATTTGTCATGAGATTCATGCCAATCAGCAGGTTTCTGGGCCATATAGTACCGCAATGGCCCATATCACACTGCTAAGAAAAGCTCAAACAACCTAGCAAGTACTGAAGTGCAAGCTGCATTATCACACTGGATGCAAATTAACATAAATTTCTTTCCATACGACCTGCCACTAGCTCTATTTCTGGTCTGTTGCAGGAAAGAAAATGGAGAAAACAAAGGCGCACTGTAGGCAGTGAGAGAATGGCAGCTACCAGCAAAAGGAATAGTAAGACCGGTGTGTTGTTTTCTTTTGAGCGGCACATTTGCATGTTTTTTTCTGCTTCCTTGGCTTATGTGAATTGTCTGAATGATAGTCGAGAGGCTTGCTATATTGATGCAAAGTAACTTTTCTGGTACAATTTATCTTTTGCTTGCAAATGCTAGTTAATTGATCAGGAGCTATGTTGTGTACTAGGGCTAGGGAAAGGCTCTCGCCCCTGTGGGCAAGATAGAAGAACTATTCTTCTAATTCTTGTTTGCTTTATTCCACATACAGGGGTCCTATTTAAGGTTCAAGCTAAAAGATACTCCCTCCGTTCCAAAATACTTGTCGTGCTTTTAACGGAGGGAGTATAATCCTAATTCAATTATTCAATCGATAAACTTCCTAACGGGGAGATCATGGAGGTCCTATCCCTAACTTGGTGCTGGGTGTGCCATGTACTTGTTGAAGTGTATATGTGGATTGCCTAGCCCTTTCCATCAGTTCAGACTTTTGGTTGCGTTGGCTACTGCATGAAGCTTAACAGTACTATACGTAGATAACAAGCTATAAATAACTTTGCTGCATATCAGGGATGTGCTTCAAGTACCTTCGCTGTGGTCACAGGACTATTTGCACATCCACGGCTATTGAATACCACAACACGCCATCCTTTGCTTCTAGCTCTCAAAAGCATATGTCGTACATATGTATCCTGACTCCCCCCTGTCAGACCAGGCTGCCAATAACAAACCTCCAGCATCAAGCATTAGCCATAAGCTAGTTAAAAACTGTACATGCATGAAAATACAAGTAGAACAGTACACATAATACTGCAGAAGTGCAAATAGCTAGATAAGATGTACAGAAAGACAATATGTTAATGTCAATAGTCATCTATGCTGGAAGCAAAATTGACTTTGACATGATAAATGCCAAACATGAATTTAGCATGAGAAAGTGTTCGTCATGTATTATGTTCAAAACTGTATTAAAACTACCTATACTTTGTTGGCAGCATTTAGCTTTCGTTTTAACCGATTAGTAGCAAAATGCTTGGCTCTTCAGATCTTTTGCTGAGCAGTCAGTCGAGTGCTTAATAAAAAATGCAAATTTATAATGTCCACGGCATCCTTTTGCTTTTCTTCAGTTGAAAGTTATACAGGAATATTTTTCCTTATTTAATTTGCACAACACTCGAATAGTTAGTGGTGTTATACTAAAAATTACATCAGTCTAATATGGTCATGATGAATAACGTCACTGGTAGATTAAGAAATAGAACTACCGTATCAGATACAGTTATACAGGCAAACTTTGCACACAAGAAGTACAAAAAATTCGAGCAGAGATTTCCAAGGTGACAAGCCCCCAATTAGACCATTGTGAGGAACGAAGGTCAAACGTTTCCAATCATGATATTCATTTGTTGCATGGTTCATCAGGTATTTGTTGCCTGACCTGTCATCTTTGTAAGTATATATGCCCACTGCTAATGTTTAGCCATGGTGCTACTTGGAATATCATATGCAGTTGCTATATTTCAGTCTCCATGTGCTCCGGTAGATACCCCTATATTTCACCTAAGATCTCCTCACTCGACGACATGAATCTATTTACAAACTGAACTTCCGGATGTAAAATCTCAGGAATGCACTGCTCAACAGCACAATTAAATCCTCCTACACGGAGATGAGAAATCATCTCAGAACTAATCAAAACCGGCACCACATCCTCTCATTTCAACACAGCCAAATTACACACGGTTCTCGACCACAAGGCGAAAGTAAAATTTAACCAATATTGCGGCATAATCTTAGCTACTCTTATTCACATAAATACGTCTACAGCACCTCACATAACTTAACTGATCCGAAAACGAATCAAATCCAACTTCACTGGCATTTTTTTTTTTTTGAGAAACCTCATTGGCATCGATGACACTAACAAAATGTCACACTTTCGTTGTGTCCTCTTTGCAACACCAGCAGAAGGAAAGCGACACCGTACCAGAAGGATTAGCACAGGTGCGTCTCCCGGCAACGCGCTGTCGTCGCCGGAGACCCAGTCGAGAGCGACGGCTCCGTCGTCAGGGGTGCGCAGGCACTCGCGCCGGAATGCCACGGTGGGGAGCGAGCGTGTGAAGGCCGCGAAGATGGTCTCGACGTGGCGGTTGGACGCGAAGACGGGGAAGGCGCGGTACGGGCGGCGGAGGCTGTCGAAGCCGGCGAGGAGGCCGCGCCGCGCGCCGGCGATCTCGAGGCTCGAGTGCGGGAGGAGAGGCTGCTCCCCGTCGCCGTCGCGGCTTCGGGAGGAAACGATGGAGGAGGAGAGCGACATGGTGGTTGGTAGGAGTAGGTAGCGGAGGCGAGGGGCGAAGCGGCGGGCGGTGCCGGCGAATGGGGATGGCGTTTGTAGTGCGGCCATCAGATTCGCGCCTGCAGTGCGCCTCGGGTTTGGAATACACTTCTCGCTTCTTTGGACAGCTACTAGGAACCCAGGAGCCAGTAGGAATTGTGGCTGGGTCGTTGACACGTGGGGACAAGGAGGATCAAGGAATTAGGAGACTTTTTTCTGGATCAATTAAACGCATTAACGTGTGCATGAAGGGCGGCTCCTCGCACTGTCCATGTTGGCATGAGGTACTGTTTC